>LR738711.1:780336619-780475478 GCA_902687465.1 Secale cereale
GTGCATCATGATATAAACTGCTGTTATGTGTTATTTTCATGCCACCTTTGCCATGTGATAACTTTTAGCTCGTTTGTCCAAACGATGCAAATGACATGTCCACGTGTTCGTCTTGCCACGAACTACGTGTTGTGTGTGATAGGTTGCATGGTAGATTTATTGTTTCCTTGATATCATCGTTGCAAAGTGCCATGTTCACATGTTGTGTTTTCGCTTGTTATGAAATGCCATCTTGTTGAGCTCGTTGCAATCGGTGTGTTCACCTCTATGATGCATGCTTGTGTGTTTCGGGATCACCGTCATATGTATTTGATGAGGTGCTTACCCCTTTGCCATGTTTAGTTTCGAGGTGACTCAAACATGCTCTTTTGTGTGCTATGATGATATTGCTGTTTTAGGACTTAGTGAAATTTCACTAAGTCTGAAATCTGTAACGTTCCGATGCCATGTTCGTGTGATGTTGTAGGACAAAGCATGATAGTTTTGGGGTGGATTTTGATTGTTCCTTGTAGTATATATTGTTGTCTTTCCATCCATGTCCTCACATGTCCATTTGAGTGGCTGTATCATGTTTATCTTTTGCTCTAAACTTTCAATAAAATTCTGCTGCCAGAATTTTATTTCAAAGTTCAATATGTCCAAGATCATTGCTATTGATCCGTGACTCCGTTGGGGGTGCACTTTGGACCTAGTTGTTGTACTATATATCTAGTTTGTGTTCAAGTCCTTTGCCATGCTTTTTGGGTGCTGTAGATTAATTACTTTGAGCTCCCAAGTTGCTATGTTGCTGTAATTTTCAGTTTTCGCTCAAATCTTGTTACGGGCATAACTTTTAGCCTGTAACTCCGATTTCAGCGAATCTTATATCAAACTTGGGTGATTTTCTGTGTAGATTAATAATATCAGGTTGTTATCTTGTTTTGAGGTGTTTTGCTTGAGTGATGTTTTACGTGCTCCATGTGCATCCCTAGTGCATCCATCATGCATTCATGTTTTTCGAGTGCGCATTGCATCGTGTTGATTGGTGCTTGGTGTGTTTGTCTTGTTTAGAGCCGGAAGTTGGGCACGAGTTTTCCAACGAGTTTGAGCACGAGGACCCTTCTTACGATCCGAACGTCTTCTCTTCAGGCAAGATGACCGAACCCCGATAACATTACTATCTTTGTCTATTGCTAGTAGTCTCGATCTATAGTTTTGCCTCGATGCCCATGTTCTTCTTGTCAGCCTCCTACTTGTAACCAATTGCCATGTTTAACCACCCTACCTATGCAAACCGTTGCTTGGCTAAGTACGCTTCGCTCAGCCCTTCTTATAGCGTTGCTAGTTGCAGGTGAAGTGAAGATGCTTGCTTCATGTTGAAGTTTGGTTGGGTTATATCACACTATCTAAATGCTTAAAATGAAATCACATATATATTGGCAAGGGTGGAAGGCTAAGCCTTTTGCTTGGTGATTTGTTCCACTCATGTCGTTAGGATCCGTATAAGCCGGTTTTATGTTCCTTGATTATGCGTTCCTAACACGGTTGGGGTGTATGGGACCCCCTCGATAAACCGCTAAGTGCTAAGTCTTTTCCAGCAAATCCCAACATTGGTACTATTTGCCTAATAACAAACTAAACATGCATAGGGAGTAATTAACCCTCTTTCTTAATCAACAACCCCGGGCCAGTGCTCCACATGAGTGTTGGTCCGAAACGGGGGTCCTGCAGGGCCGCCTTGGGGCAACCCGAGGTATCTGGCATACACCTGTAGCATCACCCATCCGGTCGTGTCCTGAGACCTAGATACGCGCGGCTACGATCAGGGTGTCGACACGCCGGGAGGATTTGCTGGATTAGCCTTACCTTAGCTCGGTATATCTTGAGCACGGGATTCCGAGGATACTCGGGTCTTCCCACTTTGGAGTTGCGACTCCGCGGATCGTGGGCTTGTAATGGGTCAAGTTGGAACACCCCTGCAGGGTTTGAACTTTCGAAAGCCGTGCCCGCGGTTATGTGGCAGATGGGAGCTTGTTAATTCCGGTTGTAGATAACTTGACACAATGATACTAATACACTACCAGCGTGTGTTCCGTGACTGTCAATTTCCGAATCGGGATTCGGGAGTTGAAAACGGAGGGGTTATGCTTGTGAGCTTGTAGCTAGGATCACTTCGTGATCACTTCTCGTGATGCCTTCTCTTCTCGCTCTCACTTGCGTAAGCTAGATGCTAGATGCTGCTGCAGACTTGTTCTTTCTTCAGCCTTTTCCCTCACCCAAAGGCTTTGATAGTTCTGTTACCCGGGAACGGGATTGCTGAGTCCTCTGTGGCTCACAGTTACTTCACACACCAGATGCAGGTCCAGCTGTGAGCTATCCAGGTGATGGCACCGAGCTGGATTGGGAGTACGACGAGGAGCGTAGTCGTTACTACGTGCGCTACCCGGACGATCAGTAGTGGAGTCTCTTACTAGGATTCGATCTGCCTGTGGTTGTTTTATCTGAGTTTGGTACTTTGACATTTGGCTTTTGCCCTTAGAGGGTTGTAGTGATCTTAATGTATGATGTTTGAGACTTGTACTGTTATTCTATGACGTGGCGATTGTAAGCCAACTATTTTCAGTTTACTATCCCTCTTTTACATGAGTTGAGCAAAGATTACCAAACTTGAGATCATTCTAGGATGGACTTATGCCTTTAAGTCGTGCCTCGACACGTAGGAGGTATAACTCCATCCTGGGCATTACATGATCGGGTGTGATAAGCTCTACGTTCAAATACAACGGGTGTAAGCCAGTTTTGCACACGCAGAATACTCGGGTTAAACTTGACGAGCCTAGCATATGCAGATATGGCCTCGAAACACTGGATACCGAAAGGTCGAGCATGAATCATATAGTAGATATGATCAACATAAGATGTTCACCATTGAAACTACTCCATCTCACGTGATGATCGGACATGGTTTAGTTGATTTGGATCACGTGATCATTTAGATGACCGGAGGGATGTCTATCTAAGTGGGAGTTCTTTAAGTAATATGATTAATTGAACTTTAATTTATCATGAACTTAGTCCTGATAGTTTTTTGCATATCTATGTTGTTGTAGATCAATGGCCCGTGCTACCGTTCCTTTGAATTTTAATGCATTCCTAGTGAAAGATAAGTTGAAAGATGATGGTAGCAATTACACGGACTAGGTCCGTAACTTCAGGATTATCCTCATTGCTGCACAGAAGAATTATGTCCTTGAAGCACCGCTAGGTGACAAGCCCCCTCCCGCTAATGTAGACGCTTTGAACGTCTGGCAGACGCGGTCTGATGACTACACAATAGTTCAGTGTGCCATGCTTTACGGCTTAGAACCGGGACTTCAATGACGTTTTGAACGTCATGGACCATATGAGATGTTCCAGGAGTTGAAGTTAATATTTCAAGCAAATGCCCGGATTGAGAAATATGAGATTTCCAATAAGTTCTATAGCTGCAAGATGGAGGAGAATAGTTCTATCAGTGAACACTTGCTCAGAATGTCTGGGTACTACAATCATATCACTCAACTTGGTTGCAAAGTTGACGAGCATAGTGTTATTGATAGAGTTCTTCAATCACTGCCACCAAGCTATAAAGGCTTCATGATGAACTATAATATGCAAGGGATGCAGAAGACAATTCCTGAGCTCTTCGCTATGCTCAAGGCTGCAGAGGTAGAAATAAAAAAGGAGCATCAAGTGTTGATGGTTAACAAGACCACTAGTTTCAAGAAAAAGGGCAAGGGAAAGAAGGGGAACTTCAAGAAGAATAGCAAGATAGTTGCTACTCCCGCAAAGAAACCCAAGTCTGGAGCCAAGCCTGAAACTGAGTGCTTCTACTGCAAAGGGACTGGACACTGGAAGCGGAATTGCCCCAAGTATTTGGCGGATAAGAAGGATGGCAAGGTGAAAAAAGGTATATGTGATATACATGTTATTGATGTGTACCTTACTAATGCTCGTAGTAGTACCTGGGTATTTGATACCGGTTCAGTTGCTAATATTTGTAACTCGACACAGGGACTACGGATTAAACGAATATTGGCTAAGGACGAGGTGACGATGCGCGTGGGAAATGGTTCCAAAGTCGATGTGATCGCCGTCGGCACGCTACCTCTACATCTACCTTCGGGATTAGTTTTAGGCCTGAATAATTGTTATTTGGTGCCAGTGTTAAGCATGAACATTATATCTGGATCTTGTTTTTTGCGAGACGATTATTCATTTAAATCAGAGAATAATGGTTGTTCTATTTTTATGAATAATATCTTTTATGGTCATGCACCCTTGAAGAGTGGTCTATTCTTGTTGGATCTCGATTGCAGTGATACACATATTCATAATATTGAAGCCAAAAGATGCAAGGTTAATAATGATAGTGCAACTTATTTGTGGCACTGCCGTTTAGGTCATATTGGTGTAAAGCGCATGAAGAAACTCCATAGTGATGGACTTTTGGAATCACTTGATGCTTGCGAACCGTGCCTTATGGGCAAGATGACTAAAACTCCGTTCTCCGGAACTATGGAGCGATCAACAGATTTGTTGGAAATCATACATACTGATGTATGTGGACCGATGAGTGTTAAAGCTCGCGACGGGTATCGTTATTTTCTGACCTTCACTGATGATTTGAGTAGATATGGGTATATCTACTTGATGAAGCACAAGTCTGAAACATTTGAAAAGTTCAAAGAATTTCAGAGTGAAGTAGAAAATCATCGTAACAAGAAAATAAAGTTTCTATGATCTGATCGTGGAGGTGAATATTTGAGTTACGAGTTTGGTCTTCATTTGAAACAATGTGGAATAGTTTCACAACTCACGCCACCCGGAACACCACAACGTAATGGTGTGTCTGAACGTCGTAACCGTACTTTATTGGATATGGTGTGGTCTATGATGTCTCTTACCGATTTACCACTATCGTTTTGGGGTTATTCTTTAGAGACAGCTGCATTCACGTTAAATAGGGCACCATCTAAATCAGTTACGACGCCTTATGAACTATGGTTTGGCAAGAAACCAAAGTTGTCGTTTCTTAAAGTTTGGGGCTACGATGCTTATGTGAAAAAGCTTCAACCTGATAAGCTCGAACCCAAGTCAAAGAAATGTGTCTTCATAGGATACCCAAAGGAGACTGTTGGGTACACCTTCTATCACACATCCGAAGGCAAGATATTCGTTGCTAAGAATGGATCCTTTCTAGAGAAGGAGTTTCTCTCGAAAGAAGTGAGTGGGAAGAAAGTGGAACTTGATGAGGTAATTGTACCTTCTCCCGAATTGGAAAGTAGTACATCACAGAAACTAGTTCCAGTGATTCCTACACCAATTAGTGAGGAAGCTAATGATGATGATCATGAAACTTCAGATCAAGTTTCTACTGAACTTCGTAGATCAACCAGAGTACATTCCGCACCTGAGTGGTACGGCAACCTAGTTCTGGAAGTCATGTTACTAGACCATGAAGAACCTACGAACTATGAGGAAGCGATGATGAGCCCAGATTCCGCAAAATGGCTTGAGGTCATGAAATCTGAGATGGGATCCATGTATGAGAACAAAGTGTGGACTTTGGTTGACTTGCCCGATGATCGGCAAGCCATCGAAAATATATGGATCTTCAGGAGGAAGACCGACGCAGACGGTAATGTTACTGTTTACAAAGCTCGACTTGTTGCGAAAGGGTTTCGACAAGTTCAAGGAGTTGACTACGATGAGACTTTCTCACCCGTAGCGATGCTTAAGTCTGTCTGAATCATGTTAGCAATTGCCGCATTTTATGATTATGAAATCTGGCAAATGGATGTCAAAACTGCACTCCTGAATGGATATCTCAAAGAAGAGTTGTATATGATGCAACCAGAAGGTTTTGTTGATCCAAAAGGTGCTAACAAAGTGTGCAAACTCCAGCGATCCATCTATGGACTGGTGCAAGCATCTCGGAGTTGGAATATACGCTTTGATGAGGTGATCAAAGCATATGGTTTTATGCAGACTTTGGGAGAAGCCTGTATTTACAAGAAAGTGAGTGGGAGCTCTGTAGCATTTCTGATATTATATGTGGATGACATATTGTTGATTGGAAATGATATAGAATTTCTGGATAGCATAAAAGGATACTTGAATAAGAATTTTTCAATGAAAGACCTCGGTGAAGTTGCTTACATATTAGGCATCAAGATCTATAGAGATAGATCAAGACGCTTAATTGGACTTTCACAAAGCACATACCTTGATAAAGTTTTGAAGAAGTTCAAAATGGATCAGTCAAAGAATGGGTTCTTGCATGTGTTACAAGGTGTGAAGTTGAGTAAGACTCAATGTCCGACCACTTCAGAAGATAGAGAGAAAATGAAATTCATTCCCTATGCCTCAGCCATAGGATCTATCATGTAAGCAATGTTGTGTACCATACCTAATGTGTGCCTTGCTATAAGTCTAGCAGGGAGGTACCAAAGTAATCCAGGAGTGGATCACTGGACGGCGGTCAAGAACATACTGAAATACCTGAAAAGGACAAAGGATATGTTTCTCGTGTATGGAGGTGACAAAGAGCTCGTCGTAAACAGTTACGTCGATTCTAGTTTTGACATTGATCCGGATGACTCTAAGTCACAAACCGGATATGTATTTTTATTAAACGGTGGAGCTGTCAGTTGGTGCAGTTCCAAGCAGAGCGTCGTGGCGGAATCTACATGTGAAGCGGAATACATAGCTGTTTCGGAAGCAGCAAATGAAGGAGTCTGGACGAAGGAGTTCATATCCGATCTAGGTATAATACCTAGTGCATCGGGTCCAATGAAAATCTTTTGTGACAACACTGGAGCAATAGCCTTGGCGAAGGAATCCAGGTTTCACAAGAGAACAAAGCACGTCAAAAGACGCTTCAATTCCATCTGCGATCTAGTCAAGGAGGGAGACATAGAGATTTGCAAGATACATACGGATCTGAATGTTGCAGACCCGTTGACTAAGCCTCTTCCACGGGCAAAACATGATCAGCACCAAGACACCATGTGTGTTAGGATCATTACTTTGTAATCTAGATTATTGACTCTAGATCAAGTGGGATACTGAAGGAAATATGCCCTAGAGGCAATAATAAAGATGTTATTTGTATTTCCTTATACCATGATAAATGTCTTTTATTCATGCTAGAATTGTATTAACCGGAAACTTAGTACATGTGTGAATACATAGACAAAACAGTATGTCCCTAGTATGCCTCTACTAGACTAGCTCATTGATCAAAGATGGTTATGTTTCCTAGCCATAGACATGAGTTGTCATTTGATCAACGGGATCACATTATTAGGAGAATGATGTGATGGACAAGACCCATCCGTTAGCTTAGCACTATGATCGTTTAGTTTTACTGCTATTGCTTTCTTCATGACTTATACATGTTCCTATGACTATGAGATTATGCAACTCGTGTATACCAGAGGAACACCTTGTGTGCTATCAAACGTCACAACGTAACTGGGTGATTATAAAGATTCTCTATAGGTGTCTCCGAATGTGTTCGTGGTATTGGCATAGATCAAGAATAGGGTTTGTCACTCCGAGTGTCGGAGAGGTATCTCTGGGCCCTCTCTGTAATACACATCATAATAAGCCTTGCAAGCAAATGACTAATGAGTTAGTCATGGGATGATGTATTACGGAACGAGTAAAGAGACTTGCGGGTAACGAGATTGAACTAGGTATTGAGATACCGACGATCGAATCTCGGGCAAGTAACATACCGATGACAAAGGGAACAACGTATGTTGTTATGCGGTTTGACCGATAAAGATCTTCGTAGAATATGTAGGAGCCAATATGAGCATCTAGGTTCCGCTATTGGTTATTTACCGGAGATGAGTCTCGGTCATGTCTACATAGTTCTCAAACCCGTAGGGTCCGCACGCTTAACGTTTGATGACGATTGGTATTATGAGTTTATGAGTTTTGATGTACGGAAGGTAGTTCGGAGTCCCAGATGAGATCACGGACATGACGAGGAGTCTCGGAATGTCCGAGACGTAAATATTGATATATTCGACGACTATATTCGGACACCGGAAGTGTTCCGGAAAGTTTCGGATTTAACCGGAGTGTCAGAGGGGGTTACCGGAACCCCCCCCCCCCCCAAGGGGAGTACGAGCCATAGTGGGCCTTGAGGGAAAAGTGAGAGGCAGCCCATAGGGGCTGGCCGGCGCCACCACCAGAGTATCCTAGTTGGACTAGGAGTGGGGGGGCCACCTCTCTCCTTCCTTCTCTTCTCCTTCTTCCTTTCCTACTCCTAGTAGGAATAGGAAGGAGGATTCCTATTCCTACTAGGAGTAGGAATCCTACTCCCCTTGGCGCGCTAGGCTTGGGCCGGCCGGCCTGCCCCTTGCTCCTTTATATACGGGGGCAGGGGGGCACCTATAAGTGCATCTACTGCCCCTTAGTGATTTTGGTGTATTGAAGACTTATAGGTTAAGGGACTAATGTGTTTATGAGTGTACACAAGTCTATAAGTCTATGAGGAGTTTGATATTTACAGAGAAAGTCAACCCCTAAAAATGAAGTTCTTCGACTGAAGACTTTCTGAAGACTTTGAAAGTGAAGAAATTGGTGTGACTTTGAAGACTTGGTATTCATTTGAGGAACATGAAGCGTAAAGACTTTTGTTTTCTTAGTTTCATTTTCTCTTTCTTGAGTCATAGGAAACACCGTATTGTTAAAGGGGGTCGAGGAAATACTAACGAAAAATTTCCATGCGGTGCTCAACTCAAAATCCTACACCTACCAATTCGTTCGAGTGAAGCCATTGGAAATCTCATACAGTTCAGTCATATTCTTTAGTGACAGAGACGAAGTTCTTCTGGTCTCTGAGGAATTTGTTCTGACTGAGGAGTTAGGAATTTGTCAGTGCAAATTGCCTACACAGTGAGGAACATGATAGCTCTGAGAAATTTGATACTCAAATTTCCGACCGTTGTTGTGCTACGCGCGAGCAGTCCCAAAATATCTACCTACCTAACGGTCATATCATTAAAGGGCATTTATGTCTTATCATGTCGGGATGCTCCCTAGGCTATAAATAGCCGCCCCCTAAAACCACTAGCTGGTTGGCTGCTCCAAGAGAAACGAACACTTGTCATAAGAGCAACCCATCCTCCGAGGACTTTGAGCGAAAATCATCAAGTGAGGAAAAACCCAAAACCAAACCCAAACACCTAAAAACCCAAAAGTGTTTGAGCATCACTGAAGAGATTGATCCTGCGTGGATCCGACGCTTGTTACCTTTGAAGATTGTGCTTCTTCCAGACGGTTAGGCGTCATGGTCTAGAGCATCCAAGAGGAATTGTGGATCGCCGAGTGACCTAGTCTGTGAAGGTTCGGAAGTCACCTGAAGACTTACCATGAGTGATTGGGCGAGGTCTTTGTGACCTTAGCTCAAGGGGAATATGGTGATGACTTGGTGTCTTGGACTGTGTGTCCTTGACTGGGTGTCCGGGACTGTGTGTCCTCAGGTTTAAATACCTAGCCGCCCTAACCAGATGTACAACTAAGACAGCAGTTGGAACTGGTCTAACAAATCATTGTCTTCACCAAGCTTACTAGTTCTATTTCATCAACTCCTTCATTTCTTCATATCTGTCTGAAGACTTTGACTGAAGACTTTCTCAATTTCCTCAGTTCAATTTCTTCAGTCTGTTTGTCTTCATTCTGTGTTATCCTATGACTACGCTTTCTGTACTATGTGGTTGTCTTCATTTCTTCATTATGACCATGCTTGTATTCTGTTATGTTTACTTCTGAGTACTTATTCCGCCGCAAGTAGTTCTTCGTTAAGGAATTTCCTCAATAGCAAATTCCTCAGTGAAGATTTCATAAAAATCGCCTATTCACCCCCCTCTAGTTGATATAACGCACTTTCAATTGGTATCAGAGCGAGGTACTCCCTTGTTCTGTGTGATTTTGGTTTAACCGCCTAGAGTTTTAGTTATGTCGACCGCAGGTATGATCAAGGTCTCAGCTGGGTGTCCTACCTTCGATGGGACGGACTACCCCTACTGGAATAACAAGATGCGAATGCATCTTGAGGCAATTGATAACGATCTCTGGTATGTTGTGGAAAATCGTGTTCCCTCGGTATCACCTTCTCTAAATGCTGCTGATGTGAAGAGATTCAAGCAACTCGATTCTCAAGCGAAGAATATCATTTGTGGCCATCTGAGCAAAGGACAGTATGGAAGAGTGAGTGCTTTGGAAACTGCGAAGCTTATCTAGGATAGGTTGTCCAAAGTCCACGAAGGAGTCTCAACACAGCGTGACTCTCGAGTTGATGTTCTTCGCAATCTCTTCAACCGTTTCAAAAGACTTGACAATGAAAATATTCAGCAAACCTTCGATCATCTCACTGACATCTCAAATGAACTTCAAGCACTTGGTGCCACTGACATCACCGACCATGAAGTGGTGAAGAAATTGCTGAGATCGCTTGATTCCTCGTTTGATACTCTGGCTTTGATGATTCCAGCGCGTGGTGATTACAAGTCACTTGATCCCGCTGATATCCTCGAAAGGCTAAACACTCATGAGTTCCAGCTTGCTGAAAAGAGAGATCTCTATGGTCCGAGCTATGGCAGATCACGTGCCCTGAAGGCCAAGGTCGTCTCTGAATCTGAAGGTGAAGATTCTGGTAGTAGCCTTGGTGATCCTGAAGAACTGAGCCAGGAGCTAGCATTGCTCGTGAAGAAATTCCAAAGGTTCTCAAGACGTGGTCGCTTTGGAAAGTTCTCTAAGAGAAATGATTCCTCATCCAGTGATTACAACAAAAGGCTATGTCACAAATGCAAGAATCCTGGTCACTACATTCAAGATTGTCCTCAGTGGGAAAAGGAATCCAAAAAGAAGAAATACAAGGATTACAGTTCTGATGATGCAAAGAAGAAGAAGAAGTCGACAAAATCTTCATCATCAAAACCCTCAAAATATTCATTTCACAAGAAGAACAGCTCCAAAAAGGCTCGGGCATTCATTGGCAAGGAAATGGACTCTGAAGCTGAATCTGAAGATCATGAGGAAGAGGAGGAATCTGAGGAATCCGAGTCTGGTGTGGCTAGTCTAGCTCTCGCTACTGCATTCATCAGCAAGTCCATCTTCAACTCTGAAGAAAGTGACTTCACCAACAAGGCTGATGAAGACAATGATGACTATGCTCCTACCTATTGCTTCATGGCAAAGGGTGCCAAGGTACTCAAATATACCTCCTCTGAATCTAGTGAGGATGAATCTGACGAAAACCTTAAGCCCAGCTATTCTAAACTTGCTAAAATTGTTGTGCAACAACAAAAGGCTCTTGATAAGGTTCGAAACATGCTAGATAAAAGTGATGATATGTTGGGTGAAGAAATGGATCGATCTAAAATCTTGACTGAAAATCTTCAGAGACTTCAGTCCAAGTATGATAACCTTCATGGTCATCATAACACTCTCTTGTCTGATCATGAGACGCTTTCTTATGAATTTCTTCAAAGAAAGCAAGATCTTGAAAAGCTAAGAGTGAGTTATGAAGATCTTCAGAAGGAGCGCGATTCATTACTTGCTCAACAAATCAGCGCTTCTCAAGAAGAATTCATTCCTCCATGCTTGAAATCCATTGAACGAGAAACTGCTAATTCTTCACCTGAATGTTCAAATGCTTCAAATGCTACAAATTCTTCAACTATCTCTGCTATCACTAATTCCTCATCTGAGGACGTTCCTAGTATCACTGACAATGCAGGGCTGAAGGAATTGTACATGACAAGCATGTACAAAAGCCTCAAAGGGCATCAGACTCTTTGTGATTTGCTTAAAAAGCAGATCCTCAACAGGAACCCTAGGACAGAGGGAATTGCCTTTGAGAGGAAACTTAATGCTGATGGTTCATATTGGAAGCCTGAGTAGTACCCCAAAACCTCATGGGTTGCTGCAAAGGGACCTCCAGTTGATCCATCCAATTTATCTGGCTTTACATGTGAATCTCCTCATTCTTCTGATGAGTCATTTGACTCCAACTATAAACTATTCAAAAATCAGAATGGTGAAGTATTTGCTAGATATGTTGGAACTAACTGCAGGAATGGTCCCCCTATGAAGAAAATCTGGGTCCCTAAGAGGCACCTTGAAAATCTTCAAGTGAATGTCCTCATGACACCTCGTGTGAGGAATAGGAACACCAGATCCAATTCTTCATATGGACCAAAATCTTTAGATGAAGTAAAATCCTCATATGGATCCAATTCCTCAAAAGGATCAAAGTCCTCATATGAATATCATCGTGCTAACAACTCTGTTTTGCAGGGAAGAGCTAAGGGCTATGAATATGAGCATTATTCTTCTAACCATTATGTTCATAAGTCCTCGAAGAATTACTCTGCTTATTCATATGCTTATCCTAACTCCTCTTATGTGAAACGAAATGGGCTGGCGTCTATGCCACCTTTTTCATATGGAGCTCGCAGAGTGATGAACTCTTTGCCACCCCTTCATATGTGGGTGGTGAAGAAAAAGAACTAATCTCTTTTGCAGGGTCAGGTCTCCAGACGTGCTCAAACGTCTGAAGAATTTGCTGGAGACCTGAAAAATGCCTGAAAGGACGCAGGCTAATCACGAAGAAATGAACTCTCATTTCTCACGTCCTCATACTGCTTTATCGGTTGCATTGCTTGATGAAAACTGATCTGATGATTTAATGTCATATTCTTCACTGATGAAGTATATGAGTTTGTAAGCTGCACTAATTCATCTGCAGGATGATCAACCCAAAGCTACTGAGTGGGTCCTCGATAGTGGATGTACAAATCACATGACTGGTGACAAGAATATCTTGATGGATGCTCCCTTATCACCTTCTCATCTGAAGCACATCATCTTCGCTGACAAAGGCAAAAGTCAGGTATTGGGTCTATGTAAGGTTGCTATCACTAGGGATCGACACATGGACAAAGTCATGCTTGTCGAGTCCTTAGGATACAACCTCATGTGTGTCTCAATGCTTTGCGATCCGGATATGGTTGTTGCCTTTGGCAAATATCCTTGTGTTGTGATCATGGAATCTGACAACTCCATAGTCTCCGAAGGCTTTAGGAGAGGAGACTTGTATATTGTTGATTTCTCTACAGGACCTCAACCAGTTGTGTGTCTACTTGCAAAAGCTTCAGAAGGCTGGCTATGGCACCGATGACTTGGTCATGCAGGCATGAGGAATTTGCACACTCTTGCGAAGAAGAAGCATGTCATTGGCATTGAGAATGTCAAATTCCTCAAGGATCACTTATGCGGTGCTTGTGAAGCTGGAAAGATGACCAAGGCCAAGCATCCAGCGAAGACTATCATGACTACTACTCGACCATTTGAATTGCTTCACATGGATCTCTTCGATCCTAATCATTATTCTGCAATTTCAAATGATGCTTCTGTATATGGCTTTGTTATTGTTGATGATTACTCTCGATATACATGGGTACACATTGTTACTTACAAACATGAAGTGCAGGAAGTCTTCAAACGATTTTCCTCGAGGGCTTCAACCAACTTTGGTGTGAAGATCAAGCACATCAGAAGTGACAATGGAACTGAGTTCAAGAACTCTGGTCTCGATGACAATCTTGATGAACTTGGTATTACTCATGAGCTATCTGCTCCTTATACTCCTTAGTAGAATGGCGTCGTGGAACGCAAGAACATGACTCTTGCTGAGATGGCTCGCACTATGCTTGATGAATACAAAACGCCTCGTCGTTTCTGGATTGATGCAATTGATACTGCATGCCACATCACCAACAGAGTATATCTTCAAAAATTCTTCAAGAAGACTGCCTATGAACTCCTCACTGATAAGAAACCCAATGTAAGTTATTTCAAAGTCTTCGGTGCTCAATGTTGGATTAGAGATCCTCATCACAACTCAAAATTTGCACCAAAACACATGAAGGCTTTATGCTTGGTTACGGAAAGGACTCACACACCTACAGAGTCTTCAACAACGTTCTTCACAAGGTTGTTGAAACTGTAGATGTGCGGTTTGATGAAACTAACGGCTAGCAAAGAGAGCACCTACCTACTGTGATAGATGAACCAGCACCTGAGGAAACTATCAAATTCAAGGCTACTGAGGATGTCATTCCTACTGAAGAATCTGCTGAAGAATTCATTCCAGAACCTGAAGATCGTCGAGTCAATGCACCTGAGGAAAATGCTGAAGAAAATGCTGATCAAATTCCTCGACGACAACCAGCTCATCCTCGCGTTGCGAAAGAAGTGCAGATTGAGAAAATCATCACCGACATCAATATACCAGGTCCTCTCACACGCTCAAAAGCTTCACATTTATCTAACTTTTGTGGGCGCTTTGCTTTTGTCTCTATCACGGAGCCCACTAAGGTAGATGAAGCATTTCTGGAGCCTAAATGGATTCAAGCTATGCAAGAAGAGTTACATCAGTTTGAGCTCAACGACGTCTGGGAACTGGTCAAACGTCCAGATCCTCGCAAGCATAATATCATCGGCACAAAAGTGGATCTACCGCAACAAGAAAGATGAAAATGGCCTTGTGGTAAGGAATAAGGCACGGCTTATAGCTCAAGGCTACACACACGTTGAAGGAACTGATTTCGATGAAACTTTTGCACCTGTTGCTAGACTTGAAGTTATTCGCATATAACTTGCTTATGCTAACCATCATGATATCATTCTCTATCAAATGGATGTGAAAAGTGCATTCCTCAATGGTAAGCTTGAGGAAGAAGTATATGTTGCTCAACCCCCAGGTTTTGAAGATCCAAAGAATCCTGACAAAGTCTTCAAACTCAATAGGGCTCTCTATGGCCTCAAGCAGGCCCCTTGAGCTTGGTATGATACTTTGAAGGAATTCCTCATGAAGAAAGGCTTCAAACCCGGTTCACTTGATCCCACTCTTTTCACTAAATCTTATGATGGTGAATTATTTGTGTGCCAAATATATGTTGATGATATTATCTTTGGCTGTACTGACTAACGCTATAGTGATGAATTTTCCTATATGATGAGTGAAGAATATCAAATGTCTATGATGGGAGAGTTGAAATTCTTTCTAGGTCTTGAAATTCGTCAACAACGCAATGGTATATTCATATCTCAGGAGAAATACCTCAAAGATGTACTGAGGAAATTCGGTATGCACGATTGCAAAGGCGTCAAAATTCCTATGCCCACAAATGGCCATCTGTGCACTGATGAAAATGGTACTGACTTTGATCATAAGGTATAGCGCTCCATGATTGGTTCTTTATTGTACTTATGTGCATCTAGGCCAGATATAATGCTTAGTGTTTGCATGTGTGCCCGATTTCAAGCTCCACCGAAGGAATCACACCATAAGGCTGTGAAACATATTCTTCGATATCTAGCTCACACAACAACACTTGGATTATGGTACCCCAATGTCGGTGTACTAAGGTAGGGGTACCCCAGTACCCCAACTTGTGCACGGGCAGTTGCAGCTTCCCGCGGCAAGGTTCACTGCGTGCTCGCCGGAGACCTTCCTGCCTCCTATTAAACCATTCAAAAACAAAGTATACAAGACAGAAGATCGAGACCCCGGCAAGAGGAGCTTGCCGGGAAGGCCGTACCAGGCTCAAGACTGCTCCACTAACACAAGACCCTGGCAAGAGGAGCTTGCCAGGGAGGTCGGAAGACAACGCCTCGGCGCTACACGCGCCCCGGCAAGGGGCCCGGGGAGCGGCAAGTTCCCGGGCCCGACAAGATCAAGGCCCCGGCAAGGTGCTTGCCGGGAAGGTTGCGCTGTGTGCCCGCGCTCCAGCTCATCGGCCCACGCGTCGCCCTGGGGCCTATCCAGGGACGCGTGGCAGATGGCCGTGCAGCCTGAGGTACACGGTGGCACTCCACGGTGATGAATCCGTCGCCGTGGCGGACGGAGACGCTAAGGCGGGAGCTTTTGGGGTCGACGGCGACGGGCATTAAATGCCCTTGTCCCCCACTGTTAAAGTAGGTATAGACCACTGTTCTGTACTGTAGCTCCACTGTTCCCGCACTGTTACAACTACCACCTCTTTTACATTTTTACCCCTTTCTCCTACGTTGACACCTGTCGGTGACCCCTTGCACTATAAAAGGAGGCCCATGCACAACGTGGAGGGGGTTCGAAACCTAGATTACTCTCAGGCACGGTGTAGCTGCTTCTTCAAGCTCCCGAGCACTCAACTCAATACACAACCAAGCAGGAGTAGGGTTTTACGCATCCGTGCGGCCCGAACCTGGGTAAAACTGCCCGCGCGTCTGCTCCGATCTGCTCTTTGTGCTCCCTCCGCCCTCGTACCGCACAGACAAGGGGCTCCGGTCCCATAGGTGTTCGTGGCGGACAGTTTCCCCCGACATCTTTGGCGCGCCAGGTAGGGGGCGTCGAGGTTGTGCGAACCTGATCCGGCGTTCGCGCGGGCGCATTCTTCATCAACTTCTCCAGCTTCATCAACAACTTCACCAGCGACAACTCCATGGCCCCGAAGAAGAAGCCTTCGGAGGTCGGAGGCCCGTCTGCGTCTCATCCGCCGCCACCAGAGCCAACGGTGGGCGGGGGAGACGCCGTCGGAAGGGTGGTTGCCGGCGAGGACACTCACGGTGCCACCAGATCCAAGAATAGGACGGACGACCGGACCTCGGTCTCCGTGGACGCGCCGCGTCCATCACAGCACACGACGACCCCGCAGCGCCATACCACGGGAGGTGGTATCCGCTTGCTGGGACAAGGCCAAACTGGAGGTTCGCGGGACGCCCCGGACCCCCGTCCGGGCACAAGCAAAGCGAAGGCGCCGGCGCGGGACCCCGCTCCTTCTAACGTCGTTAGAAGTCCGAGCGTATCCCGCTCCTCGCACCGCTCGCCCGCGTTCCCAACTACTCCGGCAGAAGCGCTCGCAAGGGCGCAACTGCTCCTCGATTTTCCTCCAGCGGCCGACAAGGCCGAAGAGTGGAGGGCCACTATCCGGAGCCTGATAGACTTCGCCAACAACGACTCTCCGCAGCAGCCGTCGGCCTCACGGCCGCGGCAGGCTGAGAAGACGAAGGCTATCGGCGACAAGACTGCCGGGGGTGCGACAAGCGTGCACTCCCCGCCGCAGAAGCAGAAGACGCCGCCCCGCCGGAACAACCCCGACGACGGCTCCACAGCCTCGTCGGACCCGCGGGCCCGCCGGGACCAGCGCCAGGTCCTCGACGACCGGCGAGATGAAGACGCTCGAACCACGATCGAGCGCCGCCGAGAAGCTCGGCGACAATCCGACAAGAGAGCTGGGAACACTGTCGACGCGCACGCGCCCGGTGAGCCAGGCGACTTGCCGTACGCGGCAGGCTGCCCTGCGTTCACCCGCGAGCTGCGGCGCGTCCAGTGGCCCAGCATGAAGAACTTTAAGCCCGACGTACCGGAGAAGTACGACGGCAAGACGCACCCCTCGGAGTTTCTCAGCGTCTACACTATCGCAGTGCAAGCTGCCGGGGGGCGCGACGAGAAGATCCTAGCCAACTACTTCCCGCTCGTGCTGAAACCGAACGTCCGTTCGTGGCTCATGCACTTGCCGGAAGGCTCTATCTCTTCATGGGCCGACCTCTGCCATCAGTTTGTTGGCGCCTTCACCGGCGGCCACAAACCCCATGGCCAGGAGAGCGATCTCCACATTTTGGCCCAGAAGGAAGGCGAACCCCTGCGCAAATATATCCAACGCTTCAGCCGGGTGCAGCACAACATCCCCGACGTTCACCCTGCCGCGGTTATCAGCGCGTTCCATCAGAACGTGCGTAACCGCCGCATGCGTGAGGAGATGGCGATGACCAAGATTAGGGACGTCAGCGAGCTCTACGCTCTTGCTGACAAGTGCGCCCGTGCGGAAGAGGGGAGGAAACTCCCCGGGGAGGATGCTGGCGCAGGGGGAAGCGACAGCGACGACGCCGCCCCGGCAAAGAAGAGCCGGCGGCGGAACAACAGGAAGAAGGGCAAGAAGGAAGTGCTTGCCGTCGAGAAGTCCGGCAAGGAGGCCCCCGCCAAGCAAGCGCAGGCTGGCGGCTCCGGCAAGGAGCCTGCCCCTGCGGCGGCGGCCGACAAGCCGGGTAGCTCCGACAAGCAATACTGTAAGATTCACCGCACCAAGGGTCACAATCTCTCCAACTGCAAGCGCGTCGAGTACCTCGTCGAGCAGCAAAAAGCTGAGTACGAGAGGCGCGACAAGGAGAAGGCCCAAGGTGGCGGGGAAGAGCCCAGCAAGAAGCGGCCGTTTAACGGCCGGGGAGGACGCCGCGGCAAAGCCAAGCAGCGGCAAGGAGATCGACCTCCCCGGGGCCGCGACAACGACGAAGACGACGATGAAGACATGGAGGACGACGAGAACAGCGAGCAGGAGTTCCAGAAGGCCACAGAGGTCCTGTGCGTCGACGGTGGCGCCTCCCTGCACACCTCCCACCGCCAGCTGAAACAGTGGGTGCGTGAGGTGAATGCAGCGGAGCCGCCCGTGGAGTCGCGCAGGCTCCTCAAATGGTCCAGCACGCCCATCGTTTTTGACCTGGAGGATCACCCTGACCGCACCACAGCGGTCGGGTGCTTGCCGATGTTGGTTTCTCCTACCATCCGCAACCTCAAGGTCACCAAAATGTTGGTTGACGGCGGGGCCGGGCTGAACTTGATCTCCTCTGCTGTGATCAAGAAGCTCCAGATTCAAGACGGCGAGCTCGAAGAGACCGGTTCATTCCAAGGAATCAACCCGGGAAGGAGCAAGCCCAAGGGAAAGATCACTCTGCCGGTGACCTTTGGCGGGGAGCTCAACTTCAGGACTGAGCGCATTACTTTTGACGTTGCCGATATTCCATTGCCCTACAATGGAATACTCGGCCGTCCCGCCCTCGCCAAGTTCATGGCAGCTTCCCACTATGCCTACAACGTGCTGAAGATGCCGGGGCCGATAAGCGTCATCACTGTCCACAGCGACAAGAAGGATGCGCTTATCTGCGCCGACAAGATTTACCGGGATGCGGCAGCTGCGGCCGAGAAGGATACTCTTGCCGCTGAAGCTCCCGGGGGGAAGAAGACGAAGACCAAGTCCGGCAAGTGCTCTGGGACCCACTCCGGCAACCGCACCTCTTCGGAGTGCTGCGCTGCCGTCGAGGACGTTCCATCGAGCTCCACCGGCAAGAGCAAGAAAGGAATGGCTGCTCCTCCGGCAACCAAGAAGGTGTCCGCAAAGGAGGATGGCACTGATGGTACCTTCACCATCAGTGCCACCCTTGACAGCAAATAGGAAAGCGCGCTCGTCGCCTTCCTGCGGGCGAATGTCGATGTGTTTGCTTGGCAACCATCTGACATCCCCGGCGTTCCCAGGAAGGTGATTGAGCACAAGCTTGCTGTCTGTCCTCATGCGCGGCCCATCAAGCAGAAAGTAAGGAAGCAAGCCGTGGAGCGCCAAGAGTTCATTAACGAGGAAATCAAGAAACTAGAGGCAGCAGGCCTAGTTAGAGGTGTGATCCATCCGACGTGGTTGGCAAACCCAGTCGTCGTGCGCAAGGCCAACGGGAAGTGGAGACTGTGTATAGACTTCACCGATGTCAATAAAACATGTCCCAAGGATCCTTTCCCTTTGCCGCGCATTGACCAGATCGTCGACTCCACTGCCGGATGTGAGCTACTCTGTTTTCTTGATGCATATTCAGGCTATCACCAGATTTTCATGGCCAAGGAAGATGAAGAGAAGACTGCATTTATCACTCCATGTGGCACCTATTGCTTTATCCGCATGCCATTTGGATTGAAGAATGCAGGCTCAACCTTTGCAAGGGTAGTGTACACTGCTTTTGAGCCACAGATCCACAGAAACGTAGAAGCCTACATGGATGACATCGTGGTGAAGAGCAAGAGCAAAGAAACACTGATTCAAGACTTGGAAGAAACGTTTCAGAACCTGCGCAGGATACAGCTCAAGTTGAACCCCGAGAAGTGCGTCTTTGGAGTTCCCTCCGGCAAGCTTCTCGGGTTCTTTGTATCACAGAGGGGGATTGAAGCCAACCCCGACAAGATCAAAGCCATCGAGCAGATAGAAGCCCCGAAGCGCGTCAAGGATGTCAGAAGGCTTGCAGGTTGCGTTGCTGCCCTCAGTAGGTTCATTTCAAAGTCCGCAGAACGCGCCCTACCTTTCTTCAAAATCTTGAAGAAGGCAGGTCCCATGAAGTGGACTCCGGAAGCGGAGGCGGCGTTGCAGGATTTGAAGCGGTACCTGTCCTCCACTCCTATACTTGTCGCACCTAAACCACAGGAAAAGTTGTTGCTATACTTAGCGGCAACCAACCAGGTGGTTAGTGCTGCGTTAGTAGCAGAGAGGGAGTCCGACGAGGAGTCAGCATCGCCGGCAAGCGAATCTAGCGACAAGCAGGGGACTGTCCCGACAAGCTCTGGCCCCGACAAGGAAGACTCTGCGCAGGAACAAGGAGAGGTGCGGAAGAAGATGGTGCAGCGCCCAGTGTATTTTGTAAGTTCCCTTCTCCAGGGAGCTAGATCAAGGTACTCTGGTGTGCAAAAATTGCTTTTCGGCCTCCTCATGGCCTCGAGGAAGCTGCGCCACTACTTCCAAGCCCATGAGATAACAGTGGTCACTCGCTTTCCGTTGAAGAGGATATTGCACAATCCAGAGGCAACAGGCAGGATCGTCGAGTGGCCACTGGAGCTGTCAAGCTTTGGACTCAAGTTTGAAAGTACTTCAACCATACAGAGCCGAGCTTTGGCAGAATTCATTGCTGAGTGGACCCCAACACCAGAAGATGAAGTTCAAGAAACAAGCGCACCCGTGCAAGAAGCGACAAGTGAATGGGTAATGTATTTTGACGGTGCCTTCTCGCTGCAAGGCGCCGGTGCCGGCGTGGTACTCATCGCGCCCACCGGAGAGCACCTCAAATATGTTATCCAGATGCACTTTCCCAGGGAGCAAGCGACAAACAACACTGCAGAATATGAAGGCTTGCTTGCCGGCCTCAGGATTGCGGCCGAACTTGGGATCAGAAAGCTGATTGTGCGGGGCGATTCTCAGTTGGTGGTCCGACAAGTTAACAAGAGCTATCAGAGTCCTTTGATGGAAGCATATGTCGATGAAGTAAGAAAGCTTGAAGAGCACTTTGAAGGTTTGCAGATGGAGCACGTCCCGAGAGCTCAAAATGAGATTGCAGATGGCCTTTCAAAGTGCGCCGCGATGAAGTTACCTGTGGAACCAGGGACCTTTTTGCTCAAGCTGACTCAGCCATCAGTTACATCGTCAATTGGGCAGTATAAGAAGAGAAAGTTGGTCTCCGGCGACTACTTGCCGGCGAATCTTCCTGAACCCGCCGCCAAAGTTCCCAAGATCAACAACAACGCTGAGGAACAGTTTGCTCCTGCAAGCCCTCGGGCTTGTGCAGTTGAAGCAAGTGTTCCCGACAAGCCTCGCCCCGGCGAGCTTGCCGGGGGACCGTCAGCTCCGGCAGGACCAGAGGTCTTTGCCGTAGAAGCTGAGGTTCCCGCAGCGGCCCTCGAGCCTTTAGTCCTTGCCGTCGAGCCTCGGGCTCCAGCATGGGCGCAGCAGATCGTCCGTTTTCTGCAAACTGGAGAACTTCCCGACGACCCTCAAGAGATAGAGAAGATAACCAGGCAGTCAAGTATGTATCAGTTCGTGGATAACGAGCTATACAGAAGAAGACTCAACGGTGTCAGGTTGAAATGCATCTCCAGAGAAGATGGACAGAAGCTGTTGGCAGAAATACACGGAGGCATATGCGGCCACCACATTGGCGCAAGGGCACTTGCCGGGAAAGCTTTCCGGCAAGGGTTCTTTTGGCAAGAAGCCCTCCAAGATGCAACTGCACTAGTAACCAAGTGTGAAGCGTGCCAGTTCCATGCAAAGCAAATCCATCAGCCAGCTCAAGCTCTCCAAACAATACCTTTGTCATGGCCCTTCTCGGTCTGGGGGCTCGATATCCTCGGCCCTTTCCCTCGTGCTGTCGGGGGCTTTGAGTACTTGTACGTTGCAATCGACAAGTTCACAAAGTGGCCAGAAGTGGAGCCAGTGAGAAAGGTGACAGCACAGTCAGCAGTCAGGTTCTTCAGGTCGATTGTTTGCCGTTTCGGGATCCCTAACAGGATCATCACCGACAACGGTACGCAATTCACTAGTCGCACCTTCATGCAGTACGTCCAAGACCTTGGCGCCAAGGTCTGTTTCGCTTCTGTTGCTCACCCGAGGAGCAACGGCCAAGCGGAGAGGGCAAATGCTGAAGTGCTGCGCGGACTCAAGACAAGGACCTTTGACAGGCTGCGCAGGTGCGGAAGAAATTGGATAGAGGAGCTCCCGGCGGCTCTTTGGTCAATCAGAACGACACCAAGTCGAGCCACCGGACAGACACCTTTTGCTCTAGTCTATGGAGCAGAGGCAGTTCTCCCCACGGAACTCGTATACGGATCTCCTCGAGTACTCGCTTATGATGAGCTCGAGCAAGAGCAACTGCGGCAAGATGACGCATTGCTCCTTGAGGAGGGACGTCTCCAGGCTGCTGTACGAGCTACTCGATACCAGCAAGCTTTGCGCCGCTACCATAGCCGCAAAGTCAAGACCAGGAGTCTCGAGGAAGGCGACCTTGTTCTTCGGCGTGTTCAGTCCGCCAAGAATTCCAACAAGTTGACGCCGAAGTGGGAAGGCCCTTATCGGGTGAGACAAGTTACGAGGCCCGGCGCTGTCCGCCTCGAGACCGAAGAAGGCTTACCGGTGAGCAATTCCTGGAACATAGAGCATCTTCGCAAGTTTCACCCCTAAGGCGCGGTTGCCGTGATCCGCTCCGGCAACCACCTTTTGTACAAGCCTTGCCGCTGTTGCATGTAACCCTTTGTACAAAGCCGGGCGCAGACCCCGTGCATCAGTAAAGTTCTCGTGTTTTCGCATCGATTGCCTTTTGCATGCTTCTCTTTGCTGTTTGCATGTTCGGTTTGGCATTTGATGCAACTCTCAGACATACGGTAAACACTATTACGCCGAAAGGCAATATGCTTGTTTCCCTCTCCCTTTCCTTTTCTCTTAAGCAGAAGGAACGTTCCTCGCGCACAAGTTTGCCGGGGGGGAAGGAGATGGAGGAGGGACTAAGTGCTGTTCAAGTAAGAGAAGCCTTACCGGAGAATAAACAATATGAGCAAGCAGCATATGAAAGATAAGTTGTTAGAATTTGACCAGTTCAAATTTTAAATTTTGGTTGTCTTCCTTGAACGATCACACTTTGTATGGAAAACCTGTGCGCGGAGGAACCTACCCGTAGCTTGCCGCACCCTTATCTTGTTTTCGAGTCCACTCAACGATTTAAGTGAGCTGCGACAAGTGTCGCGCCCTTGCCTCGTTTCCGAGTACGCTCAGCAAGCTAAGTGCGTTGCGACCAGCTGCGGCAAGGTTGCTTGCCGGCGAGGACCTTGGCCAGCAGGCTGCTCAGAGTCCAGCACTCAGCGCTCGCGGCAAGGGCCCCTTGCCGGCAAGCTCCCCGGGAGCGAAGGGTGAGAAACATACAAAGTCAAAGATTGAAACAAGGAAGATAACATTGCACTGATTGATTGAAGTAAAGCAAATATCTTACAAGGATAACTTGTCGCAATGGACTAATGAGTTCATAACATAATGTGCAGCAACAAAAAGATAAAGATAAATGGAGCCCTAGTCTACGCGGTCGCCTTCCTTCCTGCCAAGCTTTGCCACCTTGGCGATGATGTGGCCGACCTGCTCCTTCAGGGCCTCCGTGTCTGCATCTGCCGGCAGGGTGCGAAGAACGTCCGTGAGATTGATCCCCGGGTTGCGGTACACGATCTTCGTCAAGACCCGCTCCAGAGTTCCCGCGCAGAGCCGACGCGACTCCTCGGCCAGCTGCGCGGGGATGCGGTTCCGGAGACCTGCAAGAGCCGGAGCGACGCCTCTGAAGAAGAGGCTGAGTTTGGCGCTGTGCGGGAGATCTGGATCCGGCGAGTAGATAAGGTGTTCAACCTTCAACGCAAGCAACTCCTGGTCAATATTGGACGCAGAAGAAACCAGCTCTTCGGTCCACACCTCGATAGTCTGCCGGAAGAGCTCGGAGGCCTTGTTGACGCTCTCCACCAAGGTTCGCTCCTTGCGGAGCTCATCCTTCAACTTGGTCTCCTGGGCCCGGGCAGCATCAAGCGATTCCTTCAGGGTGGTGACCTTCAGCTCCAAGTCTTCAATGGAATCCTTGGCGGCCTTCAGCTCGTCACCCCTCTTGGATAAACTCACCTAGAGCTCTGAGTTTGTGTGAGCGTCCTTCTCGCGCTCCAAGATGAGCGCGGCAACCTTCTCGGCGCTCACCTTCATCGCCTTCTCCAGTTGTTCGACCTTGGCGGCGAGCTCTTTCTTGGCGTCCTCCGCGGCAACCGCGGCGGTCTTCGCCTCCTTCAGCTCCCCGCCAAGGGCAGCCTCGCGAGCGGCAAGGTCTTCTTCATGAGAATCCAGCTCAACCTTCCGCTGCGCGAGCTCTCCCTCTCGCCGGGACATCTCCACCCCGGCGAGACGCTGCTGTTCATCGGCTTCGGCCCTCTCAAGTACCCACTCTTGGTACTCGCCGGCGAGACGCTCACGCTCCTCCGCCACCTGGCGGAGGGCAGCCTGATTGGCGGCGCTGAGCTCCGCCGCACGCTTCTCCATCTCTGCCGCGGCCTTGGCGGCAAGAGCCTCCCGGGAAGCGAGCTTTGCTTGCCTGGCCCGGTAAAGGGCCAGGAGCTGATGAAGCAATCGCTCCTCCTCGGGCCCCTCACCTCCACCGGGCGCCTGGACGATCTTCAGGCCTGCGGAGGCGAGGACCTCTCCGTCGAACGCCTCGCCCTCCGCAGGAGCTCGCGACGAAGACCCCCACGGCATCTGGATGAAGACGCCATTGGGGGCCTCGAGATAGAACATTTGCTCCTCGCCGGTGGAGGGACCGGTGGCCGGTGCAGCATCCGATGCTCCCGCCACCTCCGGGTCGGCGGTGCGGCCACCGTCCCCCTCCCCGGCCGCTGCGTCCGCAGCCGGAGCAGTCTCTTGCGCGGCCGGCTCGGCGGCCTCGCCCACCTCCTCGACTACTGGAGCGTCGCCGCCGCCGCCCTGCGCGTCCTCCTCCTCGAGGATAATCACCTCCGTCTCCATGGGCACAGGAGGAGGAAGATCTAGAAAGAAGAAGAAGACAAAGAAATTCAAGACTCAAGCAAATATCCAAAAAAGAGACAAGCCAAGAAGACAAGTTACAAAGGTTACCTTGGCGGACGTCCTCAGCGGCGGGCTCCCTCGCCGGGGAGCTCGGCCTCGTCGGAGTAGTCGCCCTCGCCGGGGAACTTGGCCTTGGCGGGGTGGTCGCCCTTGCCGGGCTGCTCGTCCTGGGCGGGGTACTCTGCCCTGGCGGAGTACCCGCCCTTGACGGAGCACTCTCCCTTGCCGGAGAGTCCTGCCTTGGCGGGGATGGCGGTGCCTGCGGCTCCTCGGCGGTGGTCTCCGGGCGCTCTTCCCGCTGCGGCTCCTCCTCTGCACGGAACAAGACAAGAGATGTCAAGACATGAAGATAAAGCCAAAAGCCTCAGACGTACCCCGACAAGCGAAAAGAAAGAACCCCAGACTTACGCTGGGGGCTGCGCTGCGGGCTGCGCTGGGGGCTGCTCATCGGAGCAGTGCCAGAGTCCGGCAGGCTCGGCTCCGGCGCGCCCTCTGTTGCCGCCGCTGCCGGGTCCTCCGCGACCTCGGCCTCGGGCGCCTTGGCCTTCTTCGCCGCGCGATGGGCCAGGGTCCTGAAATCAGAACAGAAGACAGAATCAGCGTCAGCGGAAAAATCAAGATAAAAATCAAGAAGATATGAGATCCCGAATCCTTACTCTTGGTCCTCCTCGTCGTCCTCGCTCAGGGCGGAGAAGTCATACTCCACCGTGGGCGCGTCGGCGCGAGGAGCGGAAGACGAAGACTCCCTCGCGCGCTTGGTGCTCACCGGGGCTGGGGGCTGCGAAGACCCAGCCCCTGTGGCTGCCGGCGCCCGGGGGGCGGGCGGAGCCGCTGCTCCGCTCCGAGAAGACCCCTGCCGGCTCGCTGCCGGCCTGCGGGGCGCCTCCGTCGTGGTCCGCGCACGGGCCGCCTCTGCTGCGGCTGGTGCGCCGGACGGCCTTGGCGCGGCTTGACTCCCCCGGGGAGCCGCCCGCCGAGGTGGCTGTTGCCGGGGCGCCTGTGCCCTTTCCCCCGTCGCCGCCTTGCGGAGGCGCTTTGCCGGGGACTCCTTCGGGCTTGCCGGGGGCGGGGAGCTCTCCGACGAGGAGAGGTCGTCGGCGTATAACTCCGTAGATCCGCCGGAGTCTTCGGCCTCCTCCTCCTCCTCCTCCTCTGCCCCGGCCAGCTCGCTGGGCCCAGCATCCAGCGCTGCGGCCCTCTTCCCCTTGGCGCCTCCGCCCCTCGCGGCGCCTCTGCTTCCTCCGGCGGTGCCCTCCCTTGCCGCAGCCTCCGTCGCGATCCCATGGATCCCGGAGTGCCTCAACGAGGGGACCCCGGCGAGCGCGTCGGGTGGGAGGTTCAGCAACCGACGGATCTCCGCCTCTTCCGCCTGGGTGGACGCCTCTTCGGCCTCCGCCTCCTCCGGCGAGAACCCGAAGACTCCTGCCGCCGCGGCTGCGGCGGCCTCCTCGGCCCGAGAAGCTATGTAGGCGATTTCCTGGTCGGTGGTGTCCCGCGTATGCAGCTTGAGGTCCTCCTTGTTACTCGCCACCTCGACGAGGTTGTCGTAGAAGTTGAGGACGTCGATGGGCTTCGGGGCGATCCACGAGCGGTCCAAGCCATGCGAGTCGCACATCGGCATCATGGCAAGGATCCGGTCCCTCGCGGCGTTGTTGCAGAGCGGCACCACTTCCCGGGGAGTCCTGAACCACTCGGGGTGCGTCGGGTCGTACTTGAAAAGTTCCCGTACCATCCCGCGCAGCTCTAGAGTGGTGAAGTTGAAATTAAGCCCGGGGCGCAGCCTCATGATGTCTGCCGGGCCGCCGTACTCCCAGGCCGGCCTCTTCCGGTCTTGGAGAGGGGCGATGCGCCGGCGGAGGAAATCTGCGCCCACCTCGGCAACTGACAGCCGGGCCAGCCGAAGACGAAGAATCCGGACGAGGGCGATGTCGAGCTTGACGTCGTCGGAGTCTAGATCACTCCAATCTCTGCCGCGCACGATAGGCGTTGTGCGCGGCGCAGTGAAGGCTTGCGGCTGGTCTTCTACAATCCAGCACCACTCCGCTCGCCATTCCTCCCACTTGCCGCGGAGCTCCCCCGGCAAGTACGACCCCTTCTTGTTAAGACGGAAGACCCAAGAAATTCCTCCGGAGAGGGGGGCATCGGCCTCGGCTCTAGGAGTGAAAAAGTGTCTAAAGAGGGCTACGTTGGGGTGGACTCCTATGAAGTTTTCGCACATATGTGCGAAAACAGCCATGGTGAGAATGGCGTTGGGGGTGAAATCAAGCAGATGGAAGCCATACGTATTCATGATATCACAGAAGAAGTTCGAAAAAGGAGGACAGAGACCGCAGTGGAAAAAGGCAGCAAAGAAGTGATAC
The DNA here is from genome assembly GCA_902687465.1 of Secale cereale. Classification (NCBI taxonomy): domain Eukaryota; kingdom Viridiplantae; phylum Streptophyta; class Magnoliopsida; order Poales; family Poaceae; genus Secale; species Secale cereale. The sequence goes on from LR738711.1 coordinate 780,364,236, forward strand.
CCGCCGGGATAGTTGTCCTTGGCGACGGCCGGGTATGCTCGGGTGCGGGGATGCGCGTCGGTGCCCTTGGACCAGAACAAGTAATACTTGTTCCAGAGTTCTTGCACGCCGAGCTTCGGTGGGAAGACGACGTGCCGCTTCCGGTAAGCGATGAGCTTGGCTGCTTGCTCGGATTTCTCCTTCTTGGATTTCTCCGCTTTCGCCTTGTCGGTCTTTGGGGCCATGGCGGACGCGGCGGAAGGAAGGGGACGAAGAGCTCGGCGGCGGCGGAGCTGTGGAGGCGGAGCGCAAGAAGGAATCTTTTGCAGGTGGAAGACGACGTAATGAGAGCACAGGGAGGGGAACCGCGCCCGCTACCTCTGCTTTTATGGGGGAGTGGGGGGCGTTTCGCCCTTTCCATTAAGAGATCGTGGGCACGTCCCATCCCACGGCGCCGCAATCGACGCGTGCCGTTACCGTGGGGTGCGGCGGAGATGGAAGTGGATTCGGCGCGCCGCGGGCCGCGGGTGCCCGTGCACTATTTTGGGCCTGGCCCAACAGCGCTCGGCACCGTGTGTGGCCCAGGCCCGGGGGCTCCTGTCGGTGTACTAAGGTAGGGGTACCCCAGTACCCCAACTTGTGCATGGGCAGTTGCAGCTTCCCGCGGCAAGGTTCACTGCGTGCTCGCCGGAGACCTTCCTGCCTCCTATTAAACCATTCAAAAACAAAGTATACAAGACAGAAGATCGAGACCCCGGCAAGAGGAGCTTGCCGGGAAGGCCGTACCAGGCTCAAGACTGCTCCACTAACACAAGACCCTGGCAAGAGGAGCTTGCCAGGGAGGTCGGAAGACAACGCCTCGGCGCTACACGCGCCCCGGCAAGGGGCCCGGGGAGCGGCAAGTTCCCGGGCCCGACAAGATCAAGGCCCCGGCAAGGTGCTTGCCGGGAAGGTTGCGCTGTGTGCCCGCGCTCCAGCTCATCGGCCCACGCGTCGCCCTGGGGCCTATCCAGGGACGCGTGGCAGATGGCCGTGCAGCCTGAGGTACACGGTGGCACTCCACGGTGATGAATCCGTCGCCGTGGCGGACGGAGACGCTAAGGCGGGAGCTTTTGGGGTCGACGGCGACGGGCATTAAATGCCCTTGTCCCCCACTGTTAAAGTAGGTATAGACCACTGTTCTGTACTGTAGCTCCACTGTTCCCGCACTGTTACAACTACCACCTCTTTTACATTTTTACCCCTTTCTCCTACGTTGACACCTGTCGGTGACCCCTTGCACTATAAAAGGAGGCCCATGCACAACGTGGAGGGGGTTCGAAACCTAGATTACTCTCAGGCACGGTGTAGCTGCTTCTTCAAGCTCCCGAGCACTCAACTCAATACACAACCAAGCAGGAGTAGGGTTTTACGCATCCGTGCGGCCCGAACCTGGGTAAAACTGCCCGCGCGTCTGCTCCGATCTGCTCTTTGTGCTCCCTCCGCCCTCGTACCGCACAGACAAGGGGCTCCGGTCCCATAGGTGTTCGTGGCGGACAGTTTCCCCCGACACCCAAGGGCTCGGCTTTTGATCTCATTGGATATTCAGACTCTGACTATGCCGGTGATCATGTGGACCACAAATCAACGTCTGGTACATGTCATTTCCTCGGAAGATCCTTGGTCTGTTGGTCCTCAAAGAAACAGAACTGCGTATCACTATCTACCGCTGAAGCTGAGTATATTGCTGCTGGCTCTTGTTGTGCTCAATTATTATGGATGAAGCAAACTCTCAAGGACTATGGCATCAACGTGAAGAATGTGCCTCTCTTCTGTGACAATGAGAGTGCCATCAAGATTGCTCACAACCCAGTTCAGCACTCGAAGACAAAGCACATTCAGATTCGTCATCATTTTCTTCGTGATCATATGTTGAAGGGCGATATTTCTATTGAACATGTGAAGACTGAAGAACAGTTAGCCGATATCTTCACAAAGCCCTTGGATGAGAAGAGATTTAGCAAGTTGCGGTGTGAGCTAAATATCTTAGAATCTTCGAATGTTCTTTGAATTGGACCGTCATCCTAACACTTATGCAAAACTGATGACTTAGATGCGCAACACATGAAGAAATTGTTTTTCTTCAATCAATGAAGAATAACGCTCTAAGTGTGAAGAAATTAATGAAGAATTTGATTCTCAGAACCCTACTACAATTGTACGCGGTGTCTGAAATCATCATTCTTATACGGTGGGTCACGCCACCACAAAAGTTGAAAATCTTCAATTTGAGTTTTTGAAATTCCTCAGTTGTTCATATTCTTCAACTTTGCATTGTCTTCACTGTTTCTGTGACGCCCGAGACTGACGTCCCAGAAGATTCCAGAAGCTTCCCGAAGATTCCAGATGTTCCGGGTTGCCCGTGTGTTCTTTTGAGCTTGTGTTTTTATTTTTGCATTGCATCATGTCATCATGCCATCATGTCATATTTTATTTTGCATCTCAACCTAAATAAATCGTGTGGACCTTCGGTCCATTTAAATCGAGGGAAGGTGACTTCTCTTTATAACATATAAAAGCCTCTCAATATTAGGGAGCTATATTAAAATATTCCATGGCTTCGGAATCACCGTAACACACTTGCATATTTTTTTCTCCATGCCCTTTTCTTCTCAATCCCTTGCCTAGACCTCCTCCTCCTTTTCTTTTTCCATGTCTTTTGGAAGTGTTTGGTTGGCCTAAGGATTTATGCAAGTTCGAGTTATTTCCGAACTCGCATAAATTTGTAGTCTCTAAAAATTGCCAAAGCACTTTATTAAAATAGCCCACAATTGCAGGGTTGTAGGGATATTTTTATCTCAGTCTAAATCATCTCCAAACTCTCTTGGCTTTTCTATTTCTTTGTTCTTTTTCTTTAACTGAGAAAAGAGCTGCAGAAATAAAAGAGGAGCACCAGCCAGCTTCTAGGCCATCCCAGCGGCCCATCTCCTTTAGGCCCGGCCTCCCTCCTAACCCTAATCTAGCACAGCAGCTCCCTCCGTTCCTCCCTCCGCCGCAATGACCGAACCCTCGACCCCGCATCTCACCTACCGCACCTAACTCCCTCGCCCTCTCTCCCCGATCTCCCCCTCGAGCCCGACCCGCTCCCGTCTCCCTCAGTCGCCTCCTCCTCGCCTTTCCCCGTCCGCTCGCCATGGCCTCGCAGCCAGGAGCGCCCTCGCCTCCAGAAGCCGTCGCCCCGTTCCTTGACCGACGGCGCCCTGCGGCCTTCTTCCCTTGCCTGGAGCGGCCCCTCCCTCCTCCAGCGCCGCGGTGCAGCGCCTCCCGTCGCCCGGCCACCGCTGGCCGCCGCGGGGATCTTCCTCCGGGCTCCTCGTCCGTCTTCCGCGCCATCTTCCAGCCGGGACGAAGCCGCAGCGCCTCCCTCGCGCCCTGGCAGCCGCCCCAGGCCGCGACCTCACCTCTGCGCCGTCCCAGGCCGCAGCGGCCCTGCCGCGTCGTCCTCTCCAGCAGCAAGGGCTGCCTCCTCCAGCCCTCACGCGCCGTTCCCGCCTGCAGCCAGCGCCCCTCCGGCCAGGTCCTCGTCACCAGGGTCGAGCGCGCCGCTGCACCCTCCGCTCCTGAGCACCGCAGCGCCAAGGCTGCAGAAGAGCCCCGAGCGACCGCGACCTCCTGCCTCGACATCCCCGAGCGCCGGCGCCTCCCTTCCCCAACGTCTCGTCCGCGCCCGGCCTCCTCCTCGCCCGGGCCGAGCCTCTCCAGCGCCCGACCAGGAGCTCCTCTGTTGGCCCCTCCTCGCCGTGTCCGAGACCGTCTTGTTGCTGCTGCCGTGGCCTCGTGCAGCCCCTTGTCCCTGCTGCTGTAGTTTTGTTTTTGTTTTTTTTTGTTTTGTTGCTTGTGATGTTAACCTGAACAGAGTACGACTACCGCTAAAGACCGCAACGACCCGAGTACAACTACAGTTTTCGTCAAGTTCGACTACCTCACGGAACCCGTCAAGTCCGACTACTACATGCACAAGTACCACGACGAACGTTTGAAACGACCAAGTACCCCTACTCGTCGATGCGACAAGTACCCCTTCGATGCGCCGAGACCAAGTTCCACTACGTCCACGACGACCCGATCGACTACCGATGACCGTGAACAACTACCGCCGTCGTGGAACCGGCAAGAACAAACGGAACGAGTACATCTACTGTCGCCCGAGTACAACTACTTCCCTCTACGGAACGGCTACTTCCTCTACTTCCACTACCGTCGCCGAGACCCCCCCAAGTACCTCGACGAACCGAACACCTACGGAAAAACAAGCTCGTGAACGGCTACGGAACAAGTACCACTACTTCCACTACGAACGCCGACCGCGACAAGTACCACGACGACCCGAACGACTACCGAGGCGCCAAGTACCTCTACGGAATGACTACTTCCACTTCGGAAACGTGAACGCCTACTTCGCTCTACGGCCGTGTACAACTACTACCACTACGTTCCTCCTACGATCTCGAACCGCCCCGAAACGCACGCTTCAAAGGTATAACCCCGAGACGTGAACCGTGTGATGCATGCTTGTGTTGTATGAAATGTTTCCCGTGTGAGCACCGTGTCTGTTTCGTCCCTTTTGTTGTTCCTCGGTTGCCTCGTCACCGACTCGTGGGAACCCGGCAACGGGAACACCCCATCATCTCGTTTGACTCGCTTCGTCACCTTTTGCACCGGTCTCTTAACGAGATACCGGAACCGATATGATGCGTTGCATCATTTTCGGATCATGCCGTGGCACCCTTTCGTTCCACCACGGTGACAAATGCTTCTTATCTCTTTTAAGTCAACCTTTAAATTAATAATTGCATAAACTTGATCATATCATCCGCATCATGTTAACAACCTTGAATGTTTAATTGTTGTTGCTTTATAATTATTAAACATGCTCATGGGGATTTTCCAGATATGTTGTTGTTATTTCCGGCCTCATTTAAAATGCCTAAATAGTGTAGTTTCTTTATGCTTCACCTCTTGCCATGCTAAAAACAATTAAACTTGTCTTGTTAATAATGAGAGTCAACTAAATAATTAATATGTGGTGTTTCGTCAATATGCAACTCGTTGCATATTGATCTCCACTTAACTTGTAGTATTTGTTTGTGCACTTTGCCATGTCATGCATATTTAAACCGGACATGCATCATACTTGTTTGTGCATCGTATGCCATGTTTATGATGTGTGTGTTCACCGTGTTGTTTGTTTCTTTCCGGTTTGCTTCTCTTGATAGCTTCGGTTTTGTTCCGGAGTTGTGAGGCTTCTTCTTCGTCTTCTTCTTGGATCCGTTCTTCTCCTTTGTGGAATCCCAGGCAAGATGACCGAACCCGGATACCATTACTATCTTTGCCTATTGCTAGAAGTCTCGATCTATAGTTTTGCCTCGATACCCATGTCTTCTTGTCAGCCTCCTACTTGTAACCAATTGCCATGTTTAACCACCCTACCTATGCAAACCTTTGATTGGCTATACTTAGGCTTCGCTCAGCCCTTCTTATAGCATTGTTAGTTGCAGGTGAAGTTTGAAGATGCTTGCTTCATGTTGAAGTTTGGTTGGGTTATATCACACTATATAAATGCTTAAAAATGAAATCATCTATATACTGGCAAGGGTGGAAGGCTAAGCCTTTTGCTTGGTGTTTTGTTCCACTCATGCCGTTAGGAACCGTATAAACCGGTGTTATGTTCCTTGATTATGCGTTCCTAACACGGTTGGGGTGTATGGGATCCCCTTGATAAACCGCTAAGTGCTAAGTCTTTTCCAGCAAGTCCCAACATTGGTACTATTTGCCTAATAACAAACTGATAAAACTTGCATAAGGGCCTTGCAAACCCTCTTTTATTTTAATTCAACCCCCCCCGGGCCAGTGCTCCACATGAGTGTTGGTCCGAAACGAGCAGACTGCGGGGCCACCTCAAGGAAACTTGAGGTTTGGTAAAAACCTGTAGGATGACTCATCCGGTCGTGTCCTGAGACCTAGATACGCACGGCTACTATCAGGGTGACGACACGCCGGGAGGATTTGCTGGATTAGCCTTACCTTAGTTCGGTTTAACTCGAGCACGGGATTCCGAGAATACTCGGGTCTTCCCAACTATGGAGTTGCGACTCCGCGGATCGTGGGCTTGTGATGGGCCAAGTTGGAACACCCCTGCAGGGTTTGAACTTTCGAAAGCCGTGCCCGCGGTTATGTGGCAGATGGGAGCTTGTTAATTCCGGTTGTAGATAACTTGACACAATGTTTCAATACACTACCAGCGTGTGTACCGTGACTGTCAATTTCCGAATAGGGATTCGGGAGTTGAACACGGTGGGGTTATGTTTGACCGGCTTTAGTTAGGATCACTTCGTGATCATCTTTCGACCGATGCTCTTCTCTTCTCGCTCTCTATTACGTAAGTTAGTGCTAGTTGCTGCTGCAGACTCTTGTTTTGTTTCCTTCACCTCTCGTTCTTTCTTCAGCCTTATCCTCACCCAAGGCTTAAATAGTCTTGTTACCCGGGAACGGGATTGCTGAGTCCTCTGTGGCTCACAGTTACTTCACCACACCAGATGCAGGTTCAGCCGAGTTTGAAGCAGGAGCTGGTTCAGTTCTTCACCAGGAGCTCGGTGAAGAGTTTGTGGCCGTTTGCTTGTGACGTTTCGATGTTCAGTAGTGGTTTCTACTAGGATTCGATCTTGGCCTGTGGCTTTATGTTGTTTGGTATCTTTCTTTTGATCTTCACCCGTAGTCGGGTTGTGATGTTCTGAATGTTGTTATGCTTATGTAATGTATTGTGTGAAGTGGCGAGTGTAAGCCAACTATCCCCTTTTGCATTTTAATCCCCCTTTTACATGAGTCGTGCAAAGGTACCAAACTTGAGATCATTCTAGGATGGGCTTATACCTTTAAGTCGTGCCTCGACACGTAGGAGGTATAGTCCCATCCTGGGCATTACAAGTTGGTATTCAGAGCCTTCTCCGACCTAGAAGCCCCCACTGATTGATCGAATCGTTGACGGTTGAGTCTAGGCACACACTGAAAAACTTTTTGAGTCCTATATTATATCGGAGAGTAGGATTTCTTTGCTTCTCATCCCCTTTCTCTCTGGTGAGGACTCCTGACGATTACTCTTTTCTCTTCTACTTTCAAAAATTGCACCAAATTTTTTTTAGGATCCCGCGAGTATTCTGTGATTGTTTCGATGTTCTTGTGACAAGGATATTGTTCTCGATGCCTCCTGTTACCGAGGAGTTGAGCTTTGGGGTATCATTGACACAAGCATATCGCGATAGTACTAAATACTTAAGACGGCCGACATCGAAAATCTCTCCTATACGGCCAGTGGCAAGATAACCCCGACATCACCCAGTACTGGGGAGGTAGTTCGAGAGTATTGCCATAGCTTGTTATAGTGGATGCTTTTCGAAGGTCCGAGGTAAACAGTTTCCGAGAAAGACTGGTTATGTGTTGAAGGATGGATACACCTGGATGTAGGTTTAGAGTTGATTGCGCGGTGCTTCCCGTGTATCCCCAACACCTGATTGCATAACTGGAAACTTTCGGAAATCTATAGGTGGGTTCATCAAGTAGTTCTAGGCATTCTTCCAACGGATGCACGATATGAAGTTTGGGGTTTTACATTGAGTGAAGTGGTTTTATGGACTTGTTCTGATCGGGAGTTGCATCTTAAAGGGTCCTTGGCTATGCTGATCCGGGGATTGCAAAACCCTTTTGTAACACGTTCCATGAGCTTTCAGCACGAAGATGTCGAACGAAGCTTCTATCTTGTGTTTGTTCTATCTGCTCTTTGTTTCCTTTTATTTACCTTTTGTTCTCCTAGTGGCTTCTCGTCAAGTTGATGTACCTGCAGAATTCATTCGTTCAATCCTCTGTTCGAATGATGTTGTGAAGATTAGGCTGTTGCATATCTATCCTTTGTTTTCGTTTTGATTCTGGTATTCGAGTTGCTTCGATGTCAAATGTGGATTCCATACCTTTCCTAATCGGTATTCTCATATTTCTATGGGAGTGCTAATTCTTTTGATCATCAAGATTGTCTTGTTAATCCTTTCAACTGGTGTGCCTTCTCTTCAAGTTATTCCATACGGACGCCATTGAGAAATCTGTGGATTTGTCTGTTTCATTCATCCCAAGTTGTCTTTGTTTTCCCCACCCTCCCACCCTTTTCTTTATGGAGCCAGAAATTCTCAAATCAAATATCCATTTTATTCATGTGATGTTTCTTCATTCTTTTCCTTTAATGTTCTTATCCGGTGTTTTATCGTGTAAATGCTCAAGAGCTTCAAGTTCATCATTCTTTTGTTCTCTAATTCTACCGGTGGATGTAATTCAAGATTTCGGTGTTGATCTTATCCTTTTCCTCATTTCACAATGCTTTCTTATTCCGGTGCACCAATTAATCATTATCCTCTTGTTGTTCATATCCGGAGTGCTGAAGATTTATAATTCCATTCTTAACCCGTTCAAGCAATTTTGAGGGTTGTTATCTTACTCAAGCCATTTAATTCAACCGGTGCAATATCTCTCAAGCAATCTTTCCCAACGGTGATTTCTTTAGTGGGCCCTAACCCACAGGTCTTTCCCAGGATCTTACCTGACTCTTCTTTTTCTGGAGTTATTCTCAAATTCTTTCCAAAGTGTGACATAAGAATGATTTCCATCAGTCACATGCCTTCTCCAAGATCGTTTTCAAATTCTTTTTCATCATGGTTTCAACCTTTTAATTCTTCATTCCGGAGTGCTCAACAATTCTTATGGCATTTCTCGTCTTCACTCTCAACATTTGGAGACCGCATAAGTGTTTCTCTTAAATCTTGGCCCATTCTCTCAAGATTCTTCATGAATTCTTTCCTTGTGTTCCTCCGAAGGCCATCATTTCAGAATATTTCTTCGTTCTCAGTTTTCAATTTCGTCCTCCAACTATTCTTCATTGATGTCTCTTCGTTCGTCTCCTAATTCTTACGGTGGTTCATTCAAGTTTACCCTTCCGTGGTTATCATTTTAATTCATTTGTTCTTTTCATAATCCTACCGGTGGTTCGTTGAAGATTTATCCGAGCTTATGCTAGATCTCTCTTTAATTCTTTTCAATGAGAATAAGTAGTATGCCAAATCCTTTGGTGGTCATCAATTTAAATTGGTGAAGGAGATGCATGACATAATTCTTATTCTTATTCCTTCAAGGTGTTTTAATTCTTTTGTCTGGAGCTTGTTCATCATATCATATCCTTGGTTCTAAGTTTTTCATCTTCTTTCCGGAGCTCCATGTTATTTCAATTATCATTCCAAAGCTAAATCTAATTCATCGCAGGCCTTGAATCTTATTCTTTTCATCTTTCGCTTCTCTTGTGTTCATTACCGGAGTTTTCATGGTGGTTCATCATGTTTTAATTCATCCTCGAAGTCTTCATCAAGATTCTTGTTGGAGCTCAAGCATTCTTCATCATGCATTCCAATTACAATTCTTTCTCCCTTATCTTTTCTGATGGTGTTATGTCATTCTTGTCAATTCCTTCATGTTTCATGATTCACGAGTTGTCAGGAATGAGATATTTAAAACCATCATTTTTTCCTTGTTCAGGAGATCTTTCCAACCCTTCAATTTATTCGTTAGAGTTATCTTGGGTTGTATTTGACCTAAAAGCTTTCCCTAAGGATTGTTGCTATTATGGTGCTTATAGATGACCCAAGTTCTTCATTTATCATTCCGACGAAATAACTCTTTCGTCTCCTTGTTGATCTCAATCCAATCAATTGTTTAAGTTAGTGGCTGGTTATCACCTCATAATTTTGATGTTTTCCATAAGCCCACATGAACCTCATTCTTTTCGTTGTTGAATTTCCAACAACTCTGTTCAACCCTTCTTTGTAAGGAGGATTTTCTAATTCATTCGTGGGAGAAGTTGTCATTTTCTTCTCCATTCTTTTCTTTCTTGGATCTATATGCCATTCTTTCATTCCGGAGGCTTTCTGATGGTGCTATCTCCAAACCATCCTCTCGTTTTTATCGAGATCATGTTCTTTCCCTTGCTTATCATTTAACCGGAGGTTGTATTCTTCATTCAAGTTTCGTCATCTTATCCAGCTTTTGCCTCTCTTTTCAACCGGAGTGCTGTCTGAGTCCTTCTTAACCTTTGTGCCATTCTTTCATTGTTTCAGAGGCAATATGTTGTTGTTTTCATCAAGTATCACTTCATCTTCTCTAATTCTTGTTAATTCCTTCCATTTTCAGACGGAGTACTGCCCAAATTATGTCGTTCTTTTTCCTTGGCTATACCGTTGCAGTTTCATATTCTTTTGTCATCCGTGAGCTCTTGCTTCATGTCTTTCAACCTACAAGGTTCTTGTTATGTTCCTTGTTCCTCTTTTCTAACGGAGTTTTTCATCTTCGTTCATCTTCGTGGCATTCTTTCTTTCGACTTGTTCAACCTCTCAAGGTTCTTTGGTTTTCACTCGTTTGTCAAAGAAGCAACTTTGTTTTACCTCTTCCTCTTTCGTTTTTACCCGGTGATATCTCTAGGATCTCGGGTCGAGATCCTCTGTTAGTGTGGGAGAGTTGTGACGCCCGAGACTGACGTCCCAGAAGATTCCAGAAGCTTCCCGAAGATTCCAGATGTTCCGGGTTGCCCGTGTGTTCTTTTGAGCTTGTGTTTTTATTTTTGCATTGCATCATGTCATCATGCCATCATGTCATATTTTATTTTGCATCTCAACCTAAATAAATCGTGTGGACCTTCGGTCCATTTAAATCGAGGGAAGGTGACTTCTCTTTATAACATATAAAAGCCTCTCAATATTAGGGAGCTATATTAAAATATTCCATGGCTTCGGAATCACCGTAACACACTTGCATATTTTTTTCTCCATGCCCTTTTCTTCTCAATCCCTTGCCTAGACCTCCTCCTCCTTTTCTTTTTCCATGTCTTTTGGAAGTGTTTGGTTGGCCTAAGGATTTATGCAAGTTCGAGTTATTTCCGAACTCGCATAAATTTGTAGTCTCTAAAAATTGCCAAAGCACTTTATTAAAATAGCCCACAATTGCAGGGTTGTAGGGATATTTTTATCTCAGTCTAAATCATCTCCAAACTCTCTTGGCTTTTCTATTTCTTTGTTCTTTTTCTTTAACTGAGAAAAGAGCTGCAGAAATAAAAGAGGAGCACCAGCCAGCTTCTAGGCCATCCCAGCGGCCCATCTCCTTTAGGCCCGGCCTCCCTCCTAACCCTAATCTAGCGCAGCAGCTCCCTCCGTTCCTCCCTCCGCCGCAATGACCGAACCCTCGACCCCGCATCTCACCTACCGCACCTAACTCCCTCGCCCTCTCTCCCCGATCTCCCCCTCGAGCCCGACCCGCTCCCGTCTCCCTCGGTCGCCTCCTCCTCGCCTTTCCCCGTCCGCTCGCCATGGCCTCGCAGCCAGGAGCGCCCTCGCCTCCAGAAGCCGTCGCCCCGTTCCTCGACCGACGGCGCCCTGCGGCCTTCTTCCCTCGCCTGGAGCGGCCCCTCCCTCCTCCAGCGCCGCGGTGCAGCGCCTCCCGTCGCCCGGCCACCGCTGGCCGCCGCGGGGATCTTCCTCCGGGCTCCTCGTCCGTCTTCCGCGCCATCTTCCAGCCGGGACGAAGCCGCAGCGCCTCCCTCGCGCCCTGGCAGCCGCCCCAGGCCGCGACCTCACCTCTGCGCCGTCCCAGGCCGCAGCGGCCCTGTCGCGTCGTCCTCTCCAGCAGCAAGGGCTGCCTCCTCCAGCCCTCGCGCGCCGTTCCCGCCTGCAGCCAGCGCCCCTCCGGCCAGGTCCTCGTCACCAGGGTCGAGCGCGCCGCTGCACCCTCCGCTCCTGAGCACCGCAGCGCCAAGGCTGCAGAAGAGCCCCGAGCGACCGCGACCTCCTGCCTCGACATCCCCGAGCGCCGGCGCCTCCCTTCCCCAACGTCTCGTCCGCGCCCGGCCTCCTCCTCGCCCGGGCCGAGCCTCTCCAGCGCCCGACCAGGAGCTCCTCTGTTGGCCCCTCCTCGCCGTGTCCGAGACCGTCTTGTTGCTGCTGCCGTGGCCTCGTGCAGCCCCTTGTCCCTGCTGCTGTAGTTTTGTTTTTGTTTTTTTTTGTTTTGTTGCTTGTGATGTTAACCTGAACAGAGTACGACTACCGCTAAAGACCGCAACGACCCGAGTACAACTACAGTTTTCGTCAAGTTCGACTACCTCACGGAACCCGTCAAGTCCGACTACTACATGCACGAGTACCACGACGAACGTTTGAAACGACCAAGTACCCCTACTCGTAGATGCGACAAGTACCCCTTCGATGCGCCGAGACCAAGTTCCACTACGTCCACGACGACCCGATCGACTACCGATGACCGTGAACAACTACCGCCGTCGTGGAACCGGCAAGAACGAACGGAACGAGTACATCTACCGTCGCCCGAGTACAACTACTTCCCTCTACGGAACGGCTACTTCCTCTACTTCCACTACCATCGCCGAGACCCCCCCAAGTACCTCGACGAACCGAACACCTACGGAAAAACAAGCTCGTGAACGGCTACGGAACAAGTACCACTACTTCCACTACGAACGCCGATCGCGACAAGTACCACGACGACCCGAACGACTACCGAGGCGCCAAGTACCTCTACGGAATGACTACTTCCACTTCGGAAACGTGAACGCCTACTTCGCTCTACGGCCGTGTACAACTACTACCACTACGTTCCTCCTACGATCTCGAACCGCCCCGAAACGCACGCTTCAAAGGTATAACCCCGAGACGTGAACCGTGTGATGCATGCTTGTGTTGTATGAAATGTTTCCCGTGTGAGCACCGTGTCTGTTTCGTCCCTTTTGTTGTTCCTCGGTTGCCTCGTCACCGACTCGTGGGAACCCGGCAACGGGAACACCCCATCATCTCGTTTGACTCGCTTCGTCACCTTTTGCACCGGTCCCTTAACGAGATACCGGAACCGATATGATGCGTTGCATCATTTTCGGATCATGCCGTGGCACCCTTTCGTTCCACCACGGTGACAAATGCTTCTTATCTCTTTTAAGTCAACCTTTAAATTAATAATTGCATAAACTTGATCATATCATCCGCATCATGTTAACAACCTTGAATGTTTAATTGTTGTTGCTTTATAATTAGTAAACATGCTCATGGGGATTTTCCGGATATGTTGTTGTTATTTCCGGCCTCATTTAAAATGCCTAAATAGTGTAGTTTCTTTATGCTTCACCTCTTGCCATGCTAAAAACAATTAAACTTGTCTTGTTAATAATGAGAGTCAACTAAATAATTAATATGTGGTGTTTCGTCAATATGCAACTCGTTGCATATTGATCTCCACTTAACTTGTAGTATTTGTTTGTGCACTTTGCCATGTCATGCATATTTAAACCGGACATGCATCATACTTGTTTGTGCATCGTATGCCATGTTTATGATGTGTGTGTTCACCGTGTTGTTTGTTTCTTTCCGGTTTGCTTCTCTTGATAGCTTCGGTTTCGTTCCGGAGTTGTGAGGCTTCTTCTTCGTCTTCTTCTTGGATCCGTTCTTCTCCTTTGTGGAATCCCAGGCAAGATGACCGAACCCGGATACCATTACTATCTTTGCCTATTGCTAGAAGTCTCGATCTATAGTTTTGCCTCGATACCCATGTCTTCTTGTCAGCCTCCTACTTGTAACCAATTGCCATGTTTAACCACCCTACCTATGCAAACCTTTGATTGGCTATACTTAGGCTTCGCTCAGCCCTTCTTATAGCATTGTTAGTTGCATGTGAAGTTTGAAGATGCTTGCTTCATGTTGAAGTTTGGTTGGGTTATATCACACTATATAAATGCTTAAAAATGAAATCATCTATATACTGGCAAGGGTGGAAGGCTAAGCCTTTTGCTTGGTGTTTTGTTCCACTCATGCCGTTAGGAACCGTATAAACCGGTGTTATGTTCCTTGATTATGCGTTCCTAACACGGTTGGGGTGTATGGGACCCCCTTGATAAACCGCTAAGTGCTAAGTCTTTTCCAGCAAGTCCCAACATTGGTACTATTTGCCTAATAACAAACTGATAAAACTTGCATAAGGGCCTTGCAAACCCTCTTTTATTTTAATTCAACCCCCCCGGGCCAGTGCTCCACATGAGTGTTGGTCCGAAACGAGCAGACTGCGGGGCCACCTCAAGGAAACTTGAGGTTTGGTAAAAACCTGTAGGATGACTCATCCGGTCGTGTCCTGAGACCTAGATACGCGCGGCTACTATCAGGGTGACGACACGCCGGGAGGATTTGCTGGATTAGCCTTACCTTAGTTCGGTTTAACTCGAGCACGGGATTCCGAGAATACTCGGGTCTTCCCAACTATGGAGTTGCGACTCCGCGGATCGTGGGCTTGTGATGGGCCAAGTTGGAACACCCCTGCAGGGTTTGAACTTTCGAAAGCCGTGCCCGCGGTTATGTGGCAGATGGGAGCTTGTTAATTCCGGTTGTAGATAACTTGACACAATGTTTCAATACACTACCAGCGTGTGTACCGTGACTGTCAATTTCCGAATAGGGATTCGGGAGTTGAACACGGTGGGGTTATGTTTGACCGGCTTTAGTTAGGATCACTTCGTGATCATCTTTCGACCGATGCTCTTCTCTTCTCGCTCTCTATTACGTAAGTTAGTGCTAGTTGCTGCTGCAGACTCTTGTTTTGTTTCCTTCACCTCTCGTTCTTTCTTCAGCCTTATCCTCACCCAAGGCTTAAATAGTCTTGTTACCCGGGAACGGGATTGCTGAGTCCTCTGTGGCTCACAGTTACTTCACCACACCAGATGCAGGTTCAGCCGAGTTTGAAGCAGGAGCTGGTTCAGTTCTTCACCAGGAGCTCGGTGAAGAGTTTGTGGCCGTTTGCTTGTGACGTTTCGATGTTCAATAGTGGTTTCTACTAGGATTCGATCTTGGCCTGTGGCTTTATGTTGTTTGGTATCTTTCTTTTGATCTTCACCCGTAGTCGGGTTGTGATGTTCTGAATGCTGAATGTTGTTATGCTTATGTAATGTATTGTGTGAAGTGGCGAGTGTAAGCCAACTATCCCCTTTTGCATTTTAATCCCCCTTTTACATGAGTCGTGCAAAGGTACCAAACTTGAGATCATTCAAGGATGGGCTTATACCTTTAAGTCGTGCCTCGACACGTAGGAGGTATAGTCCCATCCTGGGCATTACAGTTTCCGTCTCTGTTCTTCATTGACTATATATATACACACACACACACACACACACATATATATATATATATATATATATATATATATATATATATATATATATATATATATATATATTTATATATATATATATATGAGTTTATGTCCTCTACAGCATTCACTTATTGCTATTTCTTCAAGTTGCTTTTTCTGCTAAGTGAATGTGATCGGACCCTTCCCCCTCTATGCTAAACTCAACCCATTCCATTCACAAATTCTTCATATGCATTCTATTTGAAACTTGTTCAAAATCTTCACTGTGTCCTTGTCAGCTGAAGAAATTGCGAATGCAACGTTAAAACTTATCCTTTCCAAAATTATCGGTTCTGCCACTCAAATCGTTCTGCTTCCCACGACAATACTTACCTATTCACCCACGATCACACACGATGTCCACTACACAGTACGTGGGTGTCGGGGGAAACTGTCCGCCACGAACACCTATGGGACCGGAGCCCCTTGTCTGTGCGGTACGAGGGCGGAGGGAGCACAAAGAGCAGATCGAGGCAGACGCGCGGGCAGTTTTTACCCAGGTTCGGGCCGCACGGATGCGTAAAACCCTACTCCTGCTTGGTTGTGTATTGAGTTGGGCGCTCGGGAGCTTGAAGAGGCAGCTACACCGTGCGTGAGAGTAATCTAGGTTTCGAACCGAACCCCCTCCACGTTGCGCATGGGCCTCCTTTTATAGTGCAAAGGGGTCACCGACAGGTGTCAACGTAGGAGAAAGGGGTAAAAATGTAAAAGAGGTGGTAGTTGTAACAGTGCGGGAATAGTGGAGCTACAGTACAGAACAGTGGTCTATACCTACTTTAACAGTGGGGGACAAGGGCATTTAATGCCCGTCGCCGTCGACCCCAAAAGCTCCCGCCGTTGCGTCTCCGTCTGCCACGGCGATGGATCCACTGCCGTGGAGTGCCACCGTGTCCCCCAGGCTGCACAGCCATCCGCCACGCGTCCCTGGAGTGGCCCCAGGGCGACGCGTGGGCCGATGAGCTGGAGCGCGGGCACACAGCGCACCTCCCCCGGCAAGCACCTTGCCGGGGATCTCGACCTTGCCGGGCCCGGAAGCTTGCCGCTCCCCGAGCCCTTGCCGGGTCTTCTAAGATAAAATCTTCTATTCGTCCTGACAAGCTCCTCTTGCCAGGGCCTCGTGCTAGTTAAGCAATCTCGAGCCTGGGACGGCCTTCCCGGCAAGCTCCTCTTGCCGGGGTCTTGGTCTTCTGTCTTGTATACTTTGTTTTTGAATGGCTAGATAGGGGGCAGGAAGGTCTCCGGCAATCGCGTGGTGAACCCTGCCGCGGGGAGCTGCCGCTGCCCGTGCACAAGTTGGGGTACTAGGGTACCCCTACCTTAGTACACCGACAGGAGCCCCCGGGCCTGGGCCACACACGGTGCCGAGCGCTGTTGGGCCAGGCCCAAAACAGTGCACGGGCACCCGCGGCCCGCGGCGCGCCGAATCCACTTCCATATCCGCCGCACCCCACGGCAACGGCACGCGTCGATTGCGGCGCCGTGGGATGGGACGTGCCCACGATTTCTTTAATGGGAAGGGCGAAACGCCCCCCCACTCTCCCATAAAAGCAGAGAGAGCGGCGCGGTTCCCCTCCCTGCGCACTCATTGCCATCGTCTTCTTCCTTAGATTCCTCTGCGCTTTGCCTCTACTCCTCCGCCACCACCAAGCTCTTCGTCCCCTTCTTTCCACCGCGTCCGCCATGGCCCCAAAGACCGACAAGGCGAAGTCGGAGAAGTCCAAGCGGGAGAAGTCAGATCAGGCGGCGAAGCTCGCCGCGTACCGGAAGGAGCACATTGTCTTCGCGCCGAAGCTCGGCGTGCGGGAGCTTTGGAACAAATATTATTTGTTCTGGGCCAAGGAGACCCCAGCGCACCCCCGCACGCGCGTCTACCCGGCCGTCGCCAAGGACCACTACCCCGGCGGGTATTACTTTTTCGCAGCCTTCTTCCACTGCGGTCTGTGCCCTCCCTTCTCAAACTTTTTCTGCGATATCATGAATACTTATGGCCTCCACCTCCTCGACTTCACTCCCAACGCCATCCTCACCATGTCCGTTTTCGCACACATGTGCGAAAACTTCGTAGGAATCCAGCCCAACGTAGCTCTCTTTAGGCACTTTTTCATCCCCAAAGTAGAGGCCGACGCCCCCCTCTCCGGAGGAATCTCTTGGGTGTTTAGGCTGAATAAGAAATCAGCCTACTTGCCGGGGGAGCTCCGCGGCAAGTGGGAAGAGTGGCGCGCGGAGTGGTGCTGGGTCGTCGAGGAGCGGCCGCAACACTTCACCGCGCCGCGCACATCGCCCATCGTGCGCGGCAGGGATTGGAGTAATTTCGATTCCGACGATTCCAAGCTGGATATCGCTCTCGTCAGAATCCTTCGTCTTCGGATGGCGCCGCTGTCTGTCGCTGAAGTGGGCGCGGACTTTCTTCGTCGCCGGATCGCCCCCCTCCAAGACCGGAAAAGGCCGGCGTGGCAATACGGCGGCCCGGCAGACATCATGAGGCTGCGCCCCGGCCTCAATTTTAACTTCACAACACTCGAGCTGCGGGGTATGGTCAGGGAACTTTTCAAGTTCGACCCGGCACACCCCGAGTACTTCCGCGCTCCCCGGGGAGTGGTGCCGCTCTGCGCCAGCAGCGCCCGGGATCGCCTTGTCGCTATGATGCCCGCGTGCGACTCTCATGGATTGGAGCGCACGTGGATTGCGCCCAAGCCTATCGACGTCCTCGAGTTCTACGACAACCTTGTGGAGGTGTTGGAGAAGACGGACGATCTCAAGCTGCACACGCGGGCCACCACCGATCAAGAGATTGCTTACATGGCTTCTCGCGCTGAAGAAGTCGCCGCAGCCGCGGCGGCGGGAAACTTTGGATACACACCCGCGGAGGCGGAAGCCGCGGATGCCTCCAGCCAGGCGGATAAGGAGGAGATTCGCAAGCTGCTAGAGCTCCCTCCCGACGCGCTCGCCGGGGTCCCCTCGCTGAGGCACTCCGGGATCAATGGGATCGCGACGGAGGCCGCGGAAATGGAGGGCACAGCCGGAGGAAGCAGGGGTGCCGCGAGGAGCGAAGGCGCCGGACGAAGCGGGGCCACCAAGGGGAAGGGGCCCGCAGTGCAAGGCGCTGGGGCCAGCGAACTGGCCGAGGGAGAGGAGGGGGAGGAGGAAGACACCGGCGGATCCACCGAGCTCTACGCCGACGACCTCTCCTCGTCGGAGAGCTCCCCGCCCCCGGCGAGCCCGAAGCAGTCCCCATTGAAGCGTCTCCGCAAGGCGGCGACGGGGGAGCAGGCGCGAGCGCCCCGGCAACAGCCAGCTCGCCGGGCAGCTCCCCGGCCGAGCCAAGCCGTGCCAAGGGCGACCGGCGTGCCGGCCACGGCAGAGGCCCCGCGCGCGCGGACCACGACGGAGGCGTCCCGCAGGCCGGCACCGAGCCGGCAAGGATCTTCTCGGAGCGGAGCAGCTGCTCCGCCCACTTCTCGGGCGCCGGCCACCACAGGGGCTGGTCCTACGCAGCCCCCAGCCCCGGTGGCTCCGAAACGCGCGAGGGAATCTTCATCCTCCGCTCCTCGTGCCGACGCGCCCACCGTGGAGTTTGACTTCTCCGCGCTGAGCGAGGACGACGAGGAAGACCAAGAGTAAGGACCCGAGACCTTACTCCTTCTTGATTTTTATATCTCGATTGTTGCTGACGCTTGACTTTGCTTGTTGCTTGTGATTGCAGGACCTTGGAGCAGCGCGCGAAGAGGGTCAGGGTGCCCACAGTTGAGGTCGTAGAAGACCCATCCGTCGCGGAAGCAGGGATCGCACCGGAGCCGAGCTTGCCGGACCCGAGTGCCGCTCCGGGGAGCAGCCCCCAGCGCAGCCCCCAGCGTAAGTTAGAGGTTTACTGTTTTTGCTCGTCGGGGCGCGCTTAGGGCTTTGATCTCTCTTTTTTTTTTTTGAATGTCTTGGTTCTTCTATCTTCTCTTGTGCAGAGGTGGAGCCGCAGCGGGAAGAGCGCCCGGAGACCGTCACCGAGGAGCCGCAGGCCCCGCCGTCCCCGGCAAGGCAAAACTCTCCGGCAAGGGAGAGCGCTCCGCCAAGGGCGGGTACTCCGCCAAGGCAGAGTACCCCGCCAAGGGCGAGCAGCCCGGCGAGGACGGCCACTCCGCCAAGGCCGAGCTCCCCGGCAAGGGAGCCCGCCGCAGAGGACGTCCGCCAAGGTACGTTCTGTACTTGGTTTTCTTGACTTTGCTTCTTTTTGGATCTTTGCTTGATTTTGAACTTCTTTTTCTTCTTCTCCTAGATCTTCCTCCTCCTCCTCCCGCGCCGATGGAGACCGAGGTCATCAATATCGAGGATGAGGAGGGCGCGCAGGGCGGCGGCGATGACGTTCCCGTCGTCGTGGAGATGGCCGAGGCCACCGAGGAGGCGACCGAGGCCACCGAGCCGGCCGCGCAGGAGGCCACTCCGGCCGCTGACGCCGCGACCGGGGAGGGGGACGGCGACCGCACCGCCGACCCGGAGGTGGCGGGAGCGCCGGATGCTACACCGGCCGCCGGCCCCTCCACCGGCGAGAAGCAGGCGTACTATCTTCGTGCCCCCAATGGCGTCTTTATCCAAGTGCCTTGGGGGTCTTCATCAAGAGCTCCCGCGGAGGGCGAGGCGTTTGACGGAGAAGTCCTCGCCTCCGCGGGTCTGACAGTCGTCGAGGCGCCCGGCGAAGGAGATGGGCCCGAGGAGGAGAAGCTTCTCCACCAACTCCTGGCCCTTTACCGGGCCAGGCAGGCGAAGCTTGCCTCCCGGGAAGCCCTTGCTGCCCAGGCCGCCGCCGAAATGGAGAAGCGTGCGGCGGAGCTCAGCGCTGCCCACAAGGCGGGCCTCCGCGAGGTGGCGGAGGAGCGCGAGCGTCTCGCCGGTGAATATCAAGAGTGGCTGTTGGAGAAGGCCGAAGCTGAGGAACAGCAGCGGCTCGCCGGGGTGGAGATGTCCCGGCGAGAAGGAGAGCTCGCGCAGCGGAAAGTCGAACTCGACTCCCATGAGGAGGATCTTGCCGCTCGCGAAGCGGCCCTTGGCGGGGAGCTGAAGGAGGCGAAAGCCGCCGCGGTTGCCGCGGAAGACGCCAAGAAGGAGCTTGCCGCCAAGGTTGAACAACTGGAGAAAGCGGTGAAGGTGAGCGCCGAGAAGGTTGCCGCGCTCATCCTGGAGCGCGAGAAGGATGCTCACACCAACTCAGAGCTCCAGGTGAGTTTGTCCCAGAGGGGTGACGAGCTGAAGGCCGCCAAGGATTCCATTGAAGACTTGGAGCTGAAGGTCACCACCCTGAAGGAATCGCTTGATGCTGCCCGGGCCCAGGAGGCAAAGCTGAAGGATGAGCTCCGCAAGGAGCGAACCTTGATGGAGAGCGTTAACAAGGCCTCCGAGCTCTTCCGGCAGACTATCGAGGTGTGGACCGAAGAGCTGGTTTCTTCTGCATCCAACATTGACCAGGAGTTGCTTGCTTTGAAGGTCGAACATCTTATCTACTCGCCGGATCCAGACCTCCCGCACAGCGCCAAGCTCAGCCTCTTCTTCAGAGGCGTCGCTCCGGCCCTTGCAGGTCTCCGGAACCGCATCCCCGCGCAGCTGGCCGAGGAGTCGCGCCGTCTCTGCGCAGGAACTCTGGAGCGGGTCTTGACGAAGATCGTGTTCCGCAACCCGGGGATCAACCTCACGAACGTTCTTCGCAGCTTGCCGGCAGATGCGGACACGGAGGCCCTGAAGGAGCAGGTCAGCCATATCATCGCCAAGGTGGCAAAGCTTGGCAGGAAGGAGGGCGACCGCGTAGACTAGGGCCCCCTTTATCTTTATCTTTTTGTTGCTGCACGTTATGTTACGAACTCATTAGTCCATTGCGACAAGTTATCCTTGTAAGATATTTGCTTTATTTCAATCAATCAGCGCAATGTTATCTTCCTTGTTCCAATCTTTGACTTTGTATGTTCTTCACCCTACGCTCCCGGGGAGCTTGCCGGAAAGGGGCCCTTGCCGCGAGCGCTGAGCGCTGGACTCTGAGCGGCCTGCTGGCCAAGGTCCTCGCCGGCAAGCAACCTCGCCGCAGCAAGTCGCAACGCACTTAGCTTGCTGAGTGTACTCGGAAACGAAGCAAGGGCGCGACACTTGTCGCAGCTCACTTAAATCGTTGAGTGGACTCGAAGACAAGATAAGGGTGCGGCAAGCCACGGGTAGGTTCCTCCGCGCACAGGTTTTCCATACAAAGTGTGATCGTTCAAGGAAGACAACCAAAATTTAAAATTTGAACTGGTCAAATTCTAACAACTTATCTTTCATATGCTGCTTGCTCATGTTGTTTGCTTTCCGGTAAGGCTCTTCTTACTTGAACAGCACTTAGTTCCTCCTCCATCTCCTTCCCCCCCGGCAAACTTGTGCGCGAGGAACGTTCCTTCTGTTTAAGAGAAAAGGAAAGGGAGAGGGAAAAAGCATATTGCCTTTCGGCGTAATAGTGCTTACCGAATGTCTAAGTGTTGCATCAAATGCCAAATAAAACATGCAAATAGCAAAGAGAAGCATGCAAAAGGCAATCGATGCGAAAACACGAAATCTTTACTGATGCACGGGGTCTGCGCCCGGCTTTGTACAAAGGGTTACATGCAACAGCGGCAAGGCTTGTACAAAAGATGGTTGCCGGAGCGGATCACAGCAACCGCGCCTTAGGGGTGAAACTTGCGAAGATGCTCTATGTTCCAGGAGTTGCTCACCGGTAAGCCTTCTTCGGTCTCGAGGCGGACAGCGCCGGGCCTCGTAACTTGTCTCACCCGATAAGGGCCTTCCCACTTCGGCGTCAACTTGTTGGAATTCTTGGCGGACTGAACACGCCGAAGAACAAGGTCGCCTTCCTCGAGACTCCTGGCCTTGACTTTGCGGCTATGGTAGCGGCGCAAAGCTTGCTGGTATCGAGCAGCTCGTACAGCAGCCTGGAGACGTCCCTCCTCAAGGAGCAATGCGTCATCTTGTCGCAGTTGCTCTTGCTCGAGCTCATCATAAGCGAGCACTCGAGGAGATCCGTATACGAGTTCCGTGGGGAGAACTGCTTCTGCTCCATAGACTAGAGCAAAAGGTGTCTGTCCGGTGGCTCGATTTGGTGTCGTTCTGATTGACCAAAGAGCCGCCGGGAGCTCCTCTATCCAATTCCTTCCGCACTTGCGCAGCCTGTCAAAGGTCCTTGTCTTGAGTCCGCGCAGCACTTCAGCATTTGCCCTCTCCGCTTGGCCGTTGCTCCTCGGGTGAGCAACGGAAGCGAAACAGACCTTGGCGCCAAGGTCTTGGACGTACTGCATGAAGGTGCGACTAGTGAATTGCGTACCGTTGTCGGTGATGATCCTGTTAGGGATCCCGAAACGGCAAACAATCGACCTGAAGAACCTGACTGCCGACTGTGCTGTCACCTTTCTCACTGGCTCCACTTCTGGCCACTTTGTGAACTTGTCGATTGCAACGTACAAGTACTCAAAGCCCCCGACAGCGCGAGGGAAAGGGCCGAGGATATCGAGCCCCCAGACCGAGAAGGGCCAGGACAAAGGGATTGTTTGGAGAGCTTGAGCTGGCTGATGAATTTGCTTTGCATGGAACTGGCACGCTTCACACTTGGTTACTAGTGCAGTTGCATCTTGGAGGGCTTCTTGCCAAAAGAACCCTTGCCGGAAAGCTTTCCCGGCAAGTGCCCTTGCGCCAATGTGGTGGCCGCATATGCCTCCGTGTATCTCTGCCAACAGCTTCTGTCCATCTTCCCTGGAGATGCACTTCAACCTGACACCATTGAGTCTTCTTCTGTACAGCTCGTTATCCACAAACTGATACATACTTGACTGCCTGGTTATCTTCTCTATCTCTTGTGGGTCGTTGGGAAGTTCTCCAGTTTGTAGAAAACGGACGATCTGCTGCGCCCACGCCGGAGCTCGAGGCTCGACGGCAAGGACTAAAGGCTCGAGGGCCGCTGCGGGAACCTCAGCTTCTACGGCAAAGACCTCTGGTCCTGTCGGAGCTGTCGGTCCCCCGGCAAGCTCGCCGGGGCGAGGCTTGTCGGGAACACTTGCTTCAACTGCACAAGCCCGAGGGCTCGCAGGAGCAAACTGTTCCTCAGCGTTATTGTTGATCTTGGGAACTTTGGCGGCGGGTTCAGGAAGATCCGCCGGCAAGTAGTCGCCGGAGACCAACTTTCTCTTGTTGGACTGCCCAATTGATGGTGTAACTGATGGTTGAGTCAGCTTGAGCAAAAAGGTCCCTGGTTCCACAGGTAACTTCATCGCGGCGCACTTTGAAAGGCCGTCTGCAATCTCATTTTGAGCTCTTGGGACGTGCTCCATCTGCAGACCTTCAAAGTGCTCTTCAAGCTTCCTCACTTCATCGACATATGCTTCCATCAAAGGGCTCTGGTAGCTCTTGTTAACTTGTCGGACCACCAACTGAGAATCTCCTCGTACAATCAGCTTCCTGATCCCAAGTTCGGCCGCAATCCTGAGGCCGGCAAGCAAGCCTTCATATTCTGCAGTGTTGTTTGTAGCTTGCTCCCTGGGAAAGTGCATCTGGATAACATATTTGAGGTGCTCTCCGGTGGGCGCGATGAGTACCACGCCGGCACCGGCGCCTTGCAGCGAGAAGGCACCGTCGAAATACATTACCCATTCACTTGTCGCTTCTTGCACGGGTACGCTTGTTTCTTGAACTTCTTCTTCTGGCGTTGGGGTCCACTCAGCGATGAATTCTGCCAAAGCTCGGCTCTGTATGGTTGAAGTACTTTCAAATTTGAGTCCGAAGCTTGACAGCTCCAGTGCCCACTCGACGATCCTGCCTGTTGCCTCTGGATTGTGTAATATCCTCTTCAGCGGAAAGCGAGTGACCACTGTTATCTCATGGGCTTGGAAGTAGTGGCGCAGCTTCCTCGAGGCCATGAGGAGGCCGAAAAGCAATTTTTGCACACCAGAGTACCTTGATCTAGCTCCCTGGAGAAGGGAACTTACAAAATACACTGGGCGCTGCACCATCTTCTTCCGCACCTCTCCTTGTTCCTGCGCAGAGTCTTCCTTGTCGGGGCCAGAGTTTGTCGGGTCAGCCCCCTGCTTGTCGCTAGATTCGCTTGCCGGCGATGCTGACTCCTCGTCGGACTCCCTCTCCGCTACTAACGCAGCACTAACCACCTGGTTGGTTGCCGCTAAGTATAGCAACAACTTTTCCTGTGGTTTAGGTGCGACAAGTATAGGAGTGGAGGACAGGTACCGTTTCAAATCCTGCAACGCCGCCTCCGCTTCCGGAGTCCACTTCATGGGACCTGCCTTCTTCAAGATTTTGAAGAAAGGTAGGGCGCGTTCCGCGGATTTTGAAATGAACCTACTGAGGGCAGCAACGCAACCTGCAAGCCTTCTGACATCCTTGACGCGCTTCGGGGCTTCTATCTGCTCGATGGCTTTGATCTTGTCGGGATTGGCTTCAATCCCCCTTTGTGATACAAAGAACCCGAGAAGCTTGCCGGAGGGAACTCCAAAGACGCACTTCTCGGGGTTCAGCTTGAGCTGTATCCTGCGCAGGTTCTGAAATGTTTCTTCCAAGTCTTGAATCAGTGTTTCTTTGCTCTTGCTCTTCACCACGATGTCATCCATGTAGGCTTCTACATTCCTGTGGATCTGTGGCTCAAAAGCAGTGTACACTACCCTTGCAAAGGTTGAGCCTGCATTCTTCAATCCAAATGGCATGCGGATAAAGCAATAAGTGCCACATGGAGTGATAAATGCAGTCTTCTCTTCATCTTCCTTGGCCATGAAAATCTGGTGATAGCCTGAGTATGCATCAAGAAAACACAGTAGATCACATCCGGCAGTGGAGTCAACGATCTGGTCAATGCGCGGCAAAGGGAAGGGGTCCTTGGGACATGCTTTGTTGACATCAGTGAAGTCTATACACAGTCTCCACTTCCCGTTGGCCTTGCGCACGACGACTGGGTTTGCCAACCACGTCGGATGGATCACACCTCTAATTAGGCCCGCCGCCTCTAGTTTCTTGATCTCCTCGTTGATGAACTCTTGGCGCTCCACGGCTTGCTTCCTCACTTTTTGCTTGATGGGCCGCGCATGAGGACAGACAGCAAGCTTGTGCTCAATCACCTTCCTGGGAACACCGGGGATGTCAGACGGTTGCCAAGCAAACACATCGACATTCGCCCGCAAGAAGGCGACGAGCGCGCTTTCCTATTTGCTGTCAAGGGTGGCACTGATGGTGAAGGTACCACCAGTGCCATCCTCCTTTGCGGACACTTTCTTGGTTGCCGGAGGAGCAGCCATTCCTTTCTTGCTCTTGCCGGTGGAGCTCGATGGAACGTCCTCGACGGCGGCGCAGCACTCCGAGGAGGTGCGGTTGCCGGAGTGGGTCCCAGAGCACTTGCCGGACTTGGTCTTCGTCTTCTTCCCCCCCGGGAGCTTCAGCGGTAAGAGTATCCTTCTCGGCCGCAGCTGCCGCATCCCGGTAAATCTTGTCGGCGCAAATAAGCGCATCTTTCTTGTCGCTATGGACAGTGATGACGCTTATCGGCCCCGGCATCTTCAGCACGTTGTAAGCGTAATGGGAAGCTGCCATGAACTTGGCGAGGGCGGGACGGCCGAGTATTCCATTGTAGGGCAATGGAATATCGGCAACGTCAAAAGTGATGCGCTCAGTCCTGAAGTTGAGCTCCCCGCCAAAGGTCACCGGCAGAGTAATTTTTCCCTTGGGCTTGCTCCTTCCCGGGTTGATTCCTTGGAATGAACCGGTCTCTTCGAGCTCGCCGTCTTGAATCTGGAGCTTCTTGATCACAGCGGAGGAGATCAAGTTCAGCCCGGCCCCGCCGTCAACCAACATTTTGGTGACCTTGAGGTTGCGGATGGTGGGTGAGACCAGCATCGGCAAGCACCCGATCGCAGTGGTGCGGTCAGGGTGATCCTCAAGATCAAAAACGATGGGCGTGCCGGACCACTTGAGGAGCCTGCGCGACTCCACGGGCGGCTCCGCTGCATTGACCTCACGCACCCACTGTTTCAGCTGGCGGTGGGAGGTGTGCAGGGAGGCGCCACCGTCGACGCACAGGACCTCCGTGGCCTTCTGGAACTCCTGCTCGCTGTTCTCGTCGTCCTCCATGTCTTCATCGTCGTCTTCGTCGTTGTCGCGGCCCCGGGGAGGTCGATCTCCTTGCCGCTGCTTAGCCTTGCCGCGGCGTCCTCCCCGGCCATTGAATGGCCGCTTCTTGCTGGGCTCTTCCCCGCCACCTTGGGCCTTCTCCTTGTCGCGCCTCTCGTACTCAGCTTTTTGCTGCTCGACGAGATACTCGACGCGTTTGCAATTGGAGAGATCGTGACCCTTGGTGCGGTGAATCTTACAGTATTGCTTGTCGGAGCTACCCGGCTTGTCGGCCGCCGCCGCAGGGGCAGGCTCCTTGCTGGATTTCTCGACGGCAAGCACTTCCTTCTTGCCCTTCTTCCTGTTGTTCCGCCGCCGGCCCTTCTTTGCCGGGGCGGCGTCGTCGCTGTCGCTTCCCCCTGCGCCAGCATCCTCCCCGGGGAGTTTCCTCCCCTCTTCTGCACGGGCGCACTTGTCGGCAAGAGCGTAGAGCTCGCTGACGTCCCTGATCTTGGTCATCGCCATCTCCTCACGCATGCGGCGGTTACGCACGTTCTGATGGAACGCGCTGATAACCGCAGCAGGGTGAACGTCGGGGATGTTGTGCTGTACCCGGCTGAAACGTTGGATATACTTGCGCAGGGGTTCGCCTTCCTTCTGGGCCAAAATGTGGAGATCGCTCTCCTGGCCATGGGGTTTGTGGCCGCCGGTGAAGGCGCCAACAAACTGATGGCAGAGGTCGGCCCAAGAAGAGATAGAGCCTTCCGGCAAGTGCATGAGCCACGAACGGACGTTCGGCTTCAGCACGAGCGGGAAGTAGTTGGCTAGGATCTTCTTGTCGCGCCCCCCGGCAGCTTGCACTGCTATAGTGTAGACGCTGAGAAACTCCGAGGGGTGCGTTTTGCCGTCGTACTTCTCCGGTACGTCGGGCTTAAAGTTCTTCATGCTGGGCCACTGGACGCGCCGCAGCTCGCGGGTGAACGCAGGGCAGCCTGCCGCGTACGGCAAGTCGCCTGGTTCACCGGGCGCGGGTGCGTCGACAGTGTTCCCAGCTCTCTTGTCGGATTGTCGCCGAGCTTCTCGGCGGCGCTCGATCGTGGTCCGAGCGTCTTCATCTCGCCGGTCGTCGAGGACCTGGCGCTGGTCCCGACGGGCCCGCGGGTCCGACGAGGCTGTGGAGCCGTCGTCGGGGTTGTTCCGGCGGGGCGGCGTCTTCTGCTTCTGCGGTGGGGAGTGCACGCTTGTCGCACCCCCGGCGGTCTTGTCGCCGATAGCCTTCGTCTTCTCAGCCTGCCGCGGCCGTGAGGCCGACGGCTGCTGCGGAGAGTCGTTGTTGGCGAAGTCTATCAGGCTCCGGATAGTGGCCCTCCATTCCTCGGCCTTGTCGGCCGCTGGAGGAAAATCGAGGAGCAGCTGCGCCCTTGCGAGCGCTTCTGCCGGAGTAGTGGGGAACGCGGGCGAGCGGTGCGAGGAGCGGGATACGCTCGGACTTCTAACGACGTTAGAAGGAGCGGGGTCCCGCGCCGGCGCCTTCGCTTTGCTTGTGCCCGGACGGGGGTCCGGGGCGTCCCGCGAACCTCCAGTATGGCCTTGTCCCAGCAAGCGGATACCACCTCCCGTGGTATGGCGCTGCGGGGTCGTCGTATGCTGTGATGGACGCGGCGCGTCCACGGAGACCGAGGTTCGGTCGTCCGTCTTGTTCTTGGATCTGGTGGCACCGTGAGTGTCCTCGCCGGCAACCACCCTTCCGACGGCGTCTCCCCCGCCCACCGTTGGCTCTGGTGGCGGCGGGTGAGACGCGGACGGGCCTCCGACCTCCGAGGGCTTCTTCTTCGGGGCCATGGAGTTGTCGCTGATGAAGTTGTTGATGAAGCTGGAGAGGTTGATGAAGATTGCGCCCGCGCGAACGCCGGATCAGGTTCGCACAACCTCGACGCCCCCTACCTGGCGCGCCAAAGATGTCGGGGGAAACTGTCCGCCACGAACACCTATGGGACCGGAGCCCCTTGTCTGTGCGGTACGAGGGCGGAGGGAGCACAAAGAGCAGATCGAGGCAGACGCGCGGGCAGTTTTTACCCAGGTTCGGGCCGCACGGATGCGTAAAACCCTACTCCTGCTTGGTTGTGTATTGAGTTGGGCGCTCGGGAGCTTGAAGAGGCAGCTACACCGTGCGTGAGAGTAATCTAGGTTTCGAACCGAACCCCCTCCACGTTGCGCATGGGCCTCCTTTTATAGTGCAAAGGGGTCACCGACAGGTGTCAACGTAGGAGAAAGGGGTAAAAATGTAAAAGAGGTGGTAGTTGTAACAGTGCGGGAATAGTGGAGCTACAGTACAGAACAGTGGTCTATACCTACTTTAACAGTGGGGGACAAGGGCATTTAATGCCCGTCGCCGTCGACCCCAAAAGCTCCCGCCGTTGCGTCTCCGTCTGCCACGGCGATGGATCCACTGCCGTGGAGTGCCACCGTGTCCCCCAGGCTGCACAGCCATCCGCCACGCGTCCCTGGAGTGGCCCCAGGGCGACGCGTGGGCCGATGAGCTGGAGCGCGGGCACACAGCGCACCTCCCCCGGCAAGCACCTTGCCGGGGATCTCGACCTTGCCGGGCCCGGAAGCTTGCCGCTCCCCGAGCCCTTGCCGGGTCTTCTAAGATAAAATCTTCTATTCGTCCTGACAAGCTCCTCTTGCCAGGGCCTCGTGCTAGTTAAGCAATCTCGAGCCTGGGACGGCCTTCCCGGCAAGCTCCTCTTGCCGGGGTCTTGGGCTTCTGTCTTGTATACTTTGTTTTTGAATGGCTAGATAAGGGGCAGGAAGGTCTCCGGCAAGCGCGTGGTGAACCCTGCCGCGGGGAGCTGCCGCTGCCCGTGCACAAGTTGGGGTACTAGGGTACCCCTACCTTAGTACACCGACAGGAGCCCCCGGGCCTGGGCCACACACGGTGCCGAGCGCTGTTGGGCCAGGCCCAAAACAGTGCACGGGCACCCGCGGCCCGCGGCGCGCCGAATCCACTTCCCTATCCGCCGCACCCCACGGTAACGGCACGCGTCGATTGCGGCGCCGTGGGATGGGACGTGCCCACGATTTCTTTAATGGGAAGGGCGAAACGCCCCCCCACTCCCCCATAAAAGCAGAGAGAGCGGCGCGGTTCCCCTCCCTGCGCACTCATTACCGTCGTCTTCTTCCTCAGATTCCTCTGCGCTTTGCCTCTACTCCTCCGCCACCACCAAGCTCTTCGCCCCCTTCCTTCCACCGCGTCCGCCATGGCCCCAAAGACCGACAAGGCGAAGGCGGAGAAGTCCAAGCGGGAGAAGTCAGATCAGGCGGCGA
Organism: Secale cereale; assembly: GCA_902687465.1. Classification (NCBI taxonomy): domain Eukaryota; kingdom Viridiplantae; phylum Streptophyta; class Magnoliopsida; order Poales; family Poaceae; genus Secale; species Secale cereale. Next base: position 780,393,936 of record LR738711.1, read on the forward strand.
AGCTCGTCGCGTTCCGGAAGGAGCACATCGTCGAGACAAAGGGATTGTTTGTGCACTGACGCATATGTCTTGCCGCCTTCTTCTTCAAGGTACTGAGGCACCCCTACCTTAGTACACCGACAGGCAGATCGAAGCACACACGCGGGCAGTTTTACCCAGGTTCGGGCCGCACGGATGCGTAAAACCCTACTCCTGCTTGGTTGTGTATTGAGTTGGGCGCTCGGAGCTTGAAGAAGCAGCTACACGAGCGTGAGAATGATCTAGGTTTCGAACCGAACCCCCTCCACGTTGTGCATGGGCCTCCTTTTATAGTGCAAGGGGTCACCGACAGGTGTCAACGTAGGAGAAAGGGGTAAAAATGTAAAAGATGTGGTAGTTGGAACAGTGCGGGAACAGTGGAGCTACAGTGCAGAACAGTGGTCTATACCTACTTTGACAGTGGGGGACAAGGGCATTTAATGCCCGTCGCCGTCGACCCCAAAAGCCCCCGCCGTTGCGTCTCCGTCTGCCACGGCGATGGATCCACTGCCGTGGAGTGCCACCGTGTCCCCCAGGCTGCACAGCCATCCGCCACGCGTCCCTGGAGTGGCCCCAGGGCGACGCGTGGGCCGATGAGCTGGAGCGCGGGCACACAGCGCACCTCCCCCGGCAAGCACCTTGCCGGGGATCTCGACCTTGCCGGGCCCGGAAGCTTGCCGCTCCCCGAGCCCTTGCCGGGTCTTCTAAGATAAAATCTTCTATTCGTCCTGACAAGCTCCTCTTGCCAGGGCCTCGTGCTAGTTAAGCAATCTCGAGCCTGGGACGGCCTTCCCGGCAAGCTCCTCTTGCCGGGGTCTTGGTCTTCTGTCTTGTATACTTTGTTTTTGAATGGCTAGATAAGGGGCAGGAAGGTCTCCGGCAAGCGCGTGGTGAACCCTGCCGCGGGGAGCTGCCGCTGCCCGTGCACAAGTTGGGGTACTAGGGTACCCCTACCTTAGTACACCGACAGTGGGTGACACATGTCGTGCGAATGAGAAGGGTCAGGGGCACGCTCGTCCAATTTCTTCGGGCGAACGGTTTTTCATCTCAGTTATAAATACCCCTCCCCTTCCCTCACTTCACTTTTTACTCTGCTCGTTCTCACTCTCCCGCTCGAGCTTCTCCAACCCTAGCGTCGCCGCTACTCCATCGTCGCCGGTGAGGAAGAGCTTCACTGCCTCGACCTCGTCGCCGTCGTACTCGCGCCGGCCGCGGATTTCTTTACTCCGCCGCCGCCGTAGTTGTCTTCCTCTGCCAAGTTAGGGCGTGGAAGATCTGCACAGACGAACTTCACTTCTCCATCCAACAGTTCATCGTGTTCTTCATCCAGGGTAATTAAAAGTTACTTTTACTGCCCTCTTTGATTCAAACGTTTTCTTCAAAATTCTCAAAAGGTGTTTTCTTCGTCAAATCTTAACACACTAAACACCTCACATATCATCTGTTCTTGATTTGATTTCTCTAAGCTATGTTTTTCTTCAAGATTCCTCAGTTGTGTGGAAATTAATCTATAAAACTCTGGAACCTAAGACAAAAAACACTTAGTCAAATTCTTCAAGACTCATCTGGTCAAATTCCTCAAACTTGTTCTTTTTACAAAACCTTCTGAGAACGCATATGACCTCTCCAAATTCCTCGCAACTATACTCTGTTCACAGGTACTCATGTCTGCTGCTGAATCACTAGGTTCTCATCAACTTAACTCATTTGCAGCGTTCCTCGAAGAAAAGTTGCACACTTCTTCAGAAAATTTGATTGTTCAAATTCCTCGTCTGAAGAAAATGGCTGATGGAAAGGAGCCACAGAAAGGAGGAAAGAGGCATGAGGTCAATACTGCCTTTGAAATACCTGAAGACATTTATGCTGACTATTGCACACCTGATGAGGCAAAGTTCGGAAAAGAGGACAAGAATCAGCGCAAAGTGCGCATACAAAGAATAGAAGAGGAGATGGGCAAGAGAGTGGAGGGAGTACAGATATGTGACTCCCAAATATATGAAGAAATTCGCACTCAATCCTCCCTGCCCAAGACCTCCATTGGCACATGGCCAAGTTGCTGCTCCCACTAGCGTTAAACGTGGTGAGGACTTTCCTAAAGAATGGGCTAAGCGCCAGGCCAAGTTGGCCAAACACGCAAAAGAAGCAGTGAGGAAATTCAATGAAGACTCTGCTGCTGCTGCTGCCTCTGCTGAGGCCTCTGCTTCCAAGCCTAAGAAGGCCATGGCTAAGAAGCCTGCTCACAAGCCAAGTGCTTCTTCCTCAGCAATGCCCTCACGTCCAGACTCTTCAAAGCCCTCACGGCAAATTCCTCAGACTGCTGCTGCTCCTCCAAAGTCCTCAGCTCCTCCGCAAAAGTCTTCAGAGGCTGCAACAAAGTCATCTGCTCCAGTGCATCTTGCCACATGTCAGAGGACTGCGGGCATATCCATTGCCTCGGGAGCCTCTGCAAGCTCCTCAGCTGGCCCAAGTTCCTCAGCTGGTCCCTCGCTGCTGAAGAAAAAGACAACTGCTGGACGAGGCTCTCGCCCAAGTCCTCATAAGAAATAAGTTGCTTTCCAAGTGACGTCTGATGACGAAGCTGATGATGAAGAACTGGTTCAAATCATTAGAGACAGGCAAGAAAGGGCCACTAGAGCCAAAGGAAGCGAAGTACCACTCCTGTTGGATCCCAAAGTGATCCTTGATTTCATTGATCTCTCGCATAAGGACCCAAACACTCCTATGCCTGACTTCAACTTGACTCCTGGCCAAAATCATATGCTGACTGCCTTCATCGGTGAAGAAAAATGGAAGTTTGAAAGGGTCAGGCGGACAAAGAAAGTGCAGTACAAGAAGGAGCGCTTCCTGAAGAAAAATGTTGTCAACATGACAACTGAAGAACTTGTAAAGCTTCAGGGTGAAATTAAAACCCTCAGTGATGAAATTGAAGCATATCGCGTTGACTGGATGGGCGCCAAAGTCAGATTTGTAAATTTGACTAAAAGTTTTTCTTCAAGTGCTGCTCGTAAAACACACATTGAAATTCCTCAGGCTGAAGCATCTGCTTAGTCTACTGAAGGACATGCCAACACCGCTGACGAACATCAGGCTGCTGAAGAAAATCCCAGGGCTGATGACCCCACTCCAACCGCTGAAGAAATTGCCAGGGCTACCTCTAGTGTTGCGCCTGAAGAAAATGTCAGGCCAAATGAAGCTCCACAGGCTGTGCCTGAAGATCGTGAAGCAGTCAGGACAACTGCATCAGTTATGCCAGAAGAAATTGAACCAGATTCCTCTGCTGCTCCTACGCCTACACCAACTCCTATCCTTCCATCTGCATCAGATGCGAAGAAGACAAAGGCTGCAGAGCATGCAGCTGTGAAGAAAAGGAAGGCATTAGCTTCTTCAGATTCTTCAGCTCCGAAGAAAATGAAGCCCTTAACAAGCTCAGCTGAGAATCCAATTGATGCCGTTCTAATTTCATCTATGCCATCAAAGGACCTTGTTCCTTTTGATGAAGATTATGTGATTCCAAGTGAATCGGATGAAGGCATTCCCTCTGTTGCTTCCTCAGAGCAGACGGATGAAGAAACTGAAGTGGATGCTATCCCTTCAATCCCAATCATCTCCTCGCCTATGCCTCAATTTACTGCTAAAGAGGCCGGCATTGAAGAATTGGAAGAACAAGACTCGGACGTGGACATTGGGAATGCCACCCTTTGATGACTGATGAATTCTGGGATAGTCAGCATCCCAACTCCCCTCTGTTCACGCTGCTGCAACAAATTCCTCATTCACCAGCACCGACTGTTCCATTGGGCTCTGAAGAAACTCATCCCACACAGTCTGTTCAGGAAGACATTCCAGCCACTAGTGCTGAAAAAACTGTTGCTGCTGCTGAATCTGTGAAGACTGCCGTTGAAGAGGAACCAGAAATTCCTCAGACTGAAGAACCCGAGATCGCGAATCCGGAGGTTGTGATGCAATTGACTGATACTCCTCAACCCAAGCCAAAGGATCCTTTCTCAAGGAAGCAATCTTTCAAGAAGGCTGATTTCTTCGGTGAGCATGTGTTCTTCACTGATTTCAATCCCTATGACTCTGCTCACATAAGGAAGAGGCGCTTCTGGACTACCAGTCAGGCAAATTTCTATTCCTCGGTGCTATACAATAAAGACAAAGTCTTTGCGCATTAGCATATTCCTCACGTGGATATGGAATCTCTACCGTGTTTTGTGCCAGTCCTTAGTGTTCTTCACGACGCTGGACTTTTGGGTTTTTGCACTGATATATGCGATTGGAATGAAGAACTGGTTCTTCAATTCTATGCAACCCTGCACATCACAGGAAATTCTGAAGATGAGAATTCATGGGTGCTGGACTGGATGTCTGAAAACACTCACTATAAAGCTCTGGCCTCTGAATTGCTTCAAGCTCTGCCTCTCAGTCCTCCAAATGAAGCAGCACGTTGCATGTATGAAGAAACTGAACTTACTGATCATTACATGCAAGTGCTTATGAAGCCTTTGAAGCTTGGTCAAGCCCCACGGACCAAATTCCCCATGAAGGAATTGTTGTTTCTGCCTCGGACTGTCTATCGCATCTTGACGAAGACATTGAGTCCAATCAAGGGCCACGACTCGAATGATGAAGAAGTCATTGGCATCATGAAGAATCTGTTACTTAACATCATCCGTGGCGTTCCCGTCAACTTCCATGATTTCTTCATGAGGGCAATGGCAAATGTTGCACTGTCCCCTTTCAACCTAAAGCCTTATGCTCCATGGATTATGAGATTCATCAGGACAAGGTCTTCAGTGAACTATAAAGCTGACACACTGAATCATTGCAGCTACTTGCCCCCAATTGAAGTCCTCAAACTGACATTTTCCTCAGCTGATGACAAGGGCAAGGCCACTGCTGTTTTTGATGAAGGCACTCGTCCATTGGATGGCCAGTTTCGCAAAGCCGCATCTTATTCCACCAATGATGACTCTGCCGCCAACGCTCCCAAGCAAAATCCTCAAGGCACAGCTCCCAGGGTGATGACTGGTCGTGAGCTTCTCCTCAGTCTTCATCAGAAGGTTGATCGCAACCACAAATGGGTCAAGTGTCAGTTTGGTTCAATTCTTCACAACATGACCTCTACACATAATGCAGTGAAAAAAACCATTACTACCTTCATGAAACCCTCAACCGCACCTGAGTTGTTCTGTCTCATCTGTATGGCGAAGAAGATCTGAAGAAAATGGGTCTCAAGGATGACTTTGACTGGTCTGCTCCTCCTCCGAAGAAATACAAGAAGGTCAAAGTTCCTCCCTTGGTGGCCAGCTCCTATTCTTCATCGCGCGAGACCGACGAGTATGAAGACTTGGACGACACTGCGGCAGGCCCTACTTCAACCATCGACCCCAACAACACTAGCGCTCCTTCATCATCTTGAGATTCTTCAGGGGCGTTAGTCCTCAGTTTCGATCCTTTTGGTCATTCGATGACAAAGGGGGGGATTTGAGTTAGTCTTCAAGTGGGTCTATATATATGGGTGTTTTTTGCTAAGTTACAACTCTCGTTCTTCTGATGACTTTGTGGATCGAGTTGTAAACTTAAACTCTATGGTGACCTGATACATTTGATGTGGTGTTTCTGCATGCTTATTCCTCATTAATGTTATGCACGCATGCTGAATTACATCAGTCACCATATTTCATCATGCATTTCAAATTCTTCATATTATATGTCAAATGCATGTATGAATTACAAGATATAGGGGGAGATCTCCATGATTCTACTCTTCAAGTGTGCGTTGCTTCAAAAGCAAATTCCTCACTATGCACATCTTCAGGGGGAGTTCTTCTATATCTTGTAATCAAATTCCCCAACATAAGTATTTACACTTCATATGTTTATCCCCACTGAAAACTTAACCTATATTGTAATCAATCACCAAAAGGAGGGAGATTGTAAGTGCATCTAGTGCCCCTTAGTGATTTTGGTGTATTGAAGACTTATAGGTTAAGGGACTAATGTCTTTATGAGTGTACACAGTTCTATAAGTCTATGAGGAGTTTGATATTTACAGAGAAAGTCGCCCCCTAAAAATGAAGTTCTTCGACTAAAGACATTGGATTTGTGAAGACTTTCTGAAGACTTTGAAAGTGAAGAAATTGGTGTGACTTTGAAGACTTGGTATTCATTTGAGGAACATGAAGCGTGAAGACTTTTGTTTTCTTAGTTTCATTTTCTCTTTCTTGAGTCATAGGAAACACCTTACTGTTAAAGGGGGTTGAGGAAATACTAAGGAAAAATTTCCATGTGATGCTCAACTCAAAATCCTACACCTACCAATCCCTTCGAGTGAAGCCATTGGAAATATCATACAGTTCAGTCATATTCTTCAGTGACAGAGACGAAGTTCTTCTGGTCTCTGAGGAATTTGTTCTGACTGAGGAGTTAGGAATTCGCCAGTGCGAATTGCCTACATAGTGAGGAACATGATAGCCCTGAGGAATTTGATACTCAAATTTCCGACCGTTGATGTGCTACGCGCCAGCTGTCCCAAAATATCTACCTACCTAATGGTCATATCATTAAAGGGCATTTATGTCTTATCATGTCGGGATGCTCCCTAGGCTATAAATAGTCGCCCCCTACAACCACTAGTTGGTTGGCTGCTCCAAGAGAAACTAACACTTGTCATAAGAGCAACCCATCCTCCGAGGACTTTGAGCGAAAATCATCAAAGTGAGGAAAAACCCAAAACCAAACCCAAACACCTACAAACCCAAAAGTGATTGAGCATCACTGAAGAGATTGATCCTACGTGGATCCGATGCTTGTTACCTTTGAAGATTGTGCTTCTTCCAGACGGTTAGGCGTCATGGTCTAGAGCATTCAAGACGAATTGTGGATCGCCGAGTGACCTAGTCTGTGAAGGTTCGAAAGTCACCTGAAGACTTACCACGAGTGATTGGGCGAGGTCTGTGTGACCTTAGCTCAAGGGGAATATGGTGAGGACTTGGTGTCTTGGACTGTGTGTCCTTGACTGGGTGTCTGGGACTGTGTTTCCTCAGGTTTAAATACCTAGCCGCCCTAACCAGATGTACAACTGAGACAGCAGTTGGAACTGGTCTAACAAATCATTGTCTTCACCAAGCTTACTGGTTCTATTACCTCAACTCTTTCATTTCTTCATATATGTCTGAAGACTTTGATTGAAGACTTTCTCAATTTCCTCAGTTCAATTTCTTCAGTCTGTTTGTCTTCATTCTGTGTTATCCTGTGACTACGCTTTCTGTACTCTGTGGTTGTCTTCATTTCTTCATGATGACCATGCTTGTATTCTCTTATGTTTACTTCTAAGTACTTATTCCACTGCAAGTAGTTCTTCGCTAAGGAATTTCCTCAACAGCAAATTCCTCAGTGAAGAATTCATAAAAATCGCCTATTCACCCCCCCTCTAGTCGATATAACGCACTTTCAGCACCTCTAGACACAAAAGTTGATCTCTCCAGCCATGTGTGGTGCCCCCCTCCACAGAAACACACCTCGGTCATACCGTTGCAGTGCTTAGGCGAAGCCCTGCACCGGTAACTTCATCATATCCGTCACCACGCCGTCGTGCTGACGAAACTCTCCCGTGAAGCTCAACTGGATCAAGAGCTCATGGGACGTCATCAAGCTGAACGTGTGCTGAACGCGGAGGTGCCATACGTTCGGTGCTTGATCGGTTGAATCGCGAAGAAGTTCGACTACATAAACCGCGTCACTTGACGCTTCCGCTTTCGGTCTACGAGGGTACGTAGACACACTCTCCCCTCTCGTTGCTATGCATCTGGTAGATAGATCTTGCGTCATCGTAGGAAATTTTTAAAATACTATGTTCCCCAACAGGCGTGTGACGGCTGGATGGGACGTGGGTGACTCTGCTTCCCATGCAATCTCGGCAACCGTGTAACTTGACAAAAGGGGTTGTCTTCGCTGCAAAGGGGTTATCGCCTCCTTTCCTTCCTGCTCAGATCCCCTTCTCCTTTGCCTCTGGCCTCCCCACATCGCGTGCATCCTCCGGCACCTCCAGCAATGGCGAAGAAAAGCAAGGGTGCCGCGCAGGCGTCCGGATCTGCTTCCTCCCTCGAGGCGGCGCTCGAGGAGTCCACCATCACCGAGGAGGGGGACTACTCGGAGGTCAAGTCTTTCTTGTCGAGCGTCCACAACGAGCATGGCCCAACGAAAATTTGGGTTGGGTCCACTACGGCACGGATCTTGCCGAAGTTTTGCTAGCCCTTCTTCCTCCACAACATCTCCGTCGGGCTCGTGCCGCCCTTCTCGGAGTTCTTCTACGCCATCCTGAGCCACTACCAGGTGCACGCCCTCCACATCCAACCTCGCTCCATCTTCGTCCTGTCGCTCTTCGCCTTTTACTGCGAGGCCTGTGTGGGGGTGAGACCGACTCTCGTCCTCTTCCGCCACTTCTTCTCCATGCGGCGGAACGACGAGGGTCCTTGCTCGGGCTATGTCTCCTTCGTCTTCCAGCGCCAGGGCTGCAGGCTAATGACAGCCGGGAAGAAGATAGACACCCACCGGAAGAGGTGGGTCTATCTGGATGCCCAGCGCATTCACCCCCTGCTGGCATTGCCTACCGCCCGTCTGGAGAAACGTCCCGGCTGGAGCTACGCGAAGCTCAACGACCCCCTTGCCGAGCCTGTCTTGGCAAGGATCGAAGCCGACCTGGGCTCGAGGCTTGAAGGGGCTCAGATCGTGAAGGAGTTCCTGAGGCAGCGGCTGGCGCCGCTCCAGGCACACTCGTGCCCCATGTGGGAGCTGATGGGGGATGACGACAGGCTTCGGCTACGCTCGGGGACGCTGGCCGAGGCCGACCTGGACCTCATATCGATCACTCTCCTGGGAATGGTTTATGAGGACCTCTCGGGGGCCCACCTACCGTTGTACGGACGTCCTGACAAGGCCGAGCTACTGAAGGCCGTGTCAGATTTCGAGGTGCCCGTGGCTGCCCCGCCCACGGTCGACGTGTCCTCTGGTGTCGAGGAGGGGAGCGACGAGGAGGACTCGGAGGAGACCCTAGGCGACGAGGACCGGGTTGACGAGGGGGACACCTCCGAGGCGTCCACTGAGGAAGTGGCGCCATGCGCAGGTGCTGCCGGACGGCACCAGGAAACCACTCTGCGTCGATCTGGGCGCGCTGCGTCCGGGGGGAGCAATGCGGCGACCCCGCCGAGGAGCGTCGTGCCAACGAAACTAGTGACCGCAGCCGCGCCCTAGTCCGTGGCCTCGCGCCTTGCCAGCATCCGGACTGCCGGCATGCCTGTAGCACCAGCGGCCACGGCCGACCTGCTGATGAAGAGGAGGGTGCGCCTCGCCTCCGATGAGTAAGTGCGCAATCTCCTGTTATTTCTTGGTCGCTGTGTTCCTGACGTACTTCTCTTGGCGCAGCAGCCTGGGTGGCGCGATGAAGAAGGCGAAGGGGGAGGTCACGTCACAGTACCCCACTCCACCTGTTGTTGCTATCGTCGTGGAGAAGGGTGCCACAACTTTGCACGCCTTGGCCAGCCGGGCCACCGAGCGAGCGGTGGTCGCGTCGCCTGAGGGCATCGTTGCTGTTTGCGAGGCCGTGGCGACTCCTGCTCCGGCTGCTCCAGCGAGGGGAGCCAGAGCCCCCGAGCCCCTGGTCGAGCAGCCGATCTCGATGGCACCCATTCACAAGCTGATGCAGCCTGGCCCTGAGACCTTGGAAGCCGCTTCCGCTGCGCTGGGTCGGCTCCGTGCCGAACTTCAGGGTGGTGATGGCCGCGTGATGGAAGGACGCCTGGGCCTGATCTCTGGGTGGCTCCTGGCAGATGAGTCTGCGCGGGCCTCCTAGAGCCAGGCCTCAGCGGTCGCCGCCAAGGGTCAAGAGGAAGCCGCGGCAGCCACGCGGGCACACGACGTCGCACGAGCTGACGCGGCGTCCTCCGAGAAGCGCTGTCACAAGGTGGAGAGCGAGCTGGAGGCCCTTCGCGAGGAAGGCACCAGGCGCGCCCTAGAACTTGAAAGGTTGGAGAAGGAGCTCAAGGCACAGAAGGCTGAGACGTCCCGGGCTCCTCGCCGCACTTGTGAAGTCCCTGCGCGAGGTTACGACCGTGATCGGCCAATTAGCAGACGTCGAAAGTCGCACGCTCCTTACCTTGGCCCTGACGCAGGTGTGCGTCCACCTATGTCTCCGTGATCCCACTCTTGACCTGGCCTCGCTGTCCGAGCCCGTGACCGCGAGCATAGAGGGCGCGGCTGCTGAGGTCCTGGAGGCGAAGGTCAAGGAACTGGTGGAGGCGTTCCTCCGGGTCGCTGCTGTCGTGGCCGAGGAGGCGGAGGCTGGTGATGACGCACATGGTGATGCCCGACATGTTCCTGTCCAGATGAGAGAAATGCAAGTGCCTTGGGGAGGCGTAAGGACTCGCTTGAATTTGGAGAACTTGATATTATTGTAATAGCTAGACTTGAACTTGATGATTTCCGTGTTTTCTTCCTTTCATGTTTGCTTAGGTGCTTTGCATCAGCAGGGCCCAACCCCGCGCATACCTCGATCACCATTAAGCCCTCCGGGTGAGCGGGGTTATCGTAATAACTAGACTCAAGGAATGAGGGTCTACGTGGCTAGTGAGGCCCCTGGGTCGCGATGCCCAGGGGTCCCCCTTGACGTTCAAGTGATCACGTTTGCGTTCTACGTCGGCAGGGCCCAGCCCCGCGCATACCTCATTCGCCATTGAGCACCGGGCTCAAGGAGTGAGGGGCTACGTGACTAGTGAGGCCCCTGGGTCGCGATGCCCAGGGGTCCCCCTTGATGTACGAACGGCTCTCATGAGGGAGAACGAGCACCATACCTTGCTCACGAGCCTTCGCCTAGGATGGAGCGCGAGAAAGCTAGGTGTCTGGGCACCTAGTAGGGTGGTGTCTGCCAGGCGTGACCTGAACATAGCCCTCATGCCTAGCCCCCTCACGACAAATATCCAAGGAGAAGCTGTGAGCGTCGTGAGCTGAAAAGCTCCCTGAGGTTGGTGCGACCGCTGGGGGCTGCCCTCAGTTGTTTATAACTAGCGCGGAGCATAGAGCTACCACACTTGCGTGGAGTGTGGGCATAACCGCGCCTCGGTCGTAGCAGCCAGCGCGGAGCTTGGTGCTTCCACTGGTTTGTGGGCAAAACCGCTCCTCGGTTGGTTCTGCCAGCGCGGAGCATGGTACTTCCACTGGACCGTGGGAGGGAGCCTCCCACCGGGAGAGACTCCGGGGCGTGTACAGCCCTGTCCTGACACGTGGCTTGCACGACAGGACAGCCAAGGTGTATATGGGCCCTCCTTAGGACGAGCTGAACGACTCAAGATCCTCCCTCCGGTGGAGCTCCGGAACAGGCCCCAAGATGGGATCTCGCGGGAATAGAAGGTTGCGGCGGTGGAACTAGGGTTTTTTCTGTTGTTCTGATGGTTTCGGGGTACGTAGGTATATATAGGAGGAAGGAGGGCACCGGAGGCCAAACGTGAGGTCCACGAGGCAGGGGGGCGTTCCCCCCACCCTCGTGGGCACCACGTGTGCCCTACTCCGTGGTTCTCAAGTCTCCTGTGCATGATTTTCTCCAAAAAATATCTCTCCTGAAGGTTTCATTCCGTTTGGACTCCGTTTGATATTCCTTTTCTGTAAAACCCTGAAACAGGCAAAAAACAGCAATCTGGACTGGGCCTTTGGGTTAGTAGGTTAGTCCCAAAAATAATATAAAAGTGTATAACAAATCCCATTAAATATCCAAAACATCATAAATAATAGCATGGAACAATCAAAAATTATAGATACGTTGGAGACGTATCAAGCATCCCCAAGCTTAATTCCTGCTCGTCCTCGAGTAGGTAAATGATAAAAACAGAATTTTTGATGTGGAATGCTAACCAACATCGTTTTTCAGTTTAATTTTCTTAATTGTGGCATGAATGTTCAGATCTGAAAGATTCAAGACAAAAGTCTATATTGACATAAGAAATAATAATACTTCAAGCATACTAACAAAGCAATCGTGTCTTCTCAAAATACTATGGCTAAAGAAAGTTGTCCCTACAAAATCATATAGTCTGGCTATGCTCCCTCTTCATCACACAAAATATTCATATCATGCACAACCCTGATTTCAGCCAAGCACTTGTTTTCATACTCTATTCTTTCAAACCTTTCAACTTTCACTCAATACATGATCGTGAGCCATGGACATAGCACTATGGGTGGAATAGAGAGGTGGTTGTGGAGAAGACAAAAAGGAGGGAGATAGTCTCACATCAACTAGGCGTATCAACGGGCTATGGAGATGCCCATCAATAGATATCAATGTGAGTGAGTAGGGATTGCCATGCAACGGATGCCCTAGAGCTAAGAATGTATGAAAGCTCAACAAAAGAAACTAGTGGGTGTGCGTCCAACTTGCTTGCTCATGAAGACCTAGGGCATTTGAGGAAGCCCATCGTAGGAATATACAAGCTAAGTTCTATAATGAAAATTCCCACTAGTATATGAAAGTGACTAAACATGAGACTCTCTATCATGAAGAACATGGTGCTACTTTGAAGCACAAGTGTGGAAAAAGATAGTAGCAATTGTCCCTTTTTCTTTCTTTCTTTCTTTTTTCTTTTTTTCTCTTTTTTTGGAGGGGCTTTATTGATTTAGCCTTTCCTCACATGGGACAATGCTCTAATAATGAAGATCGTCACACTTTCATTGGATTACAACTCGATATTACAACTCGATGCTAGAACAAAGTATGACTCTATATGAATGCCTCCGGCGGTGTACCGGGATGTGCAACGAATCAAGAGTGACATGTATGAAAAATTATGCATGGTGGCTTTGCCACAAATACGATGTCAACTACATGATCATGCATGGTAATATGACTATATGAAGCGTGTCATATGAATGGAACGGTGGAAAGTTGCATGGCAATATATCTCCGAATGGCTATGGAAATGCCATGATAGGTAGGTATGGTGGCTGTTTTGAGGAATAATATATGGTGGCTGTTTTGAGGAAGGATATATAGTGGGTGTATGGTACCGGCAAAAGTTGCGCGATACAAGAGAGGCTAGCAATGGTGGAAGGGTGAGAGTGTGTATAATCCATGGACTCAACATTAGTCATAAGAACTCATATACTTATTGCAAAAATCTATGAGTCATCAAAACGAAGCAATCAACGCATGCTCCTAGGGGGGAGGTTGGTAGGAGTTAACCATCGCGCGCCCCCGACCTCCACACAAAGGTTGACACTTTACAAATACCTCATGCTCTAACTTCGTCACATAGCGGTTCACCATACGTGCATGCTACGGGAATCATTAACCTTAACACAAGCATTTCTCAATTTCATAATAACTCCATTAGCATGACTCTAATATCACCATCCTCATATCTCAATACAATTATCAAGCATCCAACTTCTCATCATATTCAATGCACTTAGTGTGAAAGTTTTTACTACATTGATATTGGATGCCTATCATGTGAAGACTAGTTTTATAGCCTAAACACATTACCATGCTATTTTAATAGACTCTCGAAAGTATATAAGTGAAGCATGAGAGATCAACAATTTCTTCAAAATATTATCACCACCGTGCTCTAAAAGATATAAGTGAAGCACTAGAGCAAAAACTATTCAACTCAAAAGATATAAGTGAAGCACATAGAGTGTTCTATCAATTCCTAGGCCATATTTAACTCTCTCAAATAGGTGTATCAAGCAAGGATAATTTTGGCAAACTAACAAGCGAAGACTCAAATTATACAAGACGCTCCAAGTAAAACACATATCATGTGGTGAATAAAAATATAGCTCCGAGTATAGTTACCGATGGATGAAGACGAAAGAGGGGATGCCTTCCCGGGGCATCCCCAAGCTTAGGCTTTTGGTTGTCCTTGAATTTTACCTTGGGGTGCCTTGGGCATCCCCAAGCTTAGGCTCTTGCCAGTCTTTGTTCCATAGTCCATGAAAGCAATACTCAAAACTTGAAAACTTCACAACACAAAACTTAGACAAAAATCTCGTGAGCTCCGTTAGTCTAAGAAAACAAACCACTACTCAAAGGTACTGCCATGAACTCATTCTTTGTTTATATTGGTGTTAAACCTACTGTATTCCAACTTCTCTATGGTTCATACTTCCCAATACTACTCATAGATGCATTGAAATAAGCAAACAACACACGAAAAACAAAATCTGTCAAAAACAGAACGGTCTGTAGTAATCTGCAGGTTTCGCATACTTCTGTAACTCCAAAAAAATTCAAACTCAATTGGTAAACATGAGGAATTTGTCTATTAATCATCTGCCAAAATAATCAACTAAATAGCATGCTCCAGTAAAATCTGGTGATCATTCTAGCGAGCACTAATGATTCTGTTTTTCATAGCAAGATCACATAAACTTCACACAAGTCTTCCCAAAGGTTCTACTTGGCAGAAACACTAAACAAAACACAAAACCACATCTAAAAAGAAGCTAGATGCAATATTTATTCCTAAACAGAAGCAAAAACAAAAAATATAAAGTTGGGTTGCCTCCCAACAAGAGCTATCATTTTACGCCCCTAGCTAGGCACGGTACATGGATAGTTCTAGGTATTGCCATCCTTGGGAGGCAATTCTTTAATTAAGCACTTGTGATTCTTAGGCACTTCTTTATCCCAAATGATAATCAAACTTTTGGGCAAGAAATCAAGAAATTCTAATGTGTCAAAAAGGTCTCTTGTGAAAGTAAGAAAATTAGGGCGAACACTTATGGATTTGAGATCCGCGATTCCTTTACTAGATGTATCACCCTTGTCTTTAGGGACATACATGAACTTAGATAATTTAGTTATTAGGAGTAGTTTTTATGGCAGAAAGAGCAGAACCCAGATTAGTAATAATATCCTCAAGCTTATTGATTCTAGTAGAATCCTGATCTAGCTTTTCTTCAACTATGGGTTCCTTTTCTTTAAGATTTTTCAGAACAACCCCTACCTTGGATCCATATTGGGTAATTTCATTATGGTTCTTTCTATCCAAGTTCTCTACCAGTTCTACCATAGCAACTTTGTTTTCAATGATTTCTAACCTTTGCATAACATGCTCCAAAGTAAAACGGTCCCAATAACCATAAGAGGAGGTGAGCCAAATAATTCAGTCATTGCATTATAAGAATCAAAAGTATGGCTACCCAAGAAATTCCCTTCGGTAATGGTACCTAAGATAAATCTATTCCACGGAGTTATGCCAACATAAAAATTGCGAAGAAGCACGGCAGTGGAAAGCCTCTTATTAGATCTATTTTGAGCATTGCAAATTCTATACCAGACATCTTTTAAGTTTTCTTCCTCCCTTTGTTTAAAGTTGAGAACCTCACTCTCGAGAGAGTTGATAATGATAGGTGTGCTAGACATGATGACAAGCAAGTAAGCAACACACAAGCAAACAAGAAGCAACCGAACGATAAACACACGGCGGAAGAAGGGCAAATAAAACGGCAAGGGTGAAGTGGGGGAGAGGAAAACGAGAGGCAAATAAATGTAATGGGAAGGATAAGGGTTTGTGATAGGTACTTGGTATATGACTTTTGCGTAAGCCTCCCCGGCAACGGCGCCAGAAATTCTTCTTGCTACTTCTTGAGCTTGCGTTGAATTCCCTCGAAGAGGAAAGGGAGATGCAGCACAGTAGGGAGTTTTTGAGAACCAAGGTATCAATCCAGTAGGAGACCTCGCGCGAGTCCCTCGCACCTGCACAGACAAATAAGAACTTCGCAGCCAACGCGATAAGGGGTTGTCAATCCCTTTAAGGTCACTTACGAAAGTGAGATCTGATAGAGATGATAGTTTATATTTTTGGTATTTCTGATTATAAGAACAAAAAGTAAAAGCGGAAAAGTAAAGTAGATTGTAGATTGATATGTTGAGAATAGACCCGGGAGCCATAGTGTTCTCTAGTGGATTCTCTCATGATTGCGATATTCTACGGCGGGTAAACAAATTACTGTCGAGCAATTGATAGAAAAGCGAATAATTATGAGACTATCTAGGCATGATCATTATATATAGGCATCACGTCTGAGACAAGTAGACCGAAACAATTCTGCAGCTACTACTATTACTCCACACATCGACCACTATCCAGCATGCATCTAGTGTATTAAGCTCATAAGAACGGAGTAACGCCTTAAGCAAGATGACATGATGTAGAGGGATAAACTCAAAGTCAGTGATATAAACCCCATCTTTTTATCCTCGATGGCAACAATACAATACGTGCCTTGCTGCCCCTACTGTCCCTTGGAAAGGACACCGCAAGATTGAACCCAAAGCCAAGCACTTCTCCCATTGCAAGAACTATAGATCTAGTAGGCCAAACCAAACCAATAATTCAAAGAGACTTGCAAGGATATTATAATCATACATAGAGAGTTCAGAAAAGAACCAAATATTTCTCATAGATAATCTTGATCATAAACCCACAATTCATCGGATCTCGACAAACACACCGCAAAAATAGATTACATCGAATAGATCTCCTCGAAGACCGAGGAGAACTTTGTATTGAGATCCAAAGAGAGAGAAGAAGCCATCTAATTACTAGCTATGGACCCAAAGGTCTGTGGTAAACTACTCACAACTCATGGTGAGGCGATGATGATGATGTAGATGAACTCCGTGGAAGATCCCCCCTCTGGCGGAGCTCCGGAACAGGCCCCAAGATGGGATCTCACGGGAACAGAACGTTGCGGCGGTGGAACTAGGGTTTTTTCTATTGTTCTGATGGTTTCGGGGTACGTAGGTATATGTACGAGGAAGGAGGGCACCGGGGGCCAAACATGGGGCCCACAAGGCAGGGGGCATGCCCTATGGGGGGGCGCGCCGCCCACCCTCGTGGGCACCACGTGTGCCCTACTCCGTGGTTCTCAAGTCTCCCATGCGTGATTTTCTCCAAAAATATCTCTCCCGAAGGTTTCATTCCGTTTGGACTCCGTTTGATATTCCTTTTCTGTAAAACCCTAAAACAGGCAAAAAACAGCAATCTGGACTTGGCCTTTAGGTTAGTAGGTTAGTCCCAAAAATAATATAAAAGTGTATAACAAAGCCCATTAAACATCCAAAACATCATAAATGATAGCATGGAATAATCAAAAATAATAGATACGTTGGAGACGTATTAGTGGCTGCGTTGCGGAAGCCGAAGAGCGTGCGAATGTAGCTGCAGGGGAGAGCCCTCCTCCAGCCGACTCCCATCGGCCAGAAGGGCTCCAAAGAAGCGGCTCAGTTGAGGCCCGCGACGTCGATGCAAACGCGGAAGTGGTTGCTCGGGTTGCGGGTAGGTGAGCTTGGTATCGTGCGATTGCGCCCACCGCGTATGAGCCTTGCATACTGAAGTTCCTCGGTAACCTGGTCGATGAAGTCCTGAGCCCCCGGCGCTGTACGGCCCACGCTGGGCTCACAAAAATGCGCGTCGAGACACGCCTGCAGGTGGTGCCCGAACACCTCTCTCGAGACGCTGGTCAGACCAGAGACGCTCCAGAGGAGAGCCCCCGAGCCCGTCCTGAGAGGGGCGTCGGGCGCGCCTCCCTATGCGAGGGTGGAGGGCACCTCGTCGGCAGGCGCGGGTCCTAAGATAGGGCCGTTAGGAGCCTCCATGTCCTGAGGTCCATCGGTGCGGAGGTTCTTCTTCTTCTTGGGGGCGGTCTGTAGGGAAAAGACGGCTCCACCTTCGTCGGGGCTCTCGGCCGCCGCGGTCTGGTAGGCGCGCTCCAGGGAACGCACTACTTCCTTCTCATCGGAGGCGATTGTGATGACTCGGCCACTCCCGGGCATCTTGAGGATGTTGTAGCCGTGATGGGTCGCCGCCATGAACTTGGCGAGGGCAGTATACCCAAGAATGGCGTTGTACGGGAGGTGGATGTTGGCGACGTTGAAGTCGATGAGCTCGGTGTGATAGTTGTCGCGATCACCGAAGGTGACGGGGAGGCGGACCTGCCCCATCAGGAGTGTGGAGCCATCCGTGACTCTGTAGAATGGCTTGGTCGGGTGGAGCTGATCGTAGGGGACCAGGAGCGTCTCGAAGGTCTGGACAGAGAGGACGTTGAGCCCTGCTCCGCCGTCGATGAGGGTCTTGGTCACGAGGACGTTGTTGATGGTCGGAGTGCAGAGAATCGGGAGAGCGCCTCGGGCTGCAGTGCACTTGAGCTGGTCCTTGGGGTCGAAGGCGATGACCTGCTTGGTCCACCTGAGGTTGGGCGCGGCGTCAAGCCTGGGAAGCATCACGTTCACCTCGCGAGCGAACTGCTTGAAGATGCGTTGGGAAGCCGGAGCATGGGCTCCTCCCAAGATGCATGCAACCGCACGTGTCTCTTGAAAGCCCCCTGCTCCATCTCACTGGCGGTCGTCATCATTCCTTCTTGGCGGTGGTGGTAGCGGAGGCAGACCTGCGTTGCCCTGAGGGCGACCCTCACGAGGCTGGTCGCGCCAGGGGGCGTCACGAGGCTGCTCCTACCAGTGGTCTTCACGAGGTTGGTCACGCCATCCTTGGCGCGAGTTCCTGCCGTCCCAGCGTCCTCCACCACGGCCCCCTCCGCGGTTGTAGCCGCGGTTGTCGCGCTCGGGGCGCTGCCCGCCGCGGCCGCCGCGCATCGCCCTGAGCTCTTGACAGTCGTTGGTGTTGTGGCTGTGAACATCCTGGAAGACGCAGTACGGACGGTTGTCTCTGGGGGGGGTCGTTGTAGCTGCAGCCATGCTTTACTTCTGGCTCCACAGCCAGCACGATGGGTCCCTTGCGCTTTGCTTCCTTGGCCTTGGCCTTTTTGTCGTCAGCCTCCGCTTCAGGCAGCTCCATGAGGGAGAGGCGTCCTTCCTCCGCCCTGGCGCACCTTGCCGCGAGCTTGAACATCTCGAGGGCTGTGCACAGATCCTCGTGGATGGTGAGCTCCTCCCTCATCCTGACGTTGTGGACACCGTCGGAGAACGCCGAGATGATGGCCTCGTCCGAGGCCCTGGGGATCCTGAGGCGCATGGTGTTGAAACGCTGGATGTACTTCTGTAGGGTCTTCCCAGGCTGCTGCTTCACACGGCGCAAATCCGCGGCCGCTGGGGCTCGGTCGCGGGTACCCTAGAAGTTGGCGATGAAACGCCCATGAAGCTCCCCCAAGGAGGAGATGGATCCCACGGGGAGGTTAAGGAGCCAGGAGCGGGCGTGATCCTTGAGGGCCATGGGGAACCCGTTCGCCATGACCTGCTCGGTGCCGTTGGACGCATCGATGCTCAACTCGTAGAGCTGGAGGAACTCTGTGGGGTCGGTGGTGCAATCGTAGCGCGGAGGCAGATCCGGCTTGAACTTGCCAGGCCAGATGAGGCGCCGCAGCTCGGGAGCTAAGGCGCGACATCCAGCCACGCTCATGATTGCAGGCGCCCCCTACGCCTGCGGTGCTGGTTCTTGGGGCACAGGTGCCACCACCTCCTGTGGTGCGCGGTTCTGGTGCTGCGGGACAGGAGGCCCGCGAGCTTCTGCCTGGGGATGCGGAATCACCTGGCAGCTCTCCTCGTCGCGGATGCTCGTGCCTGACCCCCTAACCGGCGCCGTAGAGCGGAGGTGGAGCCGGGAGACCATGGCCCTCGTTCCCCGCCATGAGCGACGGAGGACGGGAGGAGTGAGTTGGCGCAGGTACCTCCCCGGTGGCGTTGACGAGCTCGGTGATGCGGTGGAGCCACTCGTCGTAGAGGTCGTCCGCTAGGCGGTAGCGCAGGAGCTCCCGCGCCATCAGTAGCGCGGGCTGCTGGTAGACCGGCTCGCGGCGGATCAGTGAGGACAACGCCGTGGCCGGTGAGGGTGAAGGCGTCACCGTGCGGCCATCGTGCTGCACGGACAGCGGCAGCGACGAGTCCTGCTGCTCGTGGACGGCCGGGTCGGTGGCAGCGTTGGCGACCAGCGAGTTGGGGCGGAGCGGTGTACCATTGCCCGCGGGCGCTGTCTGAGCGACGTTGGCGGCGCGGCGGGCGGTGCGCACTCGGCGTGTGTCCACCACGGCAGCGAAGCGAGGTCGACGACGAGAGCGGGATGAGGTCACCGGAGAGGCGAGATTTCGACACACCCCCTACCTGGCGTGCCAAATGTCGGATTACGGGCTCCGCTAACCCAAGAAGTTCGAACACAGGGGCATGAACGAAGATCTCTCCCACTCACGTCTACCTAGCGTCTCGCCCTCGTCCGATGAAAAGATTCAAGCGAACAACAAGTAAAACACACACGAATTTACCCAGGTTCAGGCCACCTTGCGGTGTAAAAACCCTACTTCCTGCTTTGGTGGATTAGCCTCGGGAGGGCTTGAGTATGAATGAGTACAGTGGTTCCTGAGCTCAGGAGGGTCAGGAGGCGAGGGTTCTTGCTCCTTTGTGCGAGGGCGGAGTCTCTGGATCTGATCAGCCTCTCTCCATAATGGAAACCCTAGCTACTTATATAGGCGGCTAGGGTCCTCTTCCCCCAAAATGTTTAGGCGGGAAGGGATCCCACAAGGGCCATTTTGAGCGGGAACACAAGGACGTTTCTATCCTGATAAAAGCGGTCTTCGCCTGCAAAGGGATCAGACGGTGACGCGGTGGTGGGATCGGTGGTGACATCCTCCCTATCGTCCTTGCGGTCTTCGGTCTTGTTGCACCAATGGGGAAACCTTTGTCTTGCTCCTCCGTAACATGCGCATGTGCTGTCTCCTTTGCACCAAAACGGCAACTGTGCCGCTGGCACGCGCTAGCACCCGCTGGCGCGGTGCATCACTTCTCGCATCACTGCTTCCTCATGAGGTAGTCTTGGCCTTGGATTCTCCGCCCCTCCGGAGCAACCTAGCCGAGGCCGCTCCTGAGGGGGTCTTGATGTCGTTCTCCTCGCGAGGTCTAGCCCCCTCACGAGGGTTTTGAGCGGCTGGTCGATCAGCTGGGCCGTACCAGGTCGTAGTAGGAGTGCATCGCGGCCAGCAGACAGGCAAGTCTGGGTACCCTCGTTCCCAGGACGCCAACAAATTGACTCCTGAGAAGACATCTTGCTCTAATCTGCGACAGAAACCACTCGAAACAAAAACAGAGGATTTTTGCATGGTGTGGTGGTCAAAATGTTCGGGAGATTATATAATGAATTTTTACCGAACGAAAGAAGTAACGTGCAAGAAAATGGAGTCCGGGAGGCACACGAGGTAGGGGCGCCCTTCACCCTCGTGGACGCCTCGTGTCCTTTCTGGACTGCCTCTTATTTTTTATTTTTTCTAAATATTCCAAAATGGTGAAAAATTGCCATTAGAACTGTTTTGGAGTCGGTTTACTTACCGTACCACATACCTCTTCCTTTTGGGAGTCTCGATCGTTCTGGAAAGTGTCCCTTATGTACTCCTCCGGGGTTACGGTTTCAATAACATTGGTTTCAACATTTATAGGATTACCTGAGATATAATGTTTGATTCTTTCACCGTTCACCACCTTCGAGTTGGTGCCTTCAAAGTTGTTCATTTTAATGGCACCGGAATGATAGACCTCCTCGATAACGTAAGGACCTTCCCATTTAGATAGGAGTTTTGCTGCAAAAAATCTTAAACGAGAATTGTATAGCAAGACATAATCACCCACGTTAAACTCATGCTTTTGTATCCTTTTGTCATGCCATCTTTTGACCTTTTCTTTGAACAATTTGGCATTTTCGTAGGCCTGGATTCTCCATTCATCTAATGAGTTAATGTCAAATAACCTCTTCTCACCGGAAAGTTTGAAATCATAATTGAGCTCTTTAATAGCCCAATATGCCTTATGTTCTAGTTCAAGAGGTAAGTGACATGCTTTTCCATAAACCATTTTATATGGAGACATACCCATAGGATTTTTGTATGCAGTTCTATAAGCCCATAATGCATCATCAAGTTTCTTGGACCAATTCTTTCTAGATCTATTAACAGTCTTTTGCAAAATTAATTTCAGCTCTCTGTTACTTAATTCTACCTGACCACTAGACTGTGGGTGGTAAGGGGAAGCAATTCTATGATTAACATCATATTTAGCAAGCATCTTACGGAAAGCACCATGAATAAAGTGTGAACCACCATCAGTCATTAAATATCTAGGGACTCCAAACCTTGGAAAAATAACTTCTTTAAGCATCTTAATAGAGGTGTTGTGATAAGCACTACTAGTTGGAATGGCTTCTACCCACTTAGTAACGTACTCAACAGCAACTAAAATATGTGTATACCCATTAGAGGAAGGGAACGGTCCCATATAATCAAAGCCCCAAATGTCAAATGGTTCAATAACGAGTGAATAATTCATTGGCACTTCTTGACGTCTACTAATATTACCAATTCTTTGACAGTCATCACAAGATAAGACAAACTTACGGGCATCCTTGAAGAGAGTAGGCCAATAGAAACCGGATTGCAGTACCTTATGTGCAGTTCTATCTCCAGCGTGGTGTCCTCCATAAGCCTCGGAGTGACACTTGCGTAGGATCTATTCCTGTTCAAGCTTGGGTACACAACGTCTAATAATACCATCCGCTCCTTCTTTCTAAAGGTGTGGATCATCCCAGAAGTAATGTCTTAAATCATATAAGAACTTTTTCTTTTGCTGGTATGTGAAACTAGGTGGTATAAATTTAGCAACAATGTAATTAGCATAATCAGCATACCATGGAGCAGTACGAGAAGCATTTATGACAACTAATTGTTCATCAGGAAAGCTATCATCAATAGGTAGTGGGTCATCAAGAATATTCTCTAACCTAGACAAGTTGTCTGCAACGGGGTTCTCAACTCCCTTTCTATCGGTAATATGCAAATCAAATTCTTGTAGCAAGAGAACCCATCTAATAAGTCTAGGTTTAGCATCTTTCTTTTCCATAAGATATTTAATAGCAGCATGGTCAGTGTGAATAGTTACTTTAGAATCGACAATATAAGGTCTAAACTTATCACAAGCAAATACAACTGCTAAAAATTATTTTTCAGTAGTAGCATAATTTCTCTGGGCACTGTCTAGAGTTTTACTAGCATATTGGATAACATTCAACTTCTTATCAACTCTTTGTCCTAAAACAACACCTACAGCATAATCACTAGCATCGCACATAATTTCAAGGGATTTTTATTTCTGTGCCCCTGGTTCGTTAGTTCTACTCATTCATCCCCACGCTCTTAACTTTTGCTCACTTTTCCCCACTCCCTTGCGTGAAACCCTCAGAACTGGTCACAGCAAACATTGCGGTCGGGTCAATCGCTTGACCGTTAACTCTGACTAGTGGGGCCGCGTAGGGCGGAGTCCACATTTTGACCGTTACATGGTAACCAGTGGTGAATCGGATCTAGTCGCTTCCGCGCCGCCCCCTCCGCCGCCACCGTGCCGCCTCTATCGTCGTCGTGCCGCCTCTGCCGCCGTCGTGCCGCCTCCACCGCACTCTTGCCGCCTCCGCCGCAGTCGTGCCGCCTCCACCGCATCTACCCTCTCTCCCCATCTAGGAATAGGAAGCGATGTCGGGGGGCACCCCATCCGGCCCATCGACCGTGGAGATGATTGGGTCGAATCAGAGGCTGATAATTCATGGATTCCACCTGGGTAAGCATCGGTTTCCTCTCAAATTGATTACGAGATTCATAAATTAGGATGTCTTTGACTACGGTTGGTGTGAATTAGCGCAATTTATCTGATAATTTTCGGCTTAACTGCGCCCTTTATCTTATTTCAATCGAATAGGGTTGATCCTGCACTTGCTTTTCGGCTAGCGGTTAGAATGGAAACTAGCGAGATGCGTGGAACTAAACCGTGTATAATTTCTGGATTTTTCTATCCTAAAGTGGTAGAAACCAGCGTTTTGTTCAGAGATTTCCGCGAGGCACTCTGTTGTGAGTATCCGTGGAGCCCTGCCGATGTTGTTGAACTGAGATATTTCGACAGTACCGAGAAGAGATTTTTCCCATTAACTTGTGATGAGCATCTGGGATTGCTATTTAGTTTGAATGCTGACAGTCATTTCGGAAAAATACATATCAGTGTGCTTCAGGCACGCAAATCACGGGGTGTTCAGACATCATCTGTCTCTGCTAATAGCGAGCGTCCTATCACTCCTTGTAGGTCAAAACCAAGTAAACTTAGTGGTTCTGAAAGCCACAACATGTCGGCTGCCGCTAATTCTACCACTTCTCCTCTCCCTTCTGCACCTGATGTAGAAGTAGATGTAGAGCCTGACGAGGAAGTCCCTCGAAATGATGATGAGGGTGAGATTCTATTCCCTGAACTGGTAGATAGAGTCAGTCAACAGGCAGTGGAAGATCAATATGTAGAGGAGGCTAGCAGTCGTGCAAGATTTGATGACACTGATGATGAAGAGAGGGAGGAGAACATCGACTCCTTAGTTTTACAAGAATATGATGGTGAGGACATGCCAACAATTGAGTGGAACACGGGGAATCCTGACCTTACTCCAGGAACTGTATTCGAATCGATGGTGGACTGTCGCAATGTAGTGACTACATATTGCATTCTCACTGAAAACTCTTATGAGGTTGACAGGAGTGAGCCAGGAAGATTCACTATTCATTGCTCTTATGATAGGTGTAGGTGGAGGTTGCATGCATCCACTATGCGAAAGAGCAAATTGATTCAGGTATTACAACTGAATATTGTTATCAGATTATTTATCCATTCTATATTCAGATCATGTGTATTGTTTCTTAATTGTATTTGACATCATTTTTCATTTTGTTTCAGATAAAAAGCAACCCACACGGCACACTTGCCCACCTGGAGGGGGAGGGGGAAAGGACAAATCTAAGCTTGCTGTAAGTGCATCTAGTGCCACCCCTAGTTGGTTTTGGAGTATTGACGACAAACCTGGTTGAGGGACTAATGTGTTTGTGAGAATTGCAGGATAACACAGGTAGTAGTCCCTCATTGATTCGGTTTACCTATCGGAGATGACCCCTAAAAATGTATGAAGACATTGACGACAATGGTGGTATATGATGATATTCATATTGAAGACTATGACAAGAGAAGACATTGTGTGAAGACTATGGAGCACGAAGACTTAGACGTTTCGTTGTTTCCTTTTCTTCTTTGTTGAGTCATAGGAACCACCGTACTGTTAAGTGGGGTCCAAGTGAACAAAGTCAGAGTGACTGAAGTGATGCTCAACCAAATCCTATGTCTTCGAACGAAGACAATGAGAGCAAATCTTATCCAGAGCTGGATGAGTCAGCTTTACTTGTAGCCCAAGTAAAGTTGCCGCATGTGTTTGAAATCTGACCATTGGAACACGTGTCAGTTCCTTACTGACCCAGGGTCATTTCGGACAAATCAGGTCGGGTTGCCTAGTGGCTATAAATAGCCCACCCCCTACACCATAAATTGGTGGCTGCTCAGAGTTAGTACACGGCTTTTGTCGTTTGAGAGCAACCCACCTCCGAAGCATTTGAGAGAGAGATCCTTGCGAGGACAAAGCCCAAACACCCAGAGCCAAAGAGTGTTAGGCATCACTAAAGTCTTTCTGTCCGCGTGATCTGAAGACTTGTTACACTTGAGGACTGTGAATCCTCCAGCCGGTTAGGCGTCACGTTCTGAGCATCCAAGAGTCATTGTGGATCGCAGGTGAACGAAGTCTGTGAAGGTTTTGAAGTCTACCTTGAAGACTTACCAGAGTGATTGGGCGAGGACTGGGTGTCCTTAGCTCAAGGGGAATAAGGTGAAGACGCGGTCTTCTGAGTTAAATCTCAGCCTCCCTAACCACATGTACAGTTGTCAGAGCAACTGGAACTGGTCAAACAAATCATTGTCTTCCCCAAGCTACTGGTTCTATCCCTTCCTTCTCTTTACTTACTGTCTGTCTTTGTGAAGTCATTGCCTGCTTGCCTTATCTGTTTGTCTTCACTGTGTGACTACTTGTTCTGACTGGCTTCATACAATCTTCCATCCTGATCCATACTGTCTAGCTGCTATTAGTCTTTGTCAGGGATATTACTAGCAGGTATAAACCGGCTAGGAAGGTCCAGATTACGCTGGTAAGGCCATATTATCAGGAGCCCAGTAAAGTATGTAATAGGAGATTATAGCCCACAGAGGTTCAGGGCCCATGTATAAGGCCCATGGTTTGTAAACCGTCGTACTATGTAACTTGGAATGTAAGATAAAAAGAGTAGAGACCGAGGCGGACACGTTTATGAGCCGGCTTCAGGACTCTATAAACCGGACCGGGCGTCGCCTCCTGTATAAAGGGACGACCCGGCGACGGTTCAAGGACAAGAAACAACAGCTCGAGACACAGGCAAGCGGATTCGCTCCCTGGTCATTGAAGCCCAAGCAATACCACACCAAACTAGATGTAGGCTTTTACCTTCATCGAAGGGGCCGAACTAGTATAAAACTCCTTGTGTCCTTCGTCTGCTTTAACCCCTTTAAGCTAACCCGAGCGATGGCCTCACGACTAAGTCCTTTAAAACGGACATCTGTCGTGCTAAATCCACGACAGTTGGCACCCACTGTGGGGCTATCACACGATGGTTTCGAGTTCTGGAAGGGCAACTTTGGAGGGCTCAAGGGTTACGCAGTAGGCCGGATGACCAAGAGTCGTCGCGGCCGGATCTACATCGACGATGTGGGTTGGGGCCCCGAGGCCGATTCAATCGAATACGGGTACCGGCTCCCCTTCGGCGGCATCCACGTTTTCATCGGCAAGATCGGAGAACCGGGCCCTGAGTCGGACATCTTCCCCAACATCATCGAGCCGGCTCAGCGTGCGAGATCAGCCCGGATTCAGCCCGCCGTGAAGCACGTTTTCGTCGGAGCAGTGCATGGAGTACAAGCCGAGGACGGATCGGATTCTGGTGGCGAGACAGTTGTCTATTCCGACGATGAATCTTCATCCGGAGAGACCGAATCTTTGTATCTGTTGTAGGACGGCCGGTCTGAGGGTGTGTCCGATGGCGACAGTATTCCGGACCCCTTCGATCCGCCAAACAGGGTGGCTGTTTTCATGGTCGGATCACAACCCATGCAGCAGCCCTCGACGACTGGGGCGTTAACCTCAGAGGCAGCTGGAGCCAGGGCTGGAGACCTTCCCCCGTCGCCTTCTGACGTCCTATCCACCCTAGTCGACACTTTGACAGCACTCGCAACAGTAGAAGTAGCCCAGGCCGACAAGGAGCAGCATGATGCAGAGATCGTTCAGGTGAAGGGCCGGATTGAGCAAGCTAAGTTGGATCTGGCTGCAGAGAAGGCTAGGATGGCTACAAGACAGGCACAACTGGATTCTCAAGCCTTCCGGCTCAGGTTAGATCAGAACGCCTCACAGGAGGTAATGTACAAAAGGCAACGGTCTCGTCTGCCGCCGGTTTATGAGGCAAGGAATCTCTTAGCACACCAAGCGCAGGAACCAGTAACCATCCAGAGGTAAACCAGGAAGGAGCCCCGGGGATGGGCGCGTCGGTTCAGCCACCACCCGCGGAGCCAAATCACCAAGTTGTGCCGACACAGCACGTGCCCACCCCTCCTGGTCATTATTCTAACCCGTTGGACAACATCGTCGCCGCCGCTTCACGGTTGGCCGCCCTTCCCATTGAGGGGACGTCCCCCATAGCAATGGAGGCACAACGGGCTAAGGAGTTGCTGGACACGGCTTTAACACAGCAGCAAGCTTATTCCTACAGCCGGGAGAGGATTCATTCAACCCCCCGCCCGAGCCGGAGTTACACGAGGCACCTGGATGAACCGGTTGTATCTAGCAGCACGCGGAGACGGCACCAACAGAGGCGGGATAATCCGGCAGGAGCAGGAGCACATGCCCAAGAGGTGGTGGACCAGGCCAGGCATACTGCCCACAACGACACCCGTCAAGCGACGCCGGTTCACCCCACTACCACAGAGACAGGAATCATGTCCAATTCCTTGGGGGTGCAGTGTCTCATCCCCGCTTTACGAAACGTGAAGTTACCCAAAGACTTCAAAGGTCCGCGCAAGGTACCCAACTACATGGCGGATCTGGCTCCCGAGGCGTGGGTTGAAAGTTATGAGATGGGTATGGAGATGCTTGATGTGGACGAAGCTGCATGTGCCAAATACTTCACAATGATGCTGGAGGGCACGGCCCGGACGTGGCTAAAGGGTATACCACCTAACTCCATCGGATCATGGGGTGAGCTACGTCGCCGGTTTATCAATAATTTCAAAGATACGTGCAAACAGCCGATGTTCGTGGTTGACTTAGCAGCATGTGTTCAAGGAGAGCAAGAGACCACAAGCAGTTGGGTGCGGCGAGTATCTGAAATCCTGCACTCCTCCAATAGCATCAATCCAAGTACGGCGATAGTAACCTTGGAAGGCAATTGCCGGTTCGAGCCTTTGAGGCTGAAGCTGGGACGGCTAAAACATGATTGCAATGACATGGGAACGCTCATGGGCGCTTTGGTAAAGTATGGAGACTCTGATAACACCAAGTATCCAGATGCATACGGAGACAAGTCCGGGAAGACGAGTAAAAATGGTAAACCGGCGCAGGCCAATCCGGCGAGCACAGGTTACAATGGCAAGCGTAAGGCGGGGGGCAGCTCAGACTTTGTGGCCAATACCAACGTTCAAGACAATGGGCAGCGGCGCAAGGGTAGGCCGCCCCCACGCAACGGGAGGCCACCTATTAATCTAGATCGCCAGTTGAACACGCCTTGCCCAAAGCACGGTACACAGGAGAACCCGGCTACGCATCTCTGGAAAGACTGTTTTATTATGCAAGAGTTTATGAAACAGGCCAAGTATAACCACGGCCCCCCTGGCGGGTCAGGTCCCGGTTTTCAAGGTCCGAGTTATCAGGGTGGTGGATCCAGATCAGGATACCACGGTGTTAACAATAACCACAATGGCTACAATCAGCATCAACATAACCAGCAACATGGTCAGGGTGGATACAACAACCAAGGAAATCAACAGCATCAGCAGCAGCAGCAATCCGGATATCAGAATAATCCAAAGGAGCTAAGCAGTGGGCAATATCATGTTTTCACCATGAGTCTGTGCAAACGGGATCAAAAGGTTCTGAAGAGAGCAATACACTCTGTTGAACCGGCGACACCATGTTTTTTGCGTTGGTCTGAGCAACCCATTGTATGGAGCAGAGAGGATCACCCGCCACGGGTTGATAATCCAGGTCAGTTGGCCCTAGTGGTGGCACCACAGGTGGGTGGTTATAAGTTCACAAAGGTGCTTATAGATGGAGGCAGCAGCATCAATATCCTATACTATGAGACTTTTCGACGTATGGGGTTGACAGATAAGAAGCTCCGACAATCCAACACAGTGTTCCATGGGGTGGTTCCCGGTAAATCGGCTTATCCAGTTGGAAAAATCGATCTGGAAGTTACTTTTGGAGATGAGCATGACTCTAGATCGGAAACGGTGACCTTTGAGGTTGTAAAAATCAGGAGCCCATACCATGCTCTATTTGGGAGACCGGTTTACGCCAAGTTCATGGCTAGACCGTGTTATGTTTATCTGCAGCTCAAGATGCCAGGCCACAAAGGAACTATAACGATTCATGGGAGCCGCAAGATTGCATTGGAGTGCGAAGAAGGAGATGCAGCTTATGCCGAGGCAGTTTGTGCTACGGAGGAGCTGAAGTTCTATAAGGACAATGTTGATCCGGCAGATATGTCCCCTCTAAAGAAACCAACGACAGAACATGATTCGGCGTTGAAGTTCAAATCAGCTGACGAGACTAAACAGGTGGACTTTGTTCCGGGCGATTCATCCAAGCAGTTCACTATCAGCGCTAACCTAGACCCCAAATAGGAAGGCGCGCTCATCGAGTTCATCCGTGAGAACCGGGATATCTTTGCATGGAAACCTTCTGACATGCCAGGTATACCGAGGGAACTCGCTGAGCACAGTCTTAATTTCCAAAGTTTAAACCGGTTAAGCTATATCTGCGCCGCTTCAATGAGGAGAGGCGCAAGGCTATAGGGGAAGAAGTAGCTAGGCTCTTGGTCGCAGGCTTCATAGTTGAGGTGTTTCATCCAGAGTGGTTGGCTAATCCGGTACTGGTACTCAAGAAAAACGGAACCTGGAGGATGTGTGTTGACTACACAGACCTGAACAAGGCTTGCCCAACTGATCCTTTTGCTCTCCCCCGTATTGATCAGATTATCGATGCTACAGCGGTATGTGAGCGGCTAAGTTTTTTGGATGCATATTCAGGTTATCATCAGATCAAGATGGCAGTTAAGGACCAGGAGAAGACAGCTTTCGTAACTCCCTTTGGAGCATTCTGCTATGTATCCATGCCTTTTGGGCTCAAGAGCGCCCAACCAACCTACCAGCGTTGTGTGCGGAACTTCTTACAAGGGCAGATTGGAAGAAATGTCCATGCATATGTTGATGACATTGTGGTGAAATCCAGGAAGGAGGAGACGTTGATAGATGATTTAAAAGAAACCTTTGACAACCTCCGAGTTTATAAAATGATGCTCAATCCGGAGAAGTGCGTTTTTGGTGTTCCGGCGGGCAAGCTCCTTGGTTTTTTAGTGTCAAACAAAGGGATTGAAGCTAATCCAGAGAAGATCAAGGCGATCACATCCTTGGCTAAACCGGCGTGCATCAACGATGTCCAGCGCTTGGCGGGTCGTATTGCAGCGCTAAGTCGGTTCATCAGTCGTTTAGGAGAGAAGGCGATCCCGGTTTATCAGATGATGAAAAAGACAGAACGGTTTGTTTGGAGCGATGCTGCAAACGCTGCGTTCGAAGATCTGAAGCGGCAATTGGCAGAACCACCAGTCCTTGTTGCCTCGGTTGACAAGGAGCCGCTGTTGTTATACGTGGCCGCCAATGCCCGCGCAGTCAGTGTGGCCATTGTGGTGGAGCGCAAAGAGGCAGGCAAAGAATATCCGGTTCAACGGCCGGTTTACTACATAAGTGAGGTGCTCATTGAGTCGAAACAAAGATATCCACACTGGCAGAAATTGGTATGTGGTGTGTTCATGGCAAATCGGAAGTTGAAGCACTATTTCCAGGGCCACCCAATCACTGTTGTCAGTTCAGCTCCGTTAGGGGATATAATCCAGAACAGAGAAGCCACTGGCAGGGTGGCGAAGTGGGCCATTGAGCTTAGCCCGCACGGATTAAAGTATGTGCCCCGTACTGCTATAAAGATCCAAGCACTGGTGGATTTCATTAATGATTGGACAGAACTGCAAGCACCTGAGGAGAAGCCGGATCATACATACTGGACTATTCACTTTGATGGTTCAAGGCAATTGGAGGGCTCGGTGGCTGGAGTCGTGTTAACTTCCCCACGAGGTGATAAGTTCTGTTACGTCCTCCGTTTAATGTTCCCTTGTACTAATAATGCTGCTAAGTATGAAGCTCTCCTCCATGGTTTACGGATGGCCAAGGAGATGAACTTGAGCCGGGTTAAGTGCTTTGGTGACTCAGATCTGGTGGCGCAACAAGTGTCCGGTAAGTGGGACTCTAAGGATCCGCTCCTGGCAGCCTATCGACGAGAGGTGGATGTAGTTGCAGGATACTTCAAGGGATATCAGGTGGATCACATAGACCGGCAAAAAAATGAAGCAGCCGACGCGTTAAGCCGGCTGGGCTCTCAGCATAAACCAGTTCCACCTAATACCTTTTTGGATGAATTGCATAATCCGTCAGTACAGATACCTTTAGAGGAGGACTTGGCTGTTCCTGATCCGGAAGCACAGTTGGTCGCAGCACTTCACGTCATTCCGGATTGGACACTCCCTTATTTAGCGTATATGAGCCGAGGTGAGTTGCGAGAGGACGAAGTTGAGGCCCGGCAGATAATCCGGCGGTCTAAGTCTATGACTATCATCAATGGAGAACTTCATCACCGCAGCGTTTCTGGGGCGTTTCAGCGGTGTGTATCATCACAGGAAGGCTGCGATATTCTTCGAGAGATTCATGAAGGGGATTGTGGTCATCACGCCGGTTCAAAGTCCTTGGTAGCTAAAGCTTTTCGTCGTGGGTTCTACTAGCTGACGGCTCACGCCGATGCAGAGGACTTGGTCAGAAAATGTGACGCTTGCCAGAAATTTTCACGGCGTGCTCATGTACCGGCGCAGGAGCTGCGGATGATTCCAATCACTTGGCCGTTTGCGACTTGGGGGCTTGATATGGTTGGACCCTTTAAAAGATCCCAAGATCAGAAAACCCACCTGTTGGTAGCAGTGGACAAATTTACAAAGTGGGTTGAAGCAGAGCCTGTCAGTAAGTGTGATGCGGAAACAGCGGTTAAGTTCATCAAAAAGGTGATTTTCCGGTTTGGCTTTCCACACAGCATTATAACTCATAATGGTACCAACCTATCTAAAGGAGATATGGACGAGTTCTGTCAAAGAGAACATATTCGCCTTGATGTATCATCAGTATCTCACCCTTAGTCCAATGGTCAAGCTGAGAGAGCCAACCAAGAAATATTGAGAGGCATCAAGCCCCGGCTTATGGTTCCTTTGCAAAGAACGTCGGGCTGTTGGGTGGAGGAGTTGCCCTCTGTTTTATGGAGCATCAACACTACACCTAACAGATCTACAGGGTACACGCCCTTCTTCATCGTATACGGTGCTGAAGCGGTCCTACCCAGTGATAATCGGCATGATTCACCACAGGTGGCAGCTTACGTTGAAGCGGATAATGAACAAGCAAGACAAGACAGCTTGGACCGGCTGGACGAGGAACGGGACACGGCAGCGGCACGATCAGCGATTTATCAGCAAGACCTGCGTCGGTACCACAGCCGTCGGGTTAAGACCAGGACGTTCCAGGAGGGAGATCTGGTGCTCCGGCTCATCCAGGACCAGACAGATATGCACAAGCTATCCCCACCCTGGGAAGGGCCCTTTGTGGTCAGCAAAAACCTGTACAATGGATCATACTACCTTGTCGACTTTCGAGAACATAAGGACCCACGTACGACAGAGGAGGAGACAAAGCGGCCGTGGAACGTCGCTCTTCTTCGACCTTACTATACTTGAGCCATTGGCTCCGCTCTATGTACAGTGTATATATTATGATTAATAAAACAAACCGGCGCCCCCGGTACACCGGGGAATCAGCCATCTTCTTCACAAAAGAGTATCACATGGGGGCTTCGAAAGAAACCTTCCATGGCCTCTTAAACCGGCGCCCCTGATAGAATCAGGGAATCAGACGTGTCCTTCACAAAAGAGTATCACATGGGAGCTTCGAAAGAAACCTTCCATGGCCTCTTAAACCGGCGCCCCTGATAGAATCAAGGAATCAGCTGTGTTCTTTACACAAAGGAGTATCACATGGGAGTTTCCAAAGAAGCTTTCCATGGCCTCCTAAACCGGCGCCCTTGACAAATCAAGGAATCAGCCATCTCATCTATACGAACAAGAATCACATGGGGGCTTCCGCGGGCAAGGAAGTTTTGCCCATGGTCTCTTGAGCCGGCGGCGGTATGAAGCCCATCATCAGAGGACTGCTCTGGTTGCTTCGGCAATTTCCACATGATGATGAGGGGTAAAAGAGAGTTTTGGTGCCTAACCCAGCTCAAACATATGCCCCGATGAGAAAACGGCTCACACACTACCTGGGGGCTCGCATCGAGTTGAATACCCTTGTAGTGAACATGGCTTGGAAGCCCGGTGCATGCACCTAAAACCCCGGATTAACCTGCCTACCTCAAGTAAATCACGCCGTCCAGGTAAACCTGGTATGACCCGTCGAACCTGCCGCAAGTCAATCCTTCGGGACCCTGAACTTGGCCACGTTAAATTGACGATCATCGAGTTGATTACCTAAAGACAAAATCTTTACGAGATTTTGAAACATTGGGTAGCTTGTCATCGATGATTTGGTTAAGGATTGCGGAGCATCTTGACAGGCTTTGCTAAAATGGTTAATGACAGTAGCCTGGCAGCTCATAAAAAGCCTCGAATTTGGAGCCTGGCAGCTTGTAAAAAGCCTCGACCACATGGTCTTATTTGCCCAAAAACCTTATTTTCAATTTTTATGTTTTCACAAATCTTTGTCATCAAGGTCATTGGTTTTTCAACCAAGTCCATTGATGCGAGACTGGAAAACTACAAGGTTGGCCATATGTCTACAGAGTTAAAAATTTGGGTCACGAACACCAGCGAGAATTAAACCGGCATTCATCGTAACCCGGATCGGCCATCATACTAAATTGACAAGAGAGCCAAGGGCTTCATCAGCACCTGGGCTTTAAAATATTCCCACCGGTTTAAAGGTCTACAAGCATACTTAACCACAGGTATGGGATATGTTTGTGTTTTATATATAGTTCAAACTATGTACTTGAAACATGTATCAGGACAGTATAATCCGTCCGGTGGTAAACCGCCAGGACATCTTTTCAGCATTGTTCATGCAGACACAGGTGATATAAGTTGTTAAACACTACTAGGAAAAGGCCTACTAATGGCGCACCTAATTTGGCCATTAATGGCGCATTAGTGGTGCGCCATTAGTGCCGCGCCATTAGTATATTTTACTAATGGCGCACCTCTGGTGCGCCATTAGTATCTGGTATACTAATGGCGCACCTCAGATGCGCCATTAGTATATACAACAGTGCGCCATTAGTATGCCTCCCACGGGCCATGTATACCCAGGTGCTTTGACATACTAATGGCGCACAACAACAACATGCGCCATTAGTAACTTCGGCATAGTAATGGCGCACTGTTTAATGATGCGCCATTAGTATCCTTTGGCATACTAATGGCGCACTGTGATGTGATGCGCCATTATGATGAATATTAGGTTTTTTATTTTTTTTTATTTTCTTTTTTTGGCATAGGTTACAAAATGTATAATTGGACAGAATATAGACAGCACACATCAACAACAGATTCATCGAATACAATAGAATATTAGTCTCTGAATACAATTCATCATATTAGTCTCCGAATACAATTCCTCATATTAGTCTCCAAACTGAAAAGACCGAACAAAGATAGAACATTATATTACAAGTCTCGAGACCGCGAGTAGCGAGTTTGTCTTCACATTACAAGTCGATGTCGATCATCTAAACTACCATCACATAGAAGAGAGCTGCGGTCATCACGATGAGCATCATCACGATGAAACTCGTCTTCATCCGGTTCCTCCAACGCTCCCTCCCCTCTCCCGCTAGATAGCAGGCGCATCTAGATTCGGCCTCGGCCCTAGTGGTGTACCCTTTGTAACTGTTACCGCTGAATCGGTGAACCTGTCTTCGACACTCCTCCCTGTCGTCGTAGTCTCTGGGAACCTTACCCTTGTACACGACATACGACGGCATCGCTATGCACTAGCCAAACGAAACGTTAGTACCAATTCACAGACAATACATAAGCAATATATAAGTATGCAACAGAACGATCGAAAGAGAAAAGCAAGACATTAATAGCATCGATTACATCTAAGTTGAACGACTCTCGAAACCAAAGAGACATACTACAAGTTCATTAAAGTTTAATTACAACATGAGCCAATCGATGTTTCAGAACTAGACACAGCATCACTGCTTTCGACTCGACTCAAGGGACCGGAGCGTGGAAGAAGCCGTCGTCTATCGTGGGAGTCATGAAATCACGGGCGTTGTCAGCCTGCATTTGTAGCATTGTGTCGATGTCACTGTTGGACGGTTGATTTATGAGGTAGAACTGTCCCAAGGTACGAAGGACATCTTGATGGATGATTTTCGCAAACTCCGACTGGATGCGAAAGAATTCTTGTCTGATGTCCGCGTCCTGGATTGCCGACACGCTCGCGGCCCAATCTTTGAGTTTACTCGGTAGCAGAAGTTGATGATGGTCCCGTACGATCGCCCGCATGTGATGGATGGCGTAGTAGGCACCCTTCTGACCGCCAGGCGGCTGCTTGACGCAGCAGAACGTCGTATTGTGGGAGAACACGTGCTTGCCGTACTTACGAACTGTCCTGGTGAAGGTGCCTCCAGATTTGGTGTAGCCGGGGAGAACATCATCAAGAACCTTCTTGACATTTGTGTAGTCTACGTTCGACTGACGGTCCGGGTCGAAATACGTGGCCATGGAATATTTGGGGCTTAGGAGGATGAGCGTGCAATGTGTGTCACTGCAGAAAACACAGAATGTTAAAAGAAAAACGATCGAAATCTAAGAATTCATATGTTACGGGGCGGTTGAGGGGAGGACTTACTCGGGAAAGTAAGGCACGAGGAAGTTATCCTAATCTCGGTTTGCCAGAATGACGCCTTCGAGGTAAGAACTCGCGACTTGCCGGTCCCCAGCGCTGCCCAAGATCTTGGCACGCATGTAGAAGGGGTCGACTATCACGATGTCCGGGGTCTTGTCGCGAATGATCCGCATCTCCATACTCTGCGAAAATAGCCGAACGAAGGTGTATTGCAGCGGATGAAGGTTCAACATAGCGTGGATGTCATCAAACCGCAGGACGATCGTACCCCCGATGGAGTTATCCACAAAGCCCTTGCCCTCTGGCACCTTGGTCGCGAAAACTGGGTATGCCACATCCTTCTCTCTGAGACGCCGC
Source organism: Secale cereale (assembly GCA_902687465.1). Lineage (NCBI taxonomy): Eukaryota > Viridiplantae > Streptophyta > Magnoliopsida > Poales > Poaceae > Secale > Secale cereale. The sequence continues at coordinate 780,430,504 of LR738711.1, forward strand.
TTCTCCAAAGAAAGAACACTGTCATGCAGACTCCGCATAGCACCGGTTGCAGCATCGAGCATATTTCTCGGTAGCATCGGCCTACCCGCCACATGCACCCTCCTCATTACGTCCTCAGGTGAAGGTGGCCCGTCCTGAGCACGGATCGTACTCGGTGCCGGCTAGCTCGCACCCTTGTTAGTCTTTCTTTTGCGTGCCTTCTTCTTCTCCTGTAATGGGACCGAGTTATGCTCACAGACCGCCTTCTTGAGTGTGTTGGGGCTGATAATATTTCGCACCTCGCCTATCTGAGGCTCGGTGAAGTCGGCAGCTGGAGGCGTCTCCTGAGAGCTGAACGGCAGACGACGCCTGTTGCAACTTGGCTTCTCTGTGGTACCAGCTAGATCGCGCACGTCTTTTGTTGGGTTGGGTTCTTGAGAAGGAGGCCCCATGAAGTCGCCACCGTACCCATGATCGGCAAAGTACCGATCGACGTTGGAAAATGCATCGTCATCGTCGTTGTTCTGATCTTGTGCCATATGCATGTTTGGATCCAGTGGCATAGGGATTCTGGCATCGTTGCGGCGGTCTTGCCATGGGGCCGACTTGGCGCCGGCACGACTGGCGGTGTTGTCTTTGGGGTGGTGTCCCCCGCCCCCAAACGAATCTGGCTCTTCGGCCAAAGCAGGGGCCAGCTCAGGCAGGCGCTGAGGGTCATCACGTCATCATCGTCGGCCCCGACGGGTCGAATCGGAGGTAACACCTCGTCGCAGCCTGGCAGCACCCGAACCAGTTGAACCCTAAACAAGTTGGGTGGCATCTGGGTACCGTGGAACAAGGGGTTGCCCGGTTGAACGATTTTGCCCTTGGCGACATCCACCAACTCGTTGTTCACGAAGTGTAGGAGAGTGCACGGAACGTCGGCGGCGCCCTGCGAAAACATGTAGGGCGTCAGGGATGCCCAGTCAAAGGCAAGGAGATGAAGTCCTCGGCCGAGAGAGGCTTAATTAGTTACCGTGATGATGGCGTCGAGCTCGGCTAATGTCGAGGCACCGCCAACAGCGGGTGTGGAGTTGACGGAGGGGCCGCTTGCTGCAGAGGTGCCGGCCAGCGTACACCCGGGTGCATTAAGCTCCCGTGCCGGCGTCGGAGACACCAATGCCGCCTCCGCCGAAGACACCAATGGCCTCGCCATCGCGTTCTGCGAGTTGCTGGCCGTGAAGCTAGGAATCGGGGGCGGCCCCTATTGGCCGCCCGCAATCCACGCACTCAACCCCTCGATCAAGGTAGGCACAATGGCGGTGATCGTCGCTCCGAGCTGTTGTTGCACTTGCTCTTGGACAATCTCCGGAATCCGCGCCACCTGTGCCTTGAGTTCTTGAACCTCGCGCGCCTGGCTATCCGAGCTGGTCTTTTTCTCCTTTCGCCCACCGGCGTTATAGTATGACGACCATTTTGTCGACAAGCCTTTGCCGGCCACACGACCAGCTGACGTCGGCTTACTGAGCTTATCCTTGTTCTTCATTACATTCAACGCCCTATTTAGAGTCGTGTCCCAAGGGTTGCTCTTAGTCGACCCCGCGCTACTGCTTTCAGTCGCCTGCGGAAGGAATGTGAACCATTTAGAAATTTGGCTTCATTAATTAGAATGCAACCATATGGAGCTAATTACGCGGGGGTGTATTCCTTACCAGAACAAGCTCAAGCGCCCTGGTCTTCGGATCCGTGGTAAGCTCCTTTGTTTTTGGGTCCTTCTTGTACCGGGCCCTGACAAAGTTCCTGGTCTGCTTGTCACCGTATTTATCGAAGAGGGGCGGTAGGCCTTGCTCGGCACGTTCCGCCTCCTCCTTGTCCCATATAGGCTCCGCCACTCTGTAACCGCCGGGACCGAGTGTGTGTTCCCCTAAGTTCAGCTCACGCATTTCTTTCCCCCACTGACTTGATTCGGAGTTTGCGGTTCTCGAGCAATTGATCTTGAAGTCGTTGTAGTCATCTTCGGTGATCGAAGGATTTTTCTCCTTGATCTTCTCATAACTCTCACCTTTCTCGATCATTCTCTTCACATTGCTTTTCCAAGTAGACAGGACCTTGCTCATCTTCATGAGGGCAGCATTGTTCACTTTATTCCCTTTGAGGCTTGTGTTTTCAAATTCAGCGGGGAACTTGTATCGTTCGTGCAGCTTCGTGAAGAGGAGGTTGCGCAAATTCCCTCGGTCGGGATGCCTCAGGTTCTCGGTGTTGATCGAGACGGTGCTCCAGAGAATGCACCCTAGCTGAAGCGAGTACCCCTTGACTATTCGTTCGGGCGCCGTTAGATTCCCGTCGAAGTCCACTTCAGTAACTTCCTCCTTGAGGGTGCGGAGCACGGTCGGGCGCCGGTCCTTCCGTTGCCTCTTCGGTTGGCTGCCATCTGTGCGTGCGCCGCCATCATCAGTGGTGGCATCCTCGGCGGCACCATCAGTGGTGGCATCAGTGGGGTCATCCTCGGCGGTACCATCAGTGGTCTCAGGATCGGTGGGGAAGGCGGCGTCCTCATACAAGTGAGGTTGTTCCTCCATCTCCTGGGACAGCTCCCAGAATGCCTTGCCGCCCGAACCCCCGGCCTCATCGTTGTTGGCCATGTTTCTCTCTAAATAGGAACAAAGTTTGGTCAAAAAGTTGGTTATTGTCAAGGAACAAGATCATGGTCTCATCAATTAGGGTTTGTCGACACCGAGGCATCCTAAAAGCTAAGCTTTTATCATTGAGGGTTTTTCGACGCCGAGGCACCCTAAAAGCCTAAGCTTTCATCATTTCGGTTTTTATCGACACCGAGGCACCCTAAAAGCCAAGGTTTTATAATTTATGGTTTGTCGACACCGAGGCATCCTAAAAGCTAAGCTGGGAAGGAGAATTCTAAGTTGGGCCTAATCACTTGGCTCTATTGCCGCCTATGGTTTAATGCAGCTAGAATAAAGGGGCACTTGATCCTACTTAATTAACTACTAAGATACCCCGGCCCATGCATTAGTCACAAGTACCCCATATGTCCTATTTTTAGCAAAGTCATGCTAAAATTCACGGAAAATTTCAGCATGACCTTTGCTGAAAATAGGACATATGGAGTACCCGAATTTGCCAGAACGGAAGTTAATCGACATTCCAGCAAACTCAAGGGCCTCTCGGGTGGACAAGGCAAAAAAGGCCTCCATCACAACATGGAAAATACATTGGCATGTGAAGAGGTGAAACAATATATGCATCTCCAAGCAGTATCATTCAACATTTTGGACAAACCACTACAAGCAATACTGGATCAGATACAAGAAGAATATGAGAAAATGCAGACAAATACTAACAGATTGAGGTGTTGTGCTATTAACATTTCAAGTCAAAACCTTTTCTAGTTAGTAAGTGTTTCTTGAGCATATGTATGTAGTAAGTGTTTCTGCTCTCAGTGTTTCAGAACACATATTTTAGCTACCTAGTACCAGTGCTATTACCGAGCAGTTAATTAGCTTTTGCTTTTGCTTTTCAGTGCCAAATTCTAGCTAGTACCAGCAAATTAACATCTAGCACCAATCATTTTCAAATATATATACACTGGACATTTTTATATTAACCTAAGGAAAAATGAACTAGCAGTACTAGCAGTTGTTTTTCTTCTTCATTAACTGTACTAGCAGTTTTTTTCTTCTTCATTAACTGTATTAGCTATTTACTAGCAGTACTAGCACTTGGATCATATATATGCTAATGCTACATTGATACATCATCATTCTGGGTAATATTAAACCCAAGCAACTTTATAACCAACCCAAGATACATCAACTACTGCACTGTCCTGCCTAATAAAAATAGTCATGCCAGCATATAGTATATAAATCTGAATTTGTGTTTACAAGAAGAGTGCCCATTGCAATGTAAACCTGAGAACACAACTCACCTCAAGTGCAGGATATAGCAGACACCTACTTCTTCAGTCAAGTGCAGTAAAAGACCGTTTGCAGAACCTGTTTAGTCAGAGTTGAACATTAGAATCCATACTATGCTCTACTATGCTTGTAAAGGAACACTATGACCTCCCTACCATTTGAGTAAGCTAAAGCTTGGCTTCAACTACTGACATCACCAATTAAAATTCAGATAAAGAGTAAGGTCCTAGAACTCAGAAATTATGCATGCATATTTAAGTGGAGGAAACTCCAAGCTTGTTTATAATAGAAACTCCAAGCATTGATAAAAAAACTAAGCATGGCAGCAAGACGCTGATGCATCTTCTGTGTCGCCAACTTTCAAAACAAAACCGGAATTCTGTTGATAAATGGAAGCATTTTTATAGTCCCTCGAAACAAAATAATCACAATACAGAAGCACCTAGGTAAGAAGCTGGAAAATAATACCATGGGTGCATTATGAGTGTTAGTTGGGAGCATGAAACATCAATAACAGAATCTGTGCCAATACTGAGAATGGATAAAAAAACTAAGCATGGCAGCAAGACATGAGTGTTATTGTGCCGCCCCCTTCAATAACAGCAATGACCTAGATGGCTTAAGTTGCATCCAAGGCGATGTATCGAAAGCTGAGTGTCTCCTGTGTCCTTACATGATCTGTACTAGCAATGCATGGTTTAAATAAGCAATAAAATACTACCAGAGGAAGTCATAGCTGCAAAATTTGTATGGGCTGCAAAATTTGTATGTGCTCCTCCCTCTCTCTCTCTCTCTGGTAACTAACTATGGTTAGTCTCTTTTATCTTATTTCTAAGCCCGTGTTTGTTTCTCCAGGATTTGCAAACCAATGTTTTCTAATGGGCCAAATTTGCCAGGTATGGGGTACGGGGTGCAGTTATAGATGCTCTTAGTGGGCCAAATTTGCCAGCCAAGTTGTAAATGCTCTCAATAGCATCCTAGGGGAAGTAAACTATTTTAATCTAATGTTTCAATTACTTCCAAACTAGGAGTAAATAATAGAAAGCTCTCTTGGTTTCACTGTGCACAAAAGTCAGCAATCTGTCAAAAGACCACACGGAAATCTTACAAAATCTTCACCAGCGCATGAAAATGCCGAATCTATGGTCGATTCCAAAGTATCACCAAAACCACCACACAGTGTTCAGCTTTGCAAAGTACACTAGTACTTTAAGGTATGTGCTAGAAGAACCTAACGTGGCATCCACGTTTCCCACACTATTACAAAACGCAGCATATGCGTACCGTCGTATGCCTGTGTAGCACAAAAGACCAGCAGGACTTGCTGCCGATAAACTTAACACAGTCACAACCCAATGTACGATGTCACCTCGTTCCAACGACAAAGATTTGTAACTTCCGTCCGCACTTCTATCGGCTTCTTTACAGCATAACACTAGGTACAATAATGCATGAATATGCCAAGAATAAACACTGCTGCCTGTGTGATTGCTCAAAACTTTATGCAGCATGTTCCCAAAAATACAGCCATCTTTTGCAAAGGAAATATTGTTTTGCATCGGTGATATGAAAAAAAATCCTCATGCAGATGCAACTAAGATAACTGAAACGCAGACTGCTGGCAATGGCATGGATCGGCTCGCTTTTTCCTCTCTCTTTTTTTATCATCAATCATGTGACGGGAACTTTCAAGCTTACGCTGCTGCCCTCTAACTCTAAGGTCTAAGGCATGGCATCCAAAAACACCGTCTCAAATCATCACAACTTTGAGAGTCTCATCAACTTGACGCCCATGAAAACAGCAGCAGCAGCACACAGCCCAAACTAGCTACACCACTACTGCTCCTACTTACTACTCCCTCCGATTGTAAATACAAGTCTCTTTACAGATTTCAATATGAACAACTGCTGTACGTACGAAGCAAAACAAGTGAATCTACACTCTAAGAATCTCTTAAAAGACCTATATTTAGGAAGCGGAGGAAGTACTAGTGACAAAATCAATCAAATTAACTTTTTTTAAACACTACTAATGCTGCTTGCTGCTTGCTGCTGCTGGTCTCATCACCCGCCGAGACCTACTTCTGCCTGCACGTTTCCTTCCTTCACCCTCATCTTTGCTGCTCAACGATTAAACATACGTACTTACTATGCAGATCCTTCGTCGACGGCGGATCCTTCGTCGACGGCGACCGTGGGAGCGAAGGAGCGGAGGAGTAGAAGACCGTGGAAGACGGGCGGCGGCGAGCGCTAGGGCTCGGAGGCGCGGCGTCGGGGCTCCACGGGAAGGTGGCGCGCGTCGGGGATGGGGAGGCAGCGTCGAAGCGGGCCGGGGGGGGCGCCTGGCCTCGGAGTTGCGCGGGGAGGGCGACATCGGGGTTGCGCGGGGAGGGCGGCGTCGGCGCCGGAGTTGCGCGGGGAGGGCGGCGTCGGGAGAGAGTAGAGGGAAGGGGATCGAGGGCGGGTGAGGGAGAGAGAGGGGATAGGTTAATTTGGGCCGGGGAGGAATATGGATGGGGGCGGCACAATACTAATGGCGCACCACCCCTCGGTGCGCCATAAGTACCTCCATACTAATGGCGCACCTCGCCCTGGTGCGCCATTAGTTTTTTTTTCTGCTCGAGCCAACAGGTTATCTTCCACCTGACCTGATCCACATCAAGTCCCCTCTACTAGCTCGACTGGTCAGCAGCCAGTTCTCACACCAGGAGGTCCTAGGTTCGATTCCCAGGCTCCAAAAAATTTTTTTATGCATTTAAAATGTTGTTTGATACTTATTTGTGTTTAAATATGTTCAAACTTGTTTAAATCATAACAGTGATATTTTTTTTATAAGACAGTAATAATTTTTTAAAAAATATCATCAAACAGTAATGCCGGTGGAGCGGGGGAGGGTGCGGGGGGTGGGGGGGTCGGCGGCAGCGGTTGAGTAGGGGAGGGGTGCGGGGGGTCGGCGGCAGCGGTTGAGTAGGGGAATCGAGGGTGCGGGGGGTCGGCGGCGGCGGCCGATGGACCGGGGGGTGCTCGGCGGCGAGGGGGACCGGATCTGGCGTGGTGGGGATAGCGATCGAGATGGAGGGGGATCGAGATCGAGTGTCCATGAAATTTAAAAATATTCATGATAGTTCAAAAAGTTCCCATGAAATACAATCGAGAAATAAAGGCTATGATTTAAATACAATCGATCTTAGCTAGCTATCTGTTCACAATCTTCTTGCCCTTCTTTTTCGCAAATGGAGTTCTTCTGTGGAACGGACGTCCTTTAGGTAGGGTGGTCCTGCTTCTTCTTGTGGTGTATGCTGCTACTTCATCATCGTCGTCATGTTCGATCCTCGGGTCGCCGTACTTGTCGAAGTCTTGCTCATTGGCTACTCCATCCATTCCGATGATCTTCCTTTTGCCTCTCCTCGCGACAACACGACTGGGCTTTGACGGGTCGGTAATGAAGAAGCATTGGTCAACTTGGGAAGCCAGTACCCATGGCTCATTTTTCGCGGTGACTTTTGGGCCCGCGGTCTTGGATTTGGCTTCGGGTATAACCATGGTGGTGAAATACCGGTCTTCTTTTAGGACGCTCTTGGCCCATCTGATACAGAACATCGGGACCTTCTCTCCAGCGTAGCTCAGCTCCCAGATCTCCTCGATCCTTCCGTAGTATCTGTCCTTGTCATTACCGGTGTAGGATTCCATCGTTACCCCGGAGTTCTGATAATCATCGCTCTTCATGTCCTTGGCCTCGGTGTAGAATGTGTACCGTTGATATCGTACGCCTCATAGGTCATCAGGTTGTGCTCGGCGCCCTGTGACAAGGCGAATATGAGTTGTTCTTCCGCGGAAGAATCCTCATGTAAAGGGTACGACAGAAGCTTCTGCTTGAACCAACGCGTGAAACATGAGTTGTGCTCTTTGATTATATCTCCGTCCGTCCTCTGTTGGCCTCGGTCATTGTACGTCTTCTCAATAAAGGTTTTGTGCTCTACCACCCAAGGATCGACCACGTCTATGTGTTGTAGTGCGACTAGGTTTGCTCTTTCAAAGTCGGCGAGTCGACCCTCGAAGTCGACATGCATTTCGCGGCGACCCTCACGGTGACCCCATCCAGCGAGCCTGCCGAGGTGCCTGTTGACGGGTAGACCAACGGGGTTCTGATGCCTAGATAATTCGTGCAGTAGGAGATGTACTCTTCGGTCAGAAAGCCCCTGGCTATGCTTCCCTCTGGACGTGACATGTTGCGAACGTATCCTTTGATAACACCATTCATCCTTTCGAACGGCATCATGCTGTGCAGGAACGTCGGCCCGAGTTGGATGATATCGTCCACGATATGGACCAGCAGATGCACCATAACGTCGAAGAATGCGGGCGGGAAGTACATCTCAAGCTCGCATAGTATCACCACGATCTCTTCCTGTAGCCTTATGAGTTGCCTCACGCCAACAGACTTCCGAGAGATGACGTTGAAAAAGTTGCATAGGCCAAATAGGGTTTCACGAACGTGCGCGTCCATGATCCCACGGATTGCAACTGGAAGTATCTGCGTCATCAGCACGTGACAGTCATGAGACTTCATCCCGCTGAACTTCAGCTTCGCTGGGTCTAGGTATCTGCTTATCTTCCCCGCGTAACCGTAAGGAAGTTTTACTCCTACGAGGCAGGTGAAAAACTGCTCGATCTCCTCCTGACTTAGAGTGAAGCACGCGGGAGGGTAGTCATTTCCAGTCTTCTTGGCCTTTTTGCCTTTGTGACGACTTTCCGTGTCCTGCTTCACCTCATCATCATCATCATCATCATCATCATCATCATCATCATATATAGCGTGAAGCTCCTGCCTGATGCCCATTGATTTCAAGTCTGCCCTTGCTTTCGGCCCATCTTTGGTCCTCTCTGGCATGTTGAGCAGGGTACCAAGCAGACTCTCGCACACATTCTTCGTGATATGCATTACATCAAGGCTGTGAGGCACACGGTGGATCTTCCAATACGGCAAGTCCCAGAAAACAGACCTCGTTTTGCATACCTTCAGCAGCGGCTCTGGCGCCTTTCGCTTCTTTCCCGGCTCTGGCGCCTTTTGCTTCTTTCCCGACAGTGGGCAATCTTTCCAATTTTTCAACAGCTCGTCTATTTCCTCGCCGCTCCTCATACGCGGGCGTCCTCGGGGTTCAGTTTCACCATCGAATAGATCTTTGCGTTTTTTCCACAGGTCATCATCGCGAAGCCACCTTCGATGTCCCATGAACACGGTTTTCGAAGACCCGGGATCTCTATCTAGCTGGCGATACGTTGTGTCATCCATGCACCTGACGCATCCAGAAAATCCGTGGACCACCTGCCCCGCAACATATCCGTAACCGAGATAGTCGTGCACCGTCGTGAGCAGCGCGGCTCTCATAGGGAAATATTCTTTCTCTGCGGTGTCCCACGTATTGGGTGGCGTTTTCCACAGCGTGTCAAGCTCCTCTTTCAGCATCCCCAGATACAGATTGATGTTGTTCCCTGGTTGTTTCGGTCCTTCAATTAGCATACTCATGTGAATGTAATACCTCTTCATGCACAACCAGGGGGGAAGGTTGTACATCTACACAAACACAGGCCAGGTGCTATTTGTGCTTCTCTGGCTGCCAAACGGATTAACTCCATCGGTGCTCGCGCCCAGCACGATGTTCCTTGGATCGTTCCCAAATTCTAGGTCTTCGAAGTTCAATGCTTGCCACTGGCTCGCATCCTTAGGGTGACTCAGCATCTTATCTTTTTTATGTATCTCCGGATCATTTGCGTCATCTTCTCGCTTCTTCTCCTCCCTATCCGCGTGCCAACGCAGGAGCTTTGCTACCTTAGGGTCCGCGCTGCAGACGAGGAGTGATCGAAAAGTACCACACCACTTTTCGAGGAGCTTTCTTCCTCTTCTTGTATCGAGTGACGCCGCACACCGGACATATGGTAGACTCCGCGTGCTCGTCCCGATAAATGATGCAATTGTTCATGCACACATGGTATTTCACGTGCGGTAAATCCAGAGGACACACGATGTTCTTCGCCTCCTCCAAACTGGTCGGGCACTTGTTCCCCTTGGGAAGACGTTCGTGCCAGAATGACATGTTCTCCTCGAAGCATGCGTCGGTCATTTTGTGTTTTACCTTCATCTCCAGAGCCATGAGCGTTACTTTCAGGCGGGTATCCTCGGGCATGCATCCTTCATACAATGGAGTAACTGCGTCTAACTCAAGTTGATCCATCTTGGCTTTCTCTCGGGCGACAGCTCTTGCGTTATCGGTCTGCTTGAGAAGCAGCTCTTGAATATGAGGGTCCTGCACCCAGCCCATCGATGGTCCAGCGTCGTTTGCTCCGCCGGCATCATCATCTTCATGATCATGCCCGTCGTCTGCTCCGGCATCTTCCTCATCATCATGTCCTGCATCTTCTACATGATGACTGTGTACAGCATCACCGTCGTGATCATCTCCTGGGGATTCTTCGTCTTCTCGCCCGCCCGAGCCGCGGTGGTTGTCTTGCTGCCCTTCCTCATTTCTTGCCCGGCCCCCATGGACGACTTCGTAGTCATCTTCATCACCTTGCCACCGATAGCCATCCATGAAACCACGCAAGAGCAGGTGGTCCCGCACCTGCCCGGAATCCGGGTCCGCAATAAGGCTCTTCAGCTTGCATCTTCGACACGGACATCTTATCTCCGTCTCGTTCTTTTGAAGCATCTCAGCCTTCACGGACCTCAAAAACCTATTCCTAATGCCTTCGGTCAACGTGCGCACCATGGTCGCCTGCAGGGTAGAGCAAAACGATATTTTAGAACCAAGAAAAAATTTGCCATGACTTTCCCTAAAAATATGACCAAAAAGAATGCTTAATGCCAAAATTCTCATCGAAACGGAAATGAATCAACATTCCGGGAAAATATTGGCAACTATCGCATTTCAAATACCGGTACACCTCCAAACACAAACACATATGCAACACAACAAACATATGCAACACCACGAACATACATAGATCTAGCTAGGCCATAAAAAGTGCATGTGCACATTGTTGTAGGGAGAACAACATAAATATAGCTTCCCCCCTTACTTACCTATCAAAACAAGGTAATTTAACCACTTAATTTGAATGAATCTATGGTGGAAATGAGGTGAAAAAGAGGAGGGACCCGAGACAAGGAGGAGGTGGAGAGAATGAAGTGGGAAGAAAGTGAGTGTGGGTAGGAGAGGCTGTCCAAAATATCTTGTTGTTGCCCACTTACTAATGGCGCACCCACTTTAAATGCGCCATTAGTAATCCAGGTTACTAATGGCGCATCTTCTGTTAGTGCGCCATTACTAGAGTTTTGAAAAAAAAAACAATACTAATGGCGCACTGTCCCACAGTGCGCCATTAGTAGTTTTGCAAAAAAAAGAATAAAAAATATAATAAAAAAACAACATTAGTGGTGCACTTTCCGACAGGTGCGCCATTACTAGTTACAACTAGTAATGCCGCACTGTGTCTGGATGCGCCATTAGTATGTTTGGACAGGCGCACTAGTTCAAAAAAACTTTTTGATACTAATGGCGCACCCTCGGCCAGGTGCGCCATTAGTAGTTTAAACTCTAATGGCGTATCAGAGGGTGGTGCGCCATTAGTATATACTAATGGCGCACTGCTTGTCTAGTGCGCCATTAGTATCAATTCCATCTATAGCCCTTTTCCTAGTAGTGAAAGCATTGCAAACAGAAGATAAATTGGGAGTGCCAAATCAAAATAATACCATAACAGTGGGACAACGGCAGTATCTCAACTATTCTATTACAAGGCATTTGCAGGCCCGAATGAATCAAAGTTTCTTGCAAAGTATTCAGCAGCTAAAAATTAAACCGGATAGTTTAGGATTCTTCTTCAGCACACTGCGAAGGCTGAGGGTCAGCTTGCTCCGGATCTTCGTCGACTTCTGGAAGCTGCTGGAAATCAGGAGTGCTCCAGTCAATCTTGGAGAGGGCACGGAAATACACTTCATTGTTTATAAGATCTGACGGATCAATGTCTGGAGCGAAGGTGTGCTTACGAACTTGTGGGATCAGATTTTCGGTGTCGTAAACCGGCCGCTCCACCCGCGTATTCTCTAGATCGTAACCCATATGATACCTTGTTAAATCCGCTTCGTCAGCGAGCTTGCTGGCAATAGGGTGCATGTCCTTGGTCAAAGAACGCAGATCTTCAGAAGAGAAGGCCGACCCGTCCTCCTTCATACTGGGATAGCCATTCATGGCCTCCGCCGGATCAAAATCAGGGACCCATGCCTTGGCCCGGGTTAACGCCATGAGAGAACCAGCTCATGCCGCAAATTTCTTCACCTCAACAAGTCGAGCAGGCAAGACAGATAGCTTTTCCAGAGTGGCTTGAATGGTGGTCGGTGCTGGTTTATTATGCAACATGGCACTAATAGCCCTTTGTGCACTGGAGTAGAGTTGCTCCACCAGGGTATAGGCAGCCTTTAGCTTCTTCCGAGCATCGTCTCCAAAATGAGTTATGCGCCTCCCTATATACAATTGACGAGTTAAACCGGAACAGGATAAGATTGCAAGGAAATAAACATACGAAGACAGATACTCAGCGAAGATAGCAGAGGTCATATCATCTATATGATGTTTCAACCCGGATAACTCCTGTGTCACCGGATTGAGAGCAGCTTCAGCATCCTTCGCTCTTTTTTCTAGAGCGTCCCTTTGCACCTCCCAGGTGGACCATTCTGCTTCAAAATATTTCTTGAGTTTTTCCATGTTAGTTAAAGCAAGGACAAGTTCTTCCTTAGCTTTGGTTGAAGCAGTTTCATGGAAGGCCAAGCTATTCCGGAGCTCAGTCGCCTCTGAAGCTCTCCGGTTCAAGTTAGCCTGCAGGAAAAGGAAACGTGTTAGAAGGACAGTTCAATCAAAGTCTCAAGCACATAACAAGTTATGCACTCGACACTTGGGGGCTAATCTACAATTGAAGTAAAGAAAGCAACTTTTTCAAACAAGTCCCAAGCACATAAACAAGTTATGCCCTTGGCACTTGGGGGCTAATGTAAGTTCATTCTCAGACATAAGAGAAGTCCCGGTTCACCTACAGTGAAGTAAACTGGCACTTGGGGGCTACTATGGCCTAAAGGTATAATTACAAAGAACCAGAAACGGAAGGCAAAAGGAAAGAAAGTTACCTCGTATTTCTCCTTCATCATGTTGATTAAACCGGCCTCATAATCACGGCTGGTGAAGAGCCGGTTTAGATACCCAGAATGGAGCTCCTGGGCACTAAGCTGACTATACCTGGATAAGTCTGTGCTCCACTTGCCTTTATCCTGCTGAAATTTTTCTTCCTTGGCAGTGTGTTTAGCCAAGGCAACAGGTTCTGAGGGAGCGGAGAAGCCTATCCCAGTTATCTCAACGTCTTCTGTCGAGGCAGCGGTTGGCTGGAGGGGACTAGTAGTGCCCACCGGACTAACAGGAGCCGGGCTAGCCCGAGGAGGACTAACCCGGACAGGGCTTGCCGGTTCAGCTGTGTTCTCCATATCATCACCCCCCGGAGCAGCAAGATCTTCATGATCCATAGGGGCGGGATCATCAAGCTGAACTTCAACGTTGTCTTATGGAGGGTTGGCCACTTCAGGATCCTCGACCGGTTCAGCAGTGGTGTGTTCGGCAGCCGGTTTATTTAATTTTGCCTTTTTACTAGGCTTGGGCATACTGATAAAGGTTAAAAGAGCAATGAGAATCACAAAGTCAAAACGGAAAGGTAAACCGGACGTTTGAAAGGATGACTTTCCTAGGAACGGTCTTAAGCACCGAGACTTGAGTGGCAGTAGACTCGCTGGAAGAAGACAGAGGAGCCTCCTAATAGTTGGGATCAGACGGTTTAAGAGGTTTGCGAATAAGACCTGCCTTTGAATGAAGAAGGGTTGGAGTAAGCAAAACCTCTGAGCGGCGTTTGCGTGCTGGCGTGTGGGGTAATCAGGAGGATTCAACCACGTGACCACTATGGCGTGTGGTCCGGTGAGCTTCATGCTGCTGTTTCTTCAAAAGAAAGTTGGGATCCAATTGAGCATAAGGATAAGAAAATGGATGCTTCCGGGATACCCGGCGAATCTTGGGTGGCAATGGTTCTGAATCAGATAAGAGAGAAATTACCTCAACTTCATCCGCTTTGCTCCCTTCTGCCAGGTCCTGAGAAAAAAACATATTAACATAAATTTAGACAAAGAGAAATCAAAAGGACATAAGAGTCATGCAATACCTCAGAAGCTGGATCATCTTCTTCAGGGGTTGAACCGGAAGCGGCAACAGCTTTCTTCTTCTTTACGGCTAAGCTCTTCTTGCGGGTTGGCTTTGCCGGTTTATCTTGAGCCTTCCTCTTCCAGAAGGGATCATTGGCCTGTGGAAAGGAACAAGAACATGTTAAAGACAAGTGATATGAACGAATTGAACCAAAAAAGAAAGGATCGGAAGAGTCTTACCGATGACGGTTTGTTGGTTATGCAGAAAGGAGCTAAACCGGTCCGGCTGCACTCCTCCAGAGGGATGTTCAGCATCTTTTTTGCAGAGTCAGTAACATCGTTGTCAGAGAGCACCATTTTTGTGTGACGCTGAGGATCTTCCGGTTTACCAGTGTATTTACACATTAAGGTTGAGCGTCGGCTTAAAGGGAGAATGCTCCAAGAGAGCCAGTGGCGTACAAAATGAACCCCGGTTAAACCATTAGCTACGAAAGCCCTGAGCTTGGAAAGTTGAGGGGCATATCGAGCCCGCTCTTGGGCGCTAAGACACTGCGGCAAAGGATGACTTGGCGCCAGGCGGTAAGCACGGTAACCCGGCAGCGGATTTTCTCCTTCAGGTGATGTATCCTTACAATAGAACCAAGTCTGGTTCCAATCCTTGGGATGTCTGTGAAGAGCGGCGTGCGGAAAGCTTACATCCTTCTTCTTTTGGATGCTCACACCACTAAGTTCAGTTTGAGGCCCGTCCGAAAACTCAGTTCGGCGGTTCAGATGGAAGAAATCCCGGAATAGCTCCACTGATGGCTCCTCTTGAAGATATGCCTCTGAGAAGACTTGGAAGTTGCAGATGTTGGACATGGAATTGGGACCTATGTCTTGTGGATGGAGTTGAAAATCGGCTAAAACATCGCGGAAGAATTTTGAACCGGGAGGACTAAAGCCCCGGGCCAGATGATCGTAAAAGACGATGATTCCTCCTTCCTTGGGCTGAGGAGGGCACTCTTTCCCGGGGGCCCGCCAGTGCAGAACCTCCCCTGGACCCAGAACGCCAATTGAAGTTGCCTTTACTAGGTCGTCCTCAGTGATCCGGGAAGGGACCCAATTACAAGCAACGAACTGTTTTGCCATCTTTTCGAATACGGGAGTGCCGAAAAATACAATACAAGGCCCAGTTTTACAAATCTATTGAATGCAAACCGGCGCGTTCTGTGAGAATATTGACCTAATCGATGGTTTAACCAAGGGACTAATGGTACCCCCTAATCCGGAGAAAAGCATGCATAAGGCAGCCACCGGTTTATGATGATAGAAAACAAGAAGTTAAACCGTCGATTATGGAAAACGGGTTTAAATCTAAACCGTCGGTGCAGGTACATGAGGCACAGGCTAGGATTAAACCGGTAACATAAGCAGATAAGCTGCAGATCTAAATTATGAGAAACAACTTTCACATGAAGCAGAGGTAAAATATGGATCTACGATGCAGGAAAAAGACAGAACAATTCAAGTCATATTCAGCGAAAGCAGCGGAAGTTTTCTACAGATTCAATCTAAACTAGCAGTGTTGGAGAAACTAAAGTTGCGACGATGAAGCGGAAGCACACGAACGAGGGTTGATCTAATAAGTTTTACATCTACAGTCAAAACCAACCTACGGCGATGAACTATGAAGAACGAGGGGTCGCGGCGAGCTACAGAAGAAACCCTAGAACTAAGATCTATGGGGAAGAAGACAGCGTACCCGAGGAAGCAAAGGACAGCGGTGAGTTTCTAGACGCGTTCAGGTCGATGCAGCGGCCGGGCTTGTTGACGACGGCGAGCTCGAAGGACGAAGGCGGAGGCTTGAGCGCTGGAGACGAAGGAAGACGAAGCAGAAGGGGAAAGAGATGGCCCTCGGTCTCATTTATAGGCCAAAGGGATAAAACGGCAGGCGCGGGAATCGAGGAGACCAAAAATCGGATATAGATTGAGCTGTCGCCTCGATCTTCGGAACGGTAATAAAGAAAGGTAACAAACAGATGCGGGCGTTAAATGCGCAGGTGATGTCATAACAGATTGGAGCGATTCCAGGAGATGACGTCATGTCCGGTTTAAGAAGTATACAAGAGTTGCAGAAAGAGAATTCGTACAAAGACTTGGAAGACTGACATGAACAAGTTCAAATCAATCTGGGGCCTAATGTCAGGGATATTACTAGCAGGTATAAACCGGCTAGGAAGGTCCAGATTACGCTGGTAAGGCCATATTATCAGGAGCCCAGTAAAGTATGTAATAGGAGAGTATAGCCCACGGAGGTTCAGGGCCCATGTATAAGGCCCATGGTTTGTAAACCGTCGTACTATGTAACTTGGAATGTAAAATAGAAAGAGTGGAGACCGAGGCGGACACGTTTATGAGCCGGCCTTGGGACTTTGTAAACCGGACCGGGCGTCGCCTCCTGTATAAAGGGATAACCCGGCGACGGTTCAAGGACAAGAAACAACAGCTCGAGACACAGGCAAGCGGATTCGCTCCCTGGTCATCGAAGCCCAAGCAATACCACACCAAACTAGACGTAGGCTTTTTCCTTCATCGAAGGGGCCGAACTAGTATAAAACTCCATGTGTCCTTCGTCCGCTTTAACCCCTTTAAGCTAACCCGAGCGATGGCCTCACGACTAAGTCCTTTAAACCGGACATCTGCCGTGCTAAATCCACGACAGTCTTCGTGCTTTCACTTCATTGAATACTTGACTATGGCTTGTCTAGTGTAGTCTACCTTCCACTGCATATAAATAGGATCGGTTCTATCGTTTGTCTTCGAAACTTCCATGTTTTGAAGACTTTCATAAAAATCACCTATTCACCCCCCTCTAGTCGATATACAGCTCTTTCAATTGGTATCAGAGCAAGGTACTCCCTTGTTTTGTGTGATTCGGTTTTACCACCTGGAGTTTTAGCTATGTCGATTGCAGGGATAATCAAAGTCTCCGCTGCGTGCCCCGTCTTCGATGGCACTGAATACCCCTACTGGAAGAACAAGATGCGCATGCACCTTGAAGCCATTGATGTGGACATCTGGTATGTCATCAAGAACGGCGTTCCCAACACTGGTGAAGGTGTCACCCCTGCTGATGTCAAGAAGTTCGTTCAATTGGATTCCACTGCCAAGAACATCATTTGTGGTCATCTGACCAAAGGACAGTATGGTCGTGTGAGTGCTCTGGAAACGTCGAAGCTAGTCTGGGACTGGCTCTCCAAGGTCAACGAAGGCGTCTCAACCCAGAGAGATCAAAGGATCAGTGTCCTTCGCAACCTCTTCAATCGCTTCAAGAGACACGACAATGAGAATGTCCAGCTCACATTCGATCGCCTCACTGACATCACAAATGAGCTTCAGGCACTTGGCGCCACTGAGATCACCAAGCATGAAATCGTCAAGACACTCCTGAGATCACTTGACAGCTCATTTGACACCCTTGCCCTGATGATTCAAGAGCGCCCTGACTTCAAGACTCTCGATCCATCTGACATACTTGAGAGGCTCAACACACATGAGTTCCAGCTATCTGAGAAACGTGACATCTATGGTCCCAACTATGGCCGAACTCGCGCTTTGAAGGCAAAGGCTGTTTCCTCATCTGAAGAAGAATCTGACTGCAGTTCTGGTGATCCTGAAGACATTGGAAAGTAGCTTGCCATGCTTGTGAAGAAGTTCCAGAAATTCACTAAGAAGAAAGGCTTCAGAAAGTCTTCACGATCCAGCTCAAGAAACGATGAAGCTTCTACCCATGACTACAAGAAGAGAACATGTCACAAGTGCAAGAAACCTGGTCACTACATCTCCGAGTGTCCTCAATGGGACAATGAGAAGAAGAAGAAGAAGAAGAAGAGCAAGTAATATGATTCTGATGACAAGAAAAAGAAGAAATCCTCAAAGCCTTCTTCCAAGTCTTCATCAAAGTCTTCATCACACAAGAAGAATTCATCTGGCAAGGCTCGTGCGTTTGTTGGCAAGGAGATGGATTCAGAAGATGAGTCTGCTTCAGAAGAAGCGGAGGTGGAGTCTGAGGAGGAGTCCTATTCTGGTGTTGCAAGTCTGGCTCTAGCCACAGCCTGCGTTGCCAAGTCCATCTTCAACACTGAAGGCAATGGCTCCGTCACCAACACTGATGATGATGATAACGACGACGCCGTTCCCACCTACTGCTTCATGGCACGCGGTGCCAAGGGTATGACACCAAAGACTTCAGAATGGATTATGGACAGCGGATGCACTAATCATATGACTGGTGATCGAAGTCTTCTTATGGACTCAACCTTACTTCCATCTGACAAGAGTCACATCACATTTGCTGATACTGGTAAAAGCAAGGTATTGGGTCTAGGTAGAGTTGCAATCTCAAAGGATCAGCACATGGATAAAGTCATGCTTGTTGAATCCCTTGGTTTCAACTTAATGGCTGTCTCAATGCTTTGTGACTTAAACATGATTGTGATATTTGGAAAATATCGTTGCCTTGTGCTAATGGAATCTGACAAGTCTCTGGTCTTTGAAGGATATCGGAAAGATGATCTGTATATGGTGGATTTCTCAGCAGGACCACAGATGGCTGTATGTCTTCTAACAAAAGCTTCAGAGTGCCGGCATGAGGAACTTGCACACTCTTGCGAAGAAGAAGCATGTCGTAGGCATCGAGGGCGTCAAGTTCAAGAAAGATCATCTGTGCGGTGCCTGCGAAGCTGGGAAGATGACTAGGGCCAAGCATCCCTCGAAGACAATCATGACGACATCCCAACCCTTCGAGCTGCTTCACATGGACTTATTTGGCCCTACTCACTACTCTACGCTCACTACTACAGCTTGTCTCTATGGCTTCGTCATTGTTGATGATTATTCAAGATACACATGGGTGCACATAATTCTCCACAAGATTGAAGTGCAGGATGTCTTCAGACGCTTCGCCAACCGTGCCATGAACAACTATGGCGTCAAGATCAAGCATATCAGAAGTGACAATGGTACTGAGTTCAAGAATACCGGCCTTGATCTTTATCTGGATACAATGGGAATCACTCATGAGTTCTCAGCTCCGTACACACCTCAGCAGAATGGCATCATGGAGCGCAAGAACAGAACCCTCATTGAGATGGCTCGAACGATGCTCGATGAATACAAGACACCAAGAAAGTTCTGGCCTGAAGCTATTGATACAGCATGCCATGTCATCAACCATGTTTATCTTCACAAGCTTCTGAAGAAAACTTCCTATGAACTCCTTACTGGCAAGAAGCCAAATGTCAGTTACTTCAGGGTATTTGGAGCTAGGTGCTGGATCAAGGATCCACATCACAAATCAAAATTTGGACCAAAAGCACATGAAGGTTTCATGCTTGGCTACGGAAAGGACTCGCACTCCTATAGAGTCTTCAACCTCTTTCTCTATAAAGTGGTTGAAACTGTGGATGTGCGGTTTGATGAAACGAATGGCTCACAAAGAGAGTTCCTGCCAACTGTGCTGGATGAAGCTCCACCCAGTGAATCTATCAAGCTAATGGGAACAGGTGAAATCATGCCTTCTGAAGCACAGCCTGACGAGGAACTCATCATTTCTGCTCCCAATCAACCTAAAGACAATGCTCAGCGTGAAGACAATCCTCCTAATGATGGCAATGACCAGCAAGAGCAAAATCTTCGTCCAGTTCATCCTTGTGTTGAAAATGAAGTACAAGTTGAGAAGATCATTGACAGCATCAATGCACCTGGTCCACTCACTCGTTCAAGAGCAACATAGCTAGCAAATTTCTGTGGGCACTTTGCATTTGTCTCGATATCTGAACCCAAGAAAGTTGCTGAAGCCTTCATGGAACCTGAATGGATTCAAGCTATGCAAGAAGAGCTTCAACAATTTGAGCTGAACAACGTATGGGAACTTGTCAAGCGTCCTGACCCCCGCAAGCACAATATAATAGGCACAAAATGGATATATCGCAACAAGCAAGATGAGCATGGTCAAGTTGTCAGAAACAAAGCTCGTCTCGTTGCTCAAGGATACACTCAAATTGAAGGGATTGACTTCGATGAAACATTTGCTCCTGTGGCAAGACTTGAAGCTATTCGCATACTGCTAGCCTATGCAAACCATCACAACATCCTTCTGTATCAAATGGATGTGAAGAGTGCCTTTCTCAATGGCAAGATTGAAGAAGAAGTGTATGTTCACAACCACCTGGCTTTGAAGATCCAAAACATCCTGATATGGTATACAAGCTCAACAAGGCACTGTATGGCCTCAAACAAGCCCCTCCTTCTTGGTATGACACACTCAAAGACTTCCTGAAGAGCAACGGCTTCAAACCTGGTTCCCTAGATCCCACACCCTTCACGAAGACATATGATGGTGAACTGTTTGTTTGCCAAATCTATGTGGATGACATTATCTTCGGCTGCACTGACAAAAGATACAGTGATGAGTTCGCTCACATGATGTAAGAGCAATATCAGATGTCCATGATGGGTGAGCTGAAGTTCTTCCTTGGTCTTCAAATTCGTCAGCAAAGCAACGACATCTTCATATCTCAAGAGAAATACCTCAAAGATTGCCTCAAGAAGTTTGGAATGCAAGACTGCAAAGGATACACGGCGCCTATGCCAACTAAAAGTCATATGAGTCCCGACGCCAATGGTAAAGATTTTGATCAAAAAGTATACCGCTCCATGATTGGTTCTTTACTTTGTTTATGTGCATCTAGGCCAGATATTATTCTTAGTGTTTGCATGTGTGCTCGATTCCAAGCGGCACCAATGGAATCGCATCACTTAGCTGTGAAGCGAATTCTTCGATATTTGGCTTACACCCCAACACTAGGATTATGGTATCCAAAGGGCTCAGAGTTTGATCTAGTTGGATTCTCAGATGCTGATTATGCTGGTGACAAAGTTGATCGCAAGTCTACATCAGGCACATGTCACTTTCTGGGACGATCACTTGTCTGTTGGTCTTCAAAGAAGCAGAACTGTGTATCACTCTCCACTGCTGAATCTGAATACATTGCTGCTGGATCTTGCTGCGCTCAGCTTCTCTGGATGAAGCAAACTCTCAAGGACTATGGTGTCCATCTGAAGCATGTGCCACTCTATTGCGACAATGAAAGCGCCATCAAGATTGCCAACAACCCAGTTCAGCACTCGAAGACAAAGCACATTGAAATTCGTCATCACTTTCTCAGAGATCATGTCATGAAGGAAGATATTGATATCATACACGTCAACACTGAAGAGCAGCTGGCAGATATCTTCACAAAGCCCTTGGATGAGAAAAGGTTTTGCAAGTTGCGGTGTGAGCTAAATATCTTGGAATCCTCGAATGTCATGTAATCAGGCACACATCCTAACACTTATGCATGTTGATGACTTAGATGTGCAACACACGAAGTAAAGTATATCTTCATTGACTTACATTCTGAGTGTGAATACATTAACGCGGAATTTGACTTCGGAGCGCCACGATAATTGTGTGCCGTGTCTGGGTCTAATACTTCCTATACGGTGGGTAACGCCACCACCAAATCTTTGCTTGAAGTGTTTCTCTTGGCGTTACATTTGCAAAATCTTCGCATTTGATTTATCTTCATGTGTCTTCTCTTTGTCAATTTGATCTTACTCAGATATATACATATATAGACTTGTGTTATGTCCTCTACAGCATTCACTTATAGCTATGTCTTCTTATTTGAATCTTTTGAACTAAGTGAATGTGATCGGACCCTAACCTCTCTATGCTCTCTACCTCAAACTCTATCTATCCAAATCATATGCATTCTGTTGGAACCGTCGCATGTCTTCTCTGCGTCCTTGTCCGCAAAAGATACATAGACAAACATTAAATCTGCTTTTAATGCTCAATCCAGACAGTCCAGGCGTGCGTGGGAACATGGAACAACTCCCTATGTGTTGCATGTCCGCCACGTGTCCCTCAGATGTGAACCGCCAGGGGCACCTGCGTAATTGCACTGTGCCATCTCCCTTCCTTATAAATGCCCATGCCATCACGGTCAAAACACTTCTACCACCTCTCCACCTCGACAAACCCTAGCGCCACCGCTAGCTCTCGACGATGCCGGCGACGAAGCGCTTAGCTACCGTGACCTCGTCGACGCTGTTTTCACGCCGGCCGCGGACATCGTCTTCTCCGCCGCCGCCGTAGGCGTCCTCCGTCGCCAAGTTAGGGCACGGAAGATCGAACTGCTCAGCCTCCACTTCGTCTCCGTCTAGCAGTTCATCGTGTGGTAAATTAAAACCCTCTTTTTACCGTCTTTTTGATCCGATAGATTCATCCTTTCTACCAAAAGAAGTTTCAGCCTCCACATATTTGGATCTACCCTGTCTGCATCTCATACTTTGCCTAGTACATTCACTTATGCTTCACACATAGTAAGATTCCTCACTTGTACCTATTCTTGGATTCGTACAAATCTGGAACCAACTTTCAACATATAAGTGAATGTCTTCGCGCTATGAGTTCAATGTCTTCAAAACTGATTTATCTTCAAAATCTTCTGAGAATGCATATGACCTCTTCCCCTTCCCTCGCATCTCTAATGTTGTCACAGGTACATGTCCATGGGAGAATCCCTTGGTTCTCATAGTCTGCATTCATTTGCAGAATTCTTGCAGCGTCACATTAACTCTCCCAAGGCCAGTTCCTGTCTGACCAACAGACGGAAGCCTTTGACAGTGTTGAAGCCTTTTAGTTTGAACCTCATGGCAACTGAGAAATCTGCTAGGAAGGGTGGCAGACAGCGCCGCGGAAACACCTCCAGAGATTTGCCTCCTGACCTCTATGAGCTGTACAAGACTGATCCAGAGGAGGACTATAATCAGAGAAAAACTTGAATCCAATGGATTCAAAGATATTGGGCAGAACAGAGGTACAAGTACAGGTTTGTGACCCAGGAGTATGCTGAGAAGAATGCCATCAAGCGACCATGGGGAGACATTTTGTACAAAAATCTTCCACCCAGATCCAGAGCTGAAGCCATTGAGCAAGGCTTCTATCCTTGCATGGTCCGAGGGCCACAACCAGCTGATGCCGACCCATCGTCATTGCTATGGTGTCGAGATGACAATCTGTTCAAGCGCAACCTCCAGTTTGCCAAGAACTCGGCCAAGGGGAACAAGAAATCTTGGGGATTAGACTTCAACCCTGGCCCCTCTACGCCTCGTGCCGATGGCACACGTGAAGCTGAACCAAATCTTGTTGGGCCCTTCTACAACTTAGAAGGTCTCATCACTCATATAAGGGTTCAAGGGGCGGATGTGGATCAACCTGCAGACGACGCTGACTCTAATGAAGCGCCTGCACCTCCGAAGCCGAAGAAGCAGAAGAAACCTAAGGCTTCAAAGCCTTCCACTCCACCAAAAGCTTTGAGAGTGAATCCCTTGGCCACCGCTCCACCTGCACCAAGTGTGAAGTCTGAAGATCACTCTCGCATCTCCAAGATCAAGAAGCTAAAGAAGAAGCCCTTGCACACCCCCAGTTCTGCTCTGACTCCTGCTGCTGTTCTGAGGAATGAGAATGACACCACTGATCTGTCAAGTGATGAAGATCTTGCTGATGACGCTCTTGAGCAACTGATAAAGAGCAAGCAAGAAGCAGAAATCTTCAATGACTTGGCTCTCTTTGACGTGGCAGTCATCAACAACTTCATTGATGAGTGGTTTGACACCCCCAATCTCAGCTTTGATGATCTGCAACTTCCAATTGGCCTGAGCGTCTCATTCAACGGCGCCATTGCTTCTGAGCTAGCTCTTTCTCAGAAAATTGTTGAGCTGAAGCATAAGATTGATTTTGAAAAGGCTTAGTTCAAGAAGAATATGGCCAAGCTCAGCGTAAAAGATGTCCAGAATTTTCAAGTCATGATGCATGATCTCAAGGAAGCCTTTCACAAGAAGCGTGAAGAAGCTAAAGGTTCTCGTGAGCGCATGAAGGTTTTGGCTACCAAGTGTGTTCAAGCGTACAATGAAGCTGAGAAGCGCAAGGCCCTTGGGCGTCCTGGCATCGACCCCAGGATGGCTGCCAAGAAGAAGAAGCCAACTGTGGCCCCAGCTGAAGCATCAAGGCGGGAAGAACCTCGCATTGTCTTCCCTGCCAGCTTGACAGGATCGAAGCCTAAGGTTTCCACAGTTGCTTCAGAACTCAAGAAGACAACGGTCGCTGAAGCTGAAGCCCGCAAGCACAAAACCAAGAACACCACTGATGATGCTCCACCCACCAAGAAACGCAAGACCAAGAAAGTCCGGGCTACTCCCACAGAGCTCCTTATCGTCGAGCCAATTTCTATTGCTCGTCCTACATCTGCACAACAAGAACGTCGCCTGATTATTCATGATTCTGCTACCACAGAGGCTCCTGGAGACATTCTAGCTGTTGACCCCACCACAGCTGAAGACATTGGTCATCACGATAATGTTGAAGATGATGAAGTCCTTCCGCAGATTGAACACAATGTGGTATCATCGCCTATTCTCACGAACAGCGAACTCATCAGCATTGGTCGTCCTTTGACGCCAATTGCTCAGGATGATTCGTGGGCTGATCACCCACAAGACTCCCACCGTCAAGCAGAAACACCAGTAACTCCCCCAACTCAAGTCACCAGTCCGGTGATTGAAGATGAAGACTATGAGGCACAACCAACACCATCTCCGCAGGCGTCGCCAGCATTTCGCAGGCTTCGCAAAGGACCAAGGCCTCAAGTCAATCTATCAAGTGTTCCAGAAGGAGATGAGCGCCAATCTGTTTCACGACAAGTGTTTCCTGAAGCCTCTCCAACTGCGAACATCCCTGAGTCTGAAGCCAAAGCGGCTGAAGATATTTCGGCTGCATCAGCCGATGACCAAGAAGAAGAAACAAGAGAAGAAGAAGCACGTGTTGCCACACCCCCTACCAACCAAGTTGTTCTCGCGGAGAACGTGTCTGACCCTCCAGCTCCTGAAGTGGAGGTTACACATACTGAGGCGGCCACCAACACCAACACTGCCGCCAATGACGTTGTCATGGCTGATGCTAATGTGGCGCCTGAAGTTAATGTGGTACCCGAAGTGATAGCACCTGAAGTCAATGTTGCACCTGATACAAATCTGTAGCCTGAAGTCACTGCCACTGTTACTGCTCTTGTACCGCCTCCCAGGCCACACACTATTGAGCAAGCATACAACTATGGTCAGCTGGTCACTGTCAGATGGCCTATTCTGGTCCCTCCTCCTACTGTTGGTCCTCAATATGACTATCATGTTCAGCACAGGCCACAGGTCCAGAAGCCAAAGCCAAGACTGCCTAGGTTTCTAGGTACTACCACTTCACCAGGGTCTTTCAATGCCAACGGCTTCATTGCGCACAACACCTTCTTTGATAGCGCCAAGAACCCCTATTCCAGACCAAGGATTTCATCAGATAGGTTCTGGAGCTATCGACGGCGCAGCTATTATTCACGTGTTCTCTATGATCAAGGGCGCATCTTCCCACATATGCATCTTGACACTGAAGCCATTGCTAGGTTGCCTTGCCTTGAAGAATCCCTTGATTGCTTCCGTGATGCTGGATCACTGAACTTCGTGACCGATAAAGAGCATTGGAATGAAGAGCTGCTTCTGCAATTCTATGCAACCCTCCACATTCGCGGCTACAACAGGGATCCGAAAACATGGGTCCTTGAGTGGATGACAGGAAATGTCCATGATGAAGCCAAAGCCTTTGACATCATTGAGCTAACTAGCCTGCCCACTCCAGGAGAACTATATGAACCTAGTTGTCAATGTCACCGCGATGCTTTGGAGAGTATCTTTCAGAAGCCAGAGCCCAACATGAGCCAAATGCTGAGCATGATGAAGCCCTTGCCACGCGATGTTGAGTACCCAAAAGAGTTCTTTGTCGAAGACCTTGAGTATCAGCCCCGCACTATATATCATATCATCAGGCGAACTCTATGGCCTGTCAAAGGACACTCTTCATCAGCCAAACTTGAAGGAACAATGAAGACATTGGTCTTCTATATCTTCAATGGCATCGGCTTCAACGCTCAAGACTTCTTTATCAGGCAGTTGGCTGCATCAGGCTCTGATCTCTTTGGACTTAAGTTCTACGCTCCATGGGTCATGTGCCTCATCAAGCTTCATTCTGCTGTCAACTATCAGCCTTCTGCTCGCAACCATCTCATATTCTTGCCAGAGGTTGATATGTCAGTTGAAGCCATATACCCAGAGCCTGCCAAAGAGCATGTTTATCTTCACAATGTTGATCACCAAAGCTTCACTCAGCCCATTGAAGGAGTTCAAGCAGTCACTCGTGTTTATCCTCTAGCTGGACATACTCGCTTACCTCACCGTGCACAGACTGAAGCTACTGAGAGCACCATTTCCCAAAGGCCTCGGAAGCGATCTCGTGTTCTCAATGACCAAGAACTTCTCGTTGCCTTACATCAAAAACAGGATAAGCATCACTACTGGTTGAAGCGCCAGATGCAAAGCCTCTTGGTGGACGTCAATCGTATTCGCAACCTTGCCACCAAGAATGCCTTTGTTGCACATGAGACCTGTCGGAGGTCATGGAAGAGTTTGACATTGCTGAGTGCTGAAACAGATCTTCAAGACGATGGCTTCACTGAAAGATTCAAGTTTGACACCACTCCCCCAAGAAATGTTGTCTTGCGTCGAACTCCGTCTCTTGAAGAGTCTGCTTATTCCTCCTCCGCTACAACGGTGTATGCTAGAGTGATCGATGATCAAGATGATGCTACCTCATCACCTCCTCCTTCAACGCGTGTCGACACTGCTCCAAGTACTTCTGCACCGCCAAACACCAACGCCGACCCTGCATCTTCTCCTACTCCTTCTGGGAACGAGTAGAGGCTCTGTGTCTTCAAACCTTTTTGGTCCTTACTGACAAAAGGGGGAGAAGCATATGAGTTGATAGTCTTCAAGCGGATCCATATGGGCGGGTGCTTTATATTTTGCCTAGTGTTTAAAACTCTCGCTTTTGTTACATTTGGTTCTTTGAGTTGTAACACTTGAACTTGATGGCCGTCTGCTACGTTTTCTGTTACTCTGTGATGCGATGATAAATTCCGCATGTGCGACGATAAATTCCGCACTTAGTCATTTTGCAGACGTCCATTTCTCATTATGCATATCATTATATTCGACATATCAATTGTGCGTGATGAATTGTCTTCATAAGTTGAAGAGGATCTCCACAAGTACAACATGCTATGTGCATTTGCATTCAAAAGCAAATTACTTATATGCACATCTTCAGGGGAGCCTTTTGCTACTTATGACGATAATACCTTTATCCTTTACAATTTCACATACTTTTATCCCCATTGAAAACTTCAACCAGTTTGTCATCAATCACCAAAAAGGGGGAGATTGTAAGTGCATCTAGTGCCACCCCTAGTTGGTTTTGGAGTATTGACGACAAACCTGGTTGAGGGACTAATGTGTTTGTGAGAATTGCAGGATAACACAGGTAGTAGTCCCTCATTGATTCGGTTTACCTACCGGAGATGACCCCTAAAAATGTATGAAGACATTGACGACAATGGTGGTATATGAAGATATTCATATTGAAGACTATGACAAGAGAAGACATTGTGTGAAGACTATGGAGCGCGAAGACTTAGACGTTTCGTTGTTTCCTTTTCTTCTTTGTTGAGTCATCGTACTGTTAAGTGGGGTCCAAGTGAACAAAGTCAGAGTGACTGAAGTGATGCTCAACCAGATCCTATGTCTTCGAGCGAAGACAATGAGAGCAAATCTTATCCAGAGCTGGATGAGTCAGCTTTACTTGTAGCCCAAGTAAAGTTGCCGCGTGTGTTTGAAATCTGACCGTTGGAACACGTGTCAGTTCCTTAGTGACCCAGGGTCATTTCGGACACATCAAGTCGGGTTTCCTAGTGGCTATAAATAGCCCACCCCCTACACCATAAATTGGTGGCTGCTCAGAGTTAGTACACGGCTTTTGTCGTTTGAGAGCAACCCACCTCCGAAGCATTTGAGAGAGAGATCCTTGCGAGGACAAAGCCCAAACACCCAGAGCCAAAGAGTGTTAGGCATCACTGAAGTCTTTCTGTCCGCGTGATCTGAAGACTTGTTACACTTGAGGACTGTAAATCCTCCAGCCGGTTAGGCGTCGCGTTCTGAGCATCTAAGAGTCATTGTGGATCGCCGGTGAACGAAGTCTGTGAAGGTTTGGAAGTCTACCTTGAAGAATTACCAGAGTGATTGGGCGAGGACTGGGTGTCCTTAGCTCAAGGGGAATAAGGTGAAGACGCGGTCTTCTGAGTTAAATCTCAACCTCCCTAACCACGCGTACAGTTGTCACAGCAACTGGAACTGGTCGAACAAATCACTGTCTTCCCCAAGCTACTGGTTCTATCCCTTCCTTCTCTTTACTTATTGTCTGTCTTTGTGAAGTCATTGCCTGCTTGCCTTATCTATTTGACTTCACTGTGACTCTACTTGTTCTGACTGGCTTCATACAATCTTCCATCCTGATCCATACTGCCTAGCTGCTATTAGTCTTCGTGCTTTCACTTCATTGAATACTTGACTATGGCTTGTCTAGTGTAGTCTACCTTCCGCTGCATATAAATAGGATCGGTTCTATCGTTTGTCTTTGAAACTTCCATGTTTTGAAGACTTTCCTAAAAATCGCCTATTCACCCCCCCCCCCTCTAGTCGATATATAGCTCTTTCACTTGCGAAGACTAGGTGTGTGGCAGATGCAATCTTGGATTGGGTGAGGGAAACACCAACAATTGGTCCAAGAGCACTCCTTGGGAAGCTATTTGAGAAGTACAAGATTATTATACCTTACATGAAGATTTTCTATGCTAAGGAAAGGGCTCTTGATAGGATTAATGGTCCATGGAATGAGAGTTTTCAGTTGCTTTACACCTTCAAAGCTGAAGTGGAGACGGCTAGTCCAGGGAGTGTTGTAGAGATTGACAAGCATACAATTAAGTACAAATTAAAAGGGAAGGCAATGGAGAAGGAGTGCTTCAGGAGGGATTTTGTTTGTTTCAAGACTTGCTGGCAGGGGTTTCTGAATGGTTGTAGGCCCTATTTGGTTGTCGATGCAACTGCTTTGAATGGAAGATGGAGAGGCCAGCTAGCAGCAGCTTCTGCAGTTGATGGACACAACTGGCTATTCCCAGTTGCATTTAGTATGTTGGAGGCAGAGAGTGAGGATAGTTGCAGCAGTTGCGCAACATTATAGGTACACCCTTAGGTTTAGTTATACACACAGATGCTTGCAAGGTTTTAGAAACCGTAGTAGAAATTGTATTCCCTGGCGTGGAACATAGGGAATGTATGCGACTCCTAGCGCAGAATTTTAAAAAGAAATTCAAAGGCAAAGTTTATGATGAGAATCTATGGCCAGCATCATACACATGCAGCTTGAGGAAGCATGAGCACCGTTTGAGAGTGTTGTATGCTCATAATCCTTTTGTGAAGGAGAACATGGATGAACATCATGGAAAGATGTGGTCAAGAAGCAAATTCAATGAAATCTGCAAAGTAGACTATGTGACCAATAACCTCGCCGAGTGTTTCAATGCAAAGTTCAAGTCAGTGAAAGGGCTTTTGTTGTGGCAAGCATTTGATAAGATCAGGCAGATGATCATGGTAAAGATGGCTCTTCGTAAAAGAATTGCAGAAACACAATATGTTGGCCATCTTATGCTCCCATCAATGATTAAGGCATTGCATGCCAAGGCAAGAGGACTAAGGATGAAATACATTCGACCTTCGACATATGAGGCTGAGGTGACATACACTGACAGTAAAAATAGGGAATGGAGATATCCAGTGAACCTTGCAACCAATGAATGCAGCTGTAGGCAATGGCAGATGCGTGGGAAGCTGTGCATACATGCCCTACATCTCATGACTGTTATTGGAGGTGAAGATGGTGAAGTAGATCAGTATTGCTCTGAATATTTCTCTGTTGCCAAATTTAGGGCTACTTATGCTGAAAATGTGCCTGCACTCTTGGGAAAAGACTAGTGGAACATAGTAGATTTCAGACTCTGTTCTCCTGTACTAACTAGACCACCAGGAAGACCAAGGAAAAATATGATAAGAGCTGGTGAAGAGGGTCATGTAAAAAAACAACGTAAGTGTAAAAGATGTGGTATCCTAGGGCATATTGCTAGGCGTTGTACCAATCCAGTTGATGCATCATTTGGAGAAGAGGAACAATGGGCAGCAACAAATGTAGAGGAGAATGCAGCAGAAGTGGAGAATGCAACAAGTTTAGAGAATGAAGCAACTGAAGGAGCATCTTGGTATGTGTCCATTTTTTGCATGTGTTCATTTTTTTTATCGATGGCTAAGCTTATTTCTGTTTGACCCAGCTCTACGATAATAAGAGGCACAAGACAGAAAAGACCTAGAGAGGAAGAAACTTCGGTTGAACCATCATCTTGCGGAATTTGAAACCATGGCTTACGAAGGTTTTGAAGATATAAGAGAGGACGAAGTTATTTTGTATGAAGTCCCTTTAAAGATTACTGAACCCACAGATGACCGTCAACTGGTCATCACATGCTCAACAAAATCGCCACCACCAGAAGTGAAGATCAAAAGCAACAAGACAAAGCTTTCAAAAGCACAAAATATCCCAGCCAGGGAAACCAGAAGCAAGACAGTTAACCCATCCAAGAACACAAGGCGTAAGGCAAAGATTTGAATTTGACTTGAATGCAAGTCATAAACTTTGAACTTTAAGGATTTGTAATAAGGATTCTGTCATCAATTTGAACTACTATGAAAACTTGTAAGGTGTAATAATTCTATTTGTAAACTTTGAATTTGAACTACTGAGGCAAACTTTGAATTTGAACTATTGAGGCAAAATTTGAATTTTAGGCAAACTTTGAATTTGAACCAACACTTGAAGTCCATTCCCCTGTGGTGTGAGTTGCACAATTTGCTGAACTATTATAAACGTTAGGTGATCAATCCGATCTCTTTTGCGTGGTAAAACTTGTAGTCATGAGAAATGTGCTCCAAATGAGCTCCCAAGCTAGGGTAAACAGTCCCATTTGTAATCAAGGTTTTTTGGACCTACTCCAAATGAGCCAAATAAATTTTATTAACACCAATTCAATCTATATAGTGTAGATTCGAAGAATCACTATTTATTGAATTAATATTTCTATTTTTACACTTTTTATAAAATATATACTTTAATATATAAAAACATTAAAAAACACGTTTACCATATGGAAATGGAAAAACAAGTTCAGATCCTTCTTATTCACTTTGAAATCAAGCTTTGGTGATTTAAAAAAAATCAAAAACCGAAGGGAAACCCTACCTCCTCTCCTTGGTCACTATGAAACGTTGTACGTGATAGCTTATATGTGTGAAGGTTTTTTCGTGAAAGTGTCCATAGACAAAGTTTATGATTTTTGGTTGGTAACATGTCATACAAGACAACATTATGCGAGGGTTTCATATTTTTTAGATTTTTTTTAAATTAGTTATGCTCAGTCAAAGCCTCTGAAACCCCGTGGGGTTTCGCCTAACCCTAGCTCCGAATGTCAGTCGTCCGATCATACCCTAGTGCCAAGCGACAGCCCTCGCACGTGGTCTTCTAGAAGGAATTCCGCTGCGTGCACGCTCCGCGCCGTTGGATCACATGGACGGTTCTACATCGTTGGATCGTGGGGCAATCCGCGAGAGGCGATCCGCGAGACTTGTTGGTTGTGCCTCCACTTTCTTCTGGTGCTCTGCAGCGACGAGAGGACCCACTCCTCCTCTTCTTCTTCTTCTTCGGCGACGAGAGAAGCCACTCCTCTGCTTCTTCTTCTCCAGCGACTTTGGGCGATATGTCAAGCTCCACTTCAGCCTCCCGCCCCTCGTGGACCCAGTATGGTCCACTTCCCATGGAGCGATGTCCTGACTGCCCACGCAGCGCGCCACTGATACGGTTGACTTCGAAGGAGGTCAAGAATGGCAACTATGGGCGTGAGTTCGTGAAATGCGAGAGCAAGCCAGAGGGGCAGGTTAGATCTCATGATTTTTCTCTGATTTATTTTTCTATTTGCTTTTAATTCTTTTTAGATATGCGATTTAGGGTTCATGTTTTTGTTTCAGATCGTGAAGAAATGCACACATTTTGAATGGCTGGATGACTACGTTAGGCGGATTCAATTCAATTGGGCCCCAACCCGGGAGCTCAATCCGCCGTCAGCATCAAAGCATTTGGTCTCTGAAAGTGCCGCTCTGACAGTTGGGGATGTAGATCTGAAGGGGGAAATAAAGAAGATGAACAAGAACTTGAAGCAGATGATTCAATTGAACAAGCAAGCGAATCTGATAGCTTTAGGATTTTATCCCTTTTATTTTTCTGTAGTTGCTCTAGGATTTGCTTACTTGCTGGTCATCACTCGTTAGAGATGTTATTAGTGTGGTGTCATGTGCTCTAGGATTTGGTCAAAATTGTGGATCGTGTTCTCTACAATTTGCTTAAATTTGTGGATCATGTGCTCTATGATCTGTGTTGCTTCATTTGTGGATCATGTCAGTTTCGTCAGTTTTGTACCCTTTCAGTTTCGTCAGACAACACCGACAGCAGAAAAAAAAGGTAGTTCTATGGCCCAAATTGAAAGGGCTAAGCTCTGGTTGGGCCGTCTCATTGCGTTGAGTGTCGAAGGTCCACAAAGATAAAAGAGGCCTAGAAAATAATGCATATCCTATAATTTTCCTTGATTATTGGACTTGCCGATGTCAAATTTATTTGTACATATCCTAGAATTTTCCTTGATTATTGGACTTGCCGATGTAGATCATGATATGCATTTGAAACCACGTCTAAAATAAAGTCTAGGGCTCGGCTACGGCACCATATCCATCTACAGATTGCTCACGTAGCAAGCATACATCCATAACATAGAAAGTACTCCCTCCGTAAACTAATATAAGAGCGTTTAGAATACTAAAGTAGTAATCTAAATGCTCTTACATAAGAGCGTTTAGAATACTAAATTTTTTTAATTTGTTGGTGGCCCTATCCGTATAGCATATTTCTTACATAAAACATAGGGTGCCCTAAACCATAGCATACGCCACAAGCTAGTTCAAGAATTAGCTTGTTTTTGTTCATACAATATAGGGCCACCAACAATTCAAAAAAAAAGCTTTTCTGCTTCTTCTTTTCAACATCAACAGGGCTCATTTTTCTAACTTTAGTTTCCTTTTTGACACTTCAACTAGTCCATTATCCGCGCGTGCGAAAACTTGACCCTACTCTAAATGGGCAATTTAAACTTGACCTACACAAGTACTCCCTCCATCCCAAAATTCTTGTCTTATTTATCTAGATATGGATGTATCTAGTCACGTTTTAGTGTGTTAGATACATTCATATCTAGACAAATCCAATACAAGAATTTTGGGATGGAGGGAGTACACACCATGAATATAATAAGAAGAATGGGCTACCCTCCGCACGTGCAAAAAGCTTGCCCTAACACGCTAGGGCAAGACAAGCTCACGAGACCGGGCCTTCACCACCATCTTCATTGTGCCTCATCTTCAATACTCCTCTACATGCCATCCTCGCCGATGTGGTAGGGGAGGCTGTGCATACCATCACGGGTGGGAAAGACACAGTCGAAGTTGGTGAAGATGTTGTGGGTTGTGAATGCGATGAATTTGCATCCACACCAAAACACCTTGCCGAGGAGGTGGTACGCATCAAATCTGTTGGTGAAGGCGACAGTGAGCCCTATAGGCGGAGACCAGGAGTTTGGATGCACTTCGTCCAGTCGGAACATCACCGGCGAGCCCGCCAGGAGGTGGGCGAAGCCCGCACGGAGGAACCACTGGGCAAACCCCCTTGCACCCCTCCAGCGTGAGAACGCCCACACATGGAGCATGCTCTCCATGATGACGCCGGACGGATATCATCTCTCCGGCACGGTCGGTGGGACCCGGTAGGTGGGACCGTTGTACTGCATCCTCGCCTTGCTCTGAGAGTGCTCTGGGTTTGGGGAAGAAGAGAAGGGCGGCGCAAATGGATGTGTGGAGAAGGTGAGGGCTAGTGGTTTAAATAGGGAAAGGGGAAGGGAAGGGGAGTGGCACGGGCCACGCTTACGTTCAAACGAGCCGCGTCGATCGGTCCATATGCCACTTTAATTGCCACGTTCAATAAATGCGGGTGGATCGAAAAGTGAGAAACCAAGGTTTTAATTGCCATGTTGAATAGATGCGGGTTGATCTACATCGAGGAGACACGCGTGGGAGATGAGACGACCCAGAGGTAGCAACCGTCCCTGCGTCCGCGGCGGTTCCCATGAAAAATAGGCCGGTCAGCGCATCGTGGCGGCAGGCAGCAGCGCATGCAGGTAGGCCAGCTACGTGCATGCATAGCAGGCTAGCTAGACATGTCGTGCATGCATAACAGGCTTTTGGTGGGTTTTAATTGCCACGTTGAATATATGTGGGTGGATCAAAAAGTGTGAAACCAAGGTTTTAATTGCCACGTTGAATAGGTGCGGGTTGATCTACATCGAGGAGACACGCGTGGGAGATGAGACGAACCAGCAGTAGCAACCGTCCCTGAGTCCGCGGCGGTTCCCGTGAAAAATAGGCCGGTCAGCGCATCGTGGCGGCAGGCAACGGCGCATGCAGGTAGGCTAGCTACGTGCATGCATAGCAGGCTAGCTATACATGTCGTGCATGCATAACAGGCTTTTGGTGTTGCAGCGTGCGCATGGCCCAACAGTCTAACCACGGCCCAACGGGCGAACAACAGCACCGTCCGATGCGACCCCACTCATCAGGTCCAACGGGAGACATAGTCAGCGCGGCCCCACTCGTCAGAGTTAACGGTCAAAGCACTAACCCGACGGCATCCACCGTTTGTGACAAGTTCTGAGGGTTTCGGGCAAAGGAGTAGGGAAAAGTGAGCAAAAGTTAAGAGCGTGGGGATGAATGAGCATGGCTAACAAACCAGAGGCACAGATATAAAAATCCCTAATTTCAAAGGGTAAATTCCAGTCAGGAGGCTGGACAACGGGTGCAGAGATCAATGCTTTCTTAAGTATTTCAAATGCTTCTACACAATCATCATCAAAAACAAAAAGGAATATCTTTTTGTAAAAGATTAGTCAGAGGCCTAGAGATTTTTGAGAAGTCCTTAATGAACCATCTATAAAACCCAGCACGACCAAGGAAACTTCTTATACCTTTGATGTCCTTGGGACATGGCATCTTCTCAATAGCATCCATTTTAGCTTTGTCAACTTCAATACCTCTTTCAGAAATTTTATGCCCCAGAACAATGCCTTCATTAACCACAAAGTGGCACTTTTCCCAATTCAAGACAAGATTAGTTTCTTCACATCTCTGCAAAAGTCTCTCGAGGTTGCTCAAGCAATCATCAAAAGAAGTTCTGTAAACGGAAAAATCATCCATGAAAAGCTCAACAATCTTTTCACAGAAGTCAGAGAATATAGCCATCATGCATCTTTGAAAGGTAGCAGGTGCATTACATAAACCAAAAGGCATGCGTCTATAAGCAAAGGCACCGAAGGGACAAGTAAAAGTGTTCTTTTCTTGATCCTATTTTGACACATGTATTTGAGAGAAACCAGAATAGCCATCTAGAAAGCAAAAATGAGTATGTTTGGATAACCTTTCTAACATTTGATCAATAAAAGGTAGAGGGTAATGATCTTTCTTAGTAGCTTTATTTAATTTGCGGAAATCAATTACCATCCTATAACCTGTAACAATTCTTTGTGGGATCAATTCATCTTTATCATTAGGAACAACAGTAATGCCTCCCTTTTTAGCGACACAATGGACATGACTTACCCACTGACTATCAACAACTGGATAAGTAATACGTGCCTCTAAAATCTTCAATATTTCTTTCCTTACCACTTCTTTCATCCTAGGATTTAACCATCATTGATGATCAATAACCGGTTTAGCATCCTTTTCTAATTTTATCTTGTGTTGGCATAGAGTGGGACTAATGCCCTTAAGATCATCCAGAGTATATCCAATAGCAGCACGGTGCTTCTTCAGAGTTTTCAATAATTTCTCTTCTTCCTGCTCTGAAAGGTTAGCACTAATAATAACAGGATATATCTTCTTTCCATCAAGATAAACATACTTAAGAGTATCAGGTAATGGTTTGAGTTCAAACACGGGATCACCCTTGGGTGGAGGAGGACCCCCTAGAATTTTAACAGGCAAGTTGTGTTTCAATAAGGGTCCCTATTTAAAGAATATTTCATCTATTTCCCTTCTCTCATTCATATACATATCATTTCTATGGTCTAGTAGATATTGTTCTAAGGGATCATTAGGAGGCACAGCAATAGAAGCAAGGCCAATAATTTCATCCTTACTAGGCAATTCATTATCATGGGGTTGTCTACGGAATTTATCAAAGTTAAAATCACGAGACATATTCCCTAATCCAACAGTAACAATATCCTTCTCGCAGTCTATCTTAGCATTAACAGTATTCAAGAAGGGTCTACCAAATATAATGGGGCAAAAATCATCTTGTGGGGAACCAAGAACAAGAAAATCAGCATGGTATTTAACTTTCCCACACAAGACTTCAACATCTCTAACAATCCCAAGTGGTGAAATAGTGTCTCTATTGGCAAGCTTAATAGTAACATCAATACCTTCTAGCTTAGCAGGTGCAATATCATGCATAATTTCTTCATATAAGGAAATGGGTATTACACTCGCACTAGCACCTACATCAAATAAACCATGATAGCAATGATCTCCTATTTTAACGAAAATAACAGGCATGCCTACAACAGGCCTATGTTTATTCCTAGTATCAAGTTCGGTGATTCTAGCAGCTTCCTCGTGGAGGTAAATAACATGCCCATCAATATTATCGACCAAGAGATCCTTAACCATAGCAACACTAGGTTCAACTTTAATTTGCTCAGAGGGTGTAGGTGTTCTAGTATTACTCTTTCCAACCACAGTTTAAGCTTTAGCATGATCCTTTATTCTAACAGGGAAGGGTGGTTTCTCAATATAAGCAGTAGGAACAATAGGATCAACATTATAAGTGATAGTCTTTTCGTCAACTTTAACAGGTTCAACTACTTTTACTTCAATAGGAGGATGGTATTTAAACCACTTCTCCTTAGGGAGATCAACATGAGTAGCAAATGCTTTACAGAAAGAAGCTACTATCTCAGAGTCAAGTCCATATTTAGTGCTAAATTCACGGAAAACATCGGTATCCATAAAAGATTTAACACAATCAAACTTAGGTGTTATACCTGACTCCTTACCTTCGTCGAGATCCAGATCTTTAGAGTTGCGTTTAATTCTTTCCAATAAACCCATTTGAATTCAATAGTCTTCATCATAAAAGAACCAGTACAAGAAGTATCGAGCATGGAGCGATTATTGAGAGAAAGTCGAGCATAAAATTTTTGAATGATCATTTCTCTTGAGAGCTCGTGATTGGGGCATGAATATAACATTGACTTAAGCCTCCCCCAGGCTTGAGCGATACTTTCTCCTTCGCGAGGCCAAAAATTATATATATAATTACGATCACGATGAACCTGATGCATGGGATAGAACTTCTGATGTAATTCCAATTTCAACCGGTTGTAGTTCCATGATCCAATATCCCCGCATAGCCTAAACCATGTCAATGCCTCTCCCTTCAAAGATAAAGGGAAGACCTTCTTCTTGATCACATCCCCGGGCATACCTGCAAGCTTAAATAATACACAAACTTCATCCACATAGATTAGGTGCAAATCGGGATGCAAGGTTCCATCTCATGTAAAGGGATTAGCTAGCATTTTCTCTATCATACCCGAAGGGATTTCAAAGTAGACATTTTCAGTATGTTCGGTAGGTTGAGGAGCAACTCTTTGCTCTACTGGTCGGGGTGAATATACCCCGAACAAGCCCCTCAAAGGATTTTGTGCTATAGTAACAAGTGACAGTAAATTTTAGCACACTATATAAAATTTTCCTTACCAAATTCCACTTACCACACGCACTTCACTCCCCGGCAACGGCGCCAGAAAAGAGTCTTGATGACTCACAAGTGTAGGGGATCTATCATAGTCCTTTCGATAAGTAAGAGTGTCGAACCCAACGAGGAGCAGAGGGAAATGATAGGCAGTTTTCAGTAAGGTGTTTTCTGCAAGCACTGAAATTATCGGTAACAGATAGTTTTGTGATAAGATAATTGGTAACAAGTAACAAATGGTAAAGGTAAATAAAGTGCAGCAAGGCGGCCCAATCCTTTTTGTAGCAAAGGACAAGCCTGGACAAACTCTTATATGAAGGAAAAGCGCTCCCGAGGACACATGAGAATTATCGTCAAGCTAGTTTTCATCACGCTCATATGATTCACGTTCGTTACTTTGATAATTTGGTATGTGGGTGGACCGGTGCTTGGGTGCTTCCCTTACTTGGACAAGCCTCCCACTTATGATTAACCTCTATTACAAGCATCCGCAACTACAAAAGAAGTATTAAGGTAAACCTAACCATAGCATGAAACATGTGGATCCAAATCAGCCCCTTACGAAGCAACGCATAAACTAGGGTTTAAGCTTCTGTCACTCTAGCAACCCATCATCTAATTATTACTTCTCAGTGCCTTCCTCTAGGCCCAAACAATGGTGAAGTGGCATGTAGTCGATGTTCACATGACACCACTAGAGGAAAGACAACATACATCTTATCAAAATATCGAACGAATACCAAATTCACATGACTACTTATAGCAAGACTTCTCCCATGTCCTCAGGAACGAACGTAACTACTCACAAAGCATATTCATGTTCACAATCAGAAGGGTATTAATATGCATGATGGATCTGAACATATGATCTTCCACCAAGTAAACCAACTAGCATCAACTACAAGGAGTAATCAACACTACTAGCAACCTACAGGTACCAATCTGAGGTTTTGGTACAAAGATTGGATACAAGAGATGAACTAGGGTTTGAGAGGAGATGGTGCTGGTGAAGATGTTGATGAAGATAACCCTCCCCAAGATGGGAGAGTTGTTGGTGATGACGATGGCGATGATTTCCCTCTCCCGGAGGGAAGTATCCCCGGCAGAACAGCTCCGCCGGAGCCCTAGATTGGTTTCGTCAAGGTTCCGCCTTGAGACGGTGGCGCTTCATCCCGAAAGCCTCCTTATGATTTTTTTTCCAGGTCAAAACACCCCATATAGCAGAAGATGGGCATTGAGGGGCCACCGGCTGGCCCACGAGGCAGTGGGGCGCGTCCCCCATCCTCCTGGACAGGGTGTGGGCCCCCTGCTGTATTTCTTTCGTCATATATTTTTTATATTTTTTGAAACGGAGTTTCGTGGAGTTTCAAGGCTTTTTGAGTTGTGCATAATAGGTCTCCAATGTTTGCTCCTTTTCCAGCCCAGAATTCCAGCTGCCGGCATTCTCCCTCTTTATGTAAACCTTGTAAAATAAGAGAGAAAAGGCATAAGTATTGTGACATAATGTGTAATAACAACCCATAATGCAATAAATATCAACATAAAGGCATGATGCAAAATGGACGTATTAGAGGGGATACTCACCGTACATCATATTTGAACTCTCACATATTTTCTCGAATACGCACGAGTTTGGGTATCATATATTAAAGGAGAAAGGGGATAAAGGCCCCAGTCTACACGGAGGCGTTACAGATTAAAAACTATTTGTACACCGCCATATCCGTCATCGGTCTAGCCTACTACTCACTCATGACCCACCTTTCTACGTCCGAGAGGCACGCCTCCCAGGCTCCTTTCAGCTTCCCGGCTTGTAGCCATCGTCGGCCTTCTTCCACTATGCGTGCCGCAAGTGCTGCAACCGAAGGCGAGGCTCCATCAAAGACGACGGCATTTCTATGCTTCCAAAGTTCCCACATTACCAGCGTGAAAAAGGTTCGTATGCCCGTGGGTCGTTGCTCCGCACCGATCTGGGTGGTGCACCAATCCTTTAAGGTGTCCTCCAGCGTTGGCGTCCAGTTCGGCCTTCCGACAGCCGCGCAAATCTTCATCCACAGTGTTCGCGCAAACACGCAGCTCAGTAGTAGGTGCTCAATGGTCTCGTCCGCTTGTGCGCAGAAAGGGCATGCTGGTTGGTGAGGCAATTTTCTGCGTGCTAGTCTGTCAGACGCCCAACATCTATTCTTGAAGACGAGCCAAAGGAAGAATCGGCATTGCAGCGGCGTGCCGGACTTCCAAGTGAATGCTGCCATGGTGCTGACTTCTCAGCCTGCAAATTTGGCCGCATATGCCGATCTAACGGAAAATTGGCCACCCTTCTCCTAGGACCAAGCCACTGAATCATCGACCTCATCCAATAACATGACTTACTGAAGCCTTTCCCAGAGGTGCAAGTATTCGCCTAGTGAGTGCGCATCCAAGTTAGCCCCAGCGTCACGCGCCCAGAGGTTACCCTCCAAGGCCTATTGCATCGTCCGCGAGGCCCTGATGCGTCGCGGAACCGCTGCAAATAGCGATGTGGCCAGCTCTTGTATTCTCATGCCTAACAACCAGCGGTCCTCCCAAAACAAAGTGTTTCGTCCGTGCCCGACTGAGGCCCTAGTTGCTGCTGCGAAGATGGCCCTCGATTCCCTTGGAACGTCAATAATGAACTCAGACCACGGCCTTGTGGCGTCTGCTCTTTGGAGCCATGGCCAGCGCGCCTGCATGGCAATGTTAAGCTGTTGGAAGTCTCACATATTTGATGGCACTGGGTCAAAGGAGACATGGCAATGTAAGAAGGTAGGAGGGACATGGCAACTGGAAGTCTCACATATTTGACAACTTCTTTTGTGTTGTGCTGCTTCACCCAATCCATCTCACGCGCTACATGCACACCTAACTACTCCCTCCGTTCCAAAATAGATGACTTTACTTTGTATCGACTTTATACTAAAGTTGATACAAAGTGAAGTCATCTATTTTGGAACCGAGGGAGTATACAAGAGAGCAAGACTTCAAAGCCATGTCCCCTGAGAACCTGCTCCGAGTCAAAGGAGATAAGGTTTCTAGTGAACGTCTTAGTGTGAATGCTCACTTCTACTTGACTACATTCACTACCGAGCTTCTGCTTCAACCACTGCATCTATAATGGACGACCATGCACCATCATGACAGAGTTTCGGATGAACTTGTATGTCATGTCGATCTCTCTCTTGACACGTACTTTTGATTCGTGCACGATGCTAGATATGCCTAGTTTGTCTTATTTGATATCTTTAGTTAGGGCATCTCCAACATCGATTCTCAAACCGTCTGCAACCATATAGACTGCACGATCCAAACGTGTTCTGCCATCCAACGCGGTTATATATCGGTCTGTTAGACGGTTCGGACACATTTCCCCCTACAAACCAGAGACAAACTAGAGGGGCCTTTGCGGGTGTCCGAATCGCTGCCACGTCCGCTCCTAGTTACCCTGGCCCACCCAAAACCTACTCACTTGCACGTGTGCGTTCCCACCCTGCGCCAGCTGCCCGCATTCATGCCGCTGTAGAGCGGCCGCTTCGCAATTATGCCGACCGAGAGAGGACTCGACCTTTCACTGGTGCCGACATTGAAGCGGCACGCCGGGCGAGAGCGCTGCCTGCGTCGCGTCCCCGGTGTCCGTGCATGTTCAATGCCGGAGAGACGTTTACCATACGTGATGAGACGGATATCTACCACGCATGTCTAATGCCCTTCTATCAATATGCCACCATTACGCAGGCTCGTCGACCGAGGAACCAACTCCGGCGCCGCACATTGACACACCCAGACGCTTGATCTCACCGAAATCCTCTATTTAAAGGCGGCCACACCGGGCTAAACTCCACACCACAACACTTTTGCTCCACATCCTCCTCCCTTGCACCGCATCCACCATGACCGCAAGCTCTAGCATGATGTGGGAGAGCCTGTCATGGGAGCAGAACCACGAGGTGGCCGCCCTTGCAGCTATCCTGCAGACCCGCCGTGCCTGGCGGATCGAGCACGGCATGCCAACCAACTTGCCCGAGGTCTCCAACGACGACCCGATGGGCTCTGACGACGACACGGTGCCAGACCTCGCGCCTGTGCATGCCGGCCTGACCATGGAGTAGGCGTATGCGCACTACGACGCCGACATGTAGGAGGAGGAGCGGCCTGCATCGGCTCCTATGTCGGTGTTCTGGCAGGCACATGAGGAGCAGAGGTACAATATGTTCCTCCTCGGGCAGCACCGACTGGCAGAGGGCCAAATCAACGGCGAGCGCGCAAGTGATCAGGTCGTGGCCGCCATGGTCACGGTGAACCCAAACTTTGTTGCGGCGCAGCGGACGCTCGTACGAGACCGCGCGTGCTCAAGACGCCTCTCACAACACAGAGCGGGCGCCAATTGCGTGTTCTATGCGCCGTCGTCCAACTTTTGGAGACGCATGTGTGGCAGATGGACAGTGACAGACCGTCAACGTCCATGATCGACCTCACGTCCACCGGCGCCGGTGATTGACATGTTGCAGACTCCTGTGAGGATGAGTAGGGCATGAGAGGCTGCAAGGCATTGTGTCCCAAGTGGGCCTGTCCGTCTCGCATGTTGTGCTCTTCCTCATCGAAGACCGCACCTCCACTTCACGGGCCTTGTACCACGCCGCCGCTCATGAAGATGGCAGGTGGAGGACATGATTGCCGATGCGGAATACAAAGGAAGTGAACAACGAGCGCCACCGTAGGATAGGTTTAGTGTCCGGTCGCTTTTTGAATGAAAAGTGTATGAATTATAATGAATTTGTTTCGGTTTATACGAAAATCAGCTGTTCGCCTGGTTAGTTGAAACAATGTTTGAAATGTACTCCCTCCGTTCCTAAATATTTGTCTTTCTAGCATTTTAAATGGACTACAACATACGGATGTATGTAGACATATTTTAAAGTGTAGATTCACTCATTTTACTTTGTATGTAGTCACTTGTTGAAATCTCTAGAAAGACAAATATTTAGTAACGGAGGGAGTATGTGGACGATGTTGGATGGCCAGCTCTTGTATCCGTGTCCACTGACTGGTCCCTTAGTCTGCGGAAAGATGCGAAAACAAATTTGTGGGTTAGCATACTCATCCTGTTACTAAACTGGATTAAGTTTAACCAAAAATTGCTCAATAGACTTACCTTTTCAGTGCACTTTATGTAGTGGGTGTTTCTGAATTCTCTATTCAGTGCCTTTCAAAGGTTCCCAAGTTAGGCCGAATACTGGATTTTTCCACGCAGCGCTGCTCCGAATCAAGGATAGAGGGAACCTGCTTCACAAAGGCCGGGGCATACGGAAGCAGCAGCAACAGCAACAATAGGAAAACGGAAAAGCAGAGGCCGTCAAGTCTCGAGCCCGTGGCTGTCGGAAGTGGATGGCAAGGCGTGTAGAAAAGCGAGGAAACAAACCCCGCGAAACCAGCGAGTGGACCATGACGTGGACATGTCGATGCCACCACACACACACACGCCAGTGCGTGACATGGAATCTTCCCCGCTCCTGTCTCTCCTGCCGCCCTGCCCTTTTCAAGGTAGTGGAAATGCGGCAGCGTATAAACTAGTGCAAAGAAATTGGAGCGCATACGTATATAAAATGAATCTGTTTCTACTTCATCTTCAACCTGCAAAGAGGAGGAAGGGGATTTATAAAACGACGGTAGGGTGAAAGCAGCTATCAAGAGCTAAACCAACCAGGTCTCTTTGTTTAGCACATCTCCGTCATCACAGTACTAAATAACTAGCTTAGCGAGGAAGCTCAGTTCCGGCCAATCAGGTTCAGGCATTTTTCCCCCTTGGAATCGAGAAGATTCACACCTATGACAGCAGCCTAGTAGAAGAGTAGGAAAAGAAAAGGCAAAAAAGACAGAGAACGATAGCAGCAGCAGACTGACTCAAGTCAACGAATTCTTCGCTGGCTTTCCACTCGCGTGCATGGCCCACGAACCCAACCCAACCCAACCCACCCAACTGGGTCCGGCCCGGCCGCTCCACTGACTTTTACCACCGCACACGCCGGGCAATACAAAAGTGGGAGGCGTCGGCAGCAGCCGCACTGGACCGGGGCACCAGACGAGCGGACACATTGCAGCTTCCTCCTCCCACCTTTCCCCACCTGCTGCTGCTAGCAGCCCCGCCGCGTCCAGATCCGGTGGCCGATCTCCCCCGCCCGTCTCCCCATGGCGGCCGGAGCCCTCGGCCTGGCCCTCGTCGCGGCGTTCGCGCTCGCGCTCGCGGGGGCAAACTCCGAGGGCGACGCGCTCTCGGCGCTGCGCCGCAGCCTGCGGGACCCCGGCGGCGTGCTGCAGAGCTGGGACCCCACCCTCGTCAACCCCTGCACCTGGTTCCACGTCACCTGCGACCGCGACAACCGCGTCACCCGCCTGTGCGTTCCCCTCTCTTGCTCGCACTTTCATTTCTGTTTGGGTCGGGGCTATGGTCCG
This sequence comes from Secale cereale, assembly GCA_902687465.1. Lineage (NCBI taxonomy): Eukaryota > Viridiplantae > Streptophyta > Magnoliopsida > Poales > Poaceae > Secale > Secale cereale. The sequence goes on from LR738711.1 coordinate 780,475,127, forward strand.
TGGAAGGGGAATCGATTCGCCGGGCTCGCGTCTTTGGGGAGCAACCGATTTAACAACAGATGAGTTGATTCCTAGCTATGATTTGTTCCTGACAGGACAGACAGACCAGTGTTAAGGTTCATCTGCGTAATCGAGGATTTAGTGCTCAATACTGGTAGATTATTGTTGGCGGCGAAGGGTGGGTATGGTCCTACGTGAATCAAAAGAAGAGTCTGATCGGAAGTTAATCTGTTTGAGCAAGTGTTCTCAAGTTTTTTTTTGGGGGTTGCTTGGGGCAATAAGTTTGAAGTTTCCCAAGACTGAAGAAGTTAAACCATTTAGACTGAAAAGGGAAATAAAGTAAAAGAAGGCG
>LR738711.1:780475749-780615628 GCA_902687465.1 Secale cereale
GAATAAGTTACTGTGCTGGGATAGTTGGTGCTGTTTGTGTTCTCCATGATTGTTCACTGCCTAGTGCTTAAGGGCCCCAGCGGTTTGGACTTGAGTAGGTTGAAAAAAGACATACAGACATACAACCTTGGCAAAAACAACGCTCAGCAGAATATATGACCCACGCTCCTTTAGGCTCTTTAAATTCCGTGGGTGGCGTAGCTACCGAGATCAATGCAATGTTCCTTGGGATTTCGGATGAAATCATGAAACATTATATGCCTGCATTTTTTACATTTTCTTCTGCGTGCCATATCTTTCCATGATTCACTACACTCCCTCCGATTCATATTAATTGTCGCTGATTTAGTACCATATTACAAAGTTGTACCAAATCAGCGGCAATTAATATGGATTGGAGAGAGTAACATGTTTCTTTGCTGTATATATGAGAAGTGTGCTGTATATATGAAAAGTGCGGACATGCAAATTGTTCTCTTTTTTGGGACAAAAGCTATTGATGATTTCTTGTATTTGCATATGAGATCAATATTTTACAAGAATATCTTCATCTGATTGTTCTCTTCAAATACCCCCTCTTACAGAGATCTTGGTAACTTGAACTTATCTGGTCATCTGGTGCCCGAGCTTGGTAAATTGGAGCATTTGCAATACCTGTAAGTTCTTCTTTCACGTGGTTTCGTTCTTATTGCTAGTTTCTCTCAGTAGTAAGCTCAAACCTACTGTACTATTTTTGTTCACAACTGTTTACACATAAGTTCCATCATCTGCAAAATATGTTATTTTCATTGAAATAGATGATGTGTTCCATGTAAGTTGCAATTTGCAAAACACCAATAGTAGCATCTGATCATCAACTTAGTGCTGATTGATTTGTTATTTGGTCTGAGATGTGGCTCTTGTAACTACCAAACCATGTGCGCTTCTCCATAGATGGGATATATCCTACAAGAGACAGTTTTAACCTGCATGCATGTGATTTAGAATGGCATATTTTCAAGCCTCCAGGTGTAAATTTGTTTGAACGTTCAACTTATAATTTAGATTGGTTCTTTTTTCAGTCTAAAGCTTATGTATTAAGCTGTGTCACATAATATAGTAGCTTTACAGTACTACAACCTACGCTAATTAAGCTAATGGAATCCTGATTCCTGAGTTTGTAGTGGAACTTGAAAGCAAAAATGAACAGTAGGGACATGGATTAACCTGCTATGATGACAAACAAATCTTAAAGATATTCAGATATAAAAGGAGCTAACCATGGCTTCCATTATAGTATTATACAACCATTACATGCCTTCTTAGCTAGATACGATGCTATTTTCTGTCCTTCATCGATGTCCTCCAGAACCTGTTCAGTACACTGTGTAACTGAATACCTAATGCACATTATCCTATTTTGAACTGCTGTGTAGGATCCATTTCCATTGTTGTTGGTGGTGCATTTTGTTTACATTCTATTTCTTTAGAGTTTGTTTTGATGACGTTTAGGCCCGATGTATCAAAATTTCTGTTTAGTGCTCAATGTTTACTGATTATTCATCTCAATGCAATGCAGTTGTATTGACTATTAGTGTTGCAACAGGGAACTTTACAAAAATAATATTGAAGGAACGATCCCGTCGGAACTTGGTGATTTGAAGAACCTAATTAGCTTGGACTTGTACAAGAACAATGTTTCGGGGACTATACCTCCAACACTTGGGAAGTTGAAGTCCCTTGTATTCTTGTAAGTTTCATGCCTTCAAGTACTCTCTTCATATGAAATAGTTATCACATATTAGCAACTCAATGCGGATTTATTGCTGATTATGCTAAAGGTGAACATTCTGTATTGTTCTAATGGTGTCGTGTTGTGCTAGGATATCTGTTCGTAGGTGCTATGTACAGATGTAATACTATAGTTCTGTATTTTATGCTTGACATACGGTTGTGCTTTCATAGGCGTCTCAACGGCAATCGTTTGACTGGACCAATTCCAAGGGAGCTGGCTGGAATATCTAGCCTCAAAGTTGTGTAAGTACAGTTTCATTTCCAATGACGAGTGCAGTTGGCTCCACGTGAATTTGCCATGTGATAATTTTGGCTTCATTGTTTTACAGTGATGTTTCTGGTAATAATCTGTGTGGAACAATTCCCACGACTGGACCATTTGAGCACATTCCTCTCAGCAAGTAAGTCTGCTTGCCTTCTCTAATGTACTGCGACATGGGAGATCTTCAAGATATGCCCATAATAGAAGTTTCAAACTAATGAGAACTTCAAAGAATATAAGAGATTCTGCCTTTATTTTTGATATTCTGCCTTTAGTTTTAGGATGTTTGTCTCTTAACCAATACTTGTGAAAGGCAAATTAAATCACTCCTGTGATTATTTGACCGGCCAATATGTGGATCCTAAAATCACATGCATTTTCTCGTCAGCTCCTCACACTTCTTTAGTTACACATCTATGTTTGGATGCTTCTTTATTTGCAAAATTAATTTGGTTGACTGTTTTCGTGATAAGGTGGGTAATCACTATTTCTTTCTTTTTTTGTGGGTTGGGTAGTCACTATTTCTGATATGGAAGGGTATAATCTTATCATTCTGAAAGGGCATCATCCAAGGGCATGAGTGCAGGAATGAGAGGCTTTTTATCACCAATTTGTGCTGCTGTAGATTCGAGCATAGTTTAGTTGACCCATTCCAAGCACTTCCTTCGTCGCCCTAGTGTTTTCTTTTTCATCCCTTTCTGTCAATTCTCTTTTCAGTATTCCATATGTTTTGTGAACCAAAGGACATGGATAACTTTTTTATCCCAGCGGGCACATAACGCCGTAGACTCATAATCTCAACCATTATGTTTTCTTTCCATAATGATGCATTTTTTGTTTGTATCCAGCCTCCACTTTCCAGTTCATGTTCTCACCACCAGTATGTTGTTCCGTTTGTCGAGCCATTTGTTGACAAGTGTGGGCGTTATGTTTTATGTGCAGCTTCGAGAGGAACCCGCGCTTGGAAGGCCCAGAGCTACAAGGCCTGGCTGTATATGAAACCAACTGCTAAACGGCTACGGGAAGGTGGAAAATGCTAGGAAGTAATGGGCGTACAAGGTTTACCGGAGATCGGGGTGATATAGATTGTTAAGTCCGCAGTTTGCCACTTTGTAATGTTCCTCCCTACATAGCGCTGTCATGCCACGTGTGCCTTGCTCTCAGCAGGGAAGTTGAGTTGTTGTATGTGTGTAGCAGAACGATGCTTTCTGCCTGTGGAAGTAAAACATAAGATTGCCTATGTGTCATGACTCAAATGGTATTGTCATCTACTCATCTCTATTATGCCACCTTTTGCTCGAGCAAGCAATTAGATCTACTCCATCTATCCCATAATATAAGGGTAAAAGTTTGTAGACGGTGCATCGGCCGAAACTTCGGCGGGTCGCACTCCTCGTCACGTGCACAGCGTGAGCGCAGAGGGCCACACCCCTCTTCTTTCGTGGGCCCATTTAACTGTCCTCCTCCCTTCCTGACCCAACCTCCCCTTTTCCACCTCAATGTCGCGAGCTCCCTTTGGTTCCCCGCTGCCAAGTTGCGCGCCTACACGCGCTCGCCCCTTCCCTTCCCCTCCTCTTGTCCCCACTGCCGATACGTATTTGCTGCAACTGGAATCAAGGAAGCTACCACCGACGCTCGTTTTTGTTGGAACCAGGCGACGGCGAGCGTGGCCGGCGACGATGGCGCCTGACTTCGCTACAACGTTGCAACCGACGAAAATCAAAGCTGGAACGGGCATTCACGTTTGCCGGAAAGCGTTTTTTGATTTTGCTTCCTTCAACCGACCACCGGAGCTCTTGACACCCTCGTCGGCGACGCCGTAAAATGTTGCAACTGGCAAAAACAAAGCTGGAACGGGCATCCCTTCATGGGGAAGAGCGAAAGCCCGCATTCCTGGGTTTTAGGCTGCTCAAGTAGAGTCAGCAGCCGTAAGCCCAAGATAGGGGAGACATGCCCTTTAGGGCGTATCGACCCGATGCCGAAGGACTGTTCCTAGCCTCGAGGAGTGAATCCGAGAGGCGTGACTGGAGCAACTGAGTGGGTACTGGGAACCGTAGGGATGATGATAGATCTATCGGAGAGGGGGGACAAGATCTCGCGGAGCGGAGCCCACTCGTATTCACGTTTGCTGAAAGCGTTTTTTGATTTTGCTTCAACCTACCCCCCGTAGCTTTGATTTTGTTGCAACCGAGAACCTGGAAAGCTTCCACTGGTGAGTTATTTTTCTTGCTTCGATGGCGATAGATGGAACTGGTGACCAAGGAGACGACGGTGACGCGAGCGGCATGCACCCGATGGCGAGGGTCGGTGGGGGCGGTCAGGCGCGCACCTGGTGTTGTAACCATGGGGCGGCGAGGTGCAACCGCTGCCGGCCGGTTCTACATAGGCGTGATGTCGGAGCGGCGACCCGCCATGGCGAGGAGCTGCGAAGAACATGCCGGTCGACGATAAGGGATGCGTACGGCGACGACGAGGTTGCAAGCGCAGCGCGGGAACGCCAATGACTGCTCGATGTCGGGTGCGGGGGCGGCGCTCTCTTCCTCTCTTTTTTCCCGTGCAGAAGGTTGACGATGGGTGCGGGGGAAGAGGGGGAGAGATTCAATGGCTGCGCGTGTATATCGAATGGATCTGGCCGAACCGACCGAAAAATTGGGCCGGCACGCCGGCGCCCAACACTGCCCTAATATAAGAGCGTTTTTAGTGATAAAAACGCTTTTATATTATGGGATGGAGGGAGTAGCATTCTAGCTGGTGGATAACTGATGTAGGGTTGATATGGCATTGGTGTGAGATGTCCAAGCAAGAGTAGCTGGCAGACTTCCAACCTCTTTTCTGACCTGAAGTATATATCAAATTAAATTCTTATAGCGGTGCCAACCTCACATGCCAACCAAAACAATTGAAGTAAACGGATGGCCGTTGCTGGCATTTTATACTGCCTGTCCTTTTGGAGACCTCTGCTAATATCTTAAAAAATATTCAGGTTGGACAGTTAAAAATCATGTGCAAGTTTGTCTCAAAAGCATCTTCACAACATGTACAAGGGAAATTACCTTTTGACAGGAAAGAAGTTAAGTGACAGTGATTTCCTCAGAAGAAGTTACTGGGGCTAAATTATTGGAATATGAGATGAAACTATCAGACACGATCGGGCTAAGAGCATCTCCAACCGTTGGTCCCTCAGGGGGCTCGAAAAATCGCCGTCTAGGGACGAATCGGCGCTAAAATCGGCCTTGGGGCCGATCTGGTTCCCAGCCGCCGGCCCTAGGGTCGTCCCCAAACGCCTATTTTAAAATTTTCCAAAATAGTAATTCGGCTATAATTCGGCAAACGGAACAAATATTCGGCGAAATCTAACAGTTTTTTACATAGCAAACCTTAAAAGTTATTAAAGAAAAAAACAAAGGCCGCTACTGGCTGAACATGGCGTAGTCGCCATCGTTCTTTTCCTTCTTCACGCGGACGTCACTGCTGGAGCCCAGGCCAGGGTCGCCCTGGCGGACCGGCGGCGGCTTGTCGTCATTGTTGTCGTCGAGAACGACGACGCCTCCCTCGACGCGGCCGCGGCGCCGAGCGGCGATCTCCTCAAGGGTGCGGCGCTGGCGCTTTAGCTCCTCCCACGCCCAGTCCTCCCGCGCCTACTTCATGGCCACCGCGTTGTCGAGGTTTGGCTCCGTCTTCACGCCGGCGACCCTTGCTCTGTCTTCACGGTGGCGAGACCCGGCTCCGTCTTCGGCTTGACGAGGCGGGGAGGAGCCAAGGAGGAGGCACGGCCCCTCGTTGATGACGATGCCGGCGCTGTGAGTGCGCCTCCCGAGCGGCATTTCCACGGGCTCCACCTTGACAGAGACCAGCGTCGGCGACCCGGAGGAGTGGGTGGTGGACCGAGAGGAGGAGGAGGACTCGCCGAGCATCCTCCTCGGCAACCACACACCGCCGCTGCGGTTGCCAATCCGGCGGACGTCCGGGGCCGCTGGGTACTCGAACGACGGATCATTGCCGCCCTCGAGGTGCTCGAGGACAGCGTGAAGTGTGCGGCCGGGGACGCCTCACCACAGGCGGTGGCCGTCGCTGTTGCTGCGGCCCGCACCACCGGCGCGTTGTTGGTGGAGGTAAGCCGCTCGGCATGCCGGCTGAAAGAACATGCGGTGCCCCCATGTTTGGTTTTGGTAATCGATGACAATCTCTATGGACTAATGGTTGCCCTGAGTTATATTTGAAGGGTTTGTCCATAGGCTTTTCTTGGAGTTCATTTGTTGGTTTCAAGGAGAGTTTGTGATGACCAAGGTGCTATTAAGGAATTATCCAAAGATTGGTCTTGTGAGTGTTGAGCTTATTGCAAGCATGTCTTGAAGAAGAAGAGTGTGTTATCATTCATGTTTACCTTCAAGACATCATCCAAATGAAGAGAGTTGGAAAGATTCAAGGTTGATCAAGACTAAGTGAAGGAGTGAATCGAGTTGATCAACACACAAAGCGTAGAAGATGTACCGAGAGGGATCAAGCAATCCTATGGTATGGTAAGCATTGTCAATCACGCTTTGTGTACTAACTCATGGTCTTCGTGAGAGTTCTTTGTGGGGTTAGGTTGCGGTGTGCAAGTTCAAGTGGAGCATCACAAAGAAATCAAGTGCTTGAAGCTTGCCGTCCATTGTCGTGACAATGGACTTGTGAAGATATGCCGAAGAGTGGCTCACCCATAGAGGAGTATGGGGGAGCAATCTACTAGTCTTCACCGAGACAACGCAATCAAGAAAGGTGGTCCAACTTGAGGAAGTCAAGATCGTCTACATCTAGCTCAAGTGGACTTTGTGCAAAGCAAAGGTTTGTCCTTGATAGGTTTTCTATTTTACCGGTCTCGTGGTGGTAGTTGGGAGACCGGGTTATAGGATCGTTTGCCGTACTATCAAGGGGGGCTCTCAAGTTGGTAGCTTGATTGTATCGTTAGTAGAGAGCTCAAACCATTGCATCCTTGCATCATGTTTCTTGGTTCCTATTTGGTTCTCTTTGTGAGTCTTAGAGCTTATGGTCATCTTGATGACAAGCTTGAGTTCATCGAAAACGGAGTTCACATGTGTCTTCTATGATGTTTTCGGTGTTGGGTGTTTTACCGGTCTTATCCGAGGAAGGGTTCTCACCATTTTCTTATGGGCCTTTTCTAAATTTTCTTCTTATTGGTTTTTCTATCAAGATTGTGTTAGCCCTTGTCGCTAGCTTTCCAAAAAACTTGGTTTCATCGAATTCGGAGTCCGTATGCAAAAGTTATTGTCGTTTTGGTGTACTGAAAAGGCTGCAGCGGTACTACCGTGGGTTCGAGCGGAAGTAATTTTTTACTACCGCTTTCGGGAGCGGTACTACCGCTTTCGGGAGCGGTACTACCGCTTCGAGCAGTACTACCGCGGCTACTTCCATGGCTACTTCCGCTCGGGACCAAAAACTCGTCACAAGTCCAGCGGTGGTAGGCACGGATGTAATTTTTTAGTACCGCTCGCAAGCAGTAGTACCGCTACCCTTAGCAGTAGTACCGCTACCCGTAGCGGTAGTACCGTGAGGTCAAGCGGTACTACCGCTCCGACGGTTCTTCTGACCTTTTTGCCTCCTCGCTATTGTTTTTCAAAGGGGTTCTACTGCCCTAGCGGTAGTACCGCTCCTGGAGCGGTAGTACCGCTCTGTGCGGGCTGTGAGCATAACGGTTGGATTTTTCCCCCACCTATAAAAGGGGGTCTTCTTCCCCCAATGAACCTTATCCTTTGAGCTCGTGTTCTTCCCCCATTGTTGACCTTCTTAGAGCTTGCTATCTCTCAATCCCGCCATGGATTCTTGCTAGTTCTTGGGGGAAAAGAGAGAGGAGATCTAGATCCACATTTCCACCAATCACTTTCTCCTCTAGGTGAGGGGAACCCCTTGGATCTTGATCTTGGAGTTCTTGGTGTTCTCCTTCTTGTTCTTCCTCTCATTTCCCTCCCTAGCATTAGTTGCTTTGGTGGGATTTGGGAGAGAAGGACTTGGGCACTCCGTGTGCCCTTGCCATTGCATTTGGTGCATCGGTTTGAGTTCTCCACGGTGATACGTGGAAGTGAAGTTGAGAAGCTTATTACTCTTGGGCTTGGTACCCTTGAGCTTGTTCCTCTTGGGTGCTTGGGCGCCCTAGACGGTTGGTGGTGTTCGGAGCTCAATCATTGTGGTGTAAAGCTCCGGGCAAGCGTCGGGGTCTCCAATTAGGTTGTGGAGATCGCCCCGAGCAATTTGACGGGTTCCGGTAACCGCCCCCAAGGGTTGCCAAAGTGTACGGGTTCGATGACCGCCCCCAAGGGTTGCCATTTGTACGGGTTCGGTGACCGCCCTCAAGGGTCCCTTAGTGGAATCACGGCATCTTGCATTGTGCGAGGGCGTGAGGAGATTACGGTGGCCCTAGTGGCTTCTTGGGGAGCATTGTGCCTCCACACCGCTCCAAACGGAGATTAGCATCCGCAAGGGTGTGAACTTCGGGATACATCATCGTCTCCACGTTCCTCGATTATCTCTTACCCGAGCCCTTTACTTATGCACTATACTTTGTGATAGATATATTGTTTCTTGTCATATATCTTGCTATCACCTAGTTGTTTATCTTGCTTAGCATAAGTTGTCGGTGCACATAGGTGAGCCTAGTTGTTGTAGGTTTTGTGCTTGACAAATTAACCGCTAGGTTTATTCCGCATTTGTTCAAGCCTAAACCGTAATTATTTTAAATCGCCTATTCACGCCCCCCCCCCCCTCTAGGCGACATCCACGATCTTTCAATTGGTATCAGAGCCTCGTCTCTCTTTATAGGGCTTTACCGCCTAGAGAGTAAGGATGTCGACTAGGGGTTTAGGTTTCTCTGACACTCTTAGTTTCAATGGCACAAATTTTGATGTTTGGGTAATTCGCATGCTTAATCTCTTTAGGGTCATGGACCCAAATTTAGAGCGAATTGTAGATATGGGTTTTTCTCCTCCAAAGGATGCACAAAGATTATCTTTAGAGGATGAGAAAAACTCTTATCTCAATGCTCAAGCTTCTAATGTGCTTTTTGATGCTTTGAGCAATGTAGTTATATTTCAACTCATGCCGTTCCGGGATGCTCATGAGTTGTGGACAAAGCTTCAAGATAAATATGGTGTGTCCAAGAACTGTAGGAATGATTGTTCTCCCTCCACCTCCGGCCGTGTTGTCTTCTCAACTTCTTCTACTTCACCTACATGTGGTTTGCCACAAGGTAATGATATGATGAGTAGTGTTGGTCATTGCAATGATGATAGTATGCTTATTGTGGATGATCCTTCATCACTATCTTATTGCAATGCATCTTCTTTGGACTTTAACACTTCGAGCACCCTACATGTTTCACATGCTTGTGTTGATAGTCCTTGCATATCATGTAGAAATTGCTTGACAAAAACTCATGATGATATGCTTGCTATGTCTTGTTGCCATGATAAAAATGCATCTATTTCCTCGAATTGTTGTGCTAACAATGTAGAGGAAACCCAACACCCCATGGAACAAGATGTAGTCTTGAATGGTGCTTCAAGGGATCCTACATCGTCATCTATTGCGTTTTGCCTTATGACTAAGGCTTCAAAGGTATCTCCCACTTTGAACCCCAATATATCTTGTGATGATAGTGATGATGACAATGATGATGATGTAGAAAATGATGAAGAGAATGATAATGTTGCCTCCTTAAAAATTAAGGGGGAAATGATTTTTAAAGCTCTTCTTAAGAATAAATTAGCTCATTCCAACTTTATGGAAATCATGTCTATTGCCATTGAGGGCAAGAAATATATTGATGAGTTGGAATCTCATCTAGAGGAGCATGAGGTCACCATTGAGAAAATGGAAGGTCATGAGCGTGATTACGCTAATGAGATCGCCGATCTTTCGCAAGCTCTTGAACTTGAACAAACCACCAAGGAATCTCTTGAGGAGACTTTTGCTCTAGAACTATCTAGAATAAAGGAATCCCGTGATAGAGCTCTCAAGGTGGCTAATGATTTTGAAACTAAAAATGAGAAGCTTGAAGTTGCACATGCTAAACTCCTTGAAGATTTTGAGCACCTCGAAAATGGCTCAAGGGTCATTAAGAGTGAGCTCATTAAACTTACCGAGTCTCATGCTCAACTTAAAGCTTCATATTCTAAAGAGCTTGCCAAGTTGCCTTCTCCTCTTGCTATTATTGATGATGCTTGTGCTGTTGGGGAACGTAGTATTTTCAAAATTTTCCTACGATCACGCAAGATCTATCTACTAGATGCATAGCAACAAGAGGGGAGAGTGTGTCTACGTACCCTCGTAGACCGAAAGCGGAAGCGTTTATCAACGCGGTTGATGTAGTCGTGCACCTTAACGATCCGTCCCGATCTAGTACCGAACGTACGGCACCTTCGCGTTCAACACACGTTCAGCTCGATGACGTCCTCGCCTTCTTGATCCAGCAAGACGGGCGAAGTAGTAGATGAGTTCCGGCAGCACGACGGCGTGGTGACGGTTGTTGATGAAGAACAATCTCTGGAGGGCTTTGCCAAGCACTACAGAAACTAGACGGAGGATAAACTAGAGGGTCGGGGTAGCCGGCACACGGCTTGGTGTATCTTGATGTGTTTTGGGTGCTAGCCCTACCCCTCTATTTATATGTTGAGCCTAGGGGTCGAAACTTGGAGTAAAAGCCTTCACAAAGTCGGTTTCACCCGAAAGGCAAGAGTCCTTCTCGGACTCCAGGGCCAGATGCCAGGGTTCCCGGCGTCTGGACCCAGACGCCAGGGACCCTGGCGTCTGGCCCCTGGACTTCGCAAAACTTCCTTTTGCGCCTTCCAAAAACCTTGTGTGCTTTCCCTTTTGGCCCAAATAAAGTGTTCTCGTACCCAAACACTTCGGGAAACATCCGAAACCCCTTTCGGTGAATTCCGGAACCCTTCCGGAGGTCAAACACTATTATCCCATATATTAATCTTTATCTCCGGACCATTCCGGAGTTCCTCGTCATGTCCGTGATCACATCCGGGACTCCGAATAACATTCGGTCACCAACATACATAACTCATTAAATACTATATCATCAACGAACGTTTAAGCGTGCGGACCCTACGGGTTCGAGAACTATGTAGACATGACCGAGACATCTCTCCGGTCAATAACCAATAGCGGAACCTGGATGCCCATATTGGCTCCTACATATTCTACGAAGATCTTTATCGGTCGAACCGCATAACAACATACGTTGTTCCTTTTGTCATCGGTATGTTACTTGCCCGAGATTCGATCGTCGGTATCTCTATACCTAGTTCAATCTCGTTACTGGCAAGTCTCTTTAATCGTTCCGTAACACATCATCTCGTGACTAACTCATTAGCCTTTTTGCTTGCAAGGCTTATTATGATGTGTGTTACCGAGAGGGCCCAGAGATACCTCTCCGACACTCGGAGTGACAAATCCTAATCTTGATCTATGCCAACACCACGAATACTTTCGGAGACACCTGTAGAGCATCTTTATGATCACCCAGTTACGTTGTGACGTTTGATAGCACACAAGGCGATCCTACGGTATTCGGGAGTTGCATAATCTCATAGTCATAGGAACATGTATAAGTCATGAAGAAAGCAATAGCAGTAAAACTAAACGATCATAGTGCTATGCTAACGGATGGGTCTTGTCCATCACATCATTCTCCTAATGATGTGATCCCGTTGATCAAATGACAACTCATGTCTATGGTTAGGAAACATAACCATCTTTGATCAATGAGCTAGTCTAGTAGAGGCATACTAGGGACACTCTGTTTTGTCTATGTATTCACACATGTACTAAGTTTCCGGTTAATACAATTCTAGCATGAATAATAAACATTTATCATGATATAAGGAAATATAAATAACATTATTATTATTGCCTCTAGGGCATATTTCCTTCAGTCTCCCACTTGAACTAGAGTCAATAATCTAGATTACAAAGTGATGATCCTCACACCCATGGAGTCCTGGTGCTGATCATGTTTTGCCCGTGGAAGAGGCTTAGTCAACGGGTCTGCAACATTCAGATCCGTATGTATTTTGCAAATCTCTATGTCTCCTTCCTTGACTAGATCGCGGATGGAATTGAAGCGTCTTTTGATGTGCTTTGTTCTCTTGTGAAACCTGGATTCCTTCGCCAAGGCTATTGCTCCAGTGTTGTCACAAAAGATTTTCATTGGACCCGATGCACTAGGTATAACACCTAGATCGGATATGAACTCCTTCATCCAGACTCCTTCATTTGCTGCTTCCGAAGCAGCTATGTATTCCGCTTCACACGTAGATCCCGCCACGACGCTCTGCTTGGAACCGCACCAACTGACAGCTCCACCGCTCAATAAAAATACATATCCGGTTTGTGACTTAGAGTCATCTGGATCAGTGTCAAAGCTAGAATCGACGTAACCGTTTACGACGAGCTCTTTGTCACCTCCATATACGAGAAACATATCCTTAGTCCTTTTCAGGTATTTCAGGATGTTCTTGACCGCTGTCCAGTGATCCACTCCTGGATTACTTTGGTACCTCCCTGCTAGACTTATAGCAAGGCACACATCAGGTCTGGTACACAGCATTGCATACATGATAGATCCTATGGCTGAGGCATAGGGAATGACTTTCATTTTCTCTCTATCTTCTGCAGTGGTCGGGCATTGAGTCTTACTCAACTTCATACCTTGTAATACAGGCAAGAACCCTTTCTTTGACTGATCCATTTTGAACTACTTCAAAATCTTATCAAGGTATGTGCTTTGTGAAAGTCCAATTAAGCGTCTTGATCTATCTCTATAGATCTTGATGCCTAATATATAAGCAGCTTCACCGAGGTCTTTCATTGAAAAATTCTTATTCAAGTATCCTTTTATGCTATCCAGAAATTCTATATCATTTCCAATCAATAATATGTCATCCACATACAATATTAGAAATGCTACAGAGCTCCCACTCACTTTCTTGTAAATACAGGCTTCTCCAAAAGTCTGCATAAAACCATATGCTTTGATCACCTCATCAAAGCGTATATTCCAACTCCGAGATGCTTGCACCAGTCCATAGATGGATCGCTGGAGCTTGCATACTTTGTTAGCACCTTTTGGATCGACAAAACCTTCTGGTTGCATCATATACAAGTCTTCTTTGAGATATCCATTCAGGAATGCAGTTTTGACATCCATTTGCCAGATTTCATAATCATAAAATGCGGCAATTGCTAACATGATTTGGACAGACTTAAGCATCGCTACAGGTGAGAAAGTCTCATCGTAGTCAACTCCTTGAACTTGTCGAAACCCTTTCGCAACAAGTCGAGCTTTGTAAACAGTAACATTACCGTCAGCGTCAGTCTTCCTCTTGAAGATTCATTTATTTTCGATGGCTTGCCGATCATCGGGCAAGTCAACCAAAGTCCACACTTTGTTCTCATACATGGATCCCATCTCAGATTTCATGGCCTCAAGCCATTTTGCGGAATCTGGGCTCATCATCGCTTCCTCATAGTTCGTAGGTTCATCATGGTCTAGTAACATGATTTCCAGAACTGGGTTGCCGTACCACTCTGGTGCGGAACGTACTCTGGTTGATCTACGACGTTCAGCAGAAACTTGATCCGAAGTTTCATGATCATCATCATTAACTTCCTCACTGATTGGTGTAGGAATCACTGGAACAATTTTCTGTGATGTACTACTTTCCAATCCGGGAGAAGGTACAATTACCTCATCAAGTTCTACTTTCCTCCCACTCACTTCTTTCGAGAGAAACTCCTTCTCTAGAAAGGATCCACTCTTAGCAACGAATATCTTGCCTTCAGATCTGTGATAGAAGGTGTACCCAACAGTCTCTTTTGGGTATCCTATGAAGACACATTTCTCTGACTTGGGTTCGAGCTTATCAGGTTGAAGCTTTTTCACATAAGCATCACAGCCCCAAACTTTAAGAAACGACAACTTTGGTTTCTTGCCAAACCATAGTTCATAAGGTGTCATATCACCGGATTTAGATGGTGCCCTATTTAACGTGAATGCAGCTGTCTCTAAAGCATAACCCCAAAATGATAGCGGTAAATCGGTAAGAGACATCATAGATCGCACCATATCCAATAAAGTACGGTTACGACGTTCGGACACACCATTACGCTGTGGTGTTCCGGGTGGCGTGAGCTGTGAAACTATTCCACATTGTTTTAAATGAAGACCAAACTCGTAACTCAAATATTCTCCTCCAGGATCAGATCGTAGAAACTTTATTTTCTTGTTACGATGATTCTCTACTTCACTCTGAAATTCTTTGAACTTTTCAAATGTTTCAGACTTGTGCTTCATTAAGTAGATATACCCATATCTGCTCAAATCATCAGTGAAGGTCAGAAAATAACGATACCCACCGCGAGCTTCAACACTCATTGGCCCACATACATCAGTATGTATGATTTCCAACAAATCTGTTGCTCGCTCCATAGTTCCGGAGAACGGAGTTTTAGTCATCTTGCCCATGAGGCATGGTTCGCAAGCACCAAGTGATTCATAATCAAGTGATTCCAAAAGTCCATCACTATGGAGTTTCTTCATGCGATTTACACCAATATGACCCGAACGGCAGTGCCACAAATAAGTTGCACTATCATTATTAACCTTGCATCTTTTGGTTTCAATATTATGAATATGTGTATCACTACAATCGAGATCTAATAAGAATAGACCACTCTTTAAGGGTGCATGACCATAAAAGATATTATTCATAAAAATAGAACAACCATTATTCTCTGATTTAAATGAATAACCGTCTCGCAACAAACAAGATCCAAATATAATGTTCATGCTCAACGCTGGCACCAAATAACAATTATTTAGGTCTAAAACTAATCCCGAAGGTAGATGTAGAGGTAGCGTGCCGACGGCGATCACATCGACTTTGGAACCATTTCCCACGCGCATCGTCACCTCGTCCTTAGCCAATCTTCGTTTAATCCATAGTCCCTGTTTCGAGTTACAAATATTAGCAACCGAACCGGTATCAAATACCCAGGTACTACTACGAGCATTAGTAAGGTGCACATCAATAACATGTATATCACATATACCTTTGTTCACCTTGCCATCCTTCTTATCCGCCAAATACTTGGGGCAGTTCCGCTTCCAGTGTCCAGTCCCCTTGCAGTAGAAGCACTCAGTTTCAGGCTTGGCTCCAGACTTGGGTTTCTTCGTGGGAGTAGCAACTGTCTTGCTATTCTTCTTGAAGTTCCCCTTCTTTCCCTTGCCCTTTTTCTTGAAACTAGTGGTCTTGTTAACCATCAACACTTGATGCTCCTTTTTGATTTCTACCTCCGCAGCCTTGAGCATAGCGAAGAGCTCGGGAATTGTCTTTTGCATCCCTTGCATATTATAGTTCATCACGAAGCCTTTATAGCTTGGTGGCAGTGATTTGAAGAACTCTATCAATAACACTATCCTCGTCAACTTTGCAACCAAGTTGAGTCATATGATTGTAGTACCCAGACATTCTGAGCAAGTGTTCACTGATAGAACTATTCTCCTCCATCTTGCAGCTATAGAACTTATTGGAAATCTCATATTTCTCAATCCGGGCATTTGCTTGAAATATTAACTTCAACTCCTGGAACATCTCATATGGTCCATGACGTTCAAAACGTCGTTGAAGTCCCGGTTCTAAGCCGTAAAGCATGGCACACTGAACTATCGTGTAGTCATCAGACCGCGACTGCCAGACGTTCAAAGCGTCTACATTAGCGGGAGGGGGCTTGTCACCTAGCGGTGCTTCAAGGACATAATTCTTCTGTGCAGCAAT
This sequence comes from Secale cereale, assembly GCA_902687465.1. Lineage (NCBI taxonomy): Eukaryota > Viridiplantae > Streptophyta > Magnoliopsida > Poales > Poaceae > Secale > Secale cereale. Next base: position 780,491,626 of record LR738711.1, read on the forward strand.
GAGGATAATCCTCAAGTTACGGACCCAATCCGTGTAATTGCTACCATCATCTTTCAACTTAGCTTTCTCTAGGAATGCATTAAAATTCAAAGGAACGGTAGCACGGGCCATTGATCTACAACAACATAGATATGCAAAAACTTTCAGGACTAAGTTCATGATAATTTAAAGTTCAATTTAATCATATTAATTGAAGAACTCCCACTTAGATAGACATCCCTCTGGTCATCTAAATGATCACGTGATCCAAATCAACTAAACCATGTCCGATCATCACATGAGATGGAGTAGTATCAATGGTGAACATCTTATGTTGATCATATCTACTATATGATTCACGCTCGACCTTTCGGTCTCCAGTGTTCCGAGGCCATATCTACATATGCTAGGCTCGTCAAGTTTAACCCGAGTATTCTGCGTGTGCAAAACTGGCTTACACCCGTTGTATTTGAACGTAGAGCTTATCACACCCGATCATCACGTGGTGTCTCGGCACGACGAACTTTCGCAACGGTGCATACTCAGGGAGAACACTTATACCTTGAAATTTAGTAAGGGGTCATCTTATAATGCTACCGTCGTTCTAAGCAAAATAAGAAGCATAATAAGATAAACATCACATGCAATCAAAATATGTGACATGATATGGCCATCATCATCTTGTGCTTTTGATCTCCATCTCTAAAGTACCGTCATGATCACCTTCGTCACCGGCGCGACACCTTGATCTCCATCGTAGCATCGTTGTCGTCTCGCCAACTATTGCTTCTACGACTATCGCTACCGCTTAGTGATAAAGTAAAGCAATTACATGGCGATTGCATTTCATACAATAAAGCGACAACCATATGGCTCCTGTCAGTTGCCGATAACATTACAAAACATGATCATCTCATACAAAACCGTATAACTCATCATGTCTTGACCATATCACATCACAACATGCCCTGCAAAAACAAGTTAGACGTCCTCTACTTTGTTGTTGCAAGTTTTACGTGGCTGCTACGGGCTTAGCAAGAACCGTTCTTACCTACGCATACAAAACCACAACGATGTTTCGTCAAGTATGTGTTGTTTTAACCTTCACAAGGACCGGGCGTACCCACACTTGATTCAGCTAAAGTGAGAGAGACAGACACCCGCCAGTCACCTTTAAGCAACGAGTGCTCGTAACGGTGAAACCAGTCTCGCGTAAGCGTACGCGTAATGTCGGTCCGGGCCGCTTCATCTCACAATACCGCTGAAGCAAAGTATGACATGCTGGTAAGCAGTATGACTAGTATCGCCCACAACTCATTGTGTTCTACTCGTGCATATCATCTACGCATAGACCTGGCTCTGATGCCACTGTTGGGGAACGTAGTATTTTCAAAATTTTCCTACGATCACGCAAGATCTATCTACTAGATGCATAGCAACGAGAGGGAAGAGTGTGTCTACGTACCCTCGTAGACCGAAAGCGGAAGCGTTTATCAACGCGGTTGATGTAGTCGTGCACCTTCACGATCCGTCCCGATCTAGTACCGAACGTACGGCACCTCCGCGTTCAGCACACGTTCAGCTCGATGACGTCCTCGCCTTCTTGATCCAGCAAGACGGGCGAAGTAGTAGATGAGTTCCGGCAGCACGACGGCGTGGTGACGGTTGTTGATGAAGAACAATCTCTGCAGGGCTTTGCCAAGCACTATAGAAACTAGACGGAGGATAAACTAGAGGGTCGGGGTAGCCGGCACACGGCTTGGTGTATCTTGATGTGTTTTGGGTGCTAGCCCTACCCCTCTATTTATATGTTGAGCCTAGGGGTCGAAACTTGGAGTAAAAGCCTTCACAAAGTCGGTTTCACCCGAAAGGCAAGAGTCCTTCTCGGACTCCAGGGCCAGACGCCAGGGTTCCCGGCGTCTGGACCCAGACGCCAGGGACCCTGGCGTCTGGCCCCTGGACTTCGCAAAACTTCCTTTTGCGCCTTCCAAAAACCTTGTGTGCTTTCCCTTTTGGCCCAAATAAAGTGTTCTCGTACCCAAACACTTCGGGAAACATCCGAAACCCCTTTCGGTGAATTCCGGAACCCTTCCGGAGGTCAAACACTATTATCCCATATATTAATCTTTATCTCCGAACCATTCCGGAGTTCCTCGTCATGTCCGTGATCACATCCGGGACTCCGAATAACATTCGGTCACCAACATACATAACTCATTAAATACTATATCGTCAACGAACGTTTAAGCGTGCGGACCCTACGGGTTCGAGAACTATGTAGACATGACCGAGACATCTCTCCGGTCAATAACCAATAGCGGAAACTGGATGCCCATATTGGCTCCTACATATTCTACGAAGATCTTTATCGGTCGAACCGCATAACAACATACGTTGTTCCTTTTGTCATCGGTATGTTACTTGCCCGAGATTTGATCGTCGGTATCTCTATACCTAGTTCAATCTCGTTACCGGCAAGTCTCTTTACTCGTTCAGTAACACATCATCTCGTGACTAACTCATTAGCCTTTTTGCTTGCAAGGCTTATTATGATGTGTGTTACCGAGAGGGCCCAGAGATACCTCTCCGACACTCGGAGTGACAAATCCTAATCTTGATCTATGCCAACACCACGAATACTTTCGGAGACACCTGTAGAGCATCTTTATGATCACCCAGTTACGTTGTGACGTTTGATAGCACACAAGGCGATCCTACGGTATTCGGGAGTTGCATAATCTCATAGTCATAGGAACATGTATAAGTCATGAAGAAAGCAATAGCAGTAAAACTAAACGATCATAGTGCTATGCTAACGGATGGGTCTTGTCCATCACATCATTATCCTAATGATGTGATCCCGTTGATCAAATGACAACTCATGTCTATGGTTAGGAAACATAACCATCTTTGATCAATGAGCTAGTCTAGTAGAGGCATACTAGGGACACTCTGTTTTGTCTATGTATTCACACATTTACTAAGTTTCCGGTTAATACAATTCTAGCATGAATAATAAACATTTATAATGATATAAGGAAATATAAATAACATTATTATTATTGCCTCTAGGGCATATTTCCTTCATGTGCTACTAACTCTATTTCTAGTGAAGCATCCATTTTGAAGGAGAATGTTGAGCTAAGGGCTCAACTTGAGTTGTTATCTAGCAATTATGGGAAATTGGAAGAAAGTCATGTAAAGCTCACAAGCTCTCATGATGATCTTCTAGTATCCCACAATGTGCAAAAGATAGCTCATGAGGCTATGATTATCAAGGTAACATCTAGTGAGTCTCATGTGGTCGCTAGCACTACTTCTAGTCAAAATGCTATATTGCCATGTGCTAGTCCTCGTAATTCATCTATGCATAACATTGGTACATCTTGTGATGAATTGCTTTCCTTGCCTTGTTGCTCTAACAATGAAGCCTATACTTCCTCTAGTACTTGTGTTGATACTAACCATGTAGAGGAAATCAAAGAGCTCAAGGCCCAAGTCTCTTCCTTGAAGAAAGACTTGGAAAAGTGTCATGAAGGGAAGTCCACACTCAACAATATCTTGAGTGTGCAAAAATCCCCCAATGACAAAGGTGGACTTGGATTCAACTCCAACAAGAAGAAAAGGTCCAAGATCATTAAGAAGAATAAGGGCCAAGAACAACTCAAGAATTCGGCCAAGATTATTTGCTTCAAGTGCAAAATTGAAGGGCATCATGTTAGATCTTGCCCATTGAAGAAGAAGGCCATTAGTGACAAGCAACAAGGGAAGATGCCACAAGTTCATTCTCGTGCTCAACCGCAAGTTGGAGAAAGGCCGCTTCCCAAGAAGACTCATGGTAATGCTTCTCATTTTGAGAAATCAAATGAGAAGAAAGTGAAGAGTAGATGTTGCTACCTATGCCGTGAGAAGGGTCACCTTGCTTCTTCATGCACTAGTGGTAACTTATCCAACCCAATTATTATTGATGATGTCTATTCTCTTGGGAAGGATAAGGTTGGCAATGTGTTTGCGAAGTTTCTTGGGACTCAAAGTGGTGTCAAGAAAAGAACCATTTGGGTAGCCAAGCCTATTGTGACTAACCTCTTAGGACCCAACTTGGTTGGGGACCAACTAGCTCAAACTTGATCAATAGGTAATGTTGGAGGGCATTGGAGACTTGGCTACATTATGAAGATTTGAGGGGTCTTCATCATTCATATTGTCTCAAGCCAAGTCATTCGGATTATCTTTCTATGGTATATCCAATGTTCCTCCTTGCGGTAACTCGTGCTTAAATTGTTTACATTGAAAGTTACTTGCTCCTTAGCATGTTGTGGTTTTGTACCTTGCATGTGCTTGTATATGTTGTGCTTCCAATTTGCTTATCTTGAGAAATCAAGTATGTGTATGTTGGTTTGTACATCATGTACGCGTGTGTCGTGTGTTGAGCCTTTTTGCATCTTGTTTATATCTTAGTTGGCTCTTGTGAGAGATTAATGGAACATCCCATTTTGGGGGAGTGATGTGCTTTGTGCACCTCACAATCCTAAAAATGTGTGCACATGAGGAATACCATCTAGTTTTGATATTACAAGATTATCTAGTCACTATGTGGTATATCTTCTCATGAGAAATCCAAATTCTAAAGTGTCCATTAATTATCTCTTGTTGGTTCCTCTTATTGCCTCTTGTTTAAGTTTTCTTTGGTATCACATTATGGGGGAGTAATGTGCTATGTGCATATTACTAGCCTAGAAAATGTGTACATTTGAGATATTGTCACCTAGAGTTGATATTGTAAATTATATTGTTCCTAGGTGACATGTTAGCTCTACAAGTTCCAATTTGCTTGTGTTCGGTGTGAAGATGATGTTGGATTTCATTGCAATCTATCACCGGGAATTATTCCCAAATACTTCTTGTCTCTTGACAATTGGTAATCCTTTATGTGGTAGAAATTGTTGATCATCTTTACATTGGCTTTTGCTTTTGTTCGGCCTATTTCTTTCCAAGATTGCATCAACTCCCATTGCCTTCCGTGCCACTTGTGGATCTTGTTGTTTTCTTGATCTTGTCTAGTGTTTTATAGATATAGCGAAAGTGGTGATCCCATCGTGTGCATTTCGTATTCAAATGCAAATTCTCTATAATGCACAATTCTTGGGGGAGCTATCCTATTTTCGATAGAACACTCATCTTGTGATCCATTTCAAGTGTGTGTTGATGGAAGGCAAGCCGTTTCTTTTTGGTACTTGTGCCATCATGAAACTTTATAGATGGGTTGGTTTGTTTGGAACCATCCTCTCTTTTGGGAGTCCGATATCTTTCCTTTTGCGTGTATCAATGGATATCTCATTCCTTGATGTATCTTCTAATAGATATCTTCCAAGTGATGATTTATTTGGTATCCTATTTTCACTTGGTATTTCTTTTTCATTTTGTTTCGTTTCTTGAAAGTCTTGAGCATGCATATTTACTTCATGTATTTTCATTGGCATGCTTTCTTTCTTTAACCCAATATATAGGGGAAACTCCACCTAGTCTCAATTTGGATGAGATGTGCATGAAATTCATTTTCATATATAAATGCACATGTGTTTGTGGAGTTTGTCATATGTATTGGTGTTTCTAACTCTTTGGTCCCAATGAGTTTGGGTACCATTTTGTTTGCGTTGTTGTTCTAGGAACAATTGGAGATGCATTGGATGCTCGGCTCATTCAAAAGGAAGGTGGTGTCACCATGTGCTTATTGGAGTCAAGCTAGGATGATCAATGAACTACTATCTACCTTCAATTGGTATCTACTACATCCTTCCAATGGTATCTCGGTAACAAGTATCACCATCTACTTCATGCACACATTTCTTGCATCAACCTTGTGTAGGTTGTATCATGGCATGTTAGTCATTCCTTCTAATGATACTTGTTTCCTTTCTCAAAGCATACCAACAATGATCTCCTGTTGCTAGTTGTGATGTCTTTGATGCTCGTGTGGTTGGAACTCATTTATATACAATAAGAACATATCTAGCCATGTGCTATGCCTTCAAGCAAATATCTTATTGGTATATTTATGACTTCCTTGGGGATATCTTATTCATTCCTTTTTGCAACAATTTTGTGTGTACATCCTTCTTTGTGGATTGATATCATCATGATCTTCATCTACCTAGAATCTTATACACTTGAGAGAAGTTGCATATCTATTTGATATCCCCTTCTTTCACGTCCACCTTTTTGTTCCTGTTTTATTTCTTTGGTGGCTCCGTGAAGGTGTGTGTCTCGAGTGCGGATCTTATATCGTTTCATCTTGATGCACTCTTTTGTGGTGAAGATCATTCTCTCTTGCTTGTCTTGATGAGGCTTTGCCATTTCTATTGGTATCCCTCCTCATGACAAAGCTATCCTTTTTATATCTTCACCACAGGTTGTCACAAGCATAGGTTATTTATATGATTATTAGTGAGCTTGTGAACCCATTTGCTGTTTTGTGTGGGAATGATAGGCCTTGCACTGTGTATCTCATTCATTCAAGAGTATACTGATGCTTAATGTTCATCCATACATTAATCTTCTCAAGTGCTTTGCCGTGACTCACACACATCATTTTGGTTGAGCCTACTCTTAAGTTGACTCTTTTATATATTGCTCAACCAGTTGTTTGTTGCAAGTGCTAGGCTTTGTTTCCTTCATGCTCACTTGCACTTGGTGTGAGTGTCTATTGATCTTGGGGGAGTGATGATCCTATTTTGTGCACTTGGTATCCTAATGAAAATATTCTAAGGAGTGCATAAATTATGGGGAGCTTCACTAATGTCTTTAGAACACTCCGTTGCTATGTCGTGAGGTTCTATTGATCTTGGGGGAGCGATGATCCTATTTTATGCTCGTTGTATCCAAATACAAAACTAAATTGTGCACAAATCATGGGGAGCTTCCCTAGTTTCTATAGAACACTCCTTTGCTCTTATCATAATATCTTTTATTCATTTGGCATGTAGGATCATTGGTCTAGTTGGGTCAATTGGTATCTTTTGATAGCTTGATTCAATTGGTATCCTTTGATTGCTTGATTGCGTGCTTTTCTCCCTTTGTTATGCCTTTGTGGCATATCATTCTTTTGCAATCTTTGGGCCTCAATATAGTTTGTCTTCCTCCAAGTATTTACAGTTGGATATATGTATTGCCTTCCACTCTCTATTTTGAGGAATACATAATTTATGGAGGAACACAATTTATATTGACCTTCTAAGCTATTCGCCCATTTTGGCAATCGATGCCAATGAGGGAGAAGTTTCAGAGAGTTTAGTTTTGTGACGAAGTTTAGAGAGTTGTCTCTTCGCTCTTCTTGCTTTGGTTTTGTTCCTAAGCTTTTGCATCTCATGCGCATACATTATTGTTGCATGGTATGGTGATGCATAATTCCTTATATAAACTCTCTTGAAAGTGATTGTCATCAATTACCAAAATGGGGGAGATTGGAAGAACATGCGGTGCCCCCATGTTTGGTTTTGGTAATCGATGACAATCTCTATGGACTAATGGTTGCCTTGAGTTATATTTGAAGGGTTTGTCCATAGGTTTTTCTTGGAGTTCATTTGTTGGTTTCAAGGAGAGTTTGTGATGGCCAAGGTGCTATTAAGGAATTATCCAAGGATTGGTCTTGTGAGTGTTGAGCTTATTGCAAGCATGTCTTGAAGAAGAAGAGTGTGTTATCATTCATGTTTACCTTCAAGACATCATCCAAATGAAGAGAGTTGGAAAGATTCAAGGTTAATCAAGACTAAGTGAAGGAGTGAATCGAGTTGATCAACACACAAAGCGTAGAAGATGTACCGAGAGGGATCAAGCAATCCTATGGTATGGTAAGCATTGTCAATCACGCTTTGTGTACTAACTCATGGTCTTCGTGAGAGTTCTTTGTGGGGTTAGGTTGCGGTGTGCAAGTTCAAGTGGAGCATCACGAAGAAATCAAGTGCTTGAAGCTTGCCGTCCATTGTCGTGACAATGGACTTGTGAAGATATGCCGAAGAGTGGCTCACCCATAGAGGAGTATGGGGGAGCAATCTACTAGTCTTCACCGAGACAACGCAATCAAGAAAGGTGGTCCAACTTGAGGAAGTCAAGATCGTCTACATCTAGCTCAAGTGGAATTTGTGCAAAGCAAAGGTTTGCCCTTGATAGGTTGTCTATTTTACCGATCTCGTGGTGGTAGTTGGGAGACCGGGTTATAGGATCGTTTGCCGTACTATCAAGGGGGGCTCTCAAGTTGGTAGCTTGATCGTATCGTTAGTAGAGAGCTCAAACCATTGCATCCTTGCATCATGTTTCTTGGTTCTTGTTTGGTTCTCTTTGTGAGTCTTAGAGCTTATGGTCATCTTGATGACAAGCTTGAGTTCATCGAAAACGGAGTTCACATGTGTCTTCTATGATGTTTTCGGTGTTGGGTGTTTTACCGGTCTTATCCGAGGAAGGGTTCTCACCATTTTCTTATGGGCCTTTTCTAAATTTTCTTCTTATTGGTTTTTCTATCAAGATTGTGTTATCCCTTGTCGCTAGCTTTCCAAAAAACTTGGTTTCATCGAATTTGGAGTCCGTATGCAAAAGTTATTGTCGTTTTGGTGTACTGAAAAGGCTGCAGCGGTACTACCGCGGGTTGGAGCGGAAGTAATTTTTTACTACCGCTTGGAGCAGTACTACCGCGGCTACTTCCGTGGCTACTTCCGCTCGGGATCAAAAACTCGTCACAAGTCCAGCGGTGGTAGGCACGGATGTTATTTTTTAGTACCGCTCGCAAGCAGTAGTACTGCTACCCTTAGCAGTAGTACCGCTGCCCGTAGCGGTAGTACCGTGAGGTCAAGCGGTACTACCGCTCCGACGGTTCTTCTGACCTTTTTGCCTCCTCGCTATTGTTTTTCAAAGGGGTTCTACTGCCCTAGCGGTAGTACCGCTCCTGGAGCGGTAGTACCGCTCTGTGCGGGCTGTGAGCATAACGGTTGGATTTTCCCCCCACCTATAAAAGGGGGTCTTCTTCCCCAATGAACCTTATCCTTTGAGCTCGTGTTCTTCCCCCATTTTTGACCTTCTTAGAGCTTGCTATCTCTCAATCCCTCCATGGATTCTTGCTAGTTCTTGGGGGAAAAGAGAGAGGAGATCTAGATCCACATTTCCACCAATCACTTTCTCCTCTAGGTGAGGGGAACCCCTTGGATCTTGATCTTGGAGTTCTTGGTGTTCTCCTTCTTGTTCTTCCTCTCATTTCCCTCCCTAGCATTAGTTGCTTTGGTGGGATTTGGGAGAGAAGGGACCTGGGCACTCCGTGTGCCCTTGCCATTGCATTTGGTGCATCGGTTTGAGTTCTCCACGGTGATACGTGGAAGTGAAGTTGAGAAGCTTATTACTCTTGGGTGCTTGGTACCCTTGAGCTTGTTCCTCTTGGGTGCTTGGGCGCCCTAGACGGTTGGTGGTGTTAGGAGCTCAATCATTGTGGAATAAAGCTCCGGGCAAGCGCCGGGGTCTCCAATTAGGTTGTGGGGATCGCCTCGAGCAATTTGACGGGTTCCGGTAACCGCCCCCAAGGGTTGCCAAAGTGTACGGGTTCGGTGACCGCCCCCAAGGGTTGCCATTTGTACGGGTTCGATGACTGCCCTCAAGGGTCCCTTAGTGGAATCACGACATCTTGCATTGTGCGAGGGCGTGAGGAGATTACGGTGGCCCTAGTGGCTTCTTGGGGAGCATTGTGCCTCCACACCGCTCCAAACGGAGATTAGCATCCGCAAGGGTGTGAACTTCGGGATACATCGTCGTCTCCGCGTTCCTCGATTATCTCTTACCCGAGCCCTTTACTTATGCACTATACTTTGTGATAGATATATTGTTTCTTGTCATATATCTTGCTATCACCTAGTTGTTTATCTTGCTTAGCATAAGTTGTTGGTGCACATAGGTGAGCCTAGTTGTTGTAGGTTTTGTGCTTGACAAATTAACCGCTAGGTTTATTCCGCATTTGTTCAAGCCTAAACCGTAATTATTTTAAATCGCCTATTCACCCCCCCCCCCTCTAGGCGACATCCACGATCTTTCACCAGCGCTCGAAGTACGCCACCCACGCGTCGTGGTTGCCAACGGCGTACTCCGGGCGGGCATGTTCCTCCTCCGACAGCGAAGCCCGCGCGCGCTCGATCTTCGCCTGGAAGTAGGCGGGGTGCCCGACGTCGGGGAGAGGGGGACGGGCACGTCCCCGGCGCTGAGCCTCCACCGTCCCGGCGTGCGCACGTCGGGGGTGCGGGGTAGTTCGCCTCGTACAGGAGGTGCGCTTCCCACTCGTGCAGAGAACGGTAGCCGAAGCCGTTGGCCGCCGCCGCATCGCCGGGGAAACGTCCGGCCATATCTAGATGGGGAGGTAAGAAGGGAAGAGAGGCCGTCGACGGCGAGGAAGGATGCTACGAGATGCTTTCAAAGGCGAGGAGGGGCCGACTTTTCTAGCGGCCGGGGGCGGCTGCGCATGTACGCGTGGCGGGAGGGGGAGTGGGCGCGCCGCCGCACTGCGCCGCCCGTGAGGAATCAACGGGAAGGCTGACCGACAACAGCCTTGCATTGATTCCACGCGGGAAACCGAGGCGATGAGGACGACGAGGCGCGGCGATCGCTGACTCGTCGGGCCCATCTTTCTTTCGCGCCAAAACGCTTGCCCCGGACGCCCCGCAGCGTGCCGGGTTCGGCCTTGGTATGACAGCGCCAGTTTCGGGCCTAGCCGGTAAAAAATAGGTTCCTGTGAGCGCGACTGTGCCGTTTTTTCGGCGTCGGCACCCAAAGAGGGGTCTGGGGGGCCGGGCACGGCTAGAGATGCTCTAAGGGTTGGCGCTTTGGTGTCGCTTCACTGAGGCTGCGTTTGGTTGATGATGTCATATGAATGGGTTGAGACCGTCCAATTTTTTCTGGATTGAACCATTCAATTCATGTGTTTGGCTGAATATAAAAGATGAGCTAATTATTTAGGACGAGACCACTAGTCATACTCACATGGTCATGCACGTAAAAGGTGATCACTTGATTCGACCGATTTGACTTGATGAAACGGTTTAACATCTTCAAGCCATTTTTTTTTACTCGAACCATTCATGTGCTTGGTAACCAAGCATGTTTATTTTTTTGGACGATCCCAATTCATCCGTGACCATCCTTGCAACCAAACGCACTCAGAGCACCCTGAGTGACTGGTGCCACCGGGCCAGGGTCGGACCCCAACTCAGCTTCCCGAAGCCGGGCCGGCCGTGATGCTTCCGCTGCGGCGCTTATCGGCGGCCTGCCGCCGGCGAGGCCTCGCCCAGTTCGCCGCCGGAACCCCCCGGGAGGCGGCGGACGCGGTCGTGGTGGGCGCCGGCGCGGTCGGCCTCGCGGTGGCGCGCGCGCTGGCCATGGCCGGGCGCGAGGTGGTGGTGCTCGACGCGGCCTCCAGCTTCGGCACCGGCACCAGCTCCCGCAACAGCGAGGTCATCCACGCCGGCATCTACTACCCTCCCCGCAGCCTCAAGGTGCGCCCCGTTCCTGCCAAGCCGTATAATCTACGAGTTCGTGCAGAAGGATTCTACTAGCTTTCTGTGATATTTCAGTTCGGTTCAGTCAGTTCTCACCAGTCACCACATTGGGCAGTTGACATTAGCATTTTAGCATTTCAGTCTCTTAGGTGTCTGTGTCCTTAGAGTTTGAGATTGGTATACAAATATTATTACAGTACTGAAAGTAAAACACATATAATTCATCGAGCAAATAGTAATCTTCTTCCCTGCTTTGTGTTATTTTCAGTTTTGCACATTGTAGTAGCAATATTCTTGTTGATACTTTTGAGGTATATACTGTCTCTAATGCTGAGTGGACTTGTGGAATCACAGTTCATTACTTCATTTTCCCCTGCTGTCCATCTATGGCATTCTTAGTAAGTTAGTAGTATAATGATCCCTTCTTCTGTCCTATTCTATTTGACGAATTACCAAAGTGCTTTCTTGCCATGCTGAAATTAATTACAGATTTTTTTCCTACGAAATGTTTTTGTAGGCTAACCTTTGTGTAAGAGGAAGGGAGATGCTCTACAAGTACTGCGCAGAGCGAGCAATCCCCCATAAACGGCTCGGTAAACTTATCGTTGCTACTGGTGTTGCAGAGACTGCAAAGCTGGACATGCTCCTGAAGAGTGCTAAAGACAATGGGGTGGATGATCTTCAGATGATGGATGGTTCTCAGGCCATGGAGATGGAACCTGAACTTCGTTGTTTGAAAGCTTTACTATCACCTAGTACTGGGATTGTTGACTCACATTCATTCATGCTCTCCCTTTTGGTACTTGGCTAATCTGTTCTTGATACTTACCATTTTTGTACTGGGATTGTTTATTTTGCCTGCTACAATCCTCTAGAATGATTTAATTATTTGAAAGGTCCCTTTTCACACTCTCCAAGAGTGAAATAACTCTAATCGATAACTGAAATAGTGCTACGTAGAGGGCCTCTGCACTATTGAAGCAATTTTAACTAGTTAAGATATGTTGATGTTCCTTTCTTTCGTTTTCTTTCTCAAAAGAGCTCCCAGCAATGTTTGGAAGGTTCAGGCCCGATAATTCAAAATATTTCCCATGCGTCTTTCCTGTACACAATTATATTATGTCAATTTTATGTTAGTCTACTTAATCGTGTTGCATCATGCAAAACTCTACTGCTCATAATTTCATGCGATTTCCTTTTCTTGTGATGCAGGCTGATGCTGAAAACCTAGGTGCAACCACATCATATAACACAGCAGTCATCAGTGGACGTGTTGGAGGCGAAGGGATCAAGCTTCATATTTCTGAAAGCAAAGAGCTGGAGAACAATTCTATAGGCTCTCCTGTACTCCCACAGATTGTTTTGCTTCCAAAACTTCTGGTAAATGCAGCAGGTTTGAGTGCAATTCCACTTGCCAAAAGACTTGATGGCCTTGATCAAGCATTTGTGCCCCCGGCTTACTATGCCCGTGGATGTTACTTCACCCTCTCACAAACCAAGAGTCCTTTCAGCCACTTAATATACCCTCTACCAGAGGATGGTGGCATAGGGGTCCATGTCACACTAGACTTAAATGGCCTTGTTAAATTTGGACCAGATGTTGAATGGCTAGATGGTAAAATGGACGACATGTCATGTTTCCTGAATAGGTAAGCCATTGCAAATACTTGCTTGTTCAGTTTAATTATATATGATCGTTTTTACTTGTTATACACATCGCTGAAATCGATGGGAGTTACAAATACCTAATATGGCATGCTAATGTTCTAGTGGTGTCCAATATTTAAAAATAAAGTTACTACAGTTGTTGCCTAAAATTTACTGATTTATATAAAAATAGTTTCGTCTTCTTGAAAAAGCTAAGATGTTGTATGACGTTTAGCATCTATGTAAATCAGGTTTGATTACTCGGTGAACCCCACCCGATGTTCTGGATTTTACTCTGTGATAAGGAAGTATTTTCCAAATCTCAAGGATGGTTCTTTAGAGCCTGGTTATTCTGGGATCCGACCAAAGCTTTCTGGCCCAGGACAGCGCCCTTCAGATTTTGTTATTCAGGTTACTCAGCTTCAAAGTTCACTTTCACTCCCAAGTACTCCCTCCGTCCGGAAATACTTGTCATCAAAATGGATATAAGGGGATGTATCTAGATGTTTTTTGATTCTAGATACATCTCTTGTTGTCCATTTTGATGACAAGTACTTATAATTGATAAACCCGTGAGGCTGAACACTCTGACTACTGCAGGGGGAGGATGTCCACGGTATTCCTGGATTGGTTAACTTGTTTGGTATAGAATCCCCTGGCTTGACGTCAAGCTTGGCAATTGCAGAACACGTCGTGTCAAGGTATAACAGCACTTGATTCGCAAACAATCGCCGATTCATGAATTGCGGCAGGATGAACCCAGGACGGCTGGAGGCTCTCATGTGAATCACATTGCTTTCAATGATTTCCTTGTTTATTTCCTTTTGTTTTGGGGGAGAAAGATGCGGCTTGTAAATGTGTGACTCTCCAGCTTATAGTTGAATAAAGAGAATGTATCCATTGTAGGTTGATGTATAGAAAAGTGGATCCTCGCATAGGTTTTGCGGGAATACAATCCTCTGCATTATTAGCTTTTACTCCCGCCGGTTCATTTTAGTCTGCAAATTAGTTTTGTCAGAAGTCAAAGTATCTCTGCTTTGATCAAACTCATAGAGAAAGATTCATTATGAAATGTAGTTTCATAGTATATATATATTTGGTATCATAGATGTTCGTATTTTTTAATACAAATTCAGACAAACTTTACAAAGTTTGACTTGACACAAATCTAATATGCTAAGTAAAAAAGGATCGAAGGGAGTATCTCGGAGCAAAAATATATGCATTAGAACACCTGTTGACGGTTTGATGAAAAATTGGATGGCCAGGATTAAATGCAAAACACGATGGTAGCTACATTTTGTTGCAGCAAAAATACGAGGCAACTCTGACAATTCTGCTCAAGTTAACCAGATGCCAGGACTGAAATTCTGCCGCAAATATCTTGTTACACAACACAGGCATGATTTCGACTATATTCATCAAAATTGTTCTTACATGGTGACTCTGATCACTTGACATTTCAAGAAATTGACATATCATAATAGACTAATAGCAGTACATTGTCTCCGGCACAGGATCCACAAATATCATCAGGCAAAGGTTATAAAGGTATCTTAAAGCAATGGATGGGGTGTTGCGGAAGGGCAAGGGCGGTGTCACAGGTCCTTCAAGCGCCAGCTTTCGTCATTCCTATCATCTGAGGTTTAGCGAACTTCGGTGAGTAAATTGACAGGTCAGCAAGAAAACAAAACATTTTTAAACCAGATAATAAAAACTAAAAGCATCTCACCGCTTCCTTTGCGCACGCCACTTGTAAACAGTCTGTGATTCTGAATTTACAATCTCTTCTTCACGGAGCTTCCTTTTGCGTCCAGGTTTCTGCCCCAGTATTAAACAAGTTCAGTAACTTCAAACTTGACAACAAAAACAGTACTACTTTACTATCGACGTGACCATCAAAATTTCATAAGCCAGTTTGTTTGAAGATTTTGACTTTAGGCTGCTTGAGACATCGGTTGATGGCAAAACCTGAACTGGTTCAACTGAGTTGTATTTTTTACGTCCAATAAACATAAAATTTCATGGTTCAGTCAGAAAACACACACCTTCAGTTCTTTTTGCAAGGCCATGTCCGCATACAATTTCTCAAGATTCTTAACCCTTTCTTTCCTGCTTTCCAACTCCTTGTAGGAGTTAGCTGTTTTCCTGTAAAGAATTTGATGGGATAAAAGTTTATCAGGCAGTACCTGATGCACTAACGTGCAGAAGAATCAAGATAATGCTTTGAGCTAGAGAAAAAAATCGCATCCCACATCTAAGCCATTACCACTGAGTAATTTGCTGAATGCATTTACATTCACACCCACATCAACCATGAATAGCATGAACTAAATCACCAAAACACCCAAAATCTCAACTCTCAATGATGATGAGCAGGTATTTCTGACGAGAATAAAGGCTAAAGAGAACAGATGTAACATTCATTCACTAAAGAACCGATAATGAAAGCTATCCTTCCCCAAGTATAACATTAATCACAGTAGCCACATATATAACACGAAAATCATATTCCCAAAAGAACAGCACACTACCTCTTTATACGAGAAGGGATGTTGCCAAATTGAGGTGTGCTGCTGCTTTGACCTATCCTAGATCGTATTTCTTTGGCTTCTTCTCTGAAATAAAACAGCTAACCATCTCAGTATTTACAAAATATTAGGTGGCCAGCCAGCGACTAAGAAATGAATCTTATAAAATCAATCCAAAATTGAAAAAAAAAGGTAAGTAGCAAGAATGCCACATTTATACCTGTCTTCTGCAAAGTAAATGTGCTTGTTTGCACGCTTGTCATCCACTGCGTGAAGGGTTGAGCTCAACCGTTCAACTTTCTACAAGTCAAAGGGGTGACATTCAAATTGGAACGGAGATATAGGATTTAGCCACAACAAACAAAGTACTCATTTGTTTTGAATATTTCGAAGTCACCACAAACCTTTCTTTCACTTTGAACGGCCTGAAAGATGTATCCCATGTCTTTATGCTTCAACAGCATAAGATCCTCTTCGGTGTACTTACTATTTGCTTCAGGCCTGATAAAAGGTGCACGATAATCCAAATTAACACGTATAATATATGAAGGTTCGAACTGCCAGAGTAGCTAATCTATAACGTACTTGGGCCTATGGATTCCATCCACGGTTTTACTGTTGATCATCTTGAAATAGAACTCATCTGGGTTCTTGAACGATGCCTTCTCCTTCAGATTCTGCATTTACCCGATAACAACAAGGACCATAGGTTGGTTATAAAATGGCTATAATAAACATCCCGGGAATGTACCAAATAAACAGAAGAAAATGCCCCTCTGAACCATCCTAGGTCCTAAGAGCGTGTTTGGGTTGAGTTCAATTCGATTTTTGGCCAGTGCTGGCAAAACAGAAGAACTAGGGCCAATTAAAGGGGCACATCAGATGACATAGGTGAAGAGAAGAAACGATACACAAGAGTCCCAACTTGGGAACGAAGAGAAGCAATACCCTAATGAAATCCTCCTTGCGCTGGTAGGCCCTGGCGCGAAGGATATGGTCCTTGTGCTTCTCCAGAAGCCCGTACCTCTTCCGCGACTCCCTGCAACACCAATCCGAAACCCAGAATCAGTCCGAGAATCGGCGCAGACACGAGAGGAAGTTCCAACACGGAGCCGCTCCCAGAAGAGCCCGTGAGGCTCAAGGGGGAGCGGGGAACGGCGCGCAAAGGGAAGAGGAGGAGGAGGGACTTACGGCTGGGCGCGCTCCTTGTGAGCCCGCCGCGGAATCGAGTTCCGCAGGGACGACATCTTCGAGCCTTGCTGCGCCTCTCTCGGAAGAACGAGCGGACCGGCGGAGGATCGGATTTGGGAGGGGCTACGCGGCGAGAGGGGAGAGGGGACGCCGGAAGAGAGAAGGGGGCGGCCGAGTTAGGGTTCAGGGTTTGGGTTTTCCTCGGGCGTGCGCGATGCAAAAGATCGCGGTCGAAGCCTGGTCCGCGGGTCCGGTGCAAGGCGGCCCGGAATCGTATTGGGCTGTAGTGATATGTTTTTTCTTTTTTGCGGGGAGGCTGAACAATTGTTTTTCCTTTTTTGGAACTGGCTGACCAATTGCTGGTGTGAACAATCGCATTTGTGAAGCATGGCATCAGCAAAAAAAATTAAGTGTGTTTAGACTAAAAAAACAAAAAAATCATCTTTTTTCTAAAAAAGAAGAAGCAATTTTTCATCTCGCCCAGAAGAACTGGCGCTACTGTGAACGAGATAAAATAAAGCTGAGTCGTGATCAAGTGTCAAATTGTAGAGACTGCCATATTGTGGAAATCCAATTCGGCTCTTGGGAGCATATGCTCCTGGCCACCAAATATGTTTTTTGCAAATGTAAATTTTCTTTTGAAAAAAAATAGATGTGTTATTTGTCACACCAAAATACTACTAGCAATTTTTTGGGAGGAAGTCTTAAGTATTTTGATCTGTTAAAAAAAACAAGTCAAACGACAAATATTGCACTTATTTTTTTGTTTTCACCTACGAAGCACTACCACCCCGTTTCACATGAAAATTGTCAAACACGCTTGTTACACTAACAAGAACGTCTAAAAAATAGTATTTTTAAATTTTATTTACTATTTATTTTGAATTTATTGTTCATTAAAGAGCATATGCACCCAGAGCCAAAACGGCCCTCCCGTCACATTGCTTCTTTTTTTTAAAGAATTTTTTCATTCAAATCACGAAAAAGTACAAAGTAGTTGACCCTTACAAGCACACTGAAACGCAAACACAAAGGATCATGAACACCTAGAGTACCCTAAGACAACCATAACACAAGAAGATCTCCGTAGTCGTGTGTCATCATCCCTGAATCTTGAGAGAAGATCCCTGCAGCAGAAGGATCTGCAACCAGGCGCAAGCAGGTCATCATCTTCGACCACGGTACAATTGCCGCCACGCTACTTTCTCCTTTCTTGACACCAGCGCTGAGAGGGCGTGGACATCAATCCAACACACCTGCAACAGCCGTCTGTTGGAAATATACCCTAAAGGCAATAATAAAATGGTTATTATTATATTTCCTTGATCATGATAATTATCTAGTGTTCATGTTATAATTGTATTATCCGGAAATCGTAATGCATGTGTGAATACATAGACCACAACATGTCCCTAGTGAGCCTCTAGTTGATGCTCGGTTTCCTGACCATGGACATTGGATGTCATTGATAACGGGATCACATCATTAGGAGAATGATGTGATGGACAAGACCCAATCCTAAGCCTAGCATAAGATCGTGTAGTTCGTATGCTAAAGCTTTTTCAATGTCAAGTATCTGTTCCTTAGACCATGAGATTGTGCAACTCCCGGATGCCGTAGGAATACTTTGGGTGTGCCAAACGTGACAACGTAACTCGGTGGATATAAAGGTACAATACGGGTGTCCCCGAAAGCATCTGTTGGGTTGGCACGAATCGAGACTGGGATTTGTCACTCCGTATGACGGAGAGGTATCTCTAGGCCCACTCGGTAAGACATCATTGTAATGAGCTCTATGTGACTAAGGAGTTGGTCACGGAATGATGTGTTACGAAACGAGTAAAGAGACTTGCCGATAACGAGATTGAACAAGGTATCAGTATACCGACGATCGAATCTCGGGCAAGTGCTATACCGGTAGACAAAGGGAATCGTATACGGGATTGATTGAATCCTTGACATCGTGGTTCATCCGATGAGATCATCGTGGAACATGTGGGAGCCAACATGGGTATCCAGATCCCGTTGTTGGTTATTGGCCGGAGAGATGTCTCGGTCATGTCTGTATGGTTCCCGAACCCGTAGAGTCTACACACTTAAGGTTCGATGACACTAGGGTTATAGGGAATGTATGTACGTGGTTATCGAATGTTTTTCGGAGTCCCGGATGAGATCCCGGACATCATGAGGAGTTCCGAAATGGTCCGAAGGTAAAGATTTATATATGAGAAGTCATCATACGGTCACCGAAAGTGTTCGGGGGTATGCTGGTATTGTACCGGGGCCACCGAAGGGGTTCCGGGGGTCCACCAGGAGGGTCCACCTGCCCCGGAGGGCTCTATGGGCTGTATGTGGAGAGGGACCAGCCCCTAAGTGGGCTGGGCGCCTCCCCCTAGGGCCCATGTGCCTAGGGTTGGGGGGAAACCCTAAAGGGGCCCCCCTTGGCTTGGGGGGCAAGCCACCCCCTCTAGCCACCGCCCCCTCCTCAGATTAGATCTGAGGGGGCCGGCCCCCTCTCCCTTGCCCATATATATATGTGGGGGTGGGAGGGCAGCCGTACCCAAGTCATCGCTGTGACACCCCGAGACCGGTGCGCCAGGTGTCAGCTAGTTATTCGTTGTCAGTGCCATGTCATCTGCTTGCGTGTTGCATCTTGCCATGTCATTGTGTGTGCTGCATCATCATGTTTTCAAAACTTGCATCCGCCCGAGTCACCTCGTCCTTTCCGTTGTCCGTTCTGAGCCCAAACACACTTGCACGTGCCCGCGATGCCTCCGAATATTTATTTTGTGAGTGGCCTAAAAACGTTCTCGGAATGGGTTGAAACTTGGTGTGTGGTCTTATTATAGCATAGGTAGACCGCCTGTCAAGTTTCGTCGTGTTCGGAGTTCGTTTGATAGCCCAACGGTTAACCGAGTTAACCACCGGAAGCCTTTTGCCTTTTGGCCCAGCACGCCTTTCACACAGCCCACCTAGCCCATTCTAACCCCTCCATGCTCTTGGCCGTTCGATCACGATCGCGTGGCCGTGAACGGCTCCTCATTTGGACACTCCTAGTTCGCTCTACCTATAAATATGTGTCTCCCCTCCATTTTTCGCGTAGATCCAACCCTAATCCCGAGCTCCTCCGCGCAGCCGGACATGTCCGCCGGCGGCCGGACATGTCCAGCGCCCCTCCACCTCATCACAGCCAATTAGAAGCCGCCACATCAGCGCCACCGCCGCCCCGGACCAATGGCAGGCCGCCACGTGGCCCGCAGCATCTCCCACCGCCGCGGCGGCCCGCGGGACCCGGATCGGGCCCGCGCGAGCCCAGTCGCCGCCGCCGCAGGCACCCAGCGCCCGGAGCCTCCGTCGCCTTCGCCGCCCAGCTCCCTGTTGGAAATATGCCCTAGAGGCAATAATAAAAGTATTATTATTATATTTCCTTGTTCATGATAATTATCTATTATTCATGCTTGAATTGTATTGTACGGAACAGCGATACATGTGTGAATATATAGACCACAATGTGTCCCTGGTAAGCCTCTAGTTACCAGCTCGTTGATCAACAGATGGTCACGGTTTCCTGACCATGGACATAGGATGTCAGTGATAACGGGATCACATCATTAGGAGAATGATGTGATGGACAAGACCCAATCCTGAGCCTAGCACGAGATCGTATAGTTCGTAATGCCTAAGCTTTTCCGGTGTCAAGTATTTATTCCTTAGACCATGAGGTTGTGCAACTCCCGGATGCCGTAGGAATACTTTGGGTGTGCCAAACGTCACAACGTAACTGGGTGGCTATAAAGGTACGCAACGGGTATCTCCGAAAGTGTCTGTTGAGTTGGTACGAACCGAGACTGGGATATTGTCACTCCGTATGACGGAGAGGTACCTCTGGGCCCACTCGGTAAGACATCATCATAATGAGCTCAAAGTGACTAAGGAGTTAGTCACGGGATGATGGATTACGGAATGAGTAAAGAGACTTGCCATGACGAGATTGAACAAGGTATCGGGCATACCGACGATCGAATCTCGGGCAAGTACCGTACCGATGGATAAAGGGAATAACATACGGGATTGAGTGAATCCTTGACATAGTGGTTCATCCGATGATATCATCGAGGAACACGTGGGAACCAACATGGGTATCCAGATCCCGCTGTTGGTTATTGACCGGAGAGTCGTCTCGGTCATGTCTACGTGTCTCCCGAACCCGTAGGGTCTACACACTTAAGGTTCGGTGACGCTAGGGTTGTAGAGATACATGCACATGGAAACCCGAATGTTGTTCGGAGTCCCGGATGAGATCCCGGACGTCACGAGGAGTTCCGGAATGGTCCGGAGGTAAAGAATGATATATAGGAAGTCCAGTTTCGGCCATCGGGTGAACTCCGGGGGTCGCCGAGAGTGTCCCGGGACCACCGGGTGGGGCCACCCACCCCGGTGGGTCTCCTAGGCCACAAGGGGAAGGGGGCCAGCCCCTGGTGAGGGGGAGGGGGCGCCCCCTATGCCTTGGGGGGCAAGTTTCCCCCCCTTGGCCGCCGCCCCCCCTGGAGATCAGATCTCCCAGGGCCGGCGCCCCCCTGGCCCCTATATATAGTGGGGGGGAGAGGGCAGCCGCACCCCAAGCCTCTGGCGCCTCTCCCCCCTCCCATCACACTTCCTACTCCTTACGCAGGGCGCCAGCGAAGCCCTGCAGGTTTTCCTGTTGCATCCACCACCACGCCGTCGTGCTGCTGGATCTCCGACAAGCTCTCCTCCACCCTTGCTGGATCAAGAAGGAGGAGACGTCGCTGTACCGTACATGTGTTGAACGCGGAGGTGCCGTCCGTTCGGCGCTAGGATCATCGGTGATGAGGATCGTGAAGAGTATGACTACTTCATCCACGTTCCTTCGAACGCTTCCGCTCGCGATCTACAAAGGGTATGTAGATGCACTCCATTATGCTCGTTGCTAGATGACTCCTTAGATTGTTCTTGGTGAAGCGTAGGAATTTTTTTGAATTCTGCTACGTTCCCCAACAGTGGCATCTGAGCTAGGTCTTTGCGTAGCATCTTGCACGAGTAGAACACAAACAAGTTGTGGGCGTTGAGTTTGCTCAATTTTCTTGCCGTTACTAGTCTAATCTTGATTCAGCGGCATCGTGGGATGAAGCGGCCCGGACCGACCTTACACGTACGCTTACGTGAGACTGGTTCCACCGACATACATGCACTAGTTGCATAAGGTGGCTGGCGGGTGTCTGTCTCTCCCACTTTAGTCGGATCAGATTCGATGAACAGGGTCCTTATGAAGGGTAAATAGAAATTGACAAATCACGTTGTGGTTTTGGCATAGGTAAGAAACGTTCTTGCTAGAAAACCTATAGAAGCCACGTAAAACTTGCAACAACAATTAGAGGTCGTCTAACTTGTTCTTGCAGCATGTGCTATGTGATGTGGTATGGCCAAGAAGATGTGATGAATGATATATGTGATGTATGAGATTGATCATGTTCTTGTAATAGGGAATCACGACTTGCATGTTGATGATAATGACAACCGGCAGGAGCCAGAGGAGTTGTCTTAATTATTGTATGACCTGCGTGTCACTGAATAACGCCATGTAATTACTTTACTTTATTGCTAAACGTTAGCCATAGTAGTAGAAGTAATGGTTGGCGTGACGACTTCATGAAGACACGATGATGGAGATCATGGTGTCGAGCCGGTGACAAAGATGATCATGGTGCCCCGAAGATGGAGATCGAAGGAGCAAGATGATATTGGCCATATCATGTCACTTTATTTGATTGCATGTGATGTTTATCATGTTTATGCATCTTGTTTACTTAGAATGACGGTAGTAAATAAGATGGCCTCTCACTAAAATTTCAAGAATTGTGTTCCCCCTAATTGTGCACCGTTGCTAAGGATCGTTGTTCCGAAGCACCACGTGATGATCGGGTGTGATAGGCTCTAACGTTTGCATACAACGGGTGTAAGCCAGATTTACACACACAATACACTTAGGGTTTACTTGACGAGCCTAGCATGTACAGACATGGCCTCGGAACACGGAAGACCGAAAGGTCGAACATGAGTCGTATAGAAGATATGATCAACATGAAGATGTTCACCGTTGATGACTAGTCCGTCTCACGTGATGATCGGACACGGGCTAGTCGATTCGGATCATGTATCACTTAGTTGACTAGAGAGATGTCAATCTGAGTGGGAGTTCATTAAAATTTGATTAAGATGAACTTAATTATCATGAACTTAGTCTAAATTCTTTACAATATGTCTTGTAGATCAAATGGCCCACGCTCAGGTCACCCTCAACTTCAACGCGTTCCTAGAGAAATCCAAGCTGAAAGACGATGGTAACAACTATACGGACTGGGTCCGTAACCTGAGGATCATCCTCATAGCTGCCAAGAAAACTTATGTCCTAGAAGCACCGCTAGGTGACGCTCCCGCCCCGGCAAACCAAGATGTTATGAACGCTTGGCAGTCGCGTTGTGATGATTACTCCCTGGTTCAGTGCGGCATGCTCTACAGCTTAGAATCGGGGCTCCAAAAGCGTTTTGAGCACCACGGGGCATATGAGATGTTCCAAGAGCTGAAAATGGTTTTCCAAGCTCATGCCCGAGTTGAGAGATATGATGTCTCCAACGCATTCTACAGCTGTAAGATGGAGGAGAACAGTTCTGTCAGTGAGCACATCCTCAAGATTTCTGGGTTGCACAACCGCTTGTCTCAGTTGGGAATGAAACTCCCGGACGAAGCGGTCGTTGACAGAATCCTCCAATCGCTCCCACCTAGCTACAAGAGCTTCGTGTTGAACTTCAATATGCAGGGGATGGAGAAGTCCATTCCAGAGGTGTATTCAATGCTGAAATCAGCGGAGGTGGAAATCAAGAAAGGGCATCAAGTGTTGATGGTTAATAAAACCACTAAGTTCAAGAAGGGCAAGGGTAAGAAGAACTTCAAGAAGGACGGCAAGGGAGTTGCCGCGCCCGGTAAGCCAGTTGCCGGGAAGAAGCCAAAGTATGGACCCAAGCCTGAGACTGAGTGCTTTTATTGCAAGGGAACGGGTCACTGGAAGCGGAACTGCCCCAAATACTTAGCGGACAAGAAGGCCGGCAACGTCAAAGGTATATGTGATATACATGTTATTGATGTGTACCTTACCAGCGCTCGTAGTAGCTCCTGGGTATTTGATACCGGTGCAATTGCTCATATTTGTAACTCTAAGCAGGAGTTGCGGAATAAGCGGAGACTGGCGAAGGACGAGGTGACGATGCGCGTCGGGAATGGTTCCAAGGTCGATGTGATCGACGTCGGCACGCTGCCTCTACATCTACCCTCGGGATTAGTGTTAAACCTTAATAATTGTTATTTAGTACCAGCTTTGAGCATGAACATTGTATCTGGATCTCGTTTGATGCGAGATGGCTACTCACTTAAATCCGAGAATAATGGTTGTTCTATTTATTTGAGAGATATGTTTTATGGTCATGCCCCGCTGGTCAATGGTTTATTTTTGATGAATCTCGATCGTGATGATACACATGTTCATAGTGTGAATGCCAAAAGATGTAAAGTTGACAATGATAGTCCCACATACTTGTGGCATTGCCGCCTTGGTCATATTGGTATCAAACGTATGAAGAAGCTTCATGCTGATGGACTTCTGGAGTCTCTTGATTATGAATCATTTGACACGTGTGAACCATGCCTCTTGGGCAAGATGACCAAGACTCCGTTCTCCGGAACAATGGAGCGAGCAACCAACTTATTGGAAATCATACATACCGATGTGTGCGGTCCAATGAGTGTTGAGGATCGCGGAGGCTATCGTTATGTTCTCACCCTCACAGATGACTTGAGTAGATATGGGTATATCTACTTGATGAAGCACAAGTCTGAGACCTTTGAAAAGTTCAAGGAATTTCAGAATGAGGTTGAGAATCAACGTGACAGAAAAATAAAATTCTTGCGATCGGATCGTGGGGGTGAATATTTAAGTCATGAATTTGGCACGCACCTTAGGAACTGTGGAATTGTTTCACATTTGACACCGCCCGGAACACCTCAGCGTAACGGTGTGTCCGAACGTCGAAATCATACTCTGTTGGACATGGTGCGATCTATGATGTCCCTCACCGATTTACCGCTATCTTTTTGGGGTTATGCTTTAGAGACTGCCGCATTCACTTTAAATAGGGCTCCGTCGAAATCCGTTGAGACGACACCGTTTGAACTTTGGTTTGGCAAGAAACCTAAGTTGTCGTTTCTGAAAGTTTGGGGTTGCGATGCTTATGTCAAGAAACTTCAACCTGAGAAGCTCGGACCCAAATTGGAAAAATGCGTCTTCATAGGATACCCAAAGGAAACGATTGGGTACACCTTCTACCACAGATCCGAAGGCAAAGTCTTTGTTGCCAAGAATGGATCCTTTCTGGAGAAAGAGTTTCTC
Organism: Secale cereale; assembly: GCA_902687465.1. NCBI lineage: Eukaryota > Viridiplantae > Streptophyta > Magnoliopsida > Poales > Poaceae > Secale > Secale cereale. The sequence goes on from LR738711.1 coordinate 780,516,951, forward strand.
TCGAAAGAAGTGAGTGGGAGGAAGGTAGAACTTGATGAGGTGACAGTCACCCCTCCCGAACCGGAAAGTAGCGTAGCGCAGGAAATTGTTCCTGAGGTGCCTGCACCGACAAGGGAGGAAGTTAATGATGATGATCATGAAGAAACAGATCAAGTTACTACTGAACTTCGAAGGTCCACAAGGGTACGTTCCGCACCAGAGTGGTACGGCAACCCTGTCATGGAAATCATGTTGTTAGAAAACGGTGAACCTTCGGACTATGATGAAGCGATGGCGGGACCAGATTCCAATAAATGGCTAGGAGCCATGAAATCCGAGATAGAATCCATGTATGAAAACAAAGTATGGACTTTGGTGGACTTGCTCGATGATAGGCACGCCATAGAAAACAAATGGATATTTAAGAAGAAGACAGACGCGGATGGTAATGTGACCATCTATAAGGCTCGGCTTGTCGCTAAGGGTTATCGACAAGTTCAAGGGATTGACTACGACGAGACTTTCTCTCCCGTAGCGATGCTGAAGTCAGTCAGAATCATGTTAGCAATTGCCGCATTCTATGATTATGAGATATGGAAAATGGACGTCAAAACGGCATTCCTTAATGGCTTCCTCAAGAAAGAGATGTATATGATGCAGCCGGAAGGTTTTGTCGATCCAGAAAATGCTAACAAGGTATGCAAGCTCCAACGCTCGATCTACGGGCTGGTGCAAGCATCTCGGAGTTGGAATATTCACTTTAATGATGTGATCAAAGCGTTTGGCTTTATACAGACTTGGGGTGAAGCCTGTATCTACAAGAAAGTGAGTGGGAGCTCTGTAGCATTTCTCATATTATATGTGGATGACATATTGCTGATGGGAAATGATATAGAATTCTTGGAAAGTGTAAAGGCCTACTTGAATAAGAGTTTTCCAATGAAGGACCTTGGAGAAGCAGCTTACATATTAGGCATCAAAATCTATAGAGATAGATCAAGACGCCTCATTGGTCTTTCACAAAGCACATACCTTGACAAGATATTGAAGAAGTTCAATATGGATCAGTCCAAGAAAGGGTTCTTGCCTGTTTTGCAAGGTGTGAGATTGAGCAAGGCTCAGTCCCCGACCACGGCAGAAGATAGAAAAAAGATGAGTGTCATTCTCTATGCCTCAGCCATAGGTTCTATCATGTATGCCATGCTGTGTACCAGACCTGATGTGAACCTTGCCATAAGTTTGGTAGGGAGGTACCAAAGTGATCCCGGTATGGAACATTGGACAGCAGTCAAGAACATCCTGAAGTACCTGAAAAGGACTAATGATATGTTTCTCGTTTATGGAGGTGACGAAGAGCTCGTCGTAAAGGGTTACGTCGATGCTAGCTTCGACACAAATCTGGATGACTCTAAGTCACAAACCGGATACGTGTATATTTTGAATGGTGGAGCAGTCAGCTGGTGCAGTCGCAAGCAGAGCGTCGTGGCGCATTCTACATGTGAAGCGGAGTACATAGCTGCTTGTGAAGCAGCGCAAGAAGGAGTCTGGATGAAGGAGTTCATCACCGACCTAGGAGTCATTCCAAGCGCGTCAAGCCCGATGACTCTCTTCTGTGACAACACTGGTGCTATTGCCATTACCAAGGAGCCCAGGTTTCACAAGAAGACCAAGCACATCAAGCGCCGTTTCAACTCCATCCGGAATTATGTTCAATATGGAGACATAGATATTTGTAAAGTGCATACGAATGTGAATGTCGCAGACCCGTTGACTAAACCTCTTCCACGGGCAAAACATGATCAACACCAGAACTCTATGGGTGTTCGATTCATCACAATGTAACTAGATTATTGACTCTAGTGCAAGTGGGAGACTGTTGGAAATATGCCCTAGAGGCAATAATAAAAGTATTATTATTATATTTCCTTGTTCATGATAATTGTCTGTTATTCATGCTTGAATTGTATTGTACGGAAACAGCGATACATGTGTGAATATATAGACTACAATGTGTCCCTGGTAAGCCTCTAGTTACCAGCTCGTTGATCAACAGATGGTCACGGTTTCCTGACCATGGACATAGGATGTCAGTGATAACGGGATCACATCATTAGGAGAATGATGTGATGGACAAGACCCAATCCTGAGCCTAGCACGAGATCGTATAGTTCGTAATGCCTATGCTTTTCCGGTGTCAAGTATTTATTCCTTAGACCATGAGGTTGTGCAACTACCGGATGCCGTAGGAATACTTTGGGTGTGCCAAACGTCACAACGTAACTGGGTGGCTATAAAGGTACGCAACGGGTATCTTCGAAAGTGTCTGTTGAGTTGGTACGAACCGAGACTGGGATATTGTCACTCCGTATGACGAAGAGGTACCTCTGGGCCCACTCGGTAAGACATCATCATAATGAGCTCAAAGTGACTAAGGAGTTAGTCACGGGATGATGGATTACGAAACGAGTAAAGAGACTTGCCATGACGAGATTGAACAAGGTATCGGGCATACCGACGATCGAATCTCGGGCAAGTACCATACCGATAGACAAAGGGAATAACATATGGGATTGAGTGAATCCTTGACACAGTGGTTCATCCGATGATATCATCGAGGAACACGTGGGAACCAACATGGGTATCCAGATCCTGTTGTTGGTTATTGACCGGAGAGTCGTCTCGGTCATGTCTACGTGTCTCCGAACCCGTAGGGTCTACACACTTAAGGTTCGGTGACGCTAGGGTTGTAGAGATACATGCACATGGAAACCCGAATGTTGTTCGGAGTCCCGGACGTCACGAGGAGTTCCGAAATGGTCCGGAGGTAAAGAATGATATATAGGAAGTCCAGTTTCGGCCATCGGGTGAACTCCGGGGGTCACCGGGAGTGTCCCGGGACCACCGGAGGGGTCCCGGGGGTCCACCGGGTGGGGCCACCCACCCCGGTGGGTCCCCTAGGCCACAAGGGGAAGGGGGCCAGCCCCTGGTGGGATGGCGCACCCATATGGGCCCCCCTCCATGTGCCTAGGGTTGAAACCCTAGGGGAAGGGGGGCGCCTCCTATGCCTTGGGGGGCAAGTTCCCCCCCCCTTGGCCGCCGCCCCCCTGGAGATCTGATCTCCCAGGGCCGGCGCCCCCTGCCCCCTATATATAGTGGGGCGGGGAGAGGGCAGTCGCACCCCAAGCCTCTGGCGCCTCTCCCCCCTCCCGTCACACTTCCTACTCCTTACGCAGGGCGCCGGCGAAGCCCTGCAGGTTTTCCTGTTGCATCCACCACCACGCCGTCGTGCTGCTGGATCTCCGACAACCTCTCCTATGCCCTTGCTGGATCAAGAAGGAGGAGACGTCGCTGTACCGTACGTGTGTTGAACACGGAGGTGCCGTCCGTTCGGCGCTAGGATCATCGGTGACGAGGATTGTCAGGGATATTACTAGCAGGTATGAATCGGCTAGTGTAAACCAGATTGTGGTAATATCATTGTATCATTGTAATACTTAGTAGAGGCTACGGCCCATGAGATTTTAGGGCCCATGTATAGAGTTACGGTTTGTAAACCGCCTGATCATGTAACTTGAGAGATAAGGAAAAAAAAGCAGAGACCGAGGCGGACACAAGTATGAGCCGGCCTCGGGACTCTATAAACCGGACCGGGCGTCACCTCTATATAAAGGGACGACCCGGCGACGGTTCAGGGAGAAGCGAGAAACAACCCGTCGGGACACAGGCAAGCGATTCGCTCCCTGTTCATCGACGCCCAAGCAATACCAAACCGAACTAGACGTAGGCTTTTACCTTCATCGAAGGGGCCGAACTAGTATAAACCCTCTGTGTTCTTTGTGTGCTTTTAACCCCTTCAAGCTAACCCATGCAATGGTTCCATTATCAAGTCCGTTAAACCGGACATCTGCCGTGTTAATTCCACGACAGTTGGCGCCCACCGTGGGGCCTCTGCACGATGGTTTCGAGTTCTTGAAGGGCAGCTTTGAAGGGCTCAAGGGTTACGCGGTCGGCCGGATGACCAAGAGTCGTCGCGGCTGGATCTACATCGACGACGCAGGCTGGGGACTGGAGGCCGATTCAATCGAATACGGGTACCGGGTTCCCTTTGGCGGCATCCACGTCTTCATCGGCAAGGTCGGCAAACCGGGGCCTGAGCCGGACATCTTCCCCAACATCGTCGAGCCGGCTCAGCGTGCGAGATCAGCCCGGATTCAGCCCGCCATGAAGCACGTCTTCGTTGGAGCAGTTCACGGGGTCCAGGCCGAGGACGGATCGGAATCCGGTGGCGAAACAGTTGTCTACTCCGACGACGAATCTTCATCCGGAGAGACTGAATCATTGTATCAGTTGCGGGACAGCCGGTCTGAGGGTGAGTCCGACGGAGATAGTATTCCGGGCCCCTTTGTCCCGCCAAACCGGGTGGCTGTCTTTATGGCCGGTTCACAGCCTACGCCGCAGTCCACGGTGATCGGGGCGACAGCAGAAGCTGGTGTAGGGGGGAGCGGCCAGGCCCTCTCGCCCACTAACGTTCTATCCACCTTAGTCGAGGAGTTCACGGCCCGAGCCATGGCAGAGGTAGCTCCAGCAGACAAGGCACAACATGATGCAGAGCTCCTTCAGCTAAAGGGCCGGATTGATCAAGCAAGAGAAGATCTGAAAACAGAGAAGGCTATGATAGCAATAAGGCAGGCAGAGCTGAATGATCAGGCTTTTCATCTAAGGATGGAGCAGGCCTCTGCACAGGGAGTAAGGAGTCGGAAGTACCAGTCTCGTCTACCGCCGGTTTATGAGGCGACGGATCTTTTCAGGACGCCAGGAGCGGGGACTAGCAATGATCCAGCTTTAAACCGGAGGGCACCCCCAGCGAGGGATGAGCCGGTTCAGCAGCCTACTACGGAGCAAGATCGACGGATCACATCTGCACCTCACGTTCCTACCCCTCCGGGTCATTATTCGAATCCTTTGGACAATATCGTTGCTGCTGCTTCACGTTTGGCCGCTTTACCCATTGAGGGGACGTCTCCGGTGGCGTTGGAGGCACACAGGGTCAAGGATCTACTTAATACGGCGTTAGTACAACAGCAAGCATATTCTCATAGCAGGGAGAGGCTCCATTCAACACCACGTCCCAGCCGGAGTTACACTAGGCATTGGGAAGAACCGGAAGTGTCTAGCAGTGAACGCAGGCGACACCGTCACAGACAAGATAACCCGGCAGGCGTGGACGCACAAGCTCAGGATGCAAACCGGGTTAGATCAGTAGCCCGGGAGGAGGTCCGTCAAACGACGCTGGTTCACACGGCCACAGCAGAGACAGGAGTCACAACGAGTTCCTTTGGGGTGCAGTGTCTTATCCCCGCTTTACGAAGCGTGAAACTGCCCAAAGATTTTAAAGGTCCGCGAAAGGTGCCCAATTACACGGCGGATTTGGTTCCAGAAGCTTGGGTTGAGAGTTATGAGATGGCCATGGAGATGCTGGACGTGGATGAAGCAGCTTGTGCAAAATACTTCGCCATGATGCTTGAGGGTACGGCCCGGACCTGGCTAAAGGGTTTACCCCCTAATTCTATCGGATCATGGGGAGAATTACGTCGCCAGTTTATCAAGAACTTCAAGGATACGTGCAAGCAGCCAATGTCAGTGGTAGATCTAGCAGCCTGTATACAAGGAGAACAGGAGTCTGCAAGCGCATGGGTGCGGCGAGTGTCAGAAATTTTACACTCTTCGAACGGTATCAATCCTAGTACGGCAATTGTGACACTGGAAAACAATTGCCGGTTTGAATCTCTCAAGTTAAAACTGGGACGGCTTAAACGGGATTGTAATGATATGGGAACTCTCATGAGCGCTCTGGTGAAGTATGGGGACTCTGACAACACTAAGTATCCAGAAGCGGAGGGAGACAAAGCAGGAAAAGTTAACAAGCCTGGTAAACCGGCGCAGGTTAATCCGGCTACTACAAGCTTCTTAGGCAAGCGAAAGGCGGAAGGTGGCTCAGATTTCGTGGCCAATACCCAAGTTCAAGGGGGTTTTCAGCGCAATAGGGGCAAACCACCTCCACAAACCGGCGGAGGGGACGTTAGTTGGGACCAGGAGTTAAGTCCTTGTCTGAAGCATAGCACAAGGGAACGACCAGCAAAACACACTATAGGAGAATGCAGGCCTTTGATGGAAGCTGTAATGAGCCGCTTCAATTCTAATGACAGGCCTACAAACGGCGGTTCAGGCCCGGGGTTCTACACTCTGGGTCACCAGGGGAACAGCTCCGGATCAGGATATTGTGGCAATAACAGTGGTTATCATAACCGGGTCAATAATCAATATGGTCAGGGTGGTTATAATCACCAGGGCAATCAGCCGCATGGTCAAGGTAGTTACAATAACCAAGACAGCCAACAGCAGGGCCAAGGTAATCACAATACCCAAGGTAATCAGCAGCGTCAGCAACAGCAGCAGCAATCCGGATATCAGAGTAATCCGAAGGAGTTAAGTAGTGGGCAGTATCATGTGTTCACCACGAGTTTGTGTAAACGAGATCAAAAATGTTTTAAAGCAGGCAGTCCACGCGGTTGAACCGGCGACGCCGCAATTTCTGCGCTGGTCAGAACAGCCCATTGTATGGAGCAGGGAGGATCACCCGATGCGGGTGGATAATCCGGGCCACTTGGCCTTGGTGGTAGCACCACAGGTGGGTGGCTATAAGTTCACTAAAGTTCTTATGGACGGCGGTAGCAGCATCAATATCTTGTATTATGAGACCTTCCGTCGTATGGGCTTGACGGATAAGAAGTTAAGGCAGTCAAACACGGTGTTCCATGGGGTGGTGCCAGGTAAGTCAGCTTACCCAGTTGGGAAAATTGACTTAAAAGTTACCTTTGGAGATGAGCATGATTCCAGGTCAGAGATGATAACTTTTGAAGTGGTCAAGATCCGGAGCCCTTATCATGCTCTGTTCGGGAGGACGGTTTATGCCAAGTTTATGGCCAGGCCGTGTTATGTTTATCTACAGCTCAAGATGCCGGGTCACAAAGGCACAATCACGGTTCATGGAAGTCGCAAGATTGCGTTGGAGTGTGAAGAGGGAGACACTGCTTACGCGGAGGCAGTGTGTGCTATAGAGGAGTTGAAGTTTTATAAGGATAATGTTGATCCGGCAGATATGACCCCGTTGAAGAAGCCAACTACGGAGCATGATCCGGCGTTGAAGTTTAAATCAGCGGAGGAGACCAAGCAAGTTGATTTTGTGCCAGTCGATTCATCCAAGCAGTTCACTATCAACGCTAACCTTGATCCCAAATAGGAAAGCGCGCTCATCGAGTTCATCCGTGAGAACCGGGATATCTTTGCATGGAAACCTTCTGACATGCCAGGTATACCGAGGGAACTCGCTGAGCACAGTCTTAATATTGATCCGAAATTCAAACCGGTCAAGCAGTATCTGCGCCGCTTCAATGAAGAAAGGCGCAAGGCTATAGGAGAAGAAGTGGCCAGGCTTTTGGCTGCAGGGTTCATAGTTGAAGTTTTTCACCCAGAGTGGTTGGCTAATCCGGTGCTGGTGTTAAATAAGAATGGAAAGTGGAGAATGTGTGTGGACTACACAGACCTCAACAAGGCTTGTCCAACTGATCCTTTTGCTCTCCCTCGCATTGATCAAATCATTGATGCTACAGCGGGATGTGAGCGGTTAAGTTTTTTGGATGCATATTCAGGATATCACCAGATCAAGATGGCGGTTAAAGACCAGGAGAAGACATCTTTCATAACTCCTTTTGGTGCTTTTTGCTATGTATCTATGCCTTTTGGGCTCAAGAGTGCCCAAGCAACTTATCATCATTGCGTACAGAACTGCCTTAAGAGGCAGATAGGGAGAAATGTTCATGCTTATGTGGATGATATCGTGGTGAAGTCAAGGAAGGAGGAGACGCTGATAGAGGACCTCAAGGAGACCTTTGACAATCTTCGGGCCTATAAGATGATGCTTAATCCAGAGAAGTGTGCTTTTGGTGTTCCGGCAGGCAAGCTCCTCGGGTTTTTGGTGTCAAACAGAGGAATAGAAGCTAATCCAGAGAAGATCAAGGTGATCACATCTTTGACTAAACCGGCTTGCATTAATGATGTTCAGCGTATCGCTGGCCGGATCACAGCATTGAGCCGGTTCATCAGCCGTTTGGGGGAGAAGGCGATTCCGCTTTATCAGATGCTGAGAAAAACGGATCGATTTATATGGAGTGATGAGGCAAATAGTGCGTTTGAGGACTTGAAGCGACAGCTGGCAAGGCCGCCGGTCCTGGCTGCCCCTGTTGATAATGAGCCTTTGCTGTTATATGTCGCCGCCAACGCGTGGGTAGTTAGTGTGGCGATCGTGGTTGAACGCAGGGAAGCAGGGAAGGAATATCCGGTTCAGCGTCCAGTCTATTACGTCAGTGAAGTACTCATTGAGTCTAAGCAGAGGTACCCACATTGGCAGAAGCTGGTGTATGGTGTGTTCATGGCAAACCGGAAGTTGAAACATTATTTCCAAGGCCATCCAATAACTGTTGTTAGTTCAGCACCATTGGGGGATATAATCCAGAACAGAGAGGCTACGGGTAGAGTGGCTAAATGGGCCATTGAGCTCAGCCCACACGAATTGAAATATGTGCCACGCACCGCTATCAAATCTCACGCATTGGTGGATTTCATCAATGATTGGACAGAACTGCAAACACCAGAGGAAAAGCCGAATCTTACATACTGGACGATTCACTTTGACGGTTCAAGGCAGTTAGAAGGCTCGGGGGCTGGAGTTGTTTTAACTTCCCCGCGAGGTGATAAGTTTTGTTACGTCCCTCGTTTATTGTTTCCTTGTACTAATAATGCAGCAGAGTATGAAGCGTTACTTCATGGCTTGCGGATAGCAAAGGAGATGAACTTGAGCCGGGTTAAGTGCTTCGGCGATTCAGATTTAGTGGCACAACAAGTATCTGGCAAGTGGGATTCAAGGGATCCTCTCATGGCAGCTTACAGACGAGAAGTTGAAGCAGTTGCTGGATATTTCAAAGGGTATCAGGTGGACCACATAGACCGGCGAAGGAATGAAGTGGCTGACGCTTTAAGCCGGCTGGGTTCTCAACGTAAACCGGTACCGCCAAATACTTTTTTGGATGAGCTGCACAGTCCATCAGTCCAAGTACCGTCAGAGGAAGACCTGGCTGTTCCTGATCCGGAGGCACAGCTAGTTGCGGCACTTCATGTTATTCCGGATTGGACGCGGCCCTATTTGGCGTATCTGAGCCGAGGAGAGCTACCGGACGACGAGATAGAGGCACGACAGATAGTCCGGCGTTCTAAATCCATGAAAATTGCAAACGAGGAACTTCATCATCGCAGCGTCTCTGGAGCATTTCAGCGGTGTGTATCAGCCGAGGAAGGTTGTGATATTCTTCATGAGATCCATGAAGGGGATTGTGGTCATCATGCCGGTTCAAAATCGTTGGTGGCTAAAGCTTTTCGACATGGGTTCTATTGGTTGATAGCTCATGCTGATGCGGCGGATCTAGTCCGGAAGTGTGATGCTTGTCAGAAGTTTTCACGACGCGCTCTTGTTCCGGCGCAGGAGCTTCGGATGATACCTATAACTTGGCCGTTTGTGACTTGGGGGCTTGATATGGTTGGGCCCTTCAAACGATCCCAAGATCAGAAAACTCATCTACTGGTGGCGGTGGATAAATTTACAAAGTGGATTGAGGCAGAGCCTGTGAGCAAGTGTGATGCGGCAACAATAGTTAAATTCATCAAAAAGGTGATTTTCCGGTTTGGCTTTCCACATAGCATCATCACAGACAACGGCACCAATTTATCTAAGGGTGAGATGGAAGAATTTTGTCAACGGGAACATATTCGCCTAGACGTATCTTCTGTGGCCCACCCTCAAACTAATGGTCAAGCTGAAAGAGCAAATCAGGAGATTTTGCGAGGTATCAAGCCCCGGCTTATGACTCCCTTGCAAAGAACCCCAGGATGCTGGGTTGAGGAGTTACCATCTGTCCTTTGGAGTATCAACACTACGCCGAACCGGTCCACGGGTTACACGCCTTTCTTTATGGTATATGGTGCTGAAGCGGTCCTTCCAAGTGATATCCGTCATGATTCACCAAGGGTGACGGCCTATGTTGAAGCGGCCAATGAGCAGGCGAGACAAGACAGTTTGGACCGGCTGGATGAAGAGCGTGATGTAGCAGCAGCACGGTCTGCGATCTATCAACAAGACTTGTGCATATATCACAGCCGCCGGATCAAGACAAGGACGTTCCAGGAGGGAGACTTAGTACTCCGGCTCATACAAGATCAAATGGATATGCACAAGCTATCCCCGCCTTGGGAAGGGCCCTTTGTGGTCAGCAAGAATTTGCACAACGGTTCATATTACCTGGTGGACGTTCGAGAACACAAGGACTCACGGACATCGGAAGAAGAGATAAAGAGGCCGTGGAACATCGCCCTCTTGCGGCCCTACTATACCTGAGCCATGAGCTCCACTGTATCCTATGTATATATTATGATTAATGAATAAACCGGCACCCTCGGTAAACCGGGGGCTCAGCCTTTTTTCCAATACAAGTATTTTATGGGGACAACCATACATGTATTATCATATGTCATATTTCAAACAAATCGATCGGTTTAAACTGATTTTGCAGGGCATATGCACTCAGGAGCAATAACTCACTGAAGAATTTCTTTAAGCATAAGATCGTGTCAGGATCAAAGAGGACACTTCATGGAGGCCCTCTGGATGGTGACAACCATCCAGTGATTGGCTAAAGTTTTTCCTATGGTTCTAAGGAACCATGGAGGCCCTCTGGATGGTGACAACCATCCAGTGATTGGCTAAAAGTTTTTTCCTATGGTTCTAAGGAACCATGGAGGCCCTCTGGATGGTGACAACCATCCAGTGATTGGCTAAAGTTTTTTCCTATGATTCTACGGGAACCATGGAGGCCCTCTGGATGGTGACAACCATCCAGTGATTGGCTAAAGTTTTTCCTATGGTTCTAAGGAACCATGGAGGCCCTCTGGATGGTGACAACCATCCAGTGATTGGCTAAAGTTTTTCCTATGGTTCTAAGGAACCATGGAGGCCCTCTGGATGGTGACAACCATCCAGTGATTGGCTAAAAGTTTTTTCCTATGGTTCTAAGGAACCATGGAGGCCCTCTGGATGGTGACAACCATCCAGTGATTGGCTAAAAGTTTTTTCCTATGGTTCTAAGGAACCATGGAGGCCCTCTGGATGGTGACAACCATCCAGTGATTGGCTAAAGTTTTTCCTATGGTTCTACGGGAACCATGGAGGCCCTCTGGATGGTGACAACCATCCAGTGATTGGCTAAAGTTCTTCCTATGGTTCTACTTCCTATGGTTCTACGGGAACCATAGAGGCCCTTTGGATGGTAAGCCCATTCCATTGATTGGCTGAACCTTGCTTTGAGCCTGGCAGCTCGTAAAAAGCGTTGACTACATGGTTTTATTTGCAAAACTTGCATTTCTGGTGTTTATGTTTTTCTGGTTCTTTAATCCGGAATGGGACAACTCCAGAGTTGACCATATATCTTAAAAAATCTGGGTCATGAATGCCAGCATAAGTTCAAAGTCTAGGTTATAAACACCAGCAAGAGTTAAACCGGCGTTCATCATAACCCGGAACAATCATCAGGCATAAACAAAGTAAGGAGCCAAGCATGATCTAAGCCGGTGGCGTCTATAAAAACCCGGGATTATTATTGGGTCTATCAAAAGACTCCCTTCACAAAGGCAAAATTCACCGGATTAAGAGTATCAAGCATACTTGATCTCAGGTATAAAGTTATTTCTGATATAAGTATACACTTGTTTGATATATTGTTAGAACAATTTAATTTGTCAAGCGGTAAACCGCTAGGACATATTTTCAGTGTTATCTATGCAGGAACATATAGTATGCAGAACAAACCATAGTAGATTAGACTTAAATTGGCAACGTCAAAGCAAGAAGTCGGAGTAGCCGGATCAAAGCGGACAATGTTCTCAGCTATCCTATTACAAGGCATAGCAAGCCTGACGGATTAAAGATTGTTCGGTACAATGAGACTGCAATTACAAAGATATGCTATGAACTACGCTCCCTCCTGCTGCGACGGCTGGGTATCAACTTGGTCCAGAGTCTCCTCCTCTTCTTGAAGCGGCTGGAAGTCAGGGACGCACCAATCAATTTTCGCTAAGGCACGGAAGTACATCTCTTCATTGATGAGTTCGGACGGATCGATATCTGGGGCGAAGGTATGAGGGCGCACTGGTGGGATTAGATTGACGGTATCATAAACCGGCCGCTCCACCCGCTCGTTCTGTAAGTCGTACCCCGGATGATACCTGGATAAATCTGATTCGGCCGCAAGTTTGCTGGCGAGAGGACGCATCTCCTTCGTCAAGGCATGGAGATCCTTTGCAGTAAAAGCTGATCCGTCTTCTTTAGTATTTGGATATCCATTCAAAGCTTCTTCGGATCAAAGTCCGGAACCCACGCTTTCGCTCTGGTAAGCGCCACGAGGGAACCGGCTCGAGCAGCAGACTTCTTAACTTCTTCCAAGCGCACTGGCAAGACAGACAGCTTCTCTAATGTACCTTGGATGGTCGTAGGAGCCAGTTTATTGAAAGACATTGTGCTTATGACCCTTTGAGCGCCGGAATACAGCTGCTCGACCAGAGTATAAGATGCCTTGAGTTTTTTCCGTAAGTCATCCCCAAGATGGGTGACACGACGCCCTGCATATAATTATCACAATTAAACCAGAACGGATTGAAGATTGCAAGGATGAAAGCAGGAATATAGACTAAGTACTTACCAAACACAGCAGAAGTCATCAGTTCTATTTACCGCTTTAAACTGGTTAACTCTTCAGTCACCGGGTTAAGGGCTTCTTCAGCGTCCTTTGCCCTTTTTTCTAAGTCCTTCTTCTGAACCTCAAAGGCGGTCCGCTCCTCTTCAAAGAATTTTTTCAGCTGTTCAGCAGTCTTTAAGCTCAGTGCCAAGTCTTTCTTGGCCTTAGAAGCAGCAGACTCCGTTTCAGCAAGCCTGTTCCGGAGTTCAATAATTTCTTCTGCCCTCCGGTTTAAATCAGCCTGCAAGGAAAATCAAGTGGAATGAAAGCAAAAGTCAGACAAGTCTCAAGCACACAAACAAGTTGTCTACTTGACACTTGGGGGCTAATGGATAGTTGAAGTATCAAAAGAAAATTTCAGACAAGTCCCAGGCACATAAACCGAGTTATGCCCCTGGCACTTGGGGGCTAATGTAAGAATCATTCGTTTAATCAGGAAGTACCTGTTCACCTTCTGGACGAAGCTAAACCGGAACTTGGGGGCTACTATGATATAGACAGAAGCATGTCAAAAGAAAAACAAGCAGGATTACCTCATACTTGTCCTTCATCATGTTAATCAAGCCTGCTTCATAATCTCGACCAGTGTGAAGACGGTTCAAGTACCCGGAATAGAGCTCCTGGGCACTCATGTCAGCAAAGCCAGACAGCTCGGTACTCCATTTACCCTTTTCTTGATGCAGCTTCTCCACTTTAGCCGTATGTTTGGCTAAGACAGTGGGCTCAGCAGGAGCAGTATAAGCTGTGTGAGTTATTTGAACTTCCGAAGAAGCAGTTGTTAGTGGTGGGGTCGCGGTGTGAACCGAGCTAGCAGGAGCCGGATTGGTCCGAGGAGAATTGGACCGGGCAGGACTTTCCGGTTCACGAACATCCTCAGTATTGGGATTCTCAGGCATAGTAGTGTGATCCATAGGAGCCAGATCTTCAAGTGGAATTGTGGTCTCGCCTTCCGGAAGGATAGTTGTATCCGGATCGACCGCCGGATCATCAACGGCAGTTTCAGCAGTTGGTTTGTTAGTGATAACCCTCAACCATAAGGGATCGAGATAGTCTTCGCGGGTAAGAATAACCCAATTTATTGATTCGACACACGGGGAGCCAAAGAGTATTTATAAGCTTTCACAGTTGAGTTGTCAATTCAACCGCACCTGAAATATACTTACTTGCAACAAAAGATAAGTGGTAATAGTGATATGATAGTGATGGTAGTGATAGTAAAAGTAACAGCAAAAAGTAAATAGCAACAGTAGATAGCAAAGTAAATAGCAAAAGTAGCGGCTAGTAACAAGCAAGGTTTAAAACACTGTAGGCTAGGGAGATGGATGGTTGGGCGCTGCATGGATGAGATAGATTATAACTTGGGGCACGGCACACAGAAAAGTAATGATCATCTAGGCAAATATCAAACATTAGGCATGTATCCCGTAGGTAGTTGTACGTGCTTGCAATAAGAACTTGCACAACATCTTTTGTCCTACCATCCCGCTACGAACAGGGCCAAAAGGAACTTATGGATATTAAGGTGCTCCTGTCAAAGAGCACCGGAACAAAGCAATGAACTCAATGGATACATGTAATCCTCAAACTACGGACCATCCCCTTTGGTGTCCCAAGCTGTCACTTTTGGGATCGCCGGTTCCGAACCGTAATAGGTGCAAACAACTCATAGATAGGATCACGAACACAAATATATTCATACAAACACATATGGTTCAGATCTGAAATCATGGCACTCGGGCCCTAAGTGTCAAGCATTAAGAACAACAAGTTGTAGCAAAGATGATAAACACCATAGTAGATGATAGGCAACATGCCCCCAATGATCTGATAAACTATTACATGATCTAACTCATCTAATCCCTACCATCCCCTTCGCCTACAGCAGGGGAAATTACTCACACATGAAAGGGGAAGTCATGGAGGGATGATGGAGTGGTGATGATGATGACGATGGCGACGATCTCCCCTCTCCGGAGGCCAATTCAGCCTCCAGATTAGCCCTCCCGAGGAAGAACAGAGGGTGGCGGCGGCTCCGCGACGGAAAACTGCGAACGAACTTCTGATCTGGGGTTTCTGCGTTGGGAGTAAAAATACGAGGCAAAGTAGGGCACCAGGGGGTGTGGGACCCACCCAGGCGGCCCCCCGGCGCGACCCAGGGGGGGGGGGGGCGCCCACAGGGCGCCTGGGCACCCCCTGGCCCCCCTCTGGCCCCACTTCTGGCACCTGGTTCCTTCGGGTGCGTGGATTTTCTGTGATTTTTCATGGATTTTTCTGAGATACTTAAAAATCCGTTTTCCTGCACACAAATAAACCATACAGGCAGCTCTGTTGAAAACAGCGTCAGTCCGGGTTAGTTTAGTCCAAATCATGCAAGAATGAGGTCAAAACAATATCAAAAGTGTTTGGAAAAGTAGATACGTTTGAGACGTATCAACTCCCCCAAGCTTAGCATATTGCTTGTCCTCAAGTAATTCAGTTCAACGAACTGGACGCGACAAAGAAAACTTTGACAAACTCTTTTGCTTCATTAGATGTATATAAGCATGTACTACGAAATGAGTTTAGCAAGTATTGAAACAGTACCATGAGGACAATGCAAGGAGCAATCCTTCTTTCAAGTGACTAGTCACAAATACTTAAAAGTAAATAATATACTACTGAAAATCAAGACAAGATTACATTGCACATAGCTTGAGCATACTAGGGTGGTATCTCGCTAGTCTCCATGAGTGAAGCAAAACATAAATGCAGAAACTCCTCCAGAGTTTTAAAGGATACTAGAACTAAGAATTTCAGAATAAATCATATCACAAGTATGCAGAAGACAATATAATACTTTGGGACAATGCACATTACACTCAGAATGACAATTATGCTCTCCTAGTTGGTGCTTTGAAGAAAGAAGGTGGAGACTCTCGAACCATGGCTTTTGTTGGCAAGGTTGAAAACCCGTGGTCGGAAACAAAAACTAAACATGTACCAAAGCTCTTGGTTTTAAAAACAGAAGTAAACATGTTTTGAGAAGTGCATATTTCGTCAACGAATGCTAGCAGATAACTCAATCACTTTTTGAGTGGACAAGTCTCGAGGAACGGCTCCCGCCTGAGGACGATCACATCCTCTTAATCTCCTTTGTTTATCACTGCCAAAGTTTTCTGATTTCTCATGAACAAAGCGTGAAGGAGGGTTTGTTTGTTATATTATCTTTTTGAGCCGGGCGCACTCAATGCCAGTTCCTTTTCGTATTAGGGGTTTGCACATTATACATGCAATCCAGGGGTGAAACTTGTCCAACTTAAAAAGATCATGAATTAACTACTACTTCCTCATGAGCTAAAACATAGGCACAAAAGAGAAATGCTTTTGATTAGTTTCGAGATGGTACACGAAAGTCTTCGTTAGGAATGGCAGGTAAATACCATGTATAGGAAGGTATAGTCGACTCATATGGCATAACTGGTTTTAAGGATTTGGATGCACAAGCAGTCAGTCCGCTTAGTACAGGTGGAGGTTTAGCAAAAGACTGGGAAGCGACCAACTAGAGAGCAATAACGATCATAATCATGCAGAGCGACAAAGCAACATTGAATCGGGCATGAAAGTGATATAACTATTAAAACTCAAAGATCGTCAAGGGAGAGTAGACTTTTTAGTCTTAAACATGTGTAAGCATGTGCCAAGTCAATCCAAAAATTCTCTAAAGGGAAATACCACCTTAGTATACCAGACTATGAACAGTGCAATGCATGTAGATCATTTCAATAACACATTATATACTCTAGTTATTCGAGACTAGCCACAAGGAAAGCATGAACCATTGGAAGAGCATTGTAAACATAGCACTATGTCGCTACAAGCTGGTCTCTAGATCATAAGTACAGGCATATGTACAAAAGTAGAAACAAAAAGAGTTCATACCGGTCTTCCTTGTTGCTTCCCTTCAGTCGATCTTCGTCATTACTGCTTGTCACTTGCACGATCGAACGTAGGAAATATAATCAAATGCCATAACGGACTCGAGCTGATCTCTGAAAACAAAGCAAACTAAAGAGAAAAGGAAATCTTTTTGGATTTTTTTCAAAGGTTGAATAAAAGCAAAAGAAAGAGAAAATCTTTTTGTTGTTTTTGCAAAGAGAGAAACAAAGAAGAACGGGCAAAAACTTCGAAAAGATCAAAGCGAATAAAAAGGATAACACAATGGAAAAGCGAGAAGGGCACGTACTCCCCCAAGCTTAGGCTTTTGGCCTAAGTTGGTAGCAGCTACTGCCCCCAGGAGCCTCCTGCTTCAGGGGTATGGTGGTGAGTCCACAAGTCGTAGAAGGATGCTGGCGCGTACACCGAACTCCTCGGAGTCTCCCATGAGAAAGGTTCCGAACGCCAAACAGAGGAAGAACCTTCACCAAACTCGGTGGCGGTCTCTTCCTGAAAAGGTGGTAACTCACCGTGCTCCTCCTCGTCGGGCACAACCCCCTCCATGGGGTTATGAAACTGATGCTGGACCATGAACTCATCGAACTGAACAACATCAAAAGACCATCCGTTCCTGCGAGAAAAATCAAACAAAAGAGGTGCAGGTAGACGGATCTCGCGTTCCGCGGTAGTTCCGAAACACAAGATATAAACAAGATTATCAAGTTCAGAACCCATGGTAACAAACTTATGCCTTTTCATAGCAGCAAGATCAAAGCTTAAATAAGTAAAAGGAGTATCATCAGGGTGTGGGGTGCCTCCAAGATGCTCTAAGATAAGTGTGGCATAAACGCCACCATATAAGTCCCCCTTGTTACTGTTCATAGCAAGGCGTCGAGCAATTAAGGTACCTAGATTATAATCAGACCTCCCTGAGAGGGCTGCTGCCAGGATAGCAATATCCGGAGCAGAAATGTTGCTCGTGTTGTCACGAGCTAACACCCCTCTAGCAATATAATATGCAAAATACCTGAGGTGAGGAAATAAGATGCTGGAGATTTTCGACCGATGAATATCCCTCGTACCCATGCTGCAGAGGGAGTTGATGACGGTTTTTAGTTCGGAGGGCTGAGTGGCCATCCTAGCCGTCCTCCCAACGTTCGGCACACCTATTATTTCACAAAAATTTCCCAAAGTCATGGTGATAAGATCATTATAAATTTTAAACTCAATAGCACCTGAATCAGGATTATATCTAAAACTGTTAATGAAACTGGAGGTGAGTTTTTGATACTGAGTAACACGGCTCGTGACGAGTCGTGTCAAACCTGCATTACCACAAAGATTATAAAACTCATCCTTGATTCCTGCAGCTTCCATGAATTCATCACATGGAAATGTCATCGCACGTGCTGGACTTGTATCTTCCAACAACTCCAGGGGCACATGATCTTCATTATAGCTCACCCTAGCAGTCGATGGTGAAGCTGCGGCTCTAGTAACTCGATCGGAGTGTGCGGGCCTCCTCTTCTCAAGCCACCCTTTTGCCCTTCCTAACAAACTCATTTCTGAATTTTTTTACAATTTACAAAAACGAGGATTAAAACAAAGTGAGCTAAGGCAAACTACTCAACTCACTTGTCCAAGGCATAAACTTGCATCAAAACTTGAAAAATAACTTTCTACACATGCATGCAAGCTCATCTCTACAGCACCAAGAACTACTAAATACTCACAAATGAGGCCACCAATCAAAAATCTAATTGGAGGGGTGGAGGAGTCACATACCAGGGAGTATTTGCTCAAAATTTCAGCTCAAATGATGGGCTGTAAAGAGAGATCGAAGAATCGCCTCCAAGAACAGCAAGAACACAAGGAACAAGTGCAGAACTCGCGTTTTTGGAGAAAGAGAGAGAGGGAGGAAGCAGACATACCTGGAGGGGGGCCTTGTGGGCCCCAGGCGCCCTATGGGCGCGACCAGGGGCTGGCCGTGCCAGCTGGCCGCCTGGGCCACTAGTGGCCCCCCCTGGCTGGCCCCAGGCCCCTCTGGGTCTCTCCCGACGTGGAAATTTTTATTTTAATTTTTCTGGAATTTTTCTGAAAACTTCACTGTTGAAATTTTTTCGAAGTTCAAAAAGCTGCGAAACTCTCTGAAAACTTGAAGCGGTTAGTAGTATTGTGAAGCTTCAAAAACATAAATACTTGGTACAGCAAGTAGGACAAAACTAAAAACAAATGAAAACATAACAAGCTCAACTTTTTATCCATATAAAACATGTTCACTAGTAAGGTTGATCAAGTCTTACCAACAAACAGGCGATATATAGAGCAAAAAGTCTCACCTCCTACGAAGTAGTTACTAAACCTTTACTTTGATGGACATTGTCCCCACCATGATAGTTTTGTATTTGTGAGGCACATGTAGTGGACAGTCCCATTCTCCAATTTTCACGGTCTCGATATTCTCTATAGAGTTGAGGGCATGCCTCCTGTCGGTTTTCTTCGGAAAATATACCGTGTGTTATTTATCATTCACATGGAAGGTAACCTTCCCTTTATTGCAATCAGTAATAGCACCTGCGGTGTTAAGGAATGGTCTACCAAGAATAATGGACATGCTCCCATCCTCGGGCATGTCAAGCACAACAAAATCAGTAAGAATTAAACAATTAGCAACTTCTACGGGAACATCCTCACAAATACCTATCGGAACAGTGGTTGACTTGTCAGCCATCTGAAGGGAGATATCTGTAGGAATTAGTTTCTCTAAACAAAGCCTCTCGTAAAGAGAGAGAGGCATAACACTCACTCCCGCTCCAAGATCACATAAAGCAGTTTTGACATAATTATTCATTATGGAGCAAGGAATGGTTGGTATACCTGGATCACCGAGCTTCTCAGGAATCTTGCCACTGAAAGAGTAGTTAACAAGCATAGTAGATATTGCATCATTAGGAACTTTTCTTTTGTTAGTGACAATATCTTTCATATATTTTGAATAAGGAAGTAACTTAATAGCATCAGTCAAAGGGATTTGAAGAAAAAGAGGTTTAATCCACTCACACAACTTATTATAATGCTCTTCTTCTTTAGATTTGATGGACTTACTTGGAAAGGGCATGGGTTTCTGTACCCATGGTTCTCTCTCCTTCCCATGTTTTCTTGCGATGAAGTCTTCTTTAGTGTACCTCTTACGTTTGTCAGGTGCTTCTTCTTCTCGAACTTCAGGCGGATCATTCTTCTCATTATCATTACCTTCAGGTTCAGCACCGTCTTCAGTCTCAGCATCGGAAATAGATACACTGTTGGGATCAATAGCTGGCTCTTTATCTGCAATAGGATCATTAGAATTGTCAGTCTCTTTATGTTTCTTTTTCTTATTTGGAGAGACAACAATTTCTTCTTCTTGCATTTGAGAATCTTGCTCGATTCTCTTCGGATGTCCCTCTGGATAAAGAGGATCTTGAGTACTAGTTCCCCCTCGGGTCTTAATCCCAAAAGCCTCAATTTATCTTGTTTGGCATTGTTAGCAAGCAAATCTCTTTGCACATTAGAAATTTGATCAAGCTGAGTTTGAACCATATGAAAATGCTTCACAAGACATTGAACATCATTAACTGTTCTATCTAAAACACCAAGCAACTTTTTGATAGCAAGGGAATTATCATGCAACTGACTTTCTATCCTCTCATTAAAATGATTCTGTTTCATAATAAAATTATCAAACTCATCTAAACATTGATCAGGAGGCTTACCATGAGGGATGTCACTTGCGTTGAAATCTAAAAGAGAGTGTACCTCTACCATAGGAGGGTGAGTGGTAGGCTCACACAGCTTCTCAATAGGGGGTAGATTCTTCACGTCTTCAGCTTTAATACCTTTCTCTTTAATAGACTTCTTTGCTTCTCGCATATCTTCGGGGCTCAGAACAAACATGCCCCTCTTCTTTGTTGGTGGAGGTGGTTCAGGGACGGACCAATCTTCATGGTTTTTGGCAATCCTGCCCATTAAATCTTCCGCATCGTCCGGTGTTCTTTTCCTGAAAACACAACCAGCACAACTGTCCAAATAGGACCTGGATTCATCAGTTAGACCAGCATAGGATATATCGATTAATTCATTCTTAGGGATTTCATGTCCTGGTCTAGCCCGAATCAGACCGCAGTACCTCCCCCAAGCTTTAGGGAGGGACTCATCCTGCAACTGTTTAAAGTTATAAATTCTTTGTAAAACAGCATGTTGCATGTGAGCAGGAAAGTACTTATCAACAAAAGAGTGAGCTAAGTCTTGAGGACTCTTAATGGAACCGTATGGGAGTGAATCATACCATGCTTTGGCACCTTCCTTCAACGAGAAAGGAAGAAGCTTGGTCACATAAAAGTATCGTATCTTTTCATCTGTGGTAAATAGGCCACCTAGCTCACCAAGTTTAGTTAGGTGTGCAATGGCATCATCATTTTCTCTGCCATAAAAGGGGTCAGCTTCAACCATAGGTATAAGTGAAAGATCAACAAAGAAATCAAAATCAGGATCATCAATGCGTATAGGAGATGTAGCAAATTCAGGATTAGGAACGGTTTTGTTCTTCAAAGAGTGTTTTTCAAATAGTTTCTTAATAACTTCAGGGTCAGAGCCGGAAAACTCTGTCAGTTCCCTGCATAAATCTTCATCAAGTATATAGTAATCATCATCAAGGAGACTCTCCTTGAGTTTACTCAAATCAGGATAATCATAAGTTTCACCAATAGGGTAGCGAGTAACAGGAAGTTCAATTCCAGACTTTTTAGCAACAGCAGCAATTTGTTTCTCAAGAGCATAACCAAGCGAACTAATATCATCAAAAGTAGTAGAAGCATCATCAAGAGTATCGGACATAGTAACAGATTCAGTAGGAGCATCATGTGGTGGTGGTGAGGCAAACTTACTCATAACGGAAGGTGAATCAAGCGTAGCACTAGTGCTCAGAGCAGTACCTTTTCTTGTAGTGGATAGTAAGATCGGAACCTTGGGGTCTCCTTTCTTACCCATAGTGGATGAAGTGCAGCAGGTAGGATACCTCAAATAGACTTGTAAATATTGCTATGCTCCCCGGCAACGGCGCCAGAAAGCGGTACTTGATAACCCTCAACCGTAAGGGATCGAGATAGTCTTCGCGGGTAAGAATAACCCAATTTATTGATTCGACACACGGGGAGCCAAAGAGTATTTATAAGCTTTGACAGTTGAGTTGTCAATTCAACCGCACCTGAAATATACTTACTTGCAACAAAAGATAAGTGGTAACAGTGATATGATAGTGATGGTAGTGATAGTAAAAGTAACAGCAAAAAGTAAATAGCAACAGTAGATAGCAAAGTAAATAGCAAAAGTAGCAACTAGTAACAAGCAAGGTTTAAAACACTATAGGCTAGGGAGATGGATGGTTGGGCGCTGCATGGATGAGATAGATTCTAACTTGGGGCACGGCACACAGAAAAGTAATGATCATCTAGGCAAATATCAAACATTAGGCATGTATCCCGTAGGTAGTTGTACGTGCTTGCAATAAGAACTTGCACAACATCTTTTGTCCTACCATCCCGCTACGAACGGGGCCAAAAGGAACTTATGGATATTAAGGTGCTCCTGTCAAAGAGCACCGGAACAAAGCAATGAACTCAATGGATACATGTAATCCTCAAACTACGGACCATCCCCTTTGGTGTCCCAAGCTGTCACTTTTGGGATCGCCGGTTCCGAACCGTAATAGGTGCAAACAACTCATAGATAGGATCACGAACACAAATATATTCATACAAACACATATGGTTCAGATCTG
This sequence comes from Secale cereale, assembly GCA_902687465.1. Lineage (NCBI taxonomy): Eukaryota > Viridiplantae > Streptophyta > Magnoliopsida > Poales > Poaceae > Secale > Secale cereale. The sequence continues at coordinate 780,539,553 of LR738711.1, forward strand.
AAATCATGGCACTCGGGCCCTAAGTGTCAAGCATTAAGAAAAACAAGTTGTAGCAAAGATGATAAACACCATAGTAGATGATAGGCAACATGCCCCCAACGATCTGATAAACTATTACATGATCTAACTCATCCAATCCCTACCATCCCCTTCACCTACAGCAGGGGAATTACTCACACATGAAAGGGGAAGCCATGGAGGGATGATGGAGTGGTGATGATAATGACGATGGCGACGATCTCCCCTCTCCGGAGGCCAATTCAGCCTCCAGATTAGCCCTCCCGAGGAAGAACAGAGGGTGGCGGCGGCTCCGCGACGGAAAACTGCGAAAGAACTTCTAATCTGGGGTTTCTGCGTCGGGAGTAAAAATACGAGGCAAAGTAGGGCACCAGGGGGTGTGGGACCCACCCAGGCGGCCCCCCGGCGCGGCCCAGGGGGACGTGCCCATAGGGCGCCTGGGCACCCCCTGGCCCCCCTCTGGCCCCACTTCTGGCACCTGGTTCCTTCGGGTGCGTGGATTTTCTGTGATTTTTTGTGGATTTTTCTAAGATACTTAAAAATCCGTTTTCCTGCACACAAATAAACCATACAGGCAGCTCTGCTGAAAACAGCGTCAGTCCGGGTTAGTTTAGTCCAAATCATGCAAGAATGAGGTCAAAAAAATATCAAAAGTGTTTGGAAAAGTAGATACGTTTGAGACGTATCAGTTAGCTTTTGGCTTTTTGCTAGGCTTTGGCTTGCTGAAAGAAATCGAAAAACAAGTCAGAACTGTAAAGCAAAGTGCAATCATAAACCGGATAAATTAAAAGACTTACCTGGGATAGTTTTCAGGGGTGGAAGTTGTGTGGCAGTTGATTCACCGGAAGAAGATAAAGGAGTATCCTGATAATTGGGGTCAGACGGTTTCAGTGGTTGGCGTATAAGCCCGGCCTTGGGATGAAGAAGAGTTGGAGAGAGTATAACCTCAGAGCGGCGTCTCCGAGCCAGAGTAAGGGATATTCCGGATGATTCCACTGCAAGGCCGCTATGACGGGTGGTCCGGCGAAGGGCTTCATGTTGCTGTTTCTTCAAAAGAAAATTGGGATCCAATTGAGCATAAGGGTGAGAGAACTGGTATTTCCGGACTATCCGACGACTTTTTTGTGGAAGTGTTTCTGAATCGGAAGAGAGAATAGTTACCTCAATTTCTGCCGGTTTGTCTCCTTCAGCCAACTCCTGTGGGAAGTTACTAGTAAATACAAGTATGGATAAGAAGTGAATAAATCAAAGCCGGATTAACCCATACCTCGTAGTCCGGATCATCCTCTTTGGCATGTGAACCGGAGCCAGCAGCCGCCTTTCTCTTCTTGATAGCGAAAGCTTTCCGGCATGGCTGTTTTCCGGCCTTTTCTTGTGGCTTCCTCTTCCAGAAGGGATCATCAGCCTGTTCAAAAGGTGAAAGATAATTGAAAGAACAACTTAAATGAACGGATTACAGCATATGACAGAGAATAAGACTTACTGCAGGCAGTTTGTTTTTCTTGTAGTACGGAGCCAATCCGGTTTGGCTGCATTCGTCTAAGGAGACATTGAGCATCTTCTTAACCGATTCAATAACTTCCGATTCAGAAAGTTTTTCCTTGGAAAACCGTTGAGGATCATCTGGTTTACCAGAATATTTACACATCAAGCTTGGGCGCGGGCTCAAAGGAAGAATACTCCAAGAAAGCCAGCAACGCGTAAAGTCAACTCCGGTTAAGCCATTGGCCATAAAGGCCTTTAGCCTGGCAAGTTGAGAAGCAAACCGGGGCCGCTCTGAGGAGCTGAGGCGCTGTGGCAAAGGGTGGTCCTCCGGAAGACGGTGTTCGCGATAACCCGGCAGTGGGTTTTCCCCTTCAGGTGAAGTGTCAATACAATAAAACCAAGACTTGTTCCACTCCTTGGGGTGCGTGTGGAGAGCAACATGAGGAAAGACTGCATCTCTTCTTTTCTGAATACTGACCCCGCCCAGTTCTTGATGAAGTCCGCTGGTAAACTCAGTACGCCGGTTCAGGTGGAAGAAGTCCCGGAACAGGTCGACAGATGGTTCTTCTTGTAAGTACACCTCTGAGAAAACTTGAAAATCACACACGTTGGAAACAGAATTGGGACCTATGTCCTGAGGGTGAAGTTGGAAAGCGGCAAGCACATCCCGGAAGAACTTTGAACCGGGAGGAGTAAAGCCTCGAGCAATATGGTCGAAGAAGACAATAATTTCCCCTTCTTTGGGAGTAGGGGGGCATTCATCTCCTGGAGCCCGCCACTTTAAAACGGACTGAGGACCTAAAGTGCCGATTGCGGTAGCATTGGCTAAATCTTCTTCTGTAATAATGGAAGGAACCCAGTTGCAAGAGACAAACTGCTTGGCCAAGGCAACAGAAGAACAAGTGCTGAAAGGGTAAAGTGTAAACCCGGATTATTTGAGTACAGTGGCATAAACCGGAAGATATATGAGAAGATCACGCAACGGTTTAGACAAGGGGACTAATGATATGGCTAACCCGGCAATAAACATGAAACTGTATTATTACCGGTTCATGACAACAAAAGAGAAAAGAGCTAAACCGTCGTGTTTGTCATTGAAATTTTATAGAAGCAGCATATGACTGTTTAAACCGGAGCATACTTTACAGATCTATAAAGGTGAAGAAACAAGTTTTCGCAGACAATTAAAGTAAAACAGATCTGAGCATCCAGGAAAAGGAAAAAATAAATACAAGACTATTACAGGAAGAACTGTAAGAATCTTATGCAAAGCAGATGAATCTAAAGGATGAGATCTATAGCATACAGCGGTGGAACAGAAGCAAGTTTAAAGATCAAGATTTAAAGGCTGAAATTTCTGCAAACTTGGCATCTACGATGAACAGACGAAGCTACCACTGAGGTTTAATGGCGGAAATGCGAGAAGGAACCCTAGAGCTATGGATCTACAGTGAGAAAAATGGCATACCTGGAACGACAAGAAGCGGCGGTGGAGTTTCTCTGGCCACGCTCAGGTCGACGCAGCGGCCGGCGAAGACTTGAGCTCGACGGACGACGGCGAAGATTTGAGTTCGACGGGCGACGACGGAGTCTTGAGCTCGGGCGACGGAGGAAGAAGAAGGAACGGAAGGAGATAAAGAATAGAGGCAGCGGTATTTATAGAAGGGCAGAGTTGAAACGACAGGCGCGAGATTTGAGGAGGCCGAAGATTGGATAAAGATTCTCTGTCGCCTCGATTCTCGGGATGGCCCTTAAACAAAGCCGATAGACAGCTGGGTGCGTTAAATGCGGAAGTGACGTCACTGTTAAATTAAGTGACTTTCAAGGATGACGTCATGGCCGGTTTACAAAAATAAGAAGACACAAGAAGGAAGATTATGCGAGACTGGGGAGATTGATGTGAACAAGTTCAAATCATTCTGGGGCCTAATGTCAGGGATACTACTAGCAGGTATGAACCGGCTAATGTAAACCGGATTGTGGTAATATCATTGTATCATTGTAATACTTAGTAGAGGCTACGGCCCATGAGATTTTAGGGCCCATGTATAGAGTTACGGTTTGTAAACCGCCTGATCATGTAACTTGAGAGATAAGGAAGAAAAAGCAGAGACCAAGGCGGACACAAGTATGAGCTAGCCTCGGGACTCTGTAAACCGGACCGGGCGTCACCTCTATATAAAGGGACGACCCGGCAACGGTTCAGGGAGAAGCGAGAAACAACCCGTCGGGACACAGGCAAGCAATTCGCTCCCTGTTCATCGACGCCCAAGCAATACCAAACCGAACTAGACGTAGGCTTTTACCTTCATCGAAGGGGCCGAACTAGTATAAACCCTCTGTGTTCTTTGTGTGCTTTTAACCCCTTCAAGCTAACCCGTGCGATGGTTCCATTATCAAGTCCGTTAAACCGGACATCTGCCGTGTTAATTCCACGACAAGGATCGTGAAGAGTACGACTACTTCATCCACGTTCCTTCGAACGCTTTCGCTCATGATCTACAAAGGGTATGTAGATGCACTCCATTATGCTCGTTGCTAGATGACTCCTTATATTGTTCTTGGTGAAGCGTAGGAATTTTTTTGAATTCTGCTACGTTCCCCAACACTCCCGCTTCGGCTGCTCCTCCCGCCGATGAGGGTCATCGCCGGCTTATCGCCCCGACCCCGCCGCCTGTCTTCGTCCGCCGCCGCCCGATGCTCCAGCGCCGCTGTGCCATGGCCGAGCCCTCCGGGCCTTCCTCTGCCTCGATCCGGCCGGGATCGGGTCCCCGGCGACCCCCGCGACCGGATCTGGCCGTCTCCGATGTTCCTCGCCGCCGCAAGCCTCACCGGTGGCAGCTGGCGCCGCCGCCGCCGTGCCATGGCTCGGGCTCGAGCTCCCCTCGCTAACATGGGCCTTCCAGCCACGTGGGCCACTCCTCCAGCCACATGGGCCACAGCCCAGCCGACCTGGCCTCCCACCGGCCCAGCTCCCCTTCGGGCCGACCCGCCTCTGCCACTTCTTCACCGGCCCACCTCGTCCTCCTTCACCCCTGGGCCGAAGCCCATCTGGGTGAGCGCCCTATTCCCCGCCTGTGCACTCCATAGTTATTTTGCGCCCGTTTGTTTTTTCCTAAGTCTAATTTACTGCTATGTCCTTTTCTGTGTAATTTTTGTTGCATACTTTGCACAGTGACAACTTTTTGTGTGCTTATCCAAATTGAGTGTATGATATGTCAAAATGATCGTGGTGATGTGCTCTACACTTTGTTCTATTGTGCAATGCTCATTTGAGTTCATCTAGATGTCTTAATCATCATGCCAAGAGTGCTACTTGATATTAACTGCTGCTACTTGTTATTTTCATGCCATGTTTGAGATGTGACAACTTGGTGCATGTTTATCCAAATGATGCAAATGATATGTCAAAATGTTCATTATGAAGTGTACTACATGATGGTTGCTATAGCATGCTTGTTTGAGTTCATATTGCCATGTTTATCCCTGTTGCAAAAGTGCATTTGGCTATTAAGAGCTGAAACTTGTTACGAGATGCCTAGTTGAGAAGCTCGTTGTTATTGATGTGTTTGTCCCCATGTCACATGCCTAGATGTTTTAGAATCTCCATCATGTGATCTTTGCTGTGGTGCAAACCATTTGCCATGATATGCCTTGAGGTGACTTAAACATGCTCGCAAACATGCCATGCTAATGTTACTGTTTTAACACTTAATGAAATTTCACTAAGTCTAGAATCTGTCTTATCTTGATGCTATGTTTGCTTGATGCCCTAGACACATCCATGTTAGTTTTGGGGTGGCCATTGATCATTCCTTGCTGTATATGTTGTTGTCTATCCATTCATGCCCTTACTTGCTCTTATGACCTGCTGAGCTTATTTAATTCTTGCTCCCAAGTTGCTATAAAATATAACTGTCAGGTTTTTAACATCATGATCAAAATGTTGTAGCTTGTTGCTATTGATCCATGCCTCCTATGGAGATGCTCCTATGGAGTTGTTTGCTGTAGGATATGTCTACTTAATGTCCATGCTTTTTATCACCATGTTTGAGTGATGTAGAGTATATATTTCTTGCTCCAAAGTTGCTATGTGGATGTTAACTTCAGCTTGTTGTTATATCTTGTTTCATGTGTATCTTTTAACCCGTTGCTCCGTTTTGGGTGTGATTTATATGAAACTTATGTGATTTTGCATGTAGAATCATAATATCTTATTGTTTTAATGTTTGGAGTGAGTTGTCTTGATGTTTGGGTGCATCTTGCACCGTTGCCTTGTTTGACTTGTTTTGCTCATATCTTTAAGGCCGTAGCTCCGAATTAAACAAACTTCATATGAAACTTGACTAGAATTTCGTGTAGATCATCATGGTGCATGTTAACCTGCTGTTTAGCAACTTTAACTTAAGGTTTGTTCAGATCTGGACTAATTTCAAACTATGCATATGAGGACTTACCGGTTTTATTATATGTAGTTTCCGGCCTCATTTAAACTTATTGTCTTGTGTTGGTTTTGTGTGCTTCCTGCCCAGCCATGTTTTGCATCATATATAGACTTGTCTTGCATCCTACTTGCTTAAGCATGTTGTCATGTTCTTGTGTTGTTTTTCTGTGCTTCCTACCTTGCCATGTATTGCTTCCTGTATAGAGTTGTCATGCATCATATCTTGCCATGTATTGCATCATATATAGACTTGTGTTGTTTTTCTGTGCTTCCTACCTTGCCATGTTTTGCTTCCTGTAAAGACTTGTAGTGCATCCTATATAGAACTGTCTTGCATCATACTTGGTTGAGCATATTGTCATGTCTAGTGTGGTGTGTTTACCGTATTGCTTGCTTCTTCTCGTTAGTGCTTGTTCCGTTGCGATCGTGAGGATTCGTTCGTCTACCCGTGGTTCTTCTTCAAGGTTTCTTCTTCGTCTTCTTCATGGATCTGTTCTTCTTCCTTGCGGGATCTCAGGCAAGATGACCATACCCTTGGATACCTTTACTATCATTGCCTTTGCTTAGATGTCTCGATGCTATCGTTACATGTCGCCCTACCCATCATTATTGTCAGCCCCTCTTCTTGTTGCCATGAAACCTCTAACCTTTGAAACCTTCCTAGCAAAACCATTATTTGGCTATGTTATCCGCTTGCTCAGCCCCTCTTATAGCGTTGTTAGTTGCAGGTGAAGATGAAGATCGTTCCAGGTGGGAACTTGTTGTTGGAATATCACAATATCTATTATTATTATTAACACACCTATATACTGGGCATGGGTGGAAGGCTTGGCCTTTTGCTCGGTGTTTTGTTCCACTCATGCCACCTTAGGCGCCGATAAACCGGCATTATGTTCCTTGATTTTGCGTTCCTTACACGGTTGGGTATATGGGGACCCCTTGACACTTCGTTTTTGAATAAAACTCCACCAGCAAGGCCCAACACTGGTTTTAATTTGCCTCATAATAACAACTTAATTAATTAATTAAATTTGCATAGGGGGTCGCGTCCCCGAGTATTTTTTCTACATAGCACGGGGGGCCAGTGCTGATGGTGTTGGTCCCAAACGGGGGTGCTGTGGGGCCACCTTGGGGAAACCCGAGGGCTGGTTTTACTCGTAGCTTCTCCCATCCGGTTGTGGCCTGAGACGAGATACGCGCGGCTACTATCAGGGTGTCGACACGCCGTGAGGTCTTGCTGGACTTGTTTTACCATTGTCGAAATGTCTTGTGCACCGGGATGCCGAGTCTGATCGGATTTCCCTAAGATAAGGGGTGATAATATTATATTTATCACTTCAGCTGATCGTGAGAGCTTGTGAAGGGCTAAGTTGGGACACCCCTGCAGGGTTATGATCTTTCGAAAGCCGTGCCCGCGGTTATGTGGCAGATTGGAATTTGTTAATGTCCGGTTGTAGAAAACTTGACAGAGGATCCGAAGTAAAACCCACAACTGTGTGAGTAACCGTGACTGTCTCTTTTCACTTTGAGAAGAGAACACGGTGGGGTTATGTTTGACTCGTAGGTAGTTCAGGATCTTTAGCGATCACTACTAGTTTGCGACCGTTTGCGTAGATGCTCATCTTATTCTGGTACTCGTAAGTTAGCCACCATACTTTTGCTTAGCCGCTGCTACATCCTCACCACTTTACCTCTTCCTACCCATTAAGCTTTGATAGTCTTGTTACCCATGGTTATGGGATTGTTGAGTCCTCGTGGCTCACAGATACTACAACAACAGTTGCAGGTGCAGGTTTCCAATGTCTTGACACGAGAGCGATGATCGTTGTGTTGGAGTTCTTTCTTCTTCTTCTTCTTCTTCAGTCTTGGGTTAGGTTCCGGGTCGGCAGCCTGGGATAGCAGATGGATGTCGTGTTTTTTTTTCATGTTTGTATCCGTAGTCGGATACCTTGTATTGATGGTGTATTCATGTGATTTGTATGTATTGTTGTATCCCCCATGTATGTATGTAATGGTATGATGTAATGATATCCATCTTGCTAAGTGCTTGATGGCTTCTCGCCCCTCGTTGGTTACCCCAAGTGGAAGATTTGAGATGTAGCGTAGCGGTAGTTTTCCCTTGGCAAAGATACCAAGGATCGAATCCCGTGAGACTCCGAGGGTCAACAAGAAGGTGTCAACAGCTAACGGCGCCAGATACTTAGCGGCTGACAGGACCTGCACACAGATACAAATAACTTTGCTCCCAACGAGTACAGAGAGGTTGTCAATCCCTCCGGCCTTGTCGTTTACAAAGGATCAAACGCAAGAGATAATAGTGATAGGTATGACTGCAACTAGTAAATAAGAACAGGAAATAAATAGCGGATGTGATCAGTGATGGTAATATGGACCGGGGTTCCATGATGTTCACTAGTGATGTCTCTCTCCCAAAAGACGATAAAACAGCTAAGCGAGGTAAACGAATTACAGCTGAGCAATTGACAAGATTATGTGCGCAAACCAATGCTAACTATGCTGCAAAGAAAGGTAGAGGCTCAAAAGCATGGGCGGTACGCCAAGGCAAGTAGACCGAAATCCATCTGCATCTACTACTAATCATCCACCTTGAGATATCTATCCAGAACATCTCGCTGGTATTAAGTTGCGAGTCCCACCCATAGTGTAAACTCAAAGCAACAGACAACTGCATTAAAAGAACTTTGCGTAAAGTAAACAATCCTTGCACCCGCAAGTACAAGCACCGTTGTTTTCCCCCTTGTGGCAACAACACATCCCCTAGACTCATGTTTCTGTCACTCAAGCTAGTCATCGAGGGGCATGAACCCACAATCAAGCATAACGTTCCCTCTTGGAGTTACTACCTACTACTTGGCCAAAGCAATAAACAACAACGGAGAACATGCAAGAATTACTCAAGAACATAAATATAAAAGAGGTGAATCAAATATATTACTCACACACAATCTGAACATAATCTCATAATCTATCAGATCCCAGCAAACTCATCATAGCAACATCATAAGGATTACATATGTGCCTCGATCATGTAGGGCAGCTCACGAGGTCTAATCGGTGAAGAACAAAGAGGGGAGGAGAACATCACATAACTACTGGTCATGGACCCATGGTCCAAGGGAGACTACTCACAACTCATCCGGGAGGCGTCCATGGTGGTGGAGAGGCTCCCGGTGGTGGTTCTCCCCCCCGGCAGGGTGCCGAGAAGAGTTCTCCTGGTGCTCCCAATCTTGGAAGCGCGGCGGCGGCGGAACATAGATGAGATCGCGAAAAAGGGTTCCGTCCTCGAGGGTTTCGGGACGCGGTGTAAATATATGCCAAAGGGGGGCGTCAGAAGAGGTGAGGGGGGCCCAGGCGGCCTGGCGCGGCGGCCAGGAGGGGGGCCGCGCCCTCTGGGCGCCTGGAGCCCCGGTGGCCCCCCTCTGGCCCTACTTTGGCCGCATGGAAGCTTCCGGAACGCTGATTTTTTATATATTTTTCCAGGATTTTTTCTGGCAATTTAAGTAATGGGAAAACCTGAAATACAAAAATAGCAGAAAACGGAAACTGGCACTGGGGTGCACTGAGTTAATAGGTTAGTCCAAATATGATCAAAAGTGTATGGTAGTGCATAAATATCATAGCAATATCACACAAAAGAGGCATGGAGCAAGCAGAAATTATAGATACATTTTGGACGTATCAACATCCCCAAGCTTAATTCCTGCTCGTCCTCGAGTAGGTAAATGATAACAAGCATAATTTCTGTGGTGACATGCTACTAACCATATAAGAACTTTTCACAGTCACATGACAAATGCTTACTGAGATAATGAATCTATAGTAATTAAGTTGCCTCATGAGAATATCACAAAGAACTGAAAGTTTTACAATATGATACTGAAACACTCAATAGATTTGTAGTGAGCATGGTGTGCAAACATGACAAAGCGATATCTCGCTTACCCCCTTTAGTGAAGCAAAACATAAATGCAGGGGCACCTCCGAAGTTTAAGTGACGACTAGATACAATGATTTCAGAATAAACGATATCATAATCATGCAGAAGACAATGGTACTTTGGGACAATGCACATTACACTCAGAATGACAATCATGCTCTCAATAGTTGGTGCTTGAAGAAAGAAGGTGGAGACTCTCGAACCGTGGCTTTTGATGGCAAGGTTGAATACCCGTGGTCGGAAACAAAGACTAAACATGTACCAGAGCTCTTGGTTTTTAAAAACAGAGGTAAACATTTTTTTTGGGGTATGCATATTTCGTCAACGAATGCTAGTAGATAACTCAATTACTTCTCGAGCTGGACAAGTTTCGAGGAACGGCTCCCGCACGGGGACGATCACATCCCCTTAATCTCCTTTGTTTATCACTGCCAAAGTTTTCCGATTTCTTATGAACAAAGCATGAAGGAGGGTTTGTTTGTTGTATATTTTTTAATGAGCCGGGCGCACTCTTTGCCAGTTCCTTCTCGTATTAGGGGTTTGCAGATTAGACATGCAATCCCGGGGTGAAGCTTGTCCAACTTAAAAAGATCATGAATTAACTACTACTTCCTCATGAGCTAAAACAGAGGCACAAAAGAGAAATGCTTTTGATTAATTTCGAGATGGTACACGAAAGTCTTCGTTAGGAATGACAAGTAAATACCATGTATAGGAAGGTATGGTGGACTCATATGGCATAACTGGTTTAAAGGATTTTGGATGCACAAGCAGTCAGTCCGCTTAGTACAGGCGAAGGTTAGCAAAAGACTGGGAGCGACCAACTAAGAGAGCAATGACGGTCATAATCATGCAGAGCGACAAAGCAACATTGAATCGGGCATGGAAGTTATATCGCTACTCAGAAATTAAAGATCATCAAGGCTTGATAGACTTTCTTTACAGTCTTAAATATGCGTGAGCATATGCCAAGTCAATCAAAATAAATTCTTGGAGGAAGATATCACTAAACCATACCACATCATAGGCAAACAAATCATGTTGGTACTTCAATAACACATTAAGAACCCCCCAGCTATTTGAGACTAACCATAAGAAAACATGAAATACTAAGCACCATTATGCACATAGCATTTTTAACATAGACATATCAACCAGTGCAACAGACAAACTCTCTTAACAAGATAAACATGAAAACTCAAGAGAGTTCAGCAACCAACTAAACAAAAGCTCTTTAAAAAGAAAAGCATGAAAACTAAGAGCTAAACATGACAGTAGCTATTGAAAGACAAAGAACACACACAGCAAAGATAAACATGAAAATCCTATGTTGTGTTCTAGGTTGAAGTGGAGCGTGTTTCTCTCCCACACAAAGAAAGCTGGGTTCTAACTCATTATGAACAGCAAGCAAAGCTAAAGAAAACTAAAAAGGAAACTAAAAGCAAGACGCTCCAAGCATAACACATAACACATGAAGTGATTAAAATATAGTGGAACGAAAGACGAACTGATAATTGTTGATGGAGAAGGGGATGCACGGGGGCATCCCCAAGCTTAGACGCTTGAGTATTCTTGAATATTTCTTGGGGGTGCACGGGGGCATCCCCAAGCTTGAGCGTTTGACACTCCTGAATCTTTTTATCATCTTCACTCGCACACTTGAAAACTCCCTCCATACATAACTCATCATAATCTGATTAGCGAGGTTAGTACCCATAATAAAATAATTTTTCCTTGCTGGAAATAAAGATAATCTTGAAGGTCTACTGTTTCTCAAGATTGCCAAAAGGTTTTTGCAAAGAAAAAGCAAGCTCAAGGTATGCAAAACGAAGAAAAGGCAAACAGGACAGAATCTGTGAAAAACAGACCAGCAGGTAGTAAATAATTTTTTCGGGGCACTTCTGCAACTAAAATCAAAAAACTCAGAACAGACACCCGAAAGCCAATTGTATAGAGCACGCTGTCGAAAAAATTCAGACCAAAAAGATTATCTGGTGATTTTATACGAATTTTTCTGTCCAAGGACAGAATCTGTTTCCTGGACAGCACGTCACAACTTTTGAACTTTGTTGCAATCAGAGGCTAAACTTGGCACAAAGCTGAAAAGTAAAGATACAATGATGATGCTACTGTAGTAACAAACATCAAGACACAACAAAAGCAAAATAAAATTTTATTCATTGTGGGCTGCCTCCCAAAAGCGCTTTCTTTTATGCCTTTAAGCTAGGCATAATGCAAAGAGATCAAGTTTTATCAAGAGTGAAAGAATAGCTAGCCCGTATAACGGACTCAAAAGGTAACTTAATCTTCTTCCTAGGGAAGTGTTCCATCCCTTTCTTAAGAGGAAATTGGAATTTTATATTCCCCTCTTTCATGTCAATGATAGCACCAACGGTGCGAAGAAAAGGACGTCCCAAAATAATTGGACAAGAAGGTTCACATTCAATATCCATAATAGTAAAATCAACGGGAACATAATTGTCATTGACAATGATAAGAACATCGTCGATCCTCCCCAAAGGTTTCTTTATGGAAGAATCAATAAGACGAACACCAAAAGAACAAGAATCAAAAGGTTTTAATTTAAGCATATCATATATTCTTTTGGGCATAACGGAGGTACTAGCTCCAACATCACATAAAGCATAGCAAGAGAAGTTATTCAACTTAATTTTAATCATAGGATCCCAACCATCTTCTAGCTTTCTAGGTATGGAGGCTTCTACCCTAAGTTTCTCCTCCCTAGCTTTGGTGAGAGCATTAGTGATATGCTCTGTGAAGGCAAGATTAAGCGTGCTAGTGTGGGGATCTCTAGACATCTTGTGAAGAAAATCAATAACTTCAGAAAGGGTGCAATTATCAAAATCAAGGTCACTACTATCAAGTAAAGTGGTAGTGGTGTCCTTTAGGCTCACTTGTTTGGTAGTTTCTATGGTCATAGGAGTTTCTACGGTTAAGGTCATAGCATCACCATTAATAGGTCCAATGGGACCAGGAGTGCATTGGGTGCTAAGAGTTTGGATATCCTCAACAACTTGGATAGTAGCAACAGTGTGGTGGGTAGGAAGGTTCTTAATTCTATCTTCTTCCTCCTTTTCTCTAGCCCATCTCTCTTTAAGTTTAGCCAACATCCTAATGTTTTCATTAATTTGCACTTGAATAGCATTCATAGGAGTGGTCTTCCTCTCCTCAAGAGGGGAAGTTCTAATTTTAAGCAACTCTACCTCATGGGCTTAATTGTCTACCTTCGAAGAGAGATCATCTAGTTTGGCTAGTTTTTATTCTACATTCTTATTGAAGGCTTTTTGGGTAGTGATGAAATCTTTAAGCATAATCTCTAGTTCAGAAGTGGAGTTCTTGCTGCTAGGATAAGCATTGTTGTTCCCATAGGAATTAGAGGGGAACGGTATAGGGTTGCTACCAAAATTACTCCTATAAGCATTGTTATTGAAATTGTTTCTAGAGATAAAGTTCACATCTACTTGATCTTAAGCAATCAAAGAAATTTAAAGGAACATCACGAGGATCAATAGAAGATTGCTTGGAAATTAGAGACATGATCAAGTCAACTTTTTCATTTAGGGAGGAAATCTCCTCGACAGAGTTTACCTTCCTACCCGTTGGAGCGCGTTCGGTGTGCCATTGGGAATAATTGGTCATCATCTCATCGAGAAGCTTCGTGGCAGCACCAAGTGTAGTTGACATAAAGGTTCCTCCCGCGGCCGAATCTAACAAGTTCCGCGAGGTAAAATTCAAACCTGCATAAAAAGTTTGGATAACCATCCAAGTAGTCAAATCATGAGTAGGGCAGTTCTTGACAAGAGATTCCATGCGTTCCCAAGCTTGGGCAACATGTTCATTATCCAATTGTTTAAAATTCATTATGTTACTCCTTAGTTGGATAATTTTAGCAGGTGGATAGTATTTCCCAATAAAGGCATCCTTGCACTTGTTCCAAGAATCTATGCTATTTCTAGGCAAAGATTGAAACCAAATTTTAGCTCCTTCTCTCAAGGAGAAAGGAAAAAGCTTAAGCTTAACAATATTACCATCTATTTCTCGGTACTTTTGCATATCACAGAGTTCAACAAAATTATTTAAGTGCAAAGCAACATCATCTCCAGCACCGGAGAATTGATCTTTCATAACTAGGTTCAGTAAAGCAGGTTTAATTTCATAAGAAGGTGCTGAAGTGGCAGGTGTAGTAATAGGCGTGCAGATAAAGTCATCGTTGTTATGACTAGTGAAGTCACACAACTTGGTGTTCTCGGTGGAACCCATAGCAGCAAGCAAGCAAGATAACTATTTTTGTGATTTTTGACAAAGGGAACTAAAGCAAAACTGAAAGGTAAACTAACAAGACTAAAAAGCAAAGGTAAAAGATAGCGTGCAACTCCCCTATCTTGAAGAGTGGAGTCCCCGGCAACGGCGCCAGAAAACTTTTGCTTGATGGCTTCTCGCCCCTCGTTGGTTACCCCAAGTGGAAGGTTTGAGATGTAGCGTAGCGGTAGTTTTCCCTTGGCAAAGATACCAAGGATCGAATCCCGTGAGACTCCGAGGGTCAACAAGAAGGTGTCAACAGCTAACGGCGCCAGATACTTAGCGGCTGACAGGACCTGCACACAGATACAAATAACTTTGCTCCCAACGAGTACAGAGAGGTTGTCAATCCCTCCGGCCTTATCGTTTACAAAGGATCAAACGCAAGAGATAATAGTGATAGGTATGACTGCAACTAGTAAATAAGAACAGGAAATAAATAGCGGATCTGATCAGTGATGGTAATATGAACCGGGGTTCCATGATGTTCACTAGTGATGTCTCTCTCTCAAAAGACGATAAAACAGCTAAGTGAGGTAAACGAATTACAGCTGGGAAATTGACAGGATTATGTGCGCAAACCAATGCTAACTATGCTGCAAAGAAAGGTAGAGGCTCAAAAGCATGGGCGGTACGCCAAGGCAAGTAGACCGAAATCCATCTGCATCTACTACTAATCATCCACCTTGAGATATCTATCCAGAACATCTCGCTGGTATTAAGTTACGAGTCCCACCCATAGTGTAAACTCAAAGCAACAGACAACTGCATTAAAAGAACTTTGCGTAAAGTAAACAATCCTTGCACCCGCAAGTACAAGCACCGTTGTTTTCCCCCTTGTGGCAACAGCACATCTCCTAGACTCATGTTTCTGTCACTCAAGCTAGTCATCGAGGGGCATGAACCCACAATCAAGCATGACGTTCCCTCTTGGAGTTACTACCTACTACTTGGCCAAAGCAATAAACAGCAACGGAGAACATGCAAGAATTACTCAAGAACATAAATATAAAAGAGGTGAATCAAATATATTACTCACACACAATCTGAACATAATCTCATAATCCATCAGATCCCAGCAAACTCATCATAGCAACAGCATAAGGATTACATATGTGCCTCGATCATCTAGGGCAGCTCACGTGGTCTAATCGGTGAAGAACAAAGAGGGGAGGAGAACATCACATAGCTACTGGTCATGGACCCATGGTCCAAGGGAGACTACTCACAACTCATCCGGGAGGCATCCATGGTGGTGGAGAGGCTCCCGGTGGTGGTTCTCCCCTCCGGCAGGGTGCCGGGAAGAGTTCTCCTGGTGCTCCCGATCTTGGAAGCGCGGCGGCGGCAGAACAGAGATGAGATCGCGAAAATGGGTTCCGTCCTCGAGGGTTTCGGGACGCGGTGTAAATTTATGCCAAAGGGGGGCGTCAGAAGAGGTGAGGGGGGCCCAGGCGGCCTGGCGCGGCGGCCAGGAGGGGGGCCGCGCCCTCTGGGCGACTGGAGCCCCGGTGGCCCCCCTTTGGCCCTACTTTGGCCGCATGGAAGCTTCCGGAATGCTGATTTTTTATATATTTTTCCCGGAATTTTTCTGGCAATTTAAGTAATGGGAAAACCTGAAATACAAAAACAGCAGAAAACAGAAACTGGCACTGGGGTG
Organism: Secale cereale; assembly: GCA_902687465.1. Classification (NCBI taxonomy): domain Eukaryota; kingdom Viridiplantae; phylum Streptophyta; class Magnoliopsida; order Poales; family Poaceae; genus Secale; species Secale cereale. The sequence continues at coordinate 780,555,435 of LR738711.1, forward strand.
CACTGAGTTAATAGGTTAGTCCAAATATGATCAAAAGTGTATGGAAGTGCATAAATATCATAGCAATATCACACAAAAGAGGCATGGAGCAAGCAGAAATTATAGATACATTTTGGACGTATCACTAAGCACCCGAAATGCGGTTGTGCCCCAATCACGTAAGTGTCACATGATCGGGATAGAATCGCATCTTGGGCCTGACACTGGCGCAGCCCTCCCCCTCTCCCAACTCCTCCTCCTCTCCCGTGGTGCTTGGCGAAGCCCTGCTGGATTGCCACGCTCCTCCATCACCACCACGACGTCGTGCTGCTACTGGACGGAGTCTTCCCCAACCTCTTCCTCTCTCTTTGCTGGATCAAGGCGCGGGAGACGTCACCAGGCTGCACATGTGTTGAGCGCGTAGGCACCGTTGTTCGATGCTTAGATCGGATTCGGCCGCGATCTGAATCGCTTCGTGTACGACTCCACCGACCGCGTTCTTGCAACGCTTCCGCATCGCAATCTTCAAAGGTATGAAGATGCACTCTCCTCTCGTTGCTAGTAAACTCCATAGATAGATCTTGGTAATGCGTAGGAATTTTTTTGATTTTCTGCAACGATCCCCAACAGTGGCATCATGAGCTAGGTCTATGCGTAGTTACTATGCACGAGTAGAACACAAGTTGTTGTGGGCGTAGATTTTGTCAATTTACTTGTCGCTACTAGTCTTATCTTGATTCGACGACATCGTGGGATGAAGCGGCCCGGACCGACCTTACACGTACGCTTACGTGAGACAGGTTGCACCGACTCACATGCACTAGTTGCATAAGGTGGCTAGCGGGTGTGTGTCTCTCCCACTTTAGTCGAACCGGATTCGATGAAAAGGGTCCTTATGAAGGGTAAATAGAAATTGGCATATCACATTGTGGTTTTGGCGTAGGTAAGAAACGTTCTTGCTAGAAACCTATAGCAGCCACGTAAAAAACTTGCAACAACAATTAGAGGAGGTCTAACTTGTTCTTGTAGCATGTGCCGTGTGATGTGATATGGCCAAAAGGATGTGATGAATGATATATATGTGATGTATGAGATTGATCATGTTCTTGTAATAGGAATCACGGCTTGCATGTCGATGAGTATGACAACCGGCAGGAGCCATAGGAGTTGTCTTATTTTTATTGTATGACATGCGTGTCATTCAAAACGCCATGTAATTATTTTACTTTATTGCTAACCGTTAGCCATAGTAGTAGAAGTAATGTTTGGTGAGACAACTTCATGAAGACACGATGATGGAGATTATGGTGTCATGCCGGTGACGATGATAATCATGGAGCCCCAAAGATGGAGATTGAAAGGAGCAAAATGATATTGGCCATATCATGTCACTATTTGATTGCATGTGATGTTTATCATGTTTTACATCTTATTTGCTTAGAACGATGGTAGTAAATAAGATGATCTCTCACTAAAAATTCAAGAATCGTTTCCCCCCCTAACTGTGCACCGTTGCTAAGGTTCGTTGTTCCAAAGCACCACGTGATGATCGGGTGTGATAGGCTCTCACGTTCGCATACAACGGGTGTAAGCCAGATTTACACATGCAATGCACTTAGGGTTGACTTGACGAGCCTAGCATGTACAGACATGGCCTCGGAACACGGAAGACCGAAAGGTCGAACATGAGTCGTATAGAAGATACGATCAACAAGAAGATGTTCACCGTTGATGACTGATACGTCTCCAACGTATCTACTTTTCCAAACCCTTTTGCCCTTGTTTTGGACTCTAACTTGCATGATTTGAATGGAACTAACCCGGACCGACGCTGTTTTCAGCAGAACTGCCATGGTGTTGTTTTTGTGCAGAAATAAAAAGTTATCGGAATCGCCTGAAAATCAACGGAGAATTACTTTGGAAAATATAAAAAATATCTGCAAGAAGATCCTCATTAGGGGGCCCACATCCTGTCCACGAGGGTGGGGGCGCGCCCCCCTGCCCAGGGCGCGCCCCCTGCCTCGTGGGCCCCCTGGTGCTCCACCAACATATCCCCGGATCCTATAACTTCACTTTCGGGGAGAAAAAAAATCAGAGAGAAATAATTATCGCGTTTTACGAGACGGAGCCGCCGCCAAGGGCTAATCTCTCTTGGGAGGGCTGATGTGGAGTCCGTTCGGGGCTCCAGAGAGTGGAGATCGTCGCCATCGTCATCATTAACCTTCCCCCATCACCAATTCTATGATGCTCAGCGCCGTGCGTGAGTAATTCCATCGTAGGCTTGCTAGACTGTGATGGGTTGGATGGGATCTATCATGTAATCGAGTTAGTTTTGTTAGGGTTTGATCCCTAGTATCCACTATGGTCTGAGATTGATGTTGCTATGACTTTGCTATGCTTAATGCTTGTCACTAGGGCCCGAGTGCCATGATTTCAGATCTGAACCTATCATGTTTTCATGAATATATGTGTGTTCTTGATCCTATCTTGCAAGTCTATAGTCACCTACTATGTGTTATGATCCGGCAACCCCGAAGTGACAATAATCGGGACCACTCCCGGTGATGACCATAGTTTGAGGAGTTCATGTATTCACTTTGTGTTAATGCTTTGGTCTGGTACTCTATTAAAAGGAGGCCTTAATATCTCTTAGTTTCCAATAGGACCCCGCTGCCACGGGAGGGTAGGACAAAAGATGTCATGCAAGTTCTTTTCCATAAGCACGTATGACTATATTCGGAATACATGCCTACATTGCATTGATGAACTGGAGCTAGTTCTGTGTCATCCTAGGTTATAACTTCTACATGATGAATTGCATCCGACATAATTTCCCATCATCGATCCAATGCCTACGAGCTTTTCCTATATTGCTTGTTGCTTATTTACTTTTCTGCTGCTACTATTACAAAAACTACAAAAACACTATCGTTACTTTTATTGCCGCTACCGCCACTATCATATTAATTTGCTACTAAACTATCTTGCTGCAGATACTAAGTTTCCAGGTGTGGTTGAATTGACAACTCAGCTGCTAATACTTAAGAGTATTCTTTGGCTCCCCTTGTGTCGAATCAGTAAATTTGGTTTGAATACTTTACCCTCCAAAACGGTTGCGATCCCCTACACTTGTGGGTTATCAAGACTATTTTCTGGCGCCGTTGCCGGGGAGCATAGCTCTATTCTTTAAGTCACTTGGGATTTATATCTGTTGATCACTATGAAGATTTTTGAAGGACTCAAAAACCAAGATCTTACCCTCAACTACGAGGGGAGGTAAGGAACTGCCATCTAGCTCTGCACTTGATTCTCCTTTTGTTACGAGTAAACTTGCGACACCTACTCCTGCTATTGAAACTGATATGTCCTATGTTCTTGATGATGCTATGATGAACCACAAGTGTAGGGGATCTATCGTAGTCCTTTCGATAAGTAAGAGTGTCGAACCCAACGAGGAGCAGAAGGAAATGATAAGCAGTTTTCAGTAAGGTATTTTCTGCAAGCATTGAAATTATAGGTAACAGATAGTTTTGTGATAAGATAATTGATAGCAAGTGACAAACGATAAAAGTAAATAGGTGCAGCAAGGTAGCCCAATCCTTTTTGTAGCAAAGGATAGGCCTGGATAAACTCTTATGCAAGGTAAAGCGCTCCCGAGGACATATGGGAATTATCGTCAAGCTAGTTTTCATCACGATCGTCTGATTCGCGTTCGGTACTTTGATAATTTGGTATGTGGGTGGACCGGTGCTTGGGTGCTTCCCTTACTTGGACAAGCCTCCCACTTATGATTAACCTCTAATGCAAGCATCCGCAACTACAAAAGAAGTATTAAGGTAACCTAACCATAGCCTGAAACATATGGATCCAAATCAGCCCCTTACGAAGCAACGCATAAACTAGGGTTTAAGCTTCTGTCACTCTACCAACCCATCATCTACTTATTACTTCCCAATGCCTTCCTATAGGCCCAAATAATGGTGAAGTGTCATATAGTCAACGTTCACATGACACCACTAGAGGAGAGACAACATACATCTCATCAAAATATCGAACGAAGACCAAATTCACATGACTAATAATAGCAAGACTTCTCCCATGTCCTCAGGAACAAAAGTAACTACTCACAAGACATAATATTGTTCATGATCAAAGGGGTATTAATATGCATAATGGATGTGAACATATGATCTTCCACCAAATAAACCAACTAGCATCAACTACAAGGAGTAAAAACACTACTAGCAACCCACAGGTACCAATCTGAGGTTTGGGTACAAAGATTGGATACAAGAGATGAACTAGGGTTTGAGAGGAGATGGTGCTGGTGAAGATGTTGATCAAGATAGCCCTCCCCAAGATGGGAGAGTTGTTGGTGATGACGATTTCCCCCTCCCGGAGGGAAGTATCCCTGCCAGAATTGTAGCGACCAGACCTCAAACAGTCTGATCTCTGTGCATCAGTGTCATCCCTGGATCAGTAATGCTGACACGCACATTACTTGAAGGATTTATAATAGAGTGGCAATCACACAGTTATTACATCGATAGTCCAACGATGAATTTATTACAAATGATATGGCTGAAGGCCATCTAATACGATAACATCGGAAGGCTGGGAAGATAAGTGAGTCCATCAACACCAGCGGCATCACTGAGTATAGAACCACGACCTAAAAGGGCATCTTACTCGTCATCTGAAAAGTCTGCAACATGAAACGTTGCAGCCCGAAAAACGGGTCAGCACATGGAATATGCCGGCAAGGTAACACAAGAGAATGCAATGAAAGTAAAACTATACTATATGCAATATGGCTGGTGGAAAGCTCTATGGTTAAGTTTTTGCGTAAAGCCAATTTTTCCCTACTTCGAAGGAATGCATTTTAATTAACTATCATGGTAGTTGAAACATCGTTGAGAAGATAGACATCCTCTCAACCCCAATTAAAAGTAATCATTAAACCCAACAAAATTAAATTAAAGTAACATGTTGAGATGCACATGAAAATCCAAGTACTAGATACTCAAGACGTCCATAACCGGGGACACGGCTAATCATGATCAGTTTGTACACTCTGCAGAGGTTTGTGCACTTTTCCCACAAGACTCGATCGCCTCCGTTTGGTTTCTCGCACTGCATGGTGTTTGAGAAACGGACGACCGAGACATAGTCTTTCAGAAGCGCTAGCACCTTACGATCGGGCGGACCATACCAACCTACATCCCCTACATCTGCTAGTCCACCACTGTAAGAGTTCGCACAACTTACTCATACTATGCTAGAGCCCATAATAGCATTGTGGTTGAACACGGAAGTTTCTAGTATGAATAATCTCACGATCCCTTTGAGCCTGGGTGGCGGTCCAAAAGAAAACCAGGCAATCCTGGATTACCCAAACGCCTCAATCCACCTAGATGTGTATTAATGTTGCCACCTTAAGTTGAACCATTTATTAAACAATCTCACATCTGTCATGGATTTCACTCACCCAATCCACGTCTACGATCATAGCATGTCCTAGCAGCTAACGTAGAAGTAACTCCCAAGGGTTTGAATGTAATGCAGGTAATAGGTACTACCTCAAACTACTTCCCAATCCCACAAGTTAATTGTTCCTACTCATGCAATGTGTGAGGGTTTGACTAATGCAATGAAAACTGGGTAATTGGAAAGCATGATCAAAGTGTTACTTGCCTTGTTGATGATCCGCAAAACCTAGAGACTCAAAGTAGCAAGCGGCGCACTCCGGGTACTCTATCGCAATCAAACAAACAAGCATACAATAAGTACTTAACTAATGCACGGGTAAAACTCAAATAAGAGATCTAACCAGAAAGTTCAACTTAAGAACTCCAGTTTGCAAAAAGAATCAACTCGAAAGAAGCAACGAAACTCAAACTGCAAAAGAAACGAGCTCCGGTTTACTAGTTGGCCTAAAGTCAAATTTTACAGTAGCCAAAACTTTGTTCAAGTTGATTAAACGTAAAGAGGGCTTCGAGACGAAGATCTGGGATTTTGAATCACCTGATTCCGACTCTCGAGCGAAAAGAAAAACGAAAAACAAGATCAGGGCAGAAATCGCGATCGAAAAAATCACGGATAAATACCCCGAAAAAGAAAAACGACGAACAGGCTAACGAACAAACGTTCGCTGTCTGCGGTTAACTAACAAAAACCGCTCGTTAAAACGAACGTACAGACGAACATCCGTTATTTAACTAAACCGGCGGAAAGTAAAAAAAAACCGAACCGATCTATTCTAAAAAAACAGATCTAGGTTTTTCCTAAATAAAACCGATCTAATAACAAAAAAAAACTACCTCACTCCGGCGAACTCCGGCGAGGGGCGGCGGCGGCAGCTGCGCGGCGGGGCGGCGGCGGCGCGACGGCGGGGCGGCGGCGGCGGCAACGGCTAGGGCGTCGAGCGGCTTGGGTTTGGGCGACGCGGGCGAGGCGGGCTGGCTGGGCGTCTCGGGTCGGCCTGGGGCGGCTTATAAAGCCCAGGAGTCCTGGGCGAATAAGACTCCTAGTCGGTTTCTGTTTTTTTTAAAGAGTCCCGGCGCAGAAAAGCTAACGAAAGAAATACCAAACGGACTCCAAAATTCCCGAAATAAATTTTCGCCGTCCTCTAATAATATTTAGGACAAGGTGAACATTTTTCCCGGACCTAAATGCAATTTTGAAAAACTCGTATTTTTCCTATGCAAATAAATCCGAAAATACATCCAGAAAAATACCAAAAGTGATTTTAATATTTTTCCTCCAATATCTCTGTTATTTTGGAGAAGTCATATTATCTCCGCTCATATTTTATTTTTAGAAATATTTTTAGGAGAGAAAAATAATTAGAATCACACTGTCCTCGTACCAGTATTCGAGCGAACTCAAATACGAAAACGAAAAAATCCTCAACTCTCTCCGTAGGTCCTTGAGTTGCTTAGAATTTTCGAGGAACTCCACGAACAAAATGCAAAAACATGAAATGCAATTATGATCTATGTATAACATTCCAAATTGAAAATTTGGGATGTTACAAACCTACCCGCCTTAGAATGAATCTCGCCGTCGAGATTCGACTTGGCTAGAGAACAGGTGTGGGTGGTCCTTGCGTAGATCATCTTCTCGCTCCCAGGTGGCTTCTTCCTCGGTGTGGTGACTCCACTGAACTTTGCAAAACTTGATAACCTTAATGCGGGTAACTCTGCTCGAAAATTCGAGAATCTTAACCGGCTTCTCCTCGTAAGTCAGATCACTGTCCAACTGAATGGCTTCCAGGGGCACTGTGTCTCTAAGCGGTATATCGGCCATCTCCGCGTGGCACTTCTTCAGTTGCGAAACGTGAAACACGTCGTGCACTCCTGACAATCCTTCGGGCAATTCCAACTTATAGGCAACCTCTCCCATGCGTTCCAAAACACGGTAAGGTTCCACAAATCTCGGGGCTAGCTTCCCTTTAACTCCGTAACGTTTAACTCCTCGCAGAGGCGATACTCTCAAGTATGCTCTGTCTCCGATCTCATAGGTTATCTCATTGCGCTTCGAGTCGGCATAACTCTTCTGCCTGGACTGAGCTACCTTCAGTCTATCTCGAATCAACTTCACCTTCTCCTCAGACTCTTTGATTAAGTCTAGTCCAAACAACTGTCGGTCTCCAACTTCATCCCACGACAATGGTGTTCGGCATCTTCTTCCATACAATGCCTCGAACGGTGCCATCTTCAAACTGGCTTGGTAGCTGTTGTTGTATGAGAACTCCGCGTAGGGCAAGTTGTCATCCCAACTAGATCCATAATCTAATGCACAGGCTCTTAACATATCCTCCAGAATCTGATTGACTCTCTCCGTCTGTCCATCAGTCTGCGGGTGAAACGCGGTGCTAAACTCTAGCCTGGTACCCAAGGTTTCATGTAACTGATTCCAGAACTTTGAGGTAAACTGGGTTCCTCTATCAGATACAATACTCCTCGGAACTCCATGCAGACATACAATTCTGGTCATGTATATCTTAGCCAACTTTGCACTGGTATAAGTGGTTTTCACAGGAATAAAGTGGGCTACCTTCGTCAATCGGTCTACTACTACCCAGATTGAATCATATCCTGCTTTGGTCCTGGGCAATCCGGTGACAAAATCCATACCAAGCTTCTCCCACTTCCATTCGGGTATTGGCATAGGTTGTAACAATCCTGCTGGCTTCTGATGTTCTGCCTTTACTCTCTGACACACATCACAAACTGCTACATACTCCGCAATATCCTTCTTCATACCTGTCCACCAGAAAATATCCTTCAAATCCAAATACATCTTAGTATTTCCTGGATGAATCGAGTATGGCGAATCATGGGCCTCCTGTAAAATCAGCTTCCTGATCTCCGGGTCATTGGGCACATAGATTCGATCCTCAAACCATAGGGTATCGTGTTCATCCTCACGAAAACCTTTAGCTTTTCCTTCGTTCATCCTCTCCTTTATAGAGACAACCTCCTTGTCAGCTTTTTGAGCTTCTCTGATTTTATCCATCAGGGTAGACTGGATTTCTAGTGTTGCTACATAGCCTCTCGGAACTATCTCCAAACGTAGTTCTCGTAGGTCCTCGGCTAACTCCTTTGGAAACTCCTCCATCATTAGGGTATTGACATGGCTCTTACTGCTTAGCGCATCAGCAACTACGTTAGCCTTTCCGGGGTGTGTAACACCCCAAAATTTTAACCATGGTTTATTTGTTAAAATTTTTGTCAGGAAATTAAAATTTTCTTTTCTGGATTTTCTTTTGATTTCAGTACCATTCTTTTCTTTTGAATTGTGGAATTTTTCCCTCAAGGGGGAATCTTTTCAAAATGTTGTTGAACTTGTATACCTTCTGAAGATCATTTCTTTTATTAGTAGAATTATTTCTATAAATATTTTTCCTAAAGCTTTATTGCCTTTAAAATGGGTTCTCATAAATTTTAGAGTCCCTTTTTGCACTGCAACCCTTTTATAAATTCTTCTAAAAATTTCACCAAAATTTGGGGATGTTGATAGAAGTATATAACTCATTTCTATGCAAAAACCCAATGGTGTTATTTGGAAAATTTGAGCAAACCATCCTCATTTGTGTTCTGGTCCAGTTTAGTGGTTTGTACTACAGCTCCTTTTTTGTTTGCCCTTTTGCCTCTAAATTTTTCTCCTGCTTATAGTCCACCCTACCAAACTCTTAAATCCAGGAGATTGGAACCTTTGGAATACTTTTGGTGCATGCAATGATAGTTTTTCTTTTCTGTCCAGAATTGTATTTTGACAATAGTTGTATTACTAAGTTTCTTGTTTATCCAATCCAACTTCACCATCATATTTCTCTCCTAAAGAGACCCCATTCTGCCAATTTGCATCTCTAGCAAAGCTCTACAGGTGGCTCTGGCATTATGTCGAACGCCTATAGTGCATGGCTAGTTTTGGCATGCTCTTAAGTTTGCACTATGATCTTACCCCTCTGGACTAACCAGCATGTCCACTAATCTCCTAGCCACCTCTAACCTTGTTCTGTTAATTTGCATCATCACCCAGGCCCTCTAGCTAGCCCTGGCATTGCGTCGAGCACCTGGCGTGCGTGCGCTGGGCGCGCCCGGAGCGCACGTTTTGCACGCGCGCGCGCCCGAGCCGCCGCGTCGTACCCCTGGCCACTCGCTCGTCTGCAGAGCCGCGCCGCCCTCGTCCACACGTCGAAACCCTCCAAGCCATCTCCTGGAGCACTACAGCGCCGCCGTCAGGTCGGCCACGGCAGCTAGCGGCCGGCCGCAGCAGGCTCCTGCCATGGCCGGCGCCGCCCCGACCACCACAGCTCGCCAGCTGCCCTGGGGAGCAGCTCGAGCTCATCCGCGAGCTCGTCGGGTAGTGCCGACCACCGCCACGTCGCCCTGCTAGCAACAGAACGGAGGTTCGCCGGCGTTCCTATCCGCAGCCGCGGGAACCGACCTCCCCCACCTATTTAAGGAGACCCGAGCTCGTCCGAGACCCCAAGCAGTCTCCAGTCCACCGTAGCTAGCTCCCCTCGTAGTGGTTCAACCGGAAGAAGCCACCTTCTCCACCTCCGGCAACCACGGCCGCCGCCATGCGCCGGCAACATTCGCCGTGACCAGGCCCTCCCCCACCCATCCAGCGCCTCCATTGGTTTCCCCTTGACACCACGAAGCTCCCCAACCACTCAACCGAGCTCCAGCACCACCGTAGCCATTTTTCCCCTTTCCTCCCGAAACGCCGTCCGCCACAACGCTCGCCGCCGGCGACTCCCTCCACCCCCGCGAGCCTAACAACCACCGGGAGGACCGCCCTGGACTGGCGGATCCATCCCCTCCCTCAGAACCCCGCGGGGAGCCGCCATTCGCCGACGTCGATCGCCGGAGCTCCGCCCCCTTTCGGCCAGAGGAGGGAGAAGACTGGTTGGACCAGTCAAACCTGACGGGTGGACCCGCGGGCCCACCGTCAGTGGCCCTGGACGTCCCGCCGAGGCGCTTAAGTGAAAGCGTAAAGCCCGAAGTACGTCCCTCCCTCTCGAAAGCGTATTCCGAACCGATGCGTTTTCCTTTTTCTGGTTTTTAATAAAACAGAATTTTGACTAAACTTTGACTGGGCATATCTTTTTAAATAAAACTCCAAATGAGTTGATTCTTTTTCCTACCACTCTCAAATTTCACCTAGTTTATTTTAAGATTTATTTCAAAAATAATTAGGACAACTTTTTGTTCTGTTTTTAAAGTTTGTGTTAATTTGAATATTTTCAAAAATAGGAATTTGGAGGGAAGATCAAAACTTTCAAAAGTTTTGGAGTGCCCTCACCTCTCTGCACCTTGAAGGCAAGCATTCTGAACCCCGGCATAATATTATTGTGTGTTGTTTGACACGTTTACAACCCCACCTTGACACGGAGTACTAGTTATTTTATGTGATAGTATGATCATGCTCATGAGTGCATGATGAAGATTCCTTGCTGTTGGAAATTGATATACTGGTGATAGTATTCACCCTCGTCTACCTCTCATGCCTACTGGAAGGAATCCGGGAAAGTCTCTGTCTTGGGTAGACACGAGCTTGCTACTGATATTTCGTTGAGACGAGTATAGTCAGTAAGGCATGTTGAGGTATGATAAGTGGTGATTCTGTCTGTTGGTGTGAGATATATTTACCATGCTAATCATGCAGGTGATACTTTAACCTCCTGAGTCGACCATAGATCGAGTCTTGTTCCGGTAACCCCCATACTTGTTTCGTACTACCACTTGTCCCTGCCGCAGGTAGGGTACAGTCCAGTAAGTTGTCAACCCCTTTCTTGGCACACACCGTACAGAGAGGCCATGGTGGAAGATACCGGCTGCATCCGGTAGGCAGGCCACCTGGTCCGGGGGCATGGGTGTTTCCGGTTGGAGCCGAGGGGGTAGCTCCCCTAGTTTGCGCGCATTATAAATTCTGTGATCCCATGCTACTCGAGGTTGTAGCCTCCCCACTTAGAGTTTTACTTAACAGGTGTCGTGGGTGATTCCAGACACCAGTAAGTTAAGCTGGTGTGTGTGGGTCAGGTGTGTTTTCAACTAAAAGACCGTAAATGGAATTAGTCCCGGTGGACTAAAGGAAACCGTTACTCGTGGGTAAAGAGTACACCCTCTGCAGAGGTTATATCTATTCGAATAGCCGTGTCCGCGGTTAAGGATTACAGTCTGGGATGGGTCAAGTGTCGGTCTTAGTGTCGGTCTTCGGAGGAAAACCCCTAAGCCAGAACATGGATCATAACCTGTGACTTGTGAGGATTATGATTATTATTATTATGGACTAACCACTTGTATTGTTTGAATTATTGAGTATCCCTGGGATGGTTCTACCTCCTGGATATTCCTTATAAGCCCTTTATGTGGTGTCGCTCAGACGCCCGACTGTGGCATGCTTGTGTTTTTAATTTTCATATAAGCCCTTTATGTGGTGTCGCTCAGACGCCCGACTGTGGCATGCTTGGGTTTTATTCTTCATATAAGCCCTTTATGTGGTGTCGCTCAGACGCCCGACTGTGGCATGTTTGTTTTTATTCTCTTTATAAGCCCTTTATGAGACGTCGCTCAGATGTCCGACTGAGGCATGTTTTATTTTATTATCCTTTCGAGGCGTCGCTTCAGACACCCGATCGGTGCATTTTATTTTTTTGTTCTTGATTACTTATCCATGGTTTATAAGAATAACATGCTTGCGTCATGAATTTTCTTTCGCGACTAACGAAGTGATCATAGAATATTTCAGAGCATGAATGTCATTTGTTATATTTTACCTGTGTTCATAATGTTTGCGAGTACATTCAAAGTACTCACTGGCTTGTCCCTGGCTATTGTCTTGGCCAGATTTCTCGCTGGGAGAGGAGCGCTGAGATGACAGCCCCGGAACCTAGGCAACGGTGATAGCAGCCTCGCGAAGATAGGAATTATCCAGGTCAGCTGTTCCTGTGGGAAATGGAGTCCCATAGACACTGATGTATCGCAAACCGCTTCCGCCATCAACCACTAGAACCCTTTTTGTTGTACTCAGGGACCAGAATGGTCTTGTACTACATATTTTGTATTTTGCTTGGAATTTCTGTATCAAGTTTGTGTCTCATCAGCTAACAGTAATCCTGGGGCTGGTGAGCACAAGGGCCGTTTACTGGGAAATTAATGTCCTGGAAAACCGGTCCTGACAGGGTGATAATGCAATCTCATGTCAAATTCCTTAATGAGTTCCAGCCATCTCCTTTGCCTAAGATTCAGCTCCTTCTGAGTGAATATATACTTCAAACTCTTGTGATCCGTATATACTTCACAATGGTTTCCAATGAGAAAATGTCTCCACGTCTTCAACGCATGCACTACGGCTGCTAACTCCAAATCGTGGGTGGCATAGTTCATCTCATGAGGTTTTAGTTGTCGTGAAGCGTACGAAACAACTCTTCCTTCCTGCATAAGAACAACTCCAAGTCCTCGACGTGAAGCGTCGCAGTACACCTCATAATCCTTATGTTGATCTGGCAGAATCAACACAGGGGATGATACCAACCTTTTCTTCAACTCCTGGAAACTAGTCTCACATTCTTCGGTCCAACTGAATTTGGTGTCCTTCTTCAACAACTCCGTCATTGGCTTTGCAATCCTCGAGAAATTCTTGATAAATCTCCGGTAGTATCCTGCGAGTCCAAGAAAACTCCGGATCTCTCCAACGGTCGTCGGGGCTTCCCAATTGGTCACAGTCTCCACCTTGGCGGGATCTACTGCTATTCCTTCTCCGGATATAACATGTCCGAGGAATCCGACTTCCTTCAACCAAAACTCGCATTTGCTAAACTTGGCATATAACTGATGTTCTCTGAGCTTCTCCAATACCAAACGCAAATGCTCTTCATGCTCCTCTTCATCCTTCGAGAAGATCAATATATCATCTATGAACACTACGACGAACTTATCCAAATACTCCATAAACACTTTGTTCATCAGGTTCATAAAGTATGCCGGTGCGTTTGTCAGACCAAACGACATAACGGTATACTCATACAACCCATACCTAGTGGTAAAGGCCGTCTTAGGTATATCCTGCTCTCGGATCTTCAATTGATGGTACCCTGATCGTAGATCGATCTTCGAAAATACCTTAGCTCCTTGCAGTCTATCGAACATATCATTGATCATTGGCAATGGGTACTTGTTCTTGATCGTTACTTCATTCAATCCTCGGTAATCAACAACCATTCTTAACGATCCATCCTTCTTCTCCACTAAAAGTACTGGCGAACCCCAAGGTGAAGAACTTGGGCGTAGAAATCCTTTATCCAGTAACTCCTTAATCTGCTTCTTAATTTCCTCCAAATCCTTTGCGGGCATCCTATATGGTCTCTTAGAAATTGGCCCGGTGCCTGGCAAAAGTTCAATCAAAAACTCTATTTCTCTATCCGGTGGCATGCCAGGTAACTCCTCTGGAAACACATCCGGATAATCCTTCACTACTGGCACTTCCTCCTGTACAACTCCTGACAGGGAATTTAATCTACTCCTCTTTGACTCATGCCGGGATACATACTTGATCCTTCTTCCTTCCGGCGTAGTATGCAAAATGGTCTTACTAGCACATTCTATATTCCCTTCATACTTAGATAACCAATCCATGCCTAATATCACATCCAGTCCTTGAGATTCCAATACTATTAGGTCCGAAGGGAATATGTAATTACCAATCCTTAAGGGCAACTGATCACACCATGACTTAGCCATATACTCTGCTCCTGGTGAGGTTACTAACATGGGCGATCTAAGGGCTTGGGTCGGTAGCTTATACTTATCCATGAATCCCCTTGAAATATATGAATGCGATGCACCAGTATCGAAAAGAACGAGTGCAGTAAAGGACTTAACTAAGAACTTACCTATAACTGCATCTGGTAGCTCTTCTACTTCTTCCACAGTCACGTGGTTCACTTGTCCTTTGTTGAACGGGTTGGGCTTCTTCCCGGCGCTTCCATTGCCATTCCCATTCTTCACTTCTGGGCATTCATTGGCATAATGTCCAGTCTTCCCGCACTTGTAACAAGTGACATGGCTAAAATCCCTCTTGGTGGGTGTGGACGGTGTCGGGCAGTTCTGGTTTCCATTGGCTCCATTCCCGTTTCCATTCCCATTTCCATTCTTGGTGCCATTGTGATTGTGCGAGCTACCTCCTCCATGGGTATGCTGAAACTGTCCTACCGCTTTAGGGGTAAAGCGAGGCTTCTGCTGAGCTCCAGAGTTATACTTTCCTTGCCCATACTTCCTCTTGCGACTCTCAATATGCTGATGCTTCCTTTCAATCATCAGGGCTCGGTCAACCAACTCCTGGTAGTTATTGAAAGTTGCCACCATCAACTGTACACTCATATCATCATTTAGCCCTTCCATAAATCTCTCCTGCTTCTTGGCATCTATGGCCACATCATCTGGGGCATAACGAGATAGGGTACTAAACTCATCCACGTACTGAGCCACAGTACGGTTCCCTTGGCGCAAGTTGCGAAACTTCTGCTTCTTCATACTCATGGCTCCAGTTGAGACATGGGCGGTACGAAAAGCTTGCTGAAACTGATCCCAAGTCACATTGGCTATGGGTTAAGTGCCTGTGTAATTCTCCCACCATGCTGCGGCTGGTCCAGACAACTGGTGTGCGGCAAATCGCACCTTCTCAGCATCCGAGCAATTGGCGGTGGTCAAATCCCTTCCAATCTTGCGTAGCCAGTCATCAGCCATAATTGGTTCGATGCTGCTAGCAAACACGGGTGGTTGCAACCTTAAGAAACGTGTCTGGTTGTCCACAGGTGGTGGTGGTGGAGGGTTGTTGTTGTTGTTCTGGTTGTTCTGAGTGTTCTGGACAAGAAGTTGCATCAGGGTATTCTGCTGCTGGATCAACTGGGTGAGCTCAGGGGGAAACTCGAATTCACGTCTTGGAGGCATCTGATGGGTGTAGAGGGAAGAGATTAGAATAGAAAAGAGGTCTAAGGGAAAATCACTACCCATATGCACATGAGACAAACACACAATCATATCACACCAATCAATTTCAAACAAGGTCTTACAAATCTAACGATCGTTACAAAGGTACTCTAAATCTAATATATGGAGGAAAACTACTAGTCATAGGGTGGTCATCTAAAAATATTGATCGGTAGAGGATTCCATAATATCTGCTCTAGCTTCATCTTCATAGTCTTCATCCTTGCTATCCTCAGCTTCCGAATCCGTGTCATCTATGATGATATAATCTTCCGGTGGAATCTCCTTGGGTTCTTCTTCCTCGTCTTCTCCCATGAGTATCCCTAACTTCCGGGTCAAGTCATCATTCTTCTCCACAAGTATCTTCATCTCCTCCTCATACCTGTCGCGTGTAGACTTGAGTTCTTCTTCTACTCCAAGCTCCTGGCGACGAATGTGGTGGTTCAACTCCTCGATGAATGTTGCAATGGACATACCCTTCCGAGTGCTGATCATATCCCAATTCTCATCTCGGCGTCCACAAATCTGGTAGATAGTGTCCTTTAGCTCCATCTGGTAGACTTCTCCAATCCTTCCCATAGCAATGTGGGCTGCCATACTCCTTCCTAGGCTCCATGTAGGTGCATTAAAGGAAAATGCTATGAGTGAGGTGACGGGTGCGAACGTCCTTCCTGGAACTTGAGCTTGAATCAACCAACGCTCCTCCTCAGGTAGAGTGGCATTGTAGGTTCCAGTGAAACTTGGTAATCCAATGTTGAGATATCTGGTGACTTCCTTCACGTGTCGTCCAAATGGCGTGTCATCATCCGGTTGCATGAACTTGTGCTTTGCTTCCACCATCCTAAAGAGTAGAAAAGATGAGGAGTCAGAAGAGAGAAGAGTGAATAGTGTTCTAGGGCTTGTCTTAGTGGTCGTGTCCTATAGTCAGCAATTGCTCTGATACCATCTTGTAGCGACCAGACCTCAAACAGTCTAATCTCTGTGCATCAGTGTCATCCCTGGATCAGTAATGCTGACACGCATAGTACTTGAAGGATTTATAACAGAGTGGCAATCACACACTTATTACATCGATAGTCCAACGATGAATTTATTACAAATGATATGGTTGAAGGCCATCTAATACGATAACAGCGGAAGGCTTGGAAGATAAGTGAGTCCATCAACACCAGCGGCATCACTGAGTATAGAACCACGACCTAAAAGGGCATCTTACTCGTCGTCTGAAAAGTCTGCAACATGAAACGTTGCAGCCCGAAAAACGGGCCAGCACATGGAATATGCTGGCAAGGTAACACAAGAGAATGCAATAAAAGTAAAACTATACTATATGCAATATGGCTGGTGGAAAGCTCTATGGTTAAGTTTTTGCGTAAAGCCAATTTTTCCCTACTTCAAAGGAATGCATTTTAATTAACTATCATGGTAGTTGAAACATCGTTGAGAAGATAAACATCCTCTCAACCCCAATTAAAAGTAATCATTAAACCCAACAAAATTAAATTAAAGTAACATGTTGAGATGCACATGAAAATCCAAGTACTAGATACTCAAGACGTCCATAACTGGGGACACGGCTAATCATGATCAGTTTGTACACTCTGCAGAGGTTTGTGCACTTTTCCCACAAGACTCGATCGCCTCCGTTTGGTTTCTCGCAGTGCATGGTGTTTGAGAAACGGATGACCGAGACATAGTCTTTCAGAAGCGCTAACACCTTACGATCGGGCGGACCGTACCAACCTACATCCCCTACATCTGCTAGTCCACCACTGTAAGAGTTCACACAACTTACTCATACTATGCTAGAGCCCATAATAGCATTGTGGTTGCACACGGAAGTTTCTAGTATGAATAATCTCATGATCCCTTTGAGCCTGGGTAGCGGTCCAAAAGAAAAACAGGCAATCCTGGATTACCCAGACGCCTCAATCCACCCAGATGTGTATTAATGTTGCCACCTTATGTTGAACCATTAATTAAACAATCTCACATCTGTCATGGATTTCACTCACCCAATCCACGTCTACGAGCATAGCATGTCCTAGCAGCTAACGTAGAAGTAACTCCCAAGGGTTTGAATGTAATGCAGGTAATAGGTACTACCTCAAACTACTTCCCAATCCCACAAGTTAATTGTTCCTACTCATGAAATGTGTGAGGGTTTGACTAATGCAATGAAAACTGGGTAATTGGAAAGCATGATCAAAGTGTTACTTGCCTTGCTGATGATCCGCAAAACCTAGAGACTCAAAGTAGCAAGCGGCGCACTCCGGGTACTCTATCGCAATCAAACAAACAAGCATACAATAAGTACTTAACTAATGCATGGGTAAAACTCAAATAAGAGATCTAACCAGAAAGTTCCACTTAAGAACTCCGGTTTGCAAAAAGAATCAACTCGAAAGAAGCAACGAAACTCAAACTGCAAAAGAAACGAGCTCCGGTTTACTAGTTGGCCTAAAGTCAAATTTTACAGTAGCCAAAACTTTGTTCAAGTTAATTAAACGTAAAGAGGGCTTCGAGACGAAGATCTGTGATTTTGAATCACCTGATTCCGACTCTTGAACGAAAGAAAAACAAAAAAGAAGATCAGGGGCAGAAATCGCGATCGGAAAAATCGCGGATAAATACCCCGAAAAAGAAAAACGACGAACAGGCTAACGAACAAACATTCGCTGTCTCCGGTTAACTAACGAAAACCGTTCGTTAAAACGAACGTACGGACGAACGTCCGCTATTTAACTAAACCGGCGGAAAAAAAAACCGAACCTATCTATTCTAAAAAAACAGATCTAGTTTTTTCCTAAATAAAACCGATCTAATAACCGAAAAAACTACCTCACTCCGGCGAACTCCGGCGAGGGGCGGCGGCGGCAGCTGCGCGGCGGGGCGGCAGCGGCGCGGCGGCGGGGCGGAAGCGGCGCGACGGCGGGGCGGCGGCGGCGGCAGCGGCTAGGGCGTCGAGCGGCTAGGGTTTGGGCGACGCGGGCGAGGCGGGCTGGCTGGGCGTCTCGGGCCGGCCAGGGGCGGCTTATAAAGCCCAGGAGTCCTGGGCGAATAAGACTCCTAGTTGGTTTCTGTTTTTTTTAAAGAGTCCCGACGCAGAAAAACTAACGAAAGAAATACCAAACGGACTCCAAATTTCCCGAAATAAATTGTCGCCGTCCTCTAATAATATTTACGACAAGGTGAACATTTTTCCCAGACCTAAATGCAATTTTGGAAAACGCGTATTTTTCCTATGCAAATAAATCCGAAAATACATCCAGAAAAATACCAAAAGTGATTTTAATATTTTTCCTCCAATATTTCTGTTATTTTGGAGAAGTCATATTATCTCCGCTCATATTTTATTTTTAGAAATATTTTTAGGAGAGAAAAATAATTAGAATCACACTGTCCTCGTACCGGTATTCGAGCGAACTCAAATACGAAAACGGTAAAATCCCCAACTCTCTCCGTAGGTCCTTGAGTTGCTTAGAATTTTCGAGGAACTCCACGAACAAAATGCAAAAACATGAAATGCAATTATGATCTATGTATAACATTCCAAATTGAAAATTTGGGATGTTACAATAATAGCTCTGCCGGAGCCCTAGATTGGTTTCTGCCTCGTTTCCGCCCCGAGACGACGACGTCTGGTCCCGAAAGCCTCCTTCTGATTTCCAGGTCAAAATGCTTCATATAGGAGAAGATGGGCACCGTGGGCCTGCCGGCCGTCCCTCGAGGCAGGGGGCGCCCCATGGGAAGGGGGGCGCGCCCCCACCCTCGAGGCCAGCCGGTGGCCTCTTTCGTGGGTTTATTCTGCTAGATATCTTTTATATTTTCTGAAACGATGTTCTCTGAAGTTTCATGGCTTTTGGAGTTGTGCAGAATAGGTTTCCAGAGTTTGCTCCTTTTTCAGCCCAGAATTCCAACTGTCGGCATTCTCCCTCTTCATGTAGACCTTGCAAAATAAGAGAGAAAAGGCATAAGTATTGTGACAAAACATGTATGAACAACCCATAATGCAATAAATATCAACTTATAAGCATGATGCAAAATGAACATATCAACTCCCCCAAGCTTAGACCTCGCTTGTCCTCAAGCGAAAGCCGATATCGAAAAATATGTCCACATGTTTAGAGATAGAGATGTCGATAAAAATAGAATACAGACATGAGGGCATCATGATCATTCTTATAACAGCAACTTGTATAAATATAGTCATATGATTCTTATGCTAAAGTAATAATTCATCCACAATATCAAGTATGCATCATAAACTTCATTGGAAACTAACACACTTTGGTCTCGGTCATTGAAGCAATTGCAATTTATCGTAACATCGGAAAGAGTCAATATAAGATCTTTTCAGCAAGCCTACCTACTAAACTATCATATAGTCTTTCACAATTGCTCACACTCACGCAATACTTATGTTTATGGAGTTTTAATCGGACACAGAGAAAGATAGGGGCTTATAGTGTTGCCTCCCAACCTTTTACCTCAAGGGTAACATCAACAGTAATAGATCATGAAAACTTACATCCAAGTGGGTATATATGTCAGGATCTTTCCAACACAATGTGCTTGCCAAAGGATAAAAGGTAAAAAGGAAAGGTGGATTTCACCTTGACACTTATAAGACAAGAATAAAAGATAGGCCCTTCGCAGAGGGAAGCAGAGGTTGTCATGTGTTTTTATGGTTGGATGCACAAAGTCTTAGCATAGAAGAACTTCGCTTTATATTGCTACTTGTGATAAGGACCTTTATTATGCAGTCCGTCGCTTTTATTACTTCCATATCACAAGATAGTATAAAGCTAATTTCTCCCACACTAAGAAATCATACATATTTTAGCGAGTTTACAACATGACAACTTACTTGGAAGGATCTTTCTCAATCCATAGGTAGGTATGGTGGACTCTCATGGCAAAACTGGGTTTAAGGATATATGGAAGCACAAGTAGTATCTCTACTTGGTGCGAGGAATTTTGGCTAGCATGAGGGGGAAAGGCAAGCTCAACATGTTGGATGATCCGTGACAATATACTTTATTTCGGATATAAGAAGACATAACCCATTATGTTGTCTTCCTTGTCCAACATCAACTCTTTAGCATGTCATACTTTAATGAGTGCTCACAATCATAAAAGATGTCCAAGATAGTATATTTGTATGTGAAGCCTCTCTTCTTTTATTACTTCCTATTAATTGCAACGATGACCTATGTTTGTCACCTCCCAACAACTTTTATTTATCATACTCTTGTATGTGAAGTCATTACTTCCCATAAGATCGATATGATCTCTTTGATACTCTTTATGTTTTCTTTCTTTTTTTCATGACCAAAGTGAGGAAATCAAGCCCTTGACTCAACACTAATCTTTATTATATAGCTCACGGACTCGATTACAAAGGATAAAGCTCACAAAGCAAAAAGCTCACAACTAGATCATGCTAACTTTATTCTAATAGATCAAGATACTACCAAAAGGATCGAACTAAGTAAAGCGGTAAAGATAGGAGTGATGGTGATATGATGCCGGGGTCACTCCCCCAAGCTTGGCAATTGCCAAGGGGAGTGCCCATACCCATATGATTATGTCTCCTACTTCGTGGTTGGTGATGATGGAGTTGCAAGTAGTAACGGGGGATCCTCATATATCGAGCGTAGGAGATCTTCCAGCTTGCGGATAATACCTTTGAGAGCAGCTATGTAATCCTTCAAAAAAATATTTTCACTTGTGAGATGCTTGTTGCGAATCTGAGCTAACTCAATCATCCTGAAAGCTTCTAGCTCAGTTGAGGTAAAGAGATTAGGAAGGGATTTGGAGGTGTCTTCTTCCGCTGCTGGGGCCAGATCTTCCACCTCCATCTTGATCTTCTTCTCTTTGTGGATCTCCTCGGGTCCTTCCCTATTCAAATCTATCTTCATTAGCCAAGCATCGTTGCCTTCGTTGTTGGAGGAGGGGGACGATATGATGCTTGGCTTCGCAAACCTTAACAGAAAACATCTCGAAACGAGAACAGAGGAATTTTGTGTGATACAAAGGTCAAAACCTTCGGGAGTATATATAATGAATTTTTCCCGAACAAAAGGAGTAACCCACAAGAAAACGGAGTCCGGGGGACACACAGGGTGCACTCGAGGTAGGGGGCGCGCCCTAGGAAGGGGGGCGCGCCCCTACCCTCGAGGAGGCCCCGTGTCTCCTCCGGACTGCGGTTTATTTTTCTATTTTTCTAAATATTCCAAAACGGAGAAAAATTACCTTTATAGTTGTTTTGGAGTCGGTTTACTTACCATATCACGTACCTCTTCCTTTTCGGAGGCTGGATTGTTCTGGAAAGTGTCCCTTATGTATTCCTCCGGGGTTATGGTTTCAATAACATTAGTTTCAACATTAATAGGATTACCTGAGATATAATGTTTGATTCTTTGACCATTCACCACCTTTGGATTTGTGCCTTCGAAGTTGTTGATTTTTATGGCGCCGGAATGATAGACCACCTCGATAATGTAAGGTCCTTCCCACTTGGAGAGAAGTTTTCCTGCAAAAAATCTTAAACGAGAGTTGAATAGCAAGACATAATCACCTACGTTAAACTCACGCTTTTGTATTCTTTTGTCATGCCATCTTTTAACTTTTTCTTTAAACAGCCTGGCATTCTCGTAGGCCTGGGTTCTCCATTCATCGAGACAACTAATGTCAAATAGCCTCTTTTCACCGGCAAGTTTGAAATCATAGTTGAGCTCTTTAATAGCCCAATATGCCTTATGTTCTAGCTCAAGAGGTAAGTGACATGATTTTCCATATACCATCTTATATGGAGACATACCCATAGGATTTTTGTATGCAGTTCTATAGGCCCATAATGCATCATCTAGTTTCTTGGACCAATTCTTTCTAGACCTATTAACTGTCTTTTGCAAGATTAATTTCAAGTCCCTGTTACTTAGTTCTACTTGACCACTAGTCTGAGGGTGATAAGGTGATGCAATTCTATGGTTGACATCATACTTAGCAAGCATCTTACGGAAAGCACCATGAATAAAATGTGAACCACCATCAGTCATTAGATATCTAGGGACTCGAAACCTCGGAAATATAACTTCTTTAATCATCTTAATAGAAGTGTTATGATCAACACTACTAGTTGGAATAGCTTCTACCCACTTAGTAACGTAATCAACAACAACTAGAATGTGTGTGTACCCATTAGAGGGAGGAAAAGGTCCCATATAATCAAAGCCCCAAAGATCAAATGGTTCAATAACAAGTGAATAATTCATAGGCATTTCTTGGAGTCTACTAATATTACCAATTCTTTGACATTCATCACAAGATAAGACAAGCTTATGGGCGTCCTTGAAGAGAGTAGGCCAATAAAAACCGGATTGCAATACCTTGTGTGTAGTTCTATCTCCCGCATGGTGTCCTCCATAAGCTTCGGAGTGGCACTTGCGTAAGATCTATTCCTGTTCATGCTCAGGTACACAACATCTAATAATACCATCTACTCCTTCTTTATAAAGATGTGGGTCATCCCAGAAGTAATGCCTCAAATCATAGAAGAACTTTTTCTTTTGCTGGTATGTGAAGCTAGGAGGTATAAACTTAGCAAAATATAATTAGCATAATCAACATACCAAGGAGCAGTACGAGAAGTACTTATGACAGCTAGTTGTTCATCAGGAAAGCTATCATCAATAGGTTGTGGGTCATCAAGTATATTCTCTAACCTAGACAAATTATCTGCTACGGGGTTCTCAGCTCCCTTTCTATCAATAATATGCAAGTCAAATTCTTGCAGCAAGAGAACCCATCTAATAAGTCTAGGTTTAGCATCTTTCTTTTCCATAAGGTATTTGATAGCAGCATGATCAGTGTGAATAGTTACTTTAGAATCAACGATATAGGGTCTAAACTTATCATAAGCAAATACAACTGCTAAAAATTCTTTCTCATGGTAGCATAATTTCTTTGAGCACTGTCTAGAGTTTTACTAGCATACTGGATAACATTCAATTTCTTATCAACTCTTTGCCCTAGAACAGCTCCTACAGCATAATCACTAGCATCACACATAATCTCAAAGGGTAAATTCTAGTCAAGAGGCTGGACGATAGGTGTAGAGATCAATGCTTTCTTAAGTATTTCAAATGCTTCTAGACAATCATCATCAAAGACAAAAGGAATATCTTTTTGTAAGAGATTAGTCAGAGGCCTGGAGATTTTGGAGAAGTCCTTAATGAACCTCCTATAAAAGCCGGCATGACCAAGGAAACTTCGTATTCCTTTGATGTCCTTTGGGCATGGCATCTTTTCAATAGCGTCAACTTTAGCTTTGTCAACTTCAATACCTCTTTCAGAAATTTTATGCCCAAGACAATACCTTCATTAACCATAAAGTGACACTTCTCCCAATTCAAGACAAGGTTAGTGTCTTCGCATCTCTGCAAAACTCGATCAAGGTTGCTTAAGCAATCATCAAAAGAAGTTCCGTAAACGGAGAAATCGTCCATGAATACCTCAACAATCTTTTCACAAAAGTCGGAGAATATAGCCATCATGCATCTTTGAAAGGTAGCATGTGCATTACATAAACCAAAAGGCATACGTCTATAAGAAAAGGTACCGAAAGGACAAGTAAAGGTGGTCTTCTCTTGATCTCCTTTTGACACATGTATTTGAGAGAAACCAGAATAACCATCTAGAAAGTAGAAATGAGTATGTTTGGATAACCTTTCTAGCATTTGATAAATAAATGGCAAGGGGTAATGATCTTTCTTAGTAGCTTTATTTAACTTACGGAAATCAATTACCATCCTATAACCTGTAACTATTCTTTGCGAGATCAATTCATCTTTATCGTTAGGGACAACAGTCATACCTCCTTTCTTAGGAACGCAATGGACAAGACTTACCCACTGGCTATCAACAACTGGATAGATAATACTTGCCTCTAGAAGCTTTAGTATTTCCTTCCTTACCACTTCTTTCATCTTGGGATTTAACCGTCGCTGATGGTCAATAACTGGTTGTAACGCTCGGATAATTAAGATACGGTAATCCCCTGTTAATGATGCCTTGTCATTGCTTTACTGTTGCTAAATCCCACGTTGATTCAACCGGTTAAGATTCAAATTTAAGTTAAAGTCAAAATAATAATTCTTCAAATAGTAACTTAAAATTTTTCATGATGTTACAGATTTTCACTAGCTAATTTTAATGTAAGAACGAACCTCATTTTAATATTTTATAATGGCCTACACATATTTATAACAGAACCAACAACTTTTAAATTAACCTTTGCCTTTTAAACAAAATCCAAACTAATTCAAAACTCTCCCGAACTTTGGCGGCAGTGATGTATATTGCATACTAAATTTTGAGACTAGCCACACTTTTTACAAAAATGTTTATTGCTAAAAGAAACATAAAACATAAAGCAGAAAACAAAATGCAGATCCAAAGGAAAAGGCCTAAACTAGTTCTGTCCTAGTGGGCTCTAGTGTGCATATGGCCCAATCCACCTGGGGTCATCCCCAACCCCCACTACAGGAGGCAGAGGAGGGCGTGGCGTACATCCACGGCTGCCATGGCCATGGATGGCCTCCACGTCGTTCCCTTCGGCCTATAAACATGCCCAACCGCAACCCTAGCTCCCCCTCGCCCGTTCCCCTCTGGTTCCCTTTCGCCCCCCTCCTCATCTGGTCTAATTTGAGCCCAGAACCTCACGCGGTAACCGTGCCTGTCATCGTCATTACGCGGCCACAGTCGTTGCCTTCTCACGGGAGGATGTACAGAAGAACTTTCGCGGTCAACTTCGTCAATCCTGAGCGCCGAATCGAGCGGGGTCATCCCGTGCGCTCGACATCGACAACATCTTCGTCCCGTACATCGTCGGCTTCCCGTGTCATTTGTCGCGGCTCTGGTCCACATCCGGCCACCTCGTCGCCTTCGTTGGAATCACTGTGAGCTCCTCTTCCAAAACCCCTATCCCCCTCTCGATATGGACGCCGTAGGCCGCCCTCACCATCGTGCCCGATCTCGCGCGTATGCGAACGTATCTGTGTGTGCGGACTCTAAACTGCTGCTCTGCCTTGCACTGCTGCAACCTTGGCACTGCTGTTTCGCTGCTACTCTGCTTGCTAGCCGCCGCTGCTGCTACATGCTGCTGCTCACGCACCATGGCCACTGCTCCCCCTGTGCTGCTGCTCCTGCTCGCCGTAGCTGCGCTGCTACTGCTCGTCCGCCCCACCGCCCCTGCCGGCCAGCGTTCGCGCCTTGGCCACCCCCGGCGTCGCGCGCTTTGCTGCATCCGTGTGCTGCTCGCTCGCGTTGCGGTGTTCGTGCAATGCATCGCCTGCCCCACCCCATTGCCAATGCTCTGCATATACTACTACTGCTAGTATTGTAGCTTTGGCTAGCTTTGTGGATATTACACTGACTAACCCTTTAGACAGCCCCTAAACTGCTGCAAAACAACTGTTAACAGGACTAAAAATAATATGAGTAGGTAGCATACTTGACAAACTACATTTTATTCCATTGGACCAAATTCATTTGATGCATGTATTAAATCCTACAAAAATCACAAAATAACATCCAATGTTAATAACCCCTAGCCTACTAACTTGGGTGTGCTGTGTGCGTGAGTGTGTGTGAAGTGTGCGTGCACGGCTGTGACTAGGCCGGCCCTTACTTATTTAGTTTGTAGGCTTAGTTGGTAGTACTACTAGTTTAGTACTAAGTTAGTCTAGTAGTAGACGACATGTAGGCCCCATTAAATAAGTTAGGTGTATTTATTTGTTTAGGTAATTAATTTATGACAGGTGGGTCACACCTCTCCTTTTGACTAGTCAAATTGACTTGGTCAATTTGGATTTAAATAATTATATAAATATTAGAAAATGCATAAAACTTTGAAAAATAATATAACCGTAACTCGAATGAAAATACTTTGTACATAAAAGTTGCTCAGAACGACGAGACGAATCCGAATACGCAGTCCGTTCATCCGCCACACATCCCTATCATAGCAAACATGCAAGATTCCTCCTCCGATTCATCTGTCCGAAATCACGAAACATTGGGGATACTTTCCCGGATGTTATTCCCCTTCGCCGATATCGTGTAGCACCGCGCTAGAGCACCCTAGCACTACGTGTTAACTTGCCGTGCTTCTTTATTGCATCTGTATGCTTTGTATTTATTGTTTCTCCCCCCTCTTCTCTCCGATAGACCCCGAGACAGAAGATGCCCCGGTGATCGACTATGGTGTTGATGACCCCTCCTTCTTGCCAGAGCAACCAGGCAAGCCAACCCCCTTTGATCATTCCGATATCGCCCATTCTCTTCTCTCTTACGCTTGCATTAGAACTGCTACTGCTTTTGTATGATCCTATTCTGATGCATAGCCTGTTGTTGTTACCGCTTTTATACCTTACATGTTTATACTAAACTGCTTAGTATAGGCTGGTTAGAGATCCACCAGTGAACCCCCCACATTGTCCCGACTGCCCCGCTGGATTATCAGAAGACCCGATCAACGGGATCGAAGACCAGGACCCGGCACCGCACATCACTTTCCCCTTAGTTTCTCGACACTACCGGGTTACTATCGAGTGCCGAGGGTGAGACCTTATCAGCACTTCTGATGTTAACCTTGTAGGTTAGTTCATCGGTTGAGGTCATCGAGGGTGATTCCTCTTTCTCCACTCCCGATAACGACACTGTCGTGCAACTCCTCAAGAGTGGACCTCGAGGGTGACTCCTCTTTCGTTCACCTTGACGATAAACATCAGGTGGAATTCCATCGAGGGTGATTTCCTCAGGTTTCCCTTTGGTGTCAGACACACAGTTACTATGGTTACTATGACTTTACACTGAACCTGGTTACTAAAGACGGGTCGACCCAGAGGGGTACCCGCGCGAGCTTAATTGCGAATGATGTGTAGTCAGGTTGACCTGGAAGGTGCCCGCAAGATAATACGAGGCATGGCCGGGCACTCGCCCTTGCCGCAAGTTCTCGAGACGGGGCGATGGGGTCACATAATCGTGAGTCTCTGCTCGTTACCGCATGTTCCCAAGACACTAAACGGTTTGGATATTTGATCCAAGGGGCCTCTGGCCTGATAGCACTAACCATCACGTGGGCATAGTATGGGCGTTCTGCGTCGTATGCATCAGCCGAAGCTTAACTGACGTCATTGCAACTGAGCGGCGCGTGCCTGGTTGGACTGCGTAAGCACCTACCTTTTTAAGGAGGTTGCCCAAGTCTGCTCACCGGCCGCCCACGCAACGTGCAGGAGTTCCCGGGGCGATTGGCCCATGACCCCTGGGGACATAGGGTTTAGTCCGGCGTGCATGACCTCTCTATTAAGCCTAGGTCGGGTTGCGGCGTATTGTTTGGCCGAGGGCGGGCATGACCTGATGGTGTGTCCGGCCGGAGTTAAGCAAGCGTGTTGGGTAAGTTGGTGCACCCCTGCAGGGAAGAAAACATCTATCGATAGCTTGTCCTACAGTAACGG
Organism: Secale cereale; assembly: GCA_902687465.1. Lineage (NCBI taxonomy): Eukaryota > Viridiplantae > Streptophyta > Magnoliopsida > Poales > Poaceae > Secale > Secale cereale. The sequence continues at coordinate 780,583,438 of LR738711.1, forward strand.
ACACTTGGAGTTGTATCCCGATCGCTACAACTAGAACTGGATGCTGAGGCATTGTTTGGATATGTTGCTTGGGGAGTCGAGAAAGGATCTCGGAGCGTTGGAACAACAACATAAATATGTCTTACGATATACTACTCTACTTCCCCCTCTTGCTGCAAGACGGTGGTTTCCAGAAGATGCTAGTCTTCGATAGGACTAGCTTCTCCCCCTCTTATTCTGGCATTCTGCAGCTTAGTCCACATATACTACCCTTTTCATTGATACCGATGCATATGTAGTGTAGATCCTTGCTTGCGCGTACTTTGGATGAGTACTCACGGTTGCTTTGCTCCCCCTTTTCCCCCTTCTTTCTTCTTGCTGGTTGATGCAACCAGATGGTGGAGTTGAGGAGCCAGAAGCCGACGACTGCTACTACCCCGACGGAGCCTACTACTACGTGGAGACAGCTGACGACCAGGAGTAGTTAGGAGGTCCCAGGCAGGAGGCCTTGCCTTTTCGATCATTGATGTTTTGTGCTAGCCTTCTCAAGGCGATCTTGTTTAACTTATGTCTGTACTCAGATATTGTAGCTTCCGCTGAGTCTTGTGTTTCGAGCTTATGTATTCGAGCCCTCGAGGCCCCTGGCTTGTAATATAAAGCTTGTATTATTTTAATTTGTGTCTAGAGTTGTGTTGTGATATCTTCCAGTGAGTCCCTGATCTTGGTCGTACACATTTGCGTGCATGATTAGTGTATGGTCAAATCGGGGGCGTCACAAGTTGGTATCAGAGCCGACTGCCTGTAAGAACCCCCTTTCCAACTCCTTGGCCGAAGTTGAGTCTAGTCCTTGAAAAACTGTTTTACTAACATGGCTGTGTGGCTTACGAGCCCACGTCGCCATTGGGTGGTATTAGGATCTTTTATTCCTCGTCTATACTCTGGGATTCTGACATCTCTTCTCTTCGGGTTAAATTGTTTTGCTGACTCTAACGCTAGGTTCTCGTAAATACTTCTCCCGGAGAGCCCCTTCATTCCAGATGATGGCCTGCTTCACCAGAAGATTTGGAAGATACCCTTCAGTATATCCCGAGACTTTTGAGCTCGTCGCTTTTGCAACTCCCTACCTTTGATATATCCTTATGGATAACTCCATACACTTGGCATTCATACAATCATTCCCAGTTGCTATTGTTATTACAAGATACATCGGATTATTCTTCGACCTTTTGAGAATCCCCTGTCTTGCTGCCTTGCGATTCTTTGGCACATGAATACCCCTTCGGATAATTCCTCACACTTAGCAAGGATTCGTTCATCCTCAGTTGTTCATGTGTTTCACAAGTCTCAAAAATATCATTCGACCTTCGGAAAATCCTGGGCAGCCTATTGCTCTTGAAATTCTTGCTTCCTTACATTATGGTTAACCCCACAAGTCTAGTAATCTTATTGACATCCTTTGTCATTATCATTTTGAGCCCGTTGATTCAACATGTTGCAAATACTCGCATCCTCGATCCTAGAATTCCTCCTTCCGGCTCAGACGTCATGTTGAACTTGGGCTGGTTCTCGACCAACTAAATTGTCGTCGATTGCACCCCTAAGTCATTTCGACTTATCCATCCTTTATCACAGCGTTTGCTTATGATCCCTTGATTTGGTAATCATAATTCCTTTTGCATTTGAAATTTGAAATAGTCAGTTGTTTATATAAACTGATATCCTTGCATTCTTTCTTCTTCCGGTTGAGTACCGATACTCATATCAGATCCCTTGTGAACCACCAGCTCCTTCGTTTGATTTTATCCGACAGTGCCCCTCATATCTAATCTCCTTGTGAGTTCTTCCCTGATACATAATGCCCTTGACAATTTGTATCCTCTGTTTTTGTCAACCATGCTCTACCTTGAGCTTGTGTTAAATACTCCTGAAGGTTGTGGTATATGTTGCTAAGATGCCCCTATGGGTTGAATCTATGCCTTTCCTTATCTGTGTGAGCCCGATAGTTTTCGCGGGTCATGGTCCTATGGTAAATCACTAGGTAGCTTGTCGGGACCCCGATCCTAAGTCACACCGGTCTAGCATGTAACACACCATATCACTTTGCGGCCTCATGCACGGTATCCCCACGGGTGCCACCTTGCCTGGCCCGGGACCGTTTGCGCATTTTGGCTCACGTATATGATAGTGTCGCTAGCATCCATATGACAGAGAACCCAGGCCGACATGACCAGTTATAAACAAAAAGTGGCACTAAATTACAGAGACAGGCATCCGTGACCCAGCAACGAACGTGTCGGTCATCAACGTATGAACCCAAGTCGTAGCAAGCTACAAGGACTTAAAGGAACAACGCGTGACATTTCCCCTAAGGGACAGACATAGGAACGAAGAAGGACACATGCCGGTCAACCTAAGTGTTCCGGAGCAATAGCAGGCTACCAAGGCTCAGTGGAAACACTAGGAGACATTTCCCTGTAAGATAGGCTACCAAGGGTAAACAACTAGGTGTCGGATCCCACACATACCAAGCATTTCAATAACATACACACAATATGCTCAATATGTGCAAATACAACATGGCATCACAACAAGACTCTAATAAACAAAGTATTCATTCATTAGGCTCCGAGGAGCCAAGTATTACAAACATGGGTCTCATGACCCAACATTCAGAGCATACAAGCAACAAGCGGAAGCACTACATGTCTGAGTACAGACATCTACAAATGAAAAAGGCTGAAGAGCCTGACTATCTACAACACTCGTCCAAGATCGTAGCTGAGGTAACAAGCTACTTGTCGAAGTCCAAGCGGAACTACTAGTGAGACATCAATCCTATCTGCAAAACATAAATTAAGCAAACATGACTACAAAGGTACTCAGCAAGACTTACATCAGACCCTATCATACATGCACTCGTATCAAGAAGGCAAAGTGGGGTTTAGTTGCAGCAAGCCAGCTTTGACTCAGTGGCTATCCTATTCTACGATTGCTGGTAACTTTGAGGTGGCGCACACGAGTCCACTAAGCACCACACAATACACCACTATGGATTCATTCCCGTCTCCCTACGAGAAGGCCATCCATAGCACTCACACTTGTCTTGAGTATTTTAGAGTATCCACTTCAAGTTATCTATGTACCACGTAAGCATCCAAGAAGTCCATAACCGTGGACCCGGCTATTCGAATAGATCATGTTAACCCTGCAGGGGTGTACTGCTTCACACACGCTCTCGCCACTTACCGCCATGTACATCTCGTGTATCTCGGCAACCTTCAAGCGGAAGCCTGGCGAGGGTGTCGGCCACGACCTGACTAACCACACAAGTCTCCCATCCAGGCTTATCGCCTATTCGGGTTCCATCCGTGGGGAGATCCGGCCGGGGTGTCGCTCACGGCCCCAATTGATGTGCGCAGGGTTCCCAAGCCCACCTCGCCGGGTGGATCTACGCTTGGTACACCGTGCCATGGTGCCTAGTCTATTCCAAGCCCACTGGCCGAGTGCCACTTGGTAGACTACTAACACTACCTACAAACACCAGAAACTAGTTGCAACTCCTGGACAGAGATCATGTTGATTAATAAGTCGAGATGGGTCGAGTTACCGGAACCCAATGTGTGGTAGTAGCTAGTCATTGGACAACATACACAGAACACAGTTCTTAGGGACGGTTCCAGTGAGACAACCCACCATGTACTCCTACATGGCCTCTCACCGCTACCTTTACCAAATCGCGTTCACACGCTTATCTCTCAGCATCAGAACATATCATTTCACTCCAATTCATTCCCGATGAATCAGACCTGACACGCTCTAAGCAATAGCAAGCAAGGCATGGTAAGATCACAACATGGCTTCAATCAACTCCTACACATGCTAGTGGGTTTCAACTATTTACTGTGGAAAGACAGGTCATGCAGAGGAATGGGTTCAACTACCGCAGCATAAAGTAGCAGTTGAAGTCGTTGTTGTCCTAATGCAATAACAGGGAGCAGGAGCGAGAGAGGGGTTGTATCGGAATGAACAAGGGGGTTTGCTTGCCTGGTAAAATAACGTGCAGAGCACTGCTCCTCTGACAGGTACTCTGGATCGGTCTCCGGAGCTGGACCTATCGAGAAGAACGGTGCCGACAATCAAACACAAGCATATGCGACAATATGATGCATGAATATGGCATGAAAATATGATGTTGTTGAGCTAATGCAACTAGCATTCAATTGAAAAGAAGTCCATTTGAACCAAGGGTTCAAATGCAACTCTAAAATAAGCATTTTAAATGCCAATTATGTGTTTTCATATAAACAGTAGGTTTAACTTCATTTGTCATACATGAAAATGGTACAGATGGATAGATTGAATTTTTTTGGTAATTTTTCATATATAAATTATTTCATTCTGAGCTACGGTTGAATTTCTGTGATTTTTTTGAAGTTTAAGCCAATTTCTGAAATAAATAAATCATTTAAGATTTATTTAAATACCAGAACTGGATTACTGCATCAGCATGACACAGGCATGACGTCAGCAGGCCAAAGGCTGGTCCAGAGTCAAACCTGACAGTGGGGTCCACTGGTCAGTGACTCAGTTAATTAACTGAGTTAATTAACACTAAACTAATCCTAACAGAAATGTCAGCAGGGCAGGGCCCACTAGTCATTGACTAATCTAGTTAGTTAATTAGTACTAACTGTAATAATTAGCCGGCGGGGCCCGCGGGTCAGTGAGAGAGGGGGGAGGTCAACTAGTCAGTGGGGTCAAAGCACGCGGGTCAGCGGTCAAATCCCACCGGCGGCTCAACGCCGGCGACCACAGACGCGGCGGAGGGGCACGGAAATGCCGCTCCGACGGTCATTTGGGCAGCGGAGACCACCTACGGGGAGCTGAAGCTCACCCGCATCCATCCCCGCAAACGGTAGCAGCTGGGGCGGCCGGAGCTCGCCGGAAATGAGCTCGCGGCGGCGCCGGAGTTCGGGCCTCGTCGGGGTTGGAGCTACGGTGCACGGGGAGGCTAACGGAGAGATGCTACGGGTTCCTGGTGAAGCGGCGGATGCAGTGACGTGCTCAGCTTGGAGTTTGCGTGGCTGTGGCCACGGCGGCGGCATCGCCGGCGGCGGTGAGGTCGGGCATCAACGGAGATAGGACCTAGAGGTCGCAGACGACGGCAAGAACAGGGGGGAAAGGTCCGGGAGCTCATCGCGGTTCTGCTAGGGGTTTCAGTGGCTCGGGGAGGCTTCTGTTGCGGTGAATTCATCGCCGGCGTCCAGTGGCCGTACGAAGAGGAAGAGCTCGGGGGCGCGTCCTCGGGGCGTCCGGGGTCCTGCGGAGCGGTGTAGAGGTTCATGGTGGTGCGGCGGATCTCTGAGGCTACGGTGGTGGCGATCTGCGGCGACGACGGCGCTCGGGACCGAGCAGGAGAGGGAGATAGAGGAGAGGGGAGGGATCCAGGAGAGTGAGGGAGGGTCGGGGAGGTCGCATGGCGCCTCCAGAAGCGACCAGGCGGCGAGGGGAGGGCAGGCAGGCAGCTCGCGTGGCGCTCCCGCCGTGCGCGCGCGCCGGCCACACGCCCTGCCTACTGGCGCGGGGAAGACGACAGGGGGAGGCAGTGGGCTGGGCTGGCCAGCTGGGCTGGCCAGGCCGTGCTGTGGTTGGCCAGCACAGGTAAGTCTGCCCTTTTTATTTTCTTTTCTATTTTTTTCTGGCATTTGTTTTGATTTAATTTCTAAATTAAATCATTTGTTTTCCTTCTGACATTTTATTTTGCAGGAACCTAGGAATTAACCCAAACCCCTCAAAATAAAGAACCAGAATTTTGGACATATATAAAATATATAATATATATATATCCAATGTAAATAGCTATTGCATTAATTCCAAATGCCCAAAATAAATACATATGAGCTCCTAATAATATTGGCTTGATTTTTATCTCTGACCAATAATTTTAGAGGGCCACATGAACATTTTCTTGGACCTTTTTGGAGCAACTTTTATTTGGGTCATTTTAAAAAGGGTTTCTAAGGGTTTCACAAGTCCTCATTTCAATTTCATTTGAAATTTAAACATGATGCAAACCACAAGACTAACCTAGTGCATACCAGAACTAGGGTTGTGACAACTCGCCTCCACTCGAAAGAATCTCGTCCCGAGATTCAGGAGTAGGCGGAAAGAAGGTGGGGTACTCCAGTCGGAGACGATCTTCTCGCTCCCAAGTAGCTTCTCTCTCGGAATGATGAGACCACTGAACTTTGAGAAACTTGATGTTATGACGTCGAGTGACACGCTCTGCTTGATCCAAAATGCGAACGGGATACTCTCGATATGTGAGGTTATCTTGGAGATCAAGCGTTTCGTGGTCCACTCCGCGGATGGGATCCGAGAAGCAACGCCTGAGTTGAGAGACGTGGAAGACATCATGAACTCGAGAAAGATGTGGGGGTAGTTCCAATTGGTAGGCAACCTCTCCTCGTTTAGCGAGAATGCGAAAAGGACCAATGTAACGAGGAGCCAACTTGCCCTTGATACCGAAATGATGGGTACCCTTCAAAGGAGTAACCCGAAGATAAGCTTTGTCACCAACTTCATATGCCACTTCCTTATGATGACGATCATATTGGCTCTTCTGACGAGACTGGGCTGTTTTCAAATTCTCACGAATGATGCGAACTTGCTCTTCTGCTTCCTGGATTATATCCGGTCCAAAGAATTGTCTTTCACTGGTTTCTGACCAGTTCAAAGGTGTTCGACATCTTCGTCCATAAAGAATCTCAAAAGGAGCTTGCTTAAGACTGGATTGATAGCTATTGTTATAAGCAAACTCGGCGAAAGGAAGACATTTCTCCCAATCCATATCGAATGAGATAACACAAGCTCTAAGCATGTCTTCGAGAATTTGGTTAACCCGTTCCACTTGACCACTTGACTGAGGGTGGAAAGCGGTACTGAAAGAAAGATGGGTGCCCATGGCAGTCTGGAAACTCTCCCAGAAATGAGAAGTGAAAAGACTACCACGGTCTGAATTGATCTCTAGTGGAACACCATGAAGTGACACTATTCAAGAAATATACAAGTCAGCAAGCTGACTAGCGGTGATACTCTCTCGAACAGGTAGGAAGTGAGCCACTTTGGAGAGACGATCAATGACTACGAAGATAGCATTATTCCCTCTCTTGGTCCTGGGAAAGCCGGTGATGAAGTCCATACCAACTTTATCCCATTTCCACTCAGGAATAGCTAGAGGCTAAAGGGTGCCAGCAGGTCTTTGATGTTCTGCCTTAACGCGACGACAAACGTCACATTTAGCAATGAACTCAGCAATTTCTCTCTTCATCCTAGTCCACCAGAACCTCTGGCGTAGGTCCTGATACATCTTAGTACTACCGGGATGAATCGTGAGAGGAGATGTCGGGGGAAACTGTCCGCCACGAACACCTATGGGACCGGAGCCCCTTGTCTGTGCGGTACGAGGGCGGAGGGAGCACAAAGAGCAGATCAAAGCAAACACGCGGGCAGTTTTACCCAGGTTCGGGCCGCACGGATGCGTAAAACCCTACTCCTGCTTGGTTGTGTATTGAGTTGGGCGCTCGGGAGCTAGAAGAAGCAGCTACACCGGCGCGAGAGTGATCAAAGTTCCGAACCCCCTCCACGTTGTGCATGGGCCTCCTTTTATAGTGCAAGGGGTCACCGACAGGTGTCAACGTAGGAGAAAGGGGTAAAAACGTAAAAGAGGTGGTAGTTGTAACAGTGCGGGAACAGTGGAGCTACAGTACCGAACAGTGGTCTATACCTACTTTAACAGTGGGGGACAAGGGCATTTAATGCCCGTCGCCGTCGACCCAAAAAGCTCCCGCCTTAGCGTCTCCGTCCGCCACGGCGACGGATTTATCGCCGTGGAGTGCCACTGTGTACCCCAGGCTGCACGGCCATCCGCCACGCGTCCCTGGATAGGCCCCAGGGCGACGCGTGGGCCGATGAGCTGGAGCGCGGGCACACAGCGCAGCCTTCCCGGCAAGCACCTTGCCGGGGCCTCGATCTTGCCGGGCCCGGGAACTTGCCGCTCCCCGGGCCTCTTGCCGGGGCGCGCATAGCGCCGAGGCGATGTCTTCTAGTCTTCCTGACAAGCTCCTCTTGCCAGGGTCTTGTGTTAGTGGAACAGCCATGAGCCTGGTACGGCCTTCCCGGCAAGCTCCTCTTGCCGGGGTCTCGGTCTTATGTCTTGTATACTTTGTTCTTGAATGGTTTAATAGGGGGCAGGAAGGTCTCCGGCGAGCACGCAGTAAACCTCGCCGCGGGAAGCTGCGACTGCCCGTGCACAAGTCGGGGTACTGAGGTACCCCTACCTTAGTGCACCGACAGGAGCCCCCGGGCCTGGGCCACACACGGTGCCGAGCGCTGTTGGGCCAGGCCCAAAACAGTGCACGGGCACCCGCGGCCCGCGGCGCGCCGAATCCACTTCCATATCCGCCGCACCCCACGGTAACGGCACGCGTCGATTGCGGCGCCGTGGGATGGGACGTGCCCACGATCTCTTAATGGAAAGGGCGAAACGCCCCCCACTCCCCCATAAAAGCAGAGGTAGCGGGCGCGGTTCCCCTCCCTGTGCTCTCATTACGTCGTCTTCCACCTGCAAAAGATTCCTTCTTGCGCTCCGCCTCCGCACCTCCGCCGCCGCCGAGCTCTCCGTCCCCTTCCTTCCGCCGCGTCCGCCATGGCCCCAAAGACCGACAAGGCGAAGGCGGAGAAATCCAAGAAGGAGAAATCGGAGCAAGCGGCCAAGCTCATCGCTTACCGGAAGCGGCACGTCGTCTTCCCGCCGAAGCTCGGCGTGCAGGAACTCTGGAACAAGTATTACTTGTTCTGGTCCAAGGGAACCGATGCGCATCCCCGCACGCGAGCATACCCGGCCGTCGCCAAGGACAGCTATCCCGGCGGGTATCACTTCTTTGCTGCCTTTTTCCATTGTGGTCTCTGTCCTCCTTTTTCGAACTTCTTCTGTGATATCATGAACACATATGGCTTCCATCTGCTTGACTTCACCCCCAACGCCATTCTCACCATGGCTGTTTTCGCACATATGTGCGAAAACTTCATAGGAGTCCACCCCAATGTAGCCCTCTTTAGACACTTCTTCACTCCTAGAGCCGAGGCCGACGCCCCCCTCTCCGGAGGAATTTCCTGGGTCTTCCGTCTCAATAAGAAAGGGGCGTACTTGCCGGGGGAGCTCCGCGGCAAGTGGGAGGAATGGCGAGCGGAGTGGTGCTGGATTGTAGAAGACCAGCCGCAAGCCTTCACTGCGCCGCGCACAACGCCCATTGTGCGCGGCAGGGACTGGAGCGACCTAGACTCCGACGACGTCAAGCTTGACATCGCCCTCGTCCGGATTCTTCATCTTCGGATGGCCCGGCTGTCAGTTGCCGAGGTGGGCGCAGATTTCCTCCGCCGGCGCATCGCCCCTCTCCAGGACCGGAAGAGGCCGGCCTGGGAGTACGGCGGCCCGGCAGACATCATGAGGCTGCGCCCCGGGCTTAATTTCAACTTCACCACTCTGGAGCTGCGCGGAATGGTACGGGAGCTCTTCAAGTACGACCCGACGCACCCTGAGTGGTTCAGGACTCCCCGGGAAGTGGTGCCACTCTGCAACAACGCCGCGAGGGACCGGATCCTTGCCATGATGCCCATGTGCGACTCACATGGCTTGGACCGCTCGTGGATCGCCCCGAAGCCCATCGACGTCCTCAACTTCTACGACAACCTCACCGAGGTGGCGAGTAACAAGGAGGACCTCAAGCTGCACACGCGGGACACCACCGACCAGGAAATCGCCTACATAGCTTCTCGGGCTGAGGAGGCCGCCGCAGCCGCGGCGGCAGGAGTCTTCGGGTTCTCGCCGGAGGAGGCGGAGGCTGAGGAGGCGTCCACCCAGGCGGAGGAGGCGGAGATCCGCAGGTTGCTGAACCTCCCACCCGACGCGTTTGCCGGGGTCCCCTCACTGAGGCACTCCGGGATCCATGGGATCGCGACGGAGGCCGCAGCAATGGAGGGCACCGCCGGAGGGAGCAGAGGCGCCGCGAGGGGCAGAGGCGCCAAGGGAAAGGGGGCCGCAGCGCAGGACGCTGGGCCCAGCGAGCCGGCCGGGGCAGAGGAGGAGGAGGAGGAGGAGGCCGAAGACTCCGGCGGATCCACGGAGTTATACGCCGACGACCTCTCCTCGTCGGAGAGCTCCCCGCCCCCGGCAAGCCCGAGGCAGTCCCCGGCGAAGCGCCTCCGCAAGGCGGCGACGGGGGAAAGAGCGCAGGCGCCCCGGCAACAGCCACCCCGGCGGGCGGCTCCCCGGGGGAGTCAAGCCGCGCCAAGGCCGTCCGGCGCACCGGCCGCAGCGGAGGCGGCCCGTGCGCGGACCACGACGGAGGCGCCCCGCAGGCCGGCAGCGAGCCGGCAGGGGTCTTCTCGGAGCGGAGCAACGGCTCCGACCGCTCCTCGGGCGCCGGTAGCCACAGGGGCTGGGTCCTCGCAGCCCCCAGCCCCGGTGAACACCAAGCGCGCGAGGGAGTCTTCACCTCCCGCTCCTCGCGCCGACGCGCCCACGGTGGAGTATGACTTCTCCGCCCTGAGCGAGGACGACGAGGAGGACCAGGAGTAAGAATCCGAGATTCTACATCTTCTTGATTTTTGTCTTGGACTTCTGTTGATGCTGACTCTGTTTACTGTTTTGATCTCAGGACCCTGGCCCACCGCGCAGCGAAGAAGGCCAAGGCGCCCGAGGCCGAGGTCGCGGAAGGCTCAGCGGCAGCGGCAACAGAGGGTGTGCCGGAGTCGAGCCTGCCGGACTCGAGCGCTGCTCCGATGAGCAGCCCCCAGCGCAGCTCGCAGCGCAGCCCCCAGCGTAAGTCTGGGGTTTTTTTCTCTTTTCGCTTTGGGGAACGCCTGAGGATTTGATTTTGTCTTCACGTGTTGACATCTCTTGTCTTGTTCCGTGCAGAGGAGGAGCCCCAGCGGGAAGAGCGCCCGGAGGCCACAGCTGAGGAGCCGCAGGCCCCGCCATCCCCGCCAAGGCAGAACTCTCCGGCAAGGGAGAGTGCTCCGTCAAGGGCGGGTACTCCGCCAAGGCAGAGTACCCCGCCGAGGACGAGCAGCCCGGCAAGGGCGGCCACCCCGCCAAGGCCAAGTTCCCCGGCGAGGGCGACTACTCCGACGAGGCCGAGCTCCCCGGCGAGGGAGCCCGCCGCTGAGGACGTCCGCCAAGGTAATCTTTGTGACTTGTCTTCTTGGCTTGTCTCTTTTTTTTGGATATTTGCTTGAGTCTTGAATTTCTTTCTCTTCTTCTTCTTTCTAGATCTTCCTCCTCCTGCGCCCATGGAGACGGAGGTGATTATCCTCGAGGAGGAGGACGCGCAGGGCGGCGGCGGCGACGCTCCAGTCGTCGAGGAGATGGCCGAGGCCGCCGAGCCGGCCGCGCAAGAGACTGCTCCGGCTGCAGACGCAGCGGCCGGGGAGGGGGACGGTGGCCGCACCGCCGACCCGGAGGCGGCGGGAGCATCGGATGGTGCACCGGCCACCGGTCCCTCCGCCGGCGAGGAGCAGAGGTTCTATCTCGAGGCCCCCAATGGCGTCTTCATCCAGATGCCGTGGGGGTCTTCGTCGCGAGCTCCTGCGGAGGGCGAGGCGTTCGACGGAGAAGTCCTCGCCTCCGCAGGCCTGAAGATCGTCCAGGCGCCCGGTGGAGGTGAGGGGCCCGAGGAGGAGCGGTTGCTTCATCAGCTCCTGGCCCTTTACCGGGCCAGGCAAGCAAAGCTCGCCTCCCGGGAAGCTCTTGCCGCCAAGGCCGCGGCAGAGATGGAGAAGCGTGCGGCGGAGCTCAGCGCCGCCAATCAGGCTGCCCTCCGCCAGGTGGCGGAGGAGCGTGAGCGTCTCGCCGGCGAGTACCAAGAGTGGGTGCTCGAGAAGGCTGAAGCCGAAGAACAGCAGCGTCTCGCCGGGGTGGAGATGTCCCGACGAGAGGGAGAGCTCGCGCAGCGGAAGGTTGAGCTGGACTCTCATGAAGAAGACCTTGCCGCACGCGAGGCTGCCCTTGGCGGGGAGCTGAAGGAGGCGAAAGCCGCCGCGGTCGCCGCGGAGGACGCCAAGAAAGAGCTCGCCGCCAAGGTCGAACAACTGGAGAAGGCGATGAAGGTGAGCGCCGAGAAGGTTGCCGCGCTCATCTTGGAGCGCGAGAAGGATGCTCACACAAACTCCGAGCTCCAGGTGAGTCTATCAAAGAGGGGTGATGAGCTGAAGGCCGCCAAGGACTCCATTGAGGACTTGGAGCTGAAAGTCACCACCTTGAAGGAATCGCTCGATGCTGCCCGGGCCCAGGAAACCAAGTTGAAGGATGAGCTCCGCAAGGAGCGAACCTTGATGGAGAGCGTCAACAAGGCATCCGAGCTCTTCCGGCAGACTATTGAAGTGTGGACCGAAGAGCTGGTTTCTTCTGCGTCCAATATTGACCAGGAGTTGCTGGCGTTGAAGGTCGAACATCTTATCTACTCGCCGGACCCGGATCTCCCGCACAGCGCCAAGCTCAGCCTCTTCTTCAGAGGAGTCGCTCCGGCTCTTGCAGGTCTCCGGAACCGCATCCCCGCGCAGCTGGCCGAGGAGTCGCGCCGGCTTTGCGCGGGAACTCTGGAGCGGGTGTTGACGAAGATCGTGTACCGCAACCCGGGAATCAACCTCACGAACGTTCTTCGCACCCTGCCGGCAGATGCAGATACGGAGGCCCTGAAGGAGCAAGTCGGCCACATCATCGCCAAGGTGGCAAAGCTTGGCAGGAAGGAGGGCGACCGCGTAGACTAGGGCTCCATTTATCTTTATCTTTTTGTTGCTGCACATTACGTTATGAACTCATTAGTCCATTGCGACAAGTTATCCTTGTAAGATATTTGCTTTACTTCGATCAATCAGTGCAATGTTATCTTCCTTGTTTCAATCTTTGATTTTGTATGTTTTTCACCCTACGCTCTCGGGGAGCTTGCCGGCAAAGGGCCCTTGCCGCGAGCGCTGAGTGCTGGACTCTGAGCAGCCTGCTGGCCAAGGTCTTCGTCGGCAAGCAACCTTGCCGCAGCTAGTCGCAACGCACTTAGCTTGCTTGAGCGTACTCGGAAACGAAGCAAGGGCGCGACACTTGTCGCAGCTCACTTAAATCGTTGAGTGAACTCGAAAACAAGATAAGGGTGCGGCAAGCTACGGGTAGGTTCCTCCGCGCACAGGTTTTCCATACAAAAATGTGATCGTTCAAGGAAGACAACTTAAAATTTAAAATTTGAGCTGGTCAAATTCTAACAACTTATCTTTCATATGCTGCTTGCTTTATGTTGCTTGTTCTCCGGTAAGGCTTCTCTTCCTTGAACAACACTTGGTTCTTCCTCCACCTCCTTCCCCCCCGGCAAACTTGTGCGCGAGGACCGTTCCTTCTGTTTAAGAGGAAAAAGAAAGGGAGAGGGAAACAAGTATTTGGCCTTTCGGCGTAATAGTGCTTACCGTATATCTGAGTGTTGCATCAAATGCCAAACAGAACATGCAATCAGCAAAGAGAGGCATGCAAAAGACAATTGATGCGAAAAACACGAAAGCTTTACTGATGCACGGGGTCTGCGCCCGGCTTTGTACAAAGGGTTACATGCAACAGCGGCAAAGCTTGTACAAAAGGTGGTTGCCGGAGCGGATCACGGCAACCGCGCCTTAGGGGTGAAACTTGCGAAGATGCTCTATGTTCCAGGAGTTGCTCACCGGTAAGCCTTCTTCGGTCTCGAGGCGGACAGCGCCGGGCCTCGTAACTTGTCTCACCCGATAAGGGCCTTCCCACTTCGGCGTCAACTTGTTGGAATTCTTGGCGGACTGAACACGCCGAAGAACAAGGTCGCCTTCCTCGAGACTCCTGGCCTTAACTTTGCGGCTATGGTAGCGGCGCAAAGCTTGCTGGTATCGAGCAGCTCGTACCGCAGCCTGGAGACGTCCCTCCTCAAGGAGCAATGCGTCATCTTGCCGCAGTTGCTCTTGCTCGAGCTCATCATAAGCGAGTACTCGAGGAGATCCGTATACGAGTTCCGTGGGGAGAACTGCCTCTGCTCCATAGACTAGAGCAAAAGGTGTCTGTCCGGTGGCTCGACTTGGTGTCGTTCTGATTGACCAAAGAGCCGCCGGGAGCTCCTCTATCCAATTCTTTCCGCACTTGTGCAGCCTGTCAAAGGTCCTTGTCTTGAGTCCGCGCAGCACTTCAGCATTTGCCCTCTCCGCTTGGCCGTTGCTCCTCGGGTGAGCAACAGAAGCGAAACAGACCTTGGCGCCAAGGTCTTGGACGTATTGCATGAAGGTGCGACTAGTGAATTGTGTACCGTTGTCGGTGATGATCCTGTTAGGGATCCCGAAACGGCAAACAATCGACCTGAAGAACCTGACTGCTGACTGTGCTGTCACCTTTCTCACTGGCTCCACTTCTGGCCACTTTGTGAACTTGTCGATTGCGACGTATAAGTACTCAAAGCCCCCGGCAGCTCGAGGGAAAGGGCCGAGGATGTCGAGCCCCCAGACCGAGAAGGGCCATGATAAAGGGATTGTTTGGAGAGCTTGAGCTGGCTGATGAATTTGCTTTGCATGGAACTGGCACGCTTCACACTTGGTTACTAGTGCAGTTGCATCTTGGAGGGCTTCTTGCCAAAAGAACCCTTGCCGGAAAGCTTTCCCGGCAAGCGCCCTTGCGCCAATGTGGTGGCCGCATATGCCTCCGTGTATTTCTGCCAACAGCTTCTGTCCATCTTCTCTGGAGATGCACTTCAACCTGACACCATTGAGTCTTCTTCTGTATAGCTCGTTATCCACGAACTGATACATACTTGACTGTCTGGTTATCTTCTCTATCTCTTGAGGGTCGTCGGGAAGTTCTCCAGTTTGTAGAAAACGGACGATCTGCTGCGCCCATGCGGGAGCCCGAGGCTCGACGGCAAGGACTAAAGGCTCGAGGACCGCTGCGGGAACCTCAGCTTCTACGGCAAAGACCTCTGGTCCTGCCGGAGCTGACGGTCCCCCGGCAAGCTCGCCGGGGCGAGGCTTGTCGGGAACACTTGCTTCAACTGCACAAGCCCGAGGGCTTGCAGGAGCAAACTGTTCCTCAGCGTTGTTGTTGTTGATCTTGGGAACTTTGGCGGCGGTTTCAGGAAGATCCGCCGGCAAGTAGTCGCCGGAGACCAACTTTCTCTTCTTGGACTGCCCAATTGATGGTGTAACGGATGGCTGAGTCAGCTTGAGTAAGAAGGTCCCTGGTTCCACAGGTAGCTTCATCGCGGCGCACTTTGAAAGGCCATCTGCAATTTCATTTTGAGCTCTCGGGACGTGCTCCATCTGCAGACCTTCAAAGTGCTCTTCAAGCTTTCTCACTTCATCGACATATGCTTCCATCAAAGGGCTCTGATAGCTCTTGTTAACTTGTCGGACCACCAACTGAGAATCGCCCCGCACAATCAGCTTTCTGATCCCAAGTTCGGCCGCAATCCTGAGGCCGGCAAGCAAGCCTTCATATTCCGCGGTGTTGTTTGTCGCTTGCTCCCTGGGAAAGTGCATCTGGATAACATATTTGAGGTGTTCTCCGGTGGGCGCGATGAGTACCACGCCGGCACCGGCGCCTTGCAGCGAGAAGGCACCGTCAAAATACATTACCCATTCACTTGTCGCTTCTTGTACGGGTGCACTTGTTTCCTGAACTTCTTCATCCGGTGTCGGAGTCCACTCAGCAATGAATTCTGCCAAAGCTCGGCTCTGTATGGTTGAAGTACTTTCAAACTTGAGTCCAAAGCTTGACAGCTCCAGTGCCCACTCGACGATCCTGCCTGTTGCCTCTGGATTGTGCAATATCCTCTTCAACGGAAAGCGAGTGACCACTGTTATCTCATGGGCTTGGAAGTAGTGGCGCAGCTTTCTTAAGGCCATGAGGAGGCCGAAAAGCAATTTTTGCACACCAGAGTATCTTGATCTAGCCCCCTGGAGAAGGGAACTTACAAAATACACTGGGCGCTGCACCATTTTCTTCCGCACTTCTCCTTGTTCCTGCGCAGAGTCTTCCTTGTCGGGACCAGAGCTTGTCGGGACAGCCCTCTGCTTGTCGCTAGATTCGCTTGCCGGTGATGCTGACTCCTCGTCGGACTCCCTCTCCGCTACTAACGCAGCACTAACCACCTGGTTGGTTGCCGCTAAGTATAGCAACAACTTCTCCTGTGGTCTAGGTGCGACAAGTATAGGAGTGGAGGACAGGTACCGTTTCAAATCCTGCAACGCCGCCTCCGCTTCCGGAGTCCACTTCATGGGACCTGCCTTCTTCAAAATTTTGAAGAAAGGTAGGGCGCGTTCTGCGGACTTTGAAATGAACCTACTGAGGGCAGCAACACAACCTGCAAGCCTTCTGACATCCTTAACGCGCTTCGGGGCTTCTATCTGCTCAATGGCTTTGATCTTGTCGGGGTTGGCTTCAATCCCCCTCTGTGATACAAAGAACCCGAGAAGCTTGCCGGAGGGGACTCCAAAGACGCACTTCTCGGGGTTCAACTTAAGCTGTATTCTGCGCAGGTTCTGAAACGTTTCTTCCAAGTCTTGAATCAGGGTTTCCTTGCTTTTGCTCTTCACCACGATGTCATCCATGTAAGCTTCTACATTTCTGTGGATCTGTGGCTCAAAAGCAGTGTACACTACCCTTGCAAAGGTTGAGCCTGCATTCTTCAGTCCAAATGGCATGCGGATAAAGCAATAAGTGCCACATGGAGTGATAAATGCAGTCTTCTCTTCATCCTCCTTGGCCATGAAAATCTGATGATAGCCTGAGTATGCATCAAGAAAACAGAGTAGCTCACATCCGGCAGTGGAGTCAACGATCTGGTCAATGCGCGGCAAAGGGAAGGGATCCTTGGGACATGCTTTATTCACATCGGTGAAGTCTATACAGAGTCTCCACTTCCCGTTGGCCTTGCGCACGACGACTGGGTTTGCCAACCACGTCGGATGGATCACACCTCTAACTAGACCTGCTGCCTCTAGTTTCTTGATCTCCTCATTGATGAACTCTTGGCGCTCCACGGCTTGCTTCCTCACTTTCTGCTTGATGGGTCGCGCATGAGGACAGACAGCAAGTTTGTGCTCAATCACCTTCCTGGGAACACCGGGGATGTCAGATGGTTGCCAAGCAAACACATCGACATTCGCCCGCAGGAAGGCGACGAGCGCGCTTTCCTATTTGCTGTCAAGGGTGGCACTGATGGTGAAGGTACCACCAGTGCCATCCTCCTTTGCGGACACTTTCTTGGTTGCCGGAGGAGCAGCCATTCCCTTCTTGCTCTTGCCGGTGGAGCTCGACGGAACGTCCTCGACGGCAGCGCAGCACTCCGAGGAGGTGCGTTTGCCGGAGTGGGTCCCAGAGCACTTGCCGGGCTTGGTCTTCGTCTTCTTCCCCTCGGGAGCTTCAGCGGCAAGAGTATCCTTCTCGGCCGCAGCTGCCGCATCCCGGTAAATCTTGTCGGCGCAAATAAGCGCATCCTTCTTGTCGCTGTGGACAGTGATGACGCTTATTGGCCCCGGCATCTTCAGCACGTTGTAGGCATAGTGGGAGGCTGCCATGAACTTGGCGAGGGCGGGACGGCCAAGTATTCCATTGTAAGGCAATGGAATATCGGCAACGTCAAAGGTGATGCGCTCAGTTCTGAAGTTGAGCTCCCCGCCAAAGGTCACTGGCAGAGTGATCTTTCCCTTGGGCTTGCTCCTCCCCGGGTTGATTCCTTGGAATGAACCGGTCTCTTCGAGCTCGCCGTCTTGAATCTGGAGTTTCTTGATCACAGCAGAGGAGATCAAGTTCAGGCCGGCCCCGCCGTCAACCAACATTTTGGTGACCTTGAGGTTGCGGATGGTGGGAGAAACCAGCATCGGCAAACACCCGACCGCGGTGGTGCGGTCGGGGTGATCCTCAAGATCAAAAACGATGGGCGTGCTGGACCATTTGAGGAGCCTGCGCGACTCCACGGGCGGCTCCGCTGCGTTTACCTCACGCACCCACTGCTTGAGTTGGCGGTGGGAGGTATGCAGAGAGGCGCCACCGTCGACGCACAGGACCTCCGTGGCTTTCTGGAACTCCTGCTCGCTATTCTCGTCGTCCTCCATGTCTTCATCGTCGTCTTCGTCGTTGTCGCGGCCCCGGGGAGGTCGATCTCCTTGCCGCTGCTTGGCCTTGCCGCGGCGTCCTCCCCGGCCGTTGAACGGCCGCTTCTTGCTGGGCTCTTCCCCGCCACCTTGGGCCTTCTCCTTGTCGCGCCTCTCGTACTCAGCTTTTTGCTGCTCGACGAGGTACTCGACGCGCTTGCAGTTGGAGAGATCGTGACCCTTGGTGCGGTGAATCTTACAGTATTGCTTGTCGGAGCTACCCGGCTTGTCGGCCGCCGCCGCAGGGGCAGGCTCCTTGCCGGAGCCGCCAGCCTGTGCTTGCTTGGCGGGGGCCTCCTTGCCGGACTTCTCGACGGCAAGCACTTCCTTCTTGCCCTTCTTTCTGTTGTTCCACCGCCGGCTCTTCTTTGCCGGGGCGGCGTCGTCGCTGTCGCTTCCCCCTGCGCCAGCATCCTCCCCGGGGAGTTTCCTCCCCTCTTCCGCGCGGGCACACTTGTCAGCCAGAGCGTAGAGCTCGCTGACGTCCCTAATCTTGGTCATCGCCATTTCCTCACGCATGCGGCGGTTACGCACGTTCTGATGGAACGCACTGATAACCGCGGCAGGGTGAACGTCAGGGATGTTGTGCTGCACCCGGCTGAAGCGTTGGATATATTTGCGCAGGGGTTCGCCTTCCTTCTGGGCCAAGATATGGAGATCGCTCTCCTGGCCATGGGGTTTGTGGCCGCCGGTGAAGGCGCCAACAAACTGATGGCAGAGGTCGGCCCAAGAAGAGATAGAGCCTTCCGGCAAGTGCATGAGCCACGAACGGACGTTCGGCTTCAGCACGAGCGGGAAGTAGTTGGCTAGGATCTTCTCGTCGCGCCCCCCGGCAGCTTGCACTGCGATAGTGTAGACGCTGAGAAACTCCGAGGGGTGCGTCTTGCCGTCGTACTTCTCCGGTACGTCGGGCTTAAAGTTCTTCATGCTGGGCCACTGGACGCGCCGCAGCTCGCGGGTGAACGCAGGGCAGCCTGCCGCGTACGGCAAGTCGCCTGGTTCACCGGGCGCGTGTGCGTCGACAGTGTTCCCAGCTCTCTTATCAGATTGTCGCCGAGCTTCTCGGCGGCGCTCGATCGTGGTTCGAGCGTCTTCATCTCGCCGGTCGTCGAGGACCTGGCGCTGGTCCCGACGGGCCCGCGGGTCCGACGAGGCTGTGGAGCCGTCGTCGGGGTTGTTCCGGCGGGGCGGCGTCTTCTGTTTCTGCGGCGGGGAGTGCACGCTCGTCGCACCCCCGGCAGTCTTGTCGCCGATAGCCTTCGTCTTCTCAGGCTGCCGCGGCCGTGAGGCCGACGGCTGCTGCGGAGAGTCGTTGTTGGCGAAGTCTATCAGGCTCCGGATGGTGGCCCTCCATTCTTCGGCCTTGTCGGCCGCTGGAGGAAAGTCGAGGAGCAGCTGCGCCCTTGCGAGCGCTTCTGCCGGAGTAGTGGGGAACGCGGGTGAGCGGTGCGAGGAGCGGGATACGCTCGGACTTCTAACGACGTTAGAAGGAGCGGGGTCCCGCGCCGGCGCCTTCGCTTTGCTTGTGCCCGGACGGGGGTCCGGGGCGTCCCGCGAACCTCCAGTTTGGCCTTGCCCCAGCAAGCGGATACCACCTCCCGTGGTATGGTGCTGCGGGGTCGTCGTGTGCTGTGATGGACGCGGCGCGTCCACGGAGACCGAGGTCCGGTCGTCCGTCCTGTTCTTGGATCTGGTGGCACCGTGAGTGTCCTCGCCGGCAACCACCCTTCCGACGGCGTCTCCCCCGCCCACCGTTGGCTCTGGTGGCGGCGGGTGAGACGCAGACGGGCCTCCGACCTCCGAAGGCTTCTTCTTCGGGGCCATGGAGTTGTTGCTGACGAAGTTGCTGATGAAGCTGGAGAGGTTGATGAAGAGTGCGCCCGCGCGAACGCCGGATCAGGTTCGCACAACCTCGACGCGCCCTACTTGGCGCGCCAAAGATGTCGGGGGAAACTGTCCGCCACGAACACCTATGGGACCGGAGCCCCTTGTCTGTGCGGTACGAGGGCGGAGGGAGCACAAAGAGCAGATCGAAGCAAACACGCGGGCAGTTTTACCCAGGTTCGGGCCGCACGGATGCGTAAAACCCTACTCCTGCTTGGTTGTGTATTGAGTTGGGCGCTCGGGAGCTAGAAGAAGCAGCTACACCGGCGCGAGAGTGATCAAAGTTCCGAACCCCCTCCACGTTGTGCATGGGCCTCCTTTTATAGTGCAAGGGGTCACCGACAGGTGTCAACGTAGGAGAAAGGGGTAAAAAAGTAAAAGAGGTGGTAGTTGTAACAGTGCGGGAACAGTGGAGCTACAGTACCGAACAGTGGTCTATACCTACTTTAACAGTGGGGGACAAGGGCATTTAATGCCCGTCGCCGTCGACCCAAAAAGCTCCCGCCTTAGCGTCTCCGTCCGCCACGGCGACGGATTTATCGCCGTGGAGTGCCACTGTGTACCCCAGGCTGCACGGCCATCCGCCACGCGTCCCTGGATAGGCCCCAGGGCGACGCGTGGGCCGATGAGCTGGAGCGCGGGCACACAGCGCAGCCTTCCCGGCAAGCACCTTGCCGGGGCCTCGATCTTGCCGGGCCCGGGAACTTGCCGCTCCCCGGGCCTCTTGCCGGGGCGCGCATAGCGCCGAGGCGATGTCTTCTAGTCTTCCTGACAAGCTCCTCTTGCCAGGGTCTTGTGTTAGTGGAACAGCCTTGAGCCTGGTACGGCCTTCCCGGCAAGCTCCTCTTGCCGGGGTCTCGGTCTTATGTCTTGTATACTTTGTTCTTGAATGGTTTAATAGGGGGCAGGAAGGTCTCCGGCGAGCACGCAGTAAACCTCGCCGCGGGAAGCTGCGACTGCCCGTGCACAAGTCGGGGTACTGAGGTACCCCTACCTTAGTGCACCGACAGGAGATTCATGAGCCTCTTTAAGAATCAATTGCCTAAGATGTTGCTTCTTGGGAACCACCAGCCGGTTTTGGAAGAGAACAACACCTCGGTCATCTATGGAGAAACTACCAGCAATACCTTTGGCAATGTTTCTCTTGATCCGGGTAATTCCGGTATCATGCTTCTGGGCTTCTATGATATGATCCACAAGAGTAGGTTTCGCTACCAAAGTAGAAAGGAATCCGTGAGGAGCAATGTGAAGGTTAAGCTTACATAATTCCTCATGGAGAAGTGGTTGGCCCTGCTGCAACATGAGATTGTTGCAATAGGATTTACGACTTAGCGCATCAGCCATGACATTGCCCTTGCCCTGGGTGTAGGTAATCCCTAAGTCGTAATCGGAGATCAACTCCAACCAACGTCTTTGCCTAAGGTTCAAATCTGGTTGGGTGAAGATATACTTGAGACTCTGGTGATCGGTGTAGATCTCGCAACGATTACCAAGGAGGTAATGTCGCCCGGTCTTAAGTGCATAGACTACGGCTGCAAGCTCTAGATCATGTGTAGGATAATTCTCCTCATGTGGATGCAACTATCGAGATGCATAGGCAATCACACGACGATCCAGCATAAGAATGCAACCTAGTCCCTGCCGTGAGGCATCACAGTAGATAACAAAGTCCTTAGTGAAATCCGGTGGCACAAGTATGGGAGCAGAAGTCAGGCGTCTTTTCAGTTCCAGAAAACTGTGCTCACACTGTGGGGACCACTCAAACTTTTTATCTTTCTTAAGAAGTTCCGTGAGAGGTTTGGCCACTTTAGAGAAGTTCTCAACAAAACGGCGACAATAACTGGCCAGACCAAGGAAACTCCTAACTTGTTTAACTGTTTCAGGCGGAGTCCAATCAAGAACGGCCTGAACTCTCTCGGTGTTGACAGCAATGCCCTTACCAGAGATTACATGGCCGAGATAGGTCACTTCTGGCAACCAAAATTCGCACTTGGAGAACTTGGCATAAAGGCGGTGCTCTCTGAGTCTTTCTAGAACAAGTCTAAGATGTTCGGCATGCTCTTCCTCGTTTTTCGAGTAAATAAGAATATCATCGAGGTAAACCACGACGAACTTATCTAAGTACTCCATGAAGATCGAGTTCATCAAGCGGGAGAAGGTGGCTGGAGCATTGGTTAAACTGAAGGACATGACGGTGTACTCGTACTGACCATAACGAGTGACGAAAGCCGTCTTGGGGATGTCCCCATTTCTAATCTTGATTTGATGGTATCCTAACCTCAAATCCATCTTGGAGAAGACTGAGGATCCAGCGAGCTGATCATACAGGTCGTTGATCCTGGGAAGCGGATACTTGTTCTTTACCGTGACCAAATTAACGGGACGATAATCTACAACCATCCGATCCGTACCATCCTTCTTCTTAACGAAGAGGACGGGGCAAGCCCAAGGTGAAGAACTAGGACGGATGAAACCCTTTTGCAAGGACTCATCAAGTTGTTTCTTAAGCTCAGCTAGTTCTAAGGGTGCCATTTTGTAGGGTCTCCTAGAGATTGGAGCGGTTCCTGGGATAAGCTCTATAACAAACTCTACATCTCAGTCGGGTGGAACACCTGGCAGTTCCTCTGGAAAGACATCCGGAAAGTCACGGACTACCGGAACATCTTCAAGATCTGGAAGAGGGCTGGCATTAAGAGAATAGAGTTGACGCTTTGCAACTCTAGTGGTGACAGTGACTGTCTTACCAGATGGATGTGTAAGCTGAACAAACCTAGTGAAGCAATCAATCTTGGCATGATGAGCTGTCATCCAGTCCATACCCAAGATGATATTAATATCTGAAGACTTGAGGGCTACAAGTGATGCAAGGAACACAAGTCTGTCGACAAGGATTTCATTACCATGGCTTACACTAGAAGTCTGCCATTTGGATCCAGGAGTTTGAATAAGTAATGGGGAGGGCATATCACAAAATGACATGTCGTGCAAGCGGGCATAACTTTCGGAAATGAAAGAATGAGATGCTCCAGTATCGAATAGAACCGATGCTGGATGACAATTAACAAGGAGTGTACCAAGAACGACATCTGGATCATCATGAGCGTCATTGGCTGAGACGTGATGCACACGTCCATGTTCGGTGGCAGCTGACTTAACACTGATCATCTTGCGTGATGACTTATCACGTCTAACAGATTTCTCGGACTGGGATGGAGCAACACGGGTCTGAGTGCAAATACGGGCAATATGTCCCGGTTCTCAGCACTTGTAGCAAATCCTGGAGGTAGGACGTGGACCCGCATTGGCAAACGGTCCATCAATAGACCTGGGTGGAGCATACCGCTGAACTGGAAGAGGTACCACACGAGATGGCCTCGGAGGATAAATGGGTGGAAGAACAGAGTTCGGAACCCAAATCCGGCGAATCTGGAGACTAGTACGGGAGGAAGTTCCCAAATCAAGGTTGTGCTTACGAGACTCATCGTAAGTGAGCTGAGCTGTCTCTGCATTGATGGCCTTGTTCACAAGAGCATGGAATGTGTTGCAATGATGCAAGTGAAGATCACGACGCAGTTTGGGGTTGAGACCCTTCCGGAACCTAGCCTGCTTCTTGGCGTCCGTGGACACTTCTTCTGTAGCATAGCGGGCGAGGTTCTCAAACTCTCGACTATAAGCATCAACAGCCATCTTAGCCTGTGTAAGAATACAGAACTCTTCTCTCTTACGATCAACAAGGGCTTGAGGGATATGATGTTCACGAAAAGCCTCGGTGAAATCTCTCCAGGTAGGAATCTGGTCAACTGGAATCATGGCCTCATAGTTCTGCCACCAAAGACTAGCAGGACCTTCCAGGTGATAAGTGGCATAGATGACCTTGTCATCTTCCGCTACGTTCGCAGAACGCAGCTTGTTAGTGATACTACGGAGCCAGTCATCTGCATCGAGTGGCTCAATGGAATGATGGAAGGTGGGTGGTTTCAGACGAATGAAGTCATGGATGGTTATTGATTCCTTGCACTGATGTGCGGTGTTCTCCTCAATACGAACCAACAAGCGGTTAGACTCACGCTTGTTTCTCTCCATCTCTACCATTAACTCTGCCAACGAAGGCTGGTCGGGAGGATCATCCTCATCCCTACCACCTCCGTGGTTCTGTCTACGAGCAGCTGAGCTTCGCTTAACTGAAGACATCCTGAGAAGCGAAACCGAAGACGGAAACATCAACAGCTATAGGATGCATAAGGTAGAACAAGAAATTAGTATCTCTCGAACTACTAGGATAATTCCGGCAGCATAACGGCAGTAAAATGCTCAGAATGAGACATCCTGCTAACAAAGGGTAGTTCAACATCTCAACACCATCACTCAAGGTTCTGTGATAGTACTAAAACAACTTCACCGGAAGAACTTGAAACAAGATTAGGACTCTGATCAACCAATCTTAAGGTACTACGGAGTAGTAACTCGTGATCCTGATAGACGGAAGGGAGAGCCTAGTTCCTTAACCCCGTAGGAAAGGTAAGATGACTCAGATCAGAAGACATGAGGTATAAGGAGTAAAAAGAGCCTTACGTTCCCTTCCACAATCAATTCCCTTATATAACTAAGGAATTTCTAGACTCAACTTCGACCAGTTTGGCTTGGTAATCCTACAGGCAGTCAGGCTCTGATACCAACGCTGTCGGGACCCCGATCCTAAGTCACACCGGTCTAGCATGTAACACACCATATCACTTTGCGGCCTCACGCACGGTATCCCCACGGGTGCCACCTTACCTGGCCCGGGACCGTTTGCGCATTTTGGCTCACGTATATGATAGTGTCGCTAGCATCAATATGACAGAGAACCCGGGCCGACATGACCAGTTATAAACCAAAAGTGGCACTAAATTACAAAGACATGCATCCGTGACCCAGCAACGAACGTGTCGGTCATCAACGTATGAACCCAAGTCGTAGCAAGCTACAAGGACTTAAAGGAACAACGCGTGACATTTCCCCTAAGGGACAGACACAGGAACGAAGAAGGACACATGCCGGTTAGCCTAAGTGTTCCAGAGCAGTAGCAGGCTACCAAGGCTCAGTGGAAACACTAGGAGACATTTCCCTGTAAGATAGGCTACCAAGGGTAAACAACTAGGTGTCGGATCCCACACATACCAAGCATTTCAATAACATACACACAATATGCTCAATATGTGCAAATACAACATGGCATCACAACAAGACTCTAATAAACAAAGTATTTATTCATTAGGCTCCGAGGAGCCAAGTATTACAAACATGGGTCTCATGACCCAACATTCAGAGCATACAAGCAACAAGCGGAAGCACTACATGTCTGAGTACAGACATCTACAAATGAAAAAGGCTGAAGAGCCTGACTATCTACAACACTCGTCCAAGATCGTAGCTGAGGTAACAAGCTACTTGTCGAAGTCCAAGCGGAACTACTAGTGAGACATCAATCCTATCTGCAAAACATAAATTAAGCAAACATGAGTACAAAGGTACCCAGCAAGACTTACATCAGACCCTATCATACATGCACTCGTATCAAGAAGGCAAAGTGGGGTTTAGTTGCAGCAAGCCAGCTTTGACTCAGTGGCTATCCTATTCTACGATTGCTGGTAACTTTGAGGTGGCGCACACGAGTCCACTAAGCACCACACAATACACCACTATGGATTCATTCCCGTCTCCCTACGAGAAGGCCATCCATAGCACTCACACTTGTCTTGAGTATTTTAGAGTATCCACTTCAAGTTATCTATGTACCACGTAAGCATCCAAGAAGTCCATAACCGTGGACCCGGCTATTCGAATAGATCATGTTAACCCTGCAGGGGTGTACTGCTTCACACACGCTCTCGCCACTTACCGCCATGTACATCTCGTGTATCTCGGCAACCTTCAAGCGGAAGCCTGGCGAGGGTGTCGGCCACGACCTGACTAACCACACAAGTCTCTCATCCAGGCTTATCGCCTATTCGGGTTCCATCCGTGGGGAGATCCGGCCGGGGTGTCGCTCACGGCCCCAATTGATGTGCGCAGGGTTCCCAAGCCCACCTCGCCGAGTGGATCTACGCTTGGTACACCGTGCCACGGTGCCTAGTCTGTTCCAAGCCCACTGGCCGAGTGCCACTTGGTAGACTACTAACACTACCTACAAACACCAGAAACTAGTTGCAACTCCTGGACAGAGATCATGTTGATTAATAAGTCGAGATGGGTCGAGTTACCGGAACCCAATGTGTGGTAGTAGCTAGTCATTGGACAACATACACAGAACTCAGTTCTTAGGGACGGTTCCAGTGAGACAACCCACCATGTACTCCTACATGGCCTCTCACCGCTACCTTTACCAAATCGCGTTCACACGCTTATCTCTCAGCATCAGAACATATCATTTCACTCCAATTCATTCCCGATGAATCAGACCTGACACACTCTAAGCAATAGCAAGCAAGGCATGGTAAGATCACAACATGGCTTCAATCAACTCCTACACATGCTAGTGGGTTTCAACTATTTACTGTGGAAAGACATGTCATGCAGAGGAATGGGTTCAACTACCGCATCATAAAGTAGCAGTTGAAGTCGTTGTTGTCCTAATGCAATAACAGGGAGCAGGAGCGAGAGAGGGGTTGTATCGGAATGAAAAAGGGGGTTTGCTTGCCTGGTAAAACAACGTGCAGAGCACTGCTCCTGTGACAGGTACTCTGGATCGGTCTCCGGAGCTGGACCTATCGAGAAGAACGGTGCCGACAATCAAACACAAGCATATGCGACAATATGATGCATGAATATGGCATGAAAATATGATGTTGTTGAGCTAATGCAACTAGCATTCAATTGAAAAGAAGTCCATTTGAACCAAGGGTTCAAATGCAACTCTAAAATAAGCATTTTAAATGCCAATTATGTGTTTTCATATAAACAGTAGGTTTAACTTCATTTGTCATGCATGAAAATGGTACAGATGGATAGATTGAATTTTTCTGGTAATTTTTCATATATAAATTATTTCATTCTGAGCTACGGTTGAATTTCTGTGATTTTTTTTGAAGTTTAAGCCAATTTCTGAAATAAATAAATCATTTAAGATTTATTTAAATACCAGAACTGGATTACTGCATCAGCATGACACAGGCATGACGTCAGCAGGTCAAAGGCTGGTCCAGAGTCAAACCTGACAGTGGGGTCCACTGGTCAGTGACTCAGTTAATTAACTGAGTTAATTAACACTAAACTAATCCTAACAGAAATGTCAGCAGGGCAGGGCCCACTAGTCATTGACTAATCTAGTTAGTTAATTAGTACTAACTGTAATAATTAGCCGGCGGGGCCCGCGGGTCAGTGAGAGAGGGGGGAGGTCAACTAGTCAGTGGGGTCAAAGCACGCCGGTCAGCGGTCAAATCCCACCGGCGGCTCAACGCCGGCGACCACAGACGCGGCGGAGGGGCACGGAAATGCCGCTCCGACGGTCATTTGGGCAGCGGAGACCACCTACGGGGAGCTGAAGCTCACCCGCATCCATCCCCGCAAACGGTAGCAGCTGGGGCGGCCGGAGCTCGCCGGAAATGAGCTCGCGGCGGCGCCGGAGTTCGGGCCTCGTCGGGGTTGGAGCTACGGTGCACGGGGAGGCTAACGGAGAGATGCTACGGGTTCCTGGTGAAGCGGCGGATGCGGTGACGTGCTCAGCTTGGAGTTTGCGTGGCTGTGGCCACGGCGGCGGCATCGCCGGCGGCGGTGAGGTCGGGCATCAACGGAGATAGGACCTAGAGGTCGCAGACGACGACAAGAACAGGGGGAAAGGTCCGGGAGCTCACCGCGGTTCTGCTAGGGGGTTCAGTGGCTCGGGGAGGCTTCTGCTGCGGTGAATTCGTCGCCGGCGTCCAGTGGCCGTACGAAGAGGAAGAGCTCGGGGGCGCGTCCTCGGGGCGTCCGGGGTCCTGCGGAGCGGCGTAGAGGTTCACGGTGGTGCGGCGGAGCTCTGAGGCTCGTCGGAGAAGCGAGGGAGGGGCGGTGGCTACGGTGGTGGCGATCGGCGGCGACGACGGCGCTCGGGACCGAGCGAGAGAGGGAGATAGAGGAGAGGGGAGGGATCCAGGAGAGTGAGGGAGGGTCGGGGAGGTCGCGTGGCGCCTCCAGAAGCGACCAGGCGGCGAGGGGAGGGCAGGCAGGCAGCTCGCGTGGCGCTCCCGCCGTGCGCGCGCGCCGGCCACACGCCCCGCCTACTGGCGCGGGGAAGACGACAGGGGGAGGCAGCGGGCTGGGCTGGCCAGCTGGGCCGGCCAGGCCGTGCTGTGCTGGGCCAGCATAGGTAAGTCTGCCCTTTTTATTTTCTTTTCTATTTTTTTCTGGCATTTGTTTTGATTTAATTTCTAAATTAAATCATTTGTTTTCCTTCTGACATTTTATTTTGCAGGAACCTAGGAATTAACCCAAACCCCTCAAAATAAAGAACCAGAATTTTGGACATATATAAAATATATAATATATATATATATCCAATGCAAATAGCTATTGCATTAATTCCAAATGCCCAAAATAAATACTTATGAGCTCCTAATAATATTGGCTTGATTTTTATCTCTGACCAATAATTTTAGAGGGCCACATGAACATTTTCTTGGACCTTTTTGGAGCAACTTTTATTTGGGTCATTTTAAAAAGGGTTTCTGAGGGTTTCACAAGTCCTCATTTCAATTTCATTTGAAATTTAAACATGATGCAAACCACAAGACTAACCAAGTGCATACCAGAACTAGGGTTGTGACATAGCTCTTCACACTCAAATAATTGTTAAATGGTACAGTGAATGAAAGGTTATGCATTGGAGAAGTGGGAGTCAACCTTGAACTTTCCGTTCATGCCCATGGACACGATGTAGATCTTATCATTAAAGCTTCTCTTAAATTAATTATCCCCTTGGTATAAGTTCATCTTATATCTGGGATCTGTTCTTTTTCAATCGTGGTTCCGACCATGTTCTCCTTTAAATATGATTCTCGTGCAGGTATACGCACTTGTCATCTACTGAGCAATACCCCCAGCCCAACCTCTACGTTGAGCTGTCGTCGAGTATTACCCCCCTGGTATCTCGAGATTATCACAGAACTGCATAGCTTCTTATGAGCTCTTCATTATGTGTTACCTTTCACTGACTGCAATTTTCCACGGGTCCTGAGATGTTTGACACTCAAGGACCCCAATAAGTGAATCAATTCCGCACTCCGATTCAATAACTCTAAGTAATCTCCATTGCCTATGAGTTTATTAATTCTTCTAGTCGTATCTAGCCTGATCGGCTATATCCTTATCGTGCATATTTTTAACTATGCTACTTGGTCCTTCTTCCCGGAGCACCATTTCGACAATGTCAGGACCCCGATCCTAAGTCACACAGGTCTAGCCTGTAACACATCATATCACTTTGCGACCTCACGCACGGTATCCCCACGGGTGCCACCTTACCTGGCCCGGGACCGTTTGCGCATTTTGGCACACGTATATGATAGTGTCGCTAGCATTCATATGACAGAGAACCCGGGCCGACATGACCAGTTATAAACCAAAAGTGGCACTAAATTACAGAGACAGGCATTCATGACCCAGCAACGAACGTGTCGGTCATCAACGTATGAACCCAAGTCGTAGCAAGCTACAAGGACTTAAAGGAACAACGCGTGACATTTCCCCTAAGGGACAGACACAAGAACGAAGAAGGACACATGCCGGCCAGCCTAAGTGTTCCGGAGCAGTAGCAAGCTACCAAGGCTCAGTGGAAGCACTAGGAGACATTTCCCTGTAAGATAGGCTACCAAAGGTAAACAACTAGGTGTCGGATCCCACACATAGCAATACACATTACACGTACGCATAACATGCAAGTATGTGATGTACAACATGGCATCTCAACATAACTCAACAACTCATATAGATAAGGCCCAGAAGAGCCATCATAGCATTTATTACAAGAAGAGGTCACATGACCCAACATACAGAGCATACAGGCAACGGAAGCATAACATGTCTGGGTACAGACAACTACAAATGAAAAAGGCTGGGAAGCCTGACTATCTACCAGACCCTCCCAAGGGTACAAGATCGTATCTGAGGTAACAAGCTAAATGTCGAAGTCCACGCGGAACCACTAGCGAGACTGAGGTCTCTCTGCAAAAACATCAAAGGTACTCAGCAAGACTTACATCAGAACTAGCTACATATGCATGAGTATCAACAAAGGGGGTGGTGGGGTTTGACTGCAGCAAGCCAGCTTTGACACGGTGGCTATCCTGAACTACAACTGCAAGTAACTCTTTTGAGGTGGCGCACACGAGTCCACATATTCACCAATCAATACACCACTATGGACCCGCTCCCGTCTCCCTACGAGAAGGCCATCCATAGTACTCACACTTATCTTGCGCGTTTTAGAGTATCCACTTTCACTTGTCGATGAACTGTAATAGGCAACCCACAAGTCCATTTCCGCGGACACGGCTATTCGAATAGATTATATATAACCCTGCAGGGGTGTACTTCTTCACACACGCTCTCACCACTTATCGCCGTTTACACGACATGTACTCGGCAACCTTCAAGCGGAGGCCCAGCGAGGGTGTCGGCCACGACCTGACTAACCACACAAGTCTCTCGTCCAGGTTTATCGCCTATTTGGGTTCCATCCGTGGGGAGATCCGGCCGGGGTGTCGCTCACGGCCCCAAACGATGTGTACAGGGTTCCCGCATCACTAAACTGGCGATCGGTACACCGTGCCACGTACCTGCCGCGTCACAGCCCACCCCGAGGGTCAGCGCTACGCACGACCTCCAGTAAACTACAAACACCAGAAACTAGTTGCAACTCCTGGACAGAGATCATGTTGATTAATAAGTCGAGAGAGTCAATTAAGGATCCCAATGTGTGGTAGTAGCTGTTTCATGGACCAACCAACATAGAACTCAGTTCCTGAGGACGGCTGCAATGAGACAACCCACCATGTACTCCTACATGGCCTCTCATCGCTACCTTTACCAAATCGTGTTCACACACTTAGCTCACACACGTTATGACATGTTCATCACCCTTCCAATTCATCCCCGATGAATCAGACCTGACACAACTCTAAGCAATAGCAGGCATAACCAGAAAACATGAATGAGTAGGCACAACATGGCTCAAACAACTCCTACTCATACTAGTGGGTTTCAACTATTTATTGTGGCAATGACAGGTCATGCAATGGAAAGGGGTTCAACTACCGCAGCAAAAGTAGTTCAATCGTTGTTGTCCTAATGCAGTAAAAGAGAGCAGGAGCGAGAGAGTGGGATTGTATCGGGATGCTCAATGGGGGTTTGCTTGCCTGTCACTTCTGAAGATATCAATGAGTCTTCATCGGTGTCATCTAACTCATCGTCGGAACGTCGTCTACTGAGAGGGGACAAAACCGACAAACAGAGAAAGAACACAATCAATGCAATGCGACAATATGATGCATGATCATGACATGGCAATATGCTGTGGATTGAGCTAATGCAACTAGCAACACAATTAAATGAAGTTGGTTTGAACCAAAGGTTCAAATTCAAATTCCATATGTGATTATTCAAATGCCATTTATTCAAATTGTCCTAAAGAGTGGCTGTAAGTTATTCAAACATGCATGAAAATGCCATAAACAGATTCCTTGAATTTTCCTGATCAATTTTCATATATAAATTATTTTCATCTGAGTTAGGGATTATTTTCTGTGATTTTTAGAAGTTTTGGCTATTTTCTGAAATAATTAAATCATTTATGATTTATTTACAATTCCAGAAAACACTTATTGCGTCAGCACTAGGTCATGCTGACATTAGCAAGTCAACAGGGGCTGGTCCAGTCAAACCTGACCAGTGGGGCCCAATGGTCAGTGACACTACTAGCTAACCCTATTAATTAGTGCTAAAATAAACCTAACTAAAGTGTCGGGAGGGGGGGTGGCCCACATGTCAGTCTCTCAGGCCTAATTAAGTTTAGTTTAGTAAACTAAACTAATTTAATAGGAGCTGGCCCCACCTGTCATTGAGTTAGTGCTTAACTAAGGGCGTGGGCCCATATGTTAGTGACTCGGGG
>LR738711.1:780615749-780633583 GCA_902687465.1 Secale cereale
GGGGTCAACCCACCGGTCAAAAAGTCAAAAGC
This sequence comes from Secale cereale, assembly GCA_902687465.1. Taxonomy (NCBI): domain Eukaryota; kingdom Viridiplantae; phylum Streptophyta; class Magnoliopsida; order Poales; family Poaceae; genus Secale; species Secale cereale. Next base: position 780,615,782 of record LR738711.1, read on the forward strand.
GTCGGCGGCTCGTCGCCGGCGGAGCCAGAGACGGCGGAGGGCGTCGGATTTCGTCCCACGGCGACCAAATCGAAGGCCAAGGCCATCTACGGAACGAGGAGACTCGTCCGCGTCGAATGGTGCAAGCGGGAGGAGCTGGGGTGGAGCGGGCTCACCGGAGTTGAGCTCGTGGCGGCGGCCGGCGATCGGGCGTCGGTGAAAACGACGCTATGGCGCATGGTAGAGGAAACTGGTGGCCGAAATCGATGCGCAGGAGTGCACTGAGTGCAATGGTAAGCTCGGACACGAGCGGCGGGGGCTAGAACGACGGCGGCGACATCACCGGCAGCGGGGAGCTCACGGGTGCGGCGGCTACTGTGGCTAGAGGTGTAGACGAGCTCGGGGAGTAGGGGAAAACGACGACGGAGCTCACTGGGGGGTCGGTGAGCAGCTGAGTGGGCTCGGGGAAGCACCGGAGTCGGCAAATCGGCGGCGAGGATCGCCGCCAGCCGACGAGGGGAACGGCGGTGCAGACGGCGTCCAGGGGTTTCCGGCGTCGGGCGGCTCGGCGAGGAGGAAGAGAGGGACGAGGCGAAGCTCGTGGGCATGCTAGAAGGGCGAGGCGGCAGCGGTGGCTATGCGTGCGGCGAACGGCGGCGACGGCCGTGTTCGGTGGGGGAAAACGAAGGAGGGGGGAGCGTTTTGGGGAGAGAGGGAGAGGTGCAGGGGGTCCAAGGGGTGCGTGGCGTCCGTGGAGGCCTCCAGGGGGTGTCGAGACACAGGCAGGCAGCCTGGAGGTGGCCGGCGTGTGGCCACGCGTGGCGAGCACACGCCCCCCGTCCTTCTGTCACGAGGAAGATGATAGGGGAGGGCCAGGTGGGCTGGGCCGAAACTGCCGGGCCACCAGGTAAGTGGGCCTCAGGTAAGCTTCTCTCTCTCTCTCTCTCTTTTCTTTCTGTTTTCTGTTATCTATTTCTTTTGTAACTTTGTGGCTTTTCTAAAAATGCTTAGGCACTTTCAAAAATCACCAAACTGCTCATGCCCACTGTTTAGCATATAACCAACATGGAACATTTCAGTTTAGGATTATTTGGACATTTAGAATAATTAGTAGCATTTAAATGCCCAAATGCAAATACTTTAAGATTTAATTCAAAAATCCAGAATGGTCCAAGAAATAGTTGCAACATTTTGGCAGAGGTTTTTAATCAATCCAAAAATGATGAACTTTTCCCAAGGGCATTTTGGGTTTATTGAAAAAGATTTTAATTTGACCCTAGTTGAATTCATTTAGTGCTAGGGTTTGAAGATCCCCATTTCAAGTTTAAACAAGATTTTAAACATGATGCACAGGCAAAAACTATCCTAGGGCAAAGTAAATCTAGGGATGTGACAACTCACCCCTACTAAACAAGAATCTCGTCCCGAGATTCAAGACGTGAGATAAGAAATCGGAGGGGACACTATCTAACACAATCTTCTCGATCCAGTTTTCCTCCTCGAAATTGTTGATTCATTGCATCATGTAGATCTTGGCATCTTTGATTTCAAAGTTTCATCCAACACGACAACAAAGGAACGTGAATTCTACAAGATTTGATCTTCTCGAAGATCGAGTAATTCAAGATCATCTCATGGATTGAGATGTCGAAACATCTCTTGAGCTGAGACACGGAGTACACCTCCAGAGGGATGTAGTGAAATAAATGATGAAGGTTCACCTGATGGCAATAATTCCACACCTAAGAAGAGGGTGATCGATACCACAAGACGGGGCACCTTTAGAGAAGGTGACTCGTAGAGTTATTCCCTTAAGTGGCAAAAAGAATTACTTTTGATATAGAGATCATTAAAATTCTCTACACCAGCTTGAGGTATTCACAAACGATCGTTTGACGGAGTCCGAAAGAATGACATTCTCCATCTAGAATGGATGATGTGGACTGCCTTGTAAAAGACAATGCCAAGGTTGATTTTGCTTATCATCGGAAATGAATGGGACCCATGGTAGGACCACTTTTAAAGATAATCCTGAATAGCAGATGCTGGGAATGGCAACCCATGGAAAATTGGCACATTGGCGGTGCAAGCTGAGAACAAAATGCAAATGCTGGGAATGATTCTGGTAACTGGGGTGAATCCCAACAGTAGAGAGTAAATCTACTCTTGAGGGGTTATAGCATAACCAAGAACACTGGGAGCAATCCCGGTTAGTGTCGAGGATAACACCTAGTGCTTGTGCATGCTCTCAAGAACTTGAGCATTCCCATATTCATCAAGGTTTTACCAATATCCGTGTCAGGGATCCTGGCAACATCACATACTACCATGATGAATAGCGATGGACGATGCAGGTGCAAAGGGAGATAACACGTCTCAGATTTCACCTTAGCGGAGTCAATGGCAAAATCTGGATGATCGACCGAGAGATATTTAGCACTCCGCTTCTAATGTTCTCCTTGATGTGCTAGCGCAACCCATTTATTAAAATGGTTTGGTACCTAGAACGTCAAGTAAAAGGTCGGACTCCAGGAGCACAGAAATCATAGGGATCAATTGTTGGAGTAAATCCTACGAAATCCTTATGGGGAGGTGGCCAACTTCCTCAATCAAGATACTACAACAATAGGTCTTCCGGCTGGTGTGTTGGCCACGTCATCCACTTTACCGGTTATCGAGAGACCAAAATTATAGTTCTAGGAAAATGCACCAACCATCATATCTGCCTGAGATTCAGTTCTGATTGGTGTCAGGATATTCCAGACTCATCGAGTCTGGAAAGAAAAATGAAAGTTTGCAACACAAATTGACGAGACGGCGTTGCGAGATTCTCGGGAATGAACTATGACAGCAAGCTCCAAAACATGAGCTGGTTCTGCTACGTACCTGTGAACACGTTGTCCAGGACAAGCATGGCCACGTAGTAGTCTTACAATAAAACACTATCGAGTTCAGGTGGGGAACCATCAACAAGGATAGCGAAGTCCTAACATAAGTCATGATTCTTAAGAAGGAACCTCTTCTCCTTGAACAAATCTATCAGTGGCTTGGTGTGCTAGGGATACATACAGAATGAAGATGATCAGTCTATCAGACCATAGAATACTTCGCACGTATGCATGACTGACTTGGGATGATTCCAAAGGAAGCAAAACTAACTTTCTCGAACTCATGGCGGCAACTTGCACCTAATGCACGTGAACTGGGAGAAAGTCACTTCTTACACCAACATATACCTCATGAACGGGACACGAAGGCAATGCTTACCAAGTTTCCAACACTAGCTTAATGTCCTACAAAATCATGGAGAAGGTAGCAGTGTTGCTGATGGGCTCAACAACAATTCATCCAGGTTTCCATGGAGATGGAATTCCATAATTATGTGAACAAGTGATAGTATTGGTCAGACCCAGGAGATATAATGGTGTATGCTCGAGGGATCAACCACGAGTAAGACAACATTATGAACATCGTTGGTTCTGATTTGATTTGATGATAGCCCATACTCAAATCAAAGTTTTGATATGACAATAGATCCACAAATGATCACGGGATCAATTGAAGAAGATATCATCTATCTTCAATACACACACAAGACATCCCTTTGGAGTGAGCTATGTGTATTAAGCTTTTATCTTCCAACTCTCCAAGTTGTTGTTTAGCTTAACCAACTAGTTTAGGGTATCCAACACAGATTCTTGGAGAAGTGGTGGTTTATAAGGAACCAACTTGATCACGAACTCAACATAGCGGTCAGGGAGCAACCTGGTAATACTTCCGAGAAGATATTCGAGAAATCACGAACCACCGATATGTTACTAAACTCGAGAACAATCTTGCTTTTCAAGGCAAGACGATATGATCAAATGAGCAAGGACTTAACAAAATCCTAACTCATCAATCAAGGAGTGCACCAGGAAAGTGGACTAGGTAGCACGATCAATCTTGGGGTGATGATTCAATAATCAGCTCGCTAAGGATGAGGTTATTGTCCATTTAACTACCAAGCAACAGGGTTGCTAGGAGTATTGATTTCACACATCACAATTCACTTGTCGGTATTCCGGTTATAACAACGCGGGGACCGAGGAATGAACGATAATGGCGAGAAGTATCACTGTATCAAGAGTTTATAGGAGGTTGTGCAGTTCCCATGACATTCTTGATATAAATATGGTAACACTCTAAGATAGAACAGATTAGAAGCTGGGTTAGCATTCTTCATCTGCAAGGTACAACTTCTTTGACCCAATCCTGGATATGGATAAGGTACTGGAGTTTGTTTCTCCTAGTTATTCCAGAATAGAATGGCTTGACAGACCACAGGACTAAAAGGCATCGATGAACACGGGTGCACAACTACTCCTGACTATCAACTGATAGACGAAGGTCTTAAAACAACTGAAAAGGGACAACTCAAAGGAACATATATCTTTCTGAGTTGTGGATGCATAGGTTAGTATGTCGAACGAGTTCCACATATTTCTTCCGGATAACCCATGCAGAAAGGTAGGACTGGCAGAGTCACAATATGAATGGAGTACCACTCAGGAGCACTCTGGTTGTGATCTTTTGGTTCGGGAGAACTTCTGCCAAGATGGTTCATGGTATTGGAAGAACGATAACCACGGACCTCGAGGGCTATCACAAGGTTACTAATATCTTAAAGGAATGAGCAAATACTATCAACATGAAGTAAGTAGGGTGAAGCTCGGGTTCAAGAACCCAGGAATAGAATACCTACCAACTAATTAGCATCACGGGATGCTTTCGAGAATGATGGCCAAAATCATCACACTAGAATATAAAACATTGCTGGATTACTGGGTGATCTTCTAAGACACCTAGGGTCATAATAATAGGTCCAACCATTTGTTGAGGTAACAAAGTACCTCAACACAACGACTAGTGTGGTTAATCTGGCCCAAAGGAGCATCGGGACAGGAAGAAGGGATTTGTAAATGCATCAGACTATTAGAAACCTGGGATGACTCGGACAGCATAACGGCTGCAAATGCTTGAAAATACTTTTGAGATCCAAGCAAAAAGGGTAGCATATCCACTTAACATCATAATGTCAAGGTTCTGAGACCAACAGTTGAACAAACAGAAGTAGTAGAAACTGAACTGAGGGTTGAATCCACAATAACGTGATCCTGATAAATATAATGAGAATCCTAGTTCCTAATCCCCGTAGAAAGAAGAAGGTGACTCAGATCAGAAGGTCATAGGGCAAAGGAGTAAAAAGAGCCTTACGTTTCCTTCCACAAACAATTCCCTTACATAACTAAAGAGTTTCTAGACACGACTTCGACCAGTTTGGCTTACTAATCCTACAGGCAGTCAGGCTCTGATACCAAAGCTGTCAGGACCCCGATCCTAAGTCACATAGGTCTAGCCTGTAACACATCATATCACTTTGCGACCTCACGCACGGTATCCCCACGGGTGCCACCTTACCTGGCCCGGGACCGTTTGCGCATTTTGGCACACGTATATGATAGTGTCGCTAGCATCCATATGACATAGAACCCGGGCCGACATGACCAGTTATAAACCAAAAGTGGCACTAAATTACAGAGACATGCATTCATGACCCAGCAACGAACGTGTCGGTCATCAACGTATGAACCCAAGTCGTAGCAAGCTACAAGGACTTAAAGGAACAACGCGTGACATTTCCCCGAAGGGACAGACACATGAACGAAGAAGGACACATGCCGGCCAGCCTAAGTGTTCCGGAGCAGTAGCAAGCTACCAAGGCTCAGTGGAAGCACTAGGAGACATTTCCCTGTAAGATAGGCTACCAAAGGTAAACAACTAGGTGTCGGATCCCACACATAGCAATACACATTACACGTATGCATAACATGCAAGTATGTGCTGTACAACATGGCATCACAACATAACTCAACAACTCATATAGATAAGGCCCAGAAGAGCCATCATAGCATTTATTACAAGAAGAGATCACATGACCCAACATACAGAGCATACAGGCAACGGAAGCATAACATGTCTGGGTACAGCCAACTACAAATGAAAAAGGCTGGGAAGCTTGACTATCTACCAGACCCTCCCAAGGGTACAAGATCGTAGCTGAGGTAACAAGCTAAATGTCGAAGTCCACGCGGAACCACTAGCGAGACTGAGGTCTCTCTGCAAAAACATAAATTAAGCAAACGTGAGTACAAAGGTACTCAGCAAGACTTACATCAGAACTAGCTACATATGCATCAGCATCAACAAAGGGGGTGGTGGGGTTTGACTGCAGCAAGCCAGCTTTGACACGGTGGCTATCCTGAACTACAACTGCAAGTAACTCTTTTGAGGTGGCGCACACGAGTCCACATATTAACCAATCAATACACCACTATGGACCCGCTCCCATCTTCCTACGAGAAGGCCATCCATAGTACTCACACTTATCTTGCGCGTTTTAGAGTATCCACTTTCACTTGTCGATGAACTGTAATAGGCAACCCAGAAGTCCATTTCCGCGGACACGGCTATTCGAATAGATTATATATAACCCTGCAGGGGTGTACTTCTTCACACACGCTCTCACCACTTACCGCCGTTTACACGACATGTACTCGGCAACCTTCAAGCGGAGGCCCAGCGAGGGTGTCGGCCACGACCTGACTAACCACACAAGTCTCTCGTCCAGGTTTATCGCCTATTTGGGTTCCATCCGTGGGGAGATCCGGCCGGGGTGTCGCTCACGGCCCCAAACGATGTGTACAGGGTTCCCGCATCACCAAACGGGCGATCGGTACACCGTGCCACGTACCTGCCGCGTCACAGCCCACCCCGAGGGTCAGCGCTGCGCACGACCTCCAATAAACTACAAACACCAGAAACTAGTTGCAACTCCTGGACAGAGATCATGTTGATTAATAAGTCGAGAGAGTCAATTAAGGATCCCAATGTGTGGTAGTAGCTGTTTCATGGACCAACGAACACAGAACTCAGTTCCTGAGGACGGCTGCAATGAGACAACCCACCATGTACTCCTACATGGCCTCTCATCGCTACCTTTACCAAATCGTGTTCACACACTTAGCTCACACACGTTAGGACATGTTCATCACCCTTCCAGTTCATCCCCGATGAATCAGACCTGACACAACTCTAAGCAATAGCAGGCATAACCAGAAAACATGAATGAGTAGGCACAACATGGCTCAAACAACTCCTACTCATACTAGTGGGTTTCAACTATTTACTGTGGCAATGACAGGTCATGCAATGGAAAGGGGTTCAACTACCGCAGCAAAAGCAGTTCAATCGTTGTTGTCCTAATGCAGTAAAAGAGAGCAAGAGCGAGAGAGTGGGATTGTATCGGGATGCTCAATGGGGGTTTGCTTGCCTGGCACTTCTGAAGATATCAATGAGTCTTCATCGGTGTCATCGAACTCATCGTCGGAACGTCGTCTACTGAGAGGGGACAAAACCGACAAACAGAGAAAGAAAACAATCAATGCAATGCGACAATATGATGCATGATCATGACATGGCAATATGTTGTGGATTGAGCTAATGCAACTAGCAACACAATTAAATGAAGTTGGTTTGAACCAAAGGTTCAAATTCAAACTCCATATGTGATTATTCAAATGCCATTTATTCAAATTGTCCTAAACAGTGGCTGTAAGTTATTCAAACATGCATGAAAATGTCATAAATAGATTCCTTGAATTTTCCTGATCAATTTTCATATATAAATTATTTTCATCTGAGTTAGGGATTATTTTCTGTGATTTTTAGAAGTTTTGGCTATTTTCTGAAATAATTAAATCATTTATGATTTATTTAAAATTCCAGAAAACACTTATTGCGTCAGCACTAGGTCATGCTGACATCAGCAAGTCAACATGGGCTGGTCCAGTCAAACCTGACCAGTGGGGCCCAATGGTTAGTGACACTACTAGCTAACCCTATTAATTAGTGCTAAAATAAACCTAACTAAAGTGTCGGGGGGGGTGGCCCACATGTCAGTCTCTCAGGCCTAATTAAGTTTAGTTTTTAAACTAAACTAATTTAACAGGAGCTAGCCCCACCTGTCATTGAGTTAGTGCTTAACTAAGGGCGTGGGCCCATATGTCAGTGACTCGGGGGGGGGGGTCAACCCACCGGTCAAAAAGTCAAAAGCGCCGGCGGCTCGTCGCCGGCGGAGCCAGAGACGGCGGAGGGCGTCGGATTTCGTCCCAGGGCGACCAAATCGAAGGCCGAGGCCATCTGCGGAACGAGGAGACTCGTCCGCGTCGAATGGTGCAAGCGGGAGGAGCTGGGGTGGAGCGGGCTCGCCGGAGTTGAGCTCGTGGCGGCGGCCGGCGATCGGGCGTCGGTGAAAACGACGCTATGGCGCATGGTAGAGGAAACTGGTGGCCGAAATCGATGCGTGGGAGTGCACTGAGTGCAGTGGTAAGCTCGGACACGAGCGGCGGGGGCTAGAACGACGGCGGCGACATCACCGGCGGCGGGGAGCTCACGGGTGCGGCGGCTACTGCGGCTAGAGGTGTATACGAGCTCGGGGAGTAGGGGAAAACGACGGCGGAGCTCACTGGGGGTCGGTGAGCAGCTGAGTGGGCTCGGGGAAGCACCGGAGTCGGCGAATCGGCGGCGAGGATCGCCGGCAGCCGACGAGGGGAACGGCGGTGTAGACGGCGTCCAGGGGCTTCCGGCGTCGGGCGGCTCGGCGAGGAGGAAGAGAGGGACGAGGCGAAGCTCGTGGGCATGCTAGAAGGGCGAGGCGGCAGCTGTGGCTATGCGTGCGGCAAACAGCGGCGACGGCCGTGTTCGGTGGGGGAAAACGAAGGAGGGGGGAGCGTTCTCGGGAGAGATGGAGAGGTGCAGGGGGTCCAAGGGGTGCGTGGCGTCCGTGGAGGCCTCCAGGGGCGGTCGAGACGCAGGCAGGCAGCCTGGAGGTGGCCGGCGTGTGGCCACACGCGGCGAGCACACGCCCCCCGTCCTTCTGTCACGAGGAAGACGACAGGGGAGGGCCAGGTGGGCTGGGCTGAAACTGCTGGGCCACCAGGTAAGTGGGCCTCAGGTAAGCTTCTCTCTCTCTCTCTTTTCTTTCTGTTTTCTGTTATCTATTTCTTTTATAACTTTGTGGCTTTTCTAAAAATGCTTAGGCACTTTCAAAAATCACCAAACTGCTCATGCCCACTGTTTAGCATATAACCAACATGGAACATTACAGTTTAGGATTATTTGGACATTTAGAATAATTAGTAGCATTTAAATGCCCAAATGCAAATACTTTAAGATTTAATTCAAAAATCCAGTATGGTCCAAGAAATAGGTGCAACATTTTTGGCAGAGGTTTTTAATCAATCCAAAAATGATGAACTTTTCCCAAGGGCATTTTGGGTTTATTGAAAAAGATTTTAATTTGACCCTAGTTGAATTCATTTAGTGCTAGGGTTTGAACATCCCCATTTCAAGTTTAAACAAGATTTTAAACATGATGCACAGGCAAAAACTATCCTAGGGCAAAGTAAATCTAGGGATGTGACAGACAATGAGCTAAGCTTACGCCGATCTTCCTCGGCATATCATTTCACCTTGAACAACTAGCTTGATTTCAAGTTTGTATTGTACTAGTGGTTTCAATAACCTTTCGCTCCATCATTCATTTGACTTGGTGTCATCGCCGAACGATTACATCCTAATTAAATCTCTCGACAAATGTGTCGTGATCACCATCAACAATGATTTGCCTTCTTCCAAGTTGTGAATCGAATTCATGATGGGAAATACCATCCTTGCCCCTCAATGATTTGTGTTATCATCGACAACATTTATGCCTTCGCCCAACACAAACTGGTTCATATAATTTTGGAATTACATCCTTTTTGACATGACGATGGATTGCAGCTGAACCCGTCGGCCACATCCTCATCTTTTCCTTGCTGAAAATGTAAAACTTATTCTATAAGTTGTTCCTAATGGATCCTTTGTGTATTAAAAAATCGGGTCTTTACCCAATGATCATGCCGGTGGTATCTAGAAGCATGTCTATGTTACTCCGAAGATCCACAAGAACATGGTAAGCGCAATGTTAAATGTTTTTGATCAACTATCCAACATAATTGTGTGGGTACATATCATAATTCTTCTTACCCCTTTTATCTATGTGGTCATGACTTTGATCTGCTGACACGTATATCATGCCCTGCTTAATCTTGGGGATGATTTACTCATATTCATTATGTTTAAACACATCTTCCTTTCCATTTGTTTGTTTAACCCTTTCTTTGGTCTACATATAATCTAAGTAGTAATAATTTTCTACTTATGTAAACACCTTGGTGTACAACTCTGTCAGTAAGACCCTGTTACTATTGTTGATAACATTATGGTAACCACCGATGGACAAGAACCTTACCTATTGGTCCGCCTCATTCAACGAGCAGGAAAATGGTTCTCATAGTCCCTCGCCCTTGGTACCGACGTTGTTGCCAATATAACTGACAGTCTATGCTCTGGCATGCCTTGCTATCATCGCACTTCCTACCTTTGACCCACATGGTGGGCCCATAACTCACAGTTCCACAAGATCGAAACCTGACTCTCGTGTACACCCCCCCATTTCCAAGGTTATTCCTCACGCTTGGCTTTGTGTGCAATTCGCGAGCCACATTCCTAGTGATCTATTCTGGTATCAGACGCAATACTTGTTCTCGTTGCTCTGGACCCCTTTCACACCTTGTTTTAGGCAACGACGATTGCCTACACGCTTGAAACTTCTACTTTGCACCTTCTTACTTTGCTCTCGGTATATTCTTAAGTTTCAATTTGAGAGTTACTTTCTGCCACCTTCCTGGTGTTATCTACCTATTAAGCAACATTGTAGCGGTTCGTCCTTCCGAAGTTACACCCTGGTCCTTCGTACGTACGATGTAGTTCCCAAAGAAAGGACGACAACTTCATCAGGAAGCACTGGAATAAAAGATTGAAGACACCAACAATAGGGATTGACCTCTTCGAGAAGAGCAACCTAGACCGAGAAGACTCGATAGACTTTCATAACCACATCTTTCCCCTTACTCCACCCCTTAAATCTCGGGACGAGATTTCTTGTAGTGGAGGAGATTTGTAACGCCTGGATAATTAAGATACGGTAATCCCCTGTTAATGATGCCTTGTCATTGCTTTACTGTTGCTAAATCCCACGTTGATTCAACCGGTTAAGATTCAAATGTAAGTTAAAGTCAAAATAATAATTCTTCAAATAGTAACTTAAAAATGTTCATGATGTTACAGATTTTCACTAGCTAATTTTAATGTAAGAACCAACCTCATTTTAATATTTTATAATGGCCTAAACATATTTATAACAGAACCAACAACTTTTAAATTAACCTTTGCCTTTTAAACAAAATCCAAACTAATTCAAAACTCTCCCGAACTTTTGCGGCAGTGATGTATATTGCATACTAAATTTTGAGACCAGCCACACTTTTTACAAAAATGTTTATTGCTAAAAGAAACATAAAACAAAAAGCAGAAAACAAAATGCAGATCCAAAGAAAAAGGCCTAAACTAGTTCTGTCCTAGTGGGCTCTAGTGTGCATATGGCCCAATCCACCTGGGGTCATCCCCAACCCCCGCTACAGGATGCAGAGGAGGGCGTGGCGTACATCCACGGCCGCCATGGCCATGGATGGCCTCCACGTCGTTCCCTTCGGCCTATAAACATGCCCAACCGCAACCCTAGCTCCCCCTCGCCCGTTCCCCTCTGGTTCCCTTTCGCCCCCCTCCTCATCTGGTCTAATTTGAGCCTAGAACCTTGCGCGGTGATCGTGCCTGTCATCGTCATTACTGCTAGGCTTCTCGCCCCTCGTTGGTTACCCCAAGTGGAAGGTGTGAGATGTAGTGTTGCGGAAGTTTTTCCCTTGGCAAAGATACCAAGGATCGAATCCCCAGAGACTCCTAGGTTCAACAAGAAGGTGTCAACTGCTAACGGCGCCAGATATTAGCAATCAACGTGGACCTGCACACAGATACAAATAACTTTGCTCCCAACGAGTACAGAGAGGTTGTCAATCCCTCCGGCCTTGTAGTTCACAAAGGATTAAATGCAAGTGATAGTAGTGATAGATAATGTTTGCAATAGTAAATAAAAGCAAAAAGTAAATAGCGGATGTGATCAATGATGGTAATATGGACCGAAGTCTCATGATGTTCACTAGTGATGTCTCTCTCCCAAAAGACGATAAAACAGCTATGTGAGGTAAACGAATTACAGCTGGGCAATTGACAGGACCATGTGCGCAAACCAATGCTGACTACATTGGAAGAAAGGTTGAGGTTCAAAGCATGGGCGGTACGCCAAAGTAAGTAGACCGAAATCCATCAATATCTACTACTAATCATCCACCTTGAGATATCTATCCAGAACATCTCGCTGGTATTAAGTTGCGAGCCCCACCCATAGTGTAAACTCAAAGCAACAGACAACTGCATTAAAAGAACTTTGCGTAAAGTAAACAATCCTTGCACCCGCGGGCACAAGCACCGTTGTTTTCCCCCTTGTGGCAACAGCACATCCCCTAGACTCATGTTTCTGTCACTCAAACTAGTCATCGAGGGGCATGAACCCACAATCGAGCATAACGTTCCCTCTTGGAGTCACTACCTATTACTTGGCCAAAGAAATAAATAACAACGAAGAACATGCAAGAATTACTTATGAACATAAATATAAAAGAGGTAGATCAAATATATTACTCAAGCACAATCTGAACATAATCTCATAATCCATCGGATCCCAGCAAACTCATCATAGCAACAGCATAAGGATTACATATGTGCCTCGATCATGTAGGGCAGCTCACGAGGACTAATTAGTGAAGCACAAGAACGGGAGGAGAACATCACATAGCTACTGGTCATGGACTCATGGTCCAAGGGAGACTACTCACAACTCATCCGGGAGGCGTCCATGGTGGTGGAGACGCTCCCGGTGGTGATCCTCCCCTCCGGCAGGGTGCCGGGAAGAGTTCTGCTGGTGCTCCCGATCTTGGAAGCGGCGGCGGCGGCGGAACAGAGATGAGATCGCGAAAAAGAGTTCTTGTTTCGAGGGTTTCTCGAGACACTTTAAATATATGCCAAAGGGGGGCATCAGAGGAGCCTCGGGGGGCCCAGGCGCCCCCCCGGCGCGGCCCAGGGGGGGGGGCGCCAGGGTGCCTGGAGCCCTGGTGGCCCCCCCGGCTGTCCTTCGGGCGCACGGTAGTTTCTGGAACGCTGATTTTTTATATAATTTTTCTGGATTTTTCCTGGCAGTTCTCGTAATGTGAAAACCTGAAATACAAAAACAGCCGAAAACAGAAACTGGCACTGGGGTGCACTGAGTTAATAGGTTAGTCCAAATATGCTCAAAAGTGTATGGAAGTGTATAAATAACATAGCAATATCACCCAAAAGAGGCATGGAGCAAGCAGAAATTATAGATACGTTTTGGACGTATCAACATCCCCAAGCTTAATTCCTGCTCGTCCTCGAGTAGGTAAATGATAACAAGAATAATTTCTGTGGTGACATGCTATTAACCATATAGGACTTTATTCATAGTCATATGACAAAAGCTTACTGAGATAATGAATCTGTAGTAATTAAGTTGCCTCATGAGAAAATCACAAAGAACTGAAAGTTTTACAATATGACATTGAAACATCAAATAGATTTGCAATGAACATGATGTGCAAATATGATAAAGTGATATCTAGCTTGCCCCCTTTAGTGATGCATAACATAAATGCAGGGGCACCTTCAAGGTTTAAGTGATGACTAGATACAATGATTTCAAAATAAACGATATCACAATCATGCAAAAGACAATGCTACTTTGGGACAATGCACATTACACTCAGAATGACAATCATGCTCTCAGTAGTTGGTGCTTTTAAAAGAAGGTGGAGACTCAACATAAAAGTAAAAGAATGGCCCTTCGCAAAGGGAAGCAGGGATTACTCATGTGCTAGAGCTTTTTATTTTGAAAACATAGAAACAATTTTGTCAACGGTAGTAGTACTTCATATGTGTTATGCATAAGACATCCTATAAGTTGCAAGCCTCATGCATCGAATACCAATAGTGCTCGCACCTTGTCCTAATTAGCTCGGATTTCCATGGATTGTCATTGCATTACCTATGTTTCAACCAAGTGTCACAAAGGGGTACCTCTATGTCACCTGTACAAAGGTGCAAGGAGATAGATCGCATTTGATTTCTCGTTTTTGATAGATCTCAACTTGAGGACATCCATACCGGGACAACATAGAAAATAGATAATGGACTCCTCTTTGATGCTTAAGCATATTCTCATAAGAGATTGAGGATTAATGTCCAAGCTAAAACTTCCACCATGATACATGCCTTTGGTTGGCGGCCCAATGTTCTTCTCTAACAATATGCATACTCAAACCATTCAACCCATGGCAAATCACCCTTACTTCAGACAAGACGAACATGCATAGCAACTCACATGATATTCAACAAAAGTGTAACAGTTGATGGCGTCCCCAGAAACATGGATACCGCTCAGCAAGCAACTTATAAGAATTAAGATACATAAGCGACATATTCTTTACCACAATAGTTTTTAAGCTATTTTCCCATGAGCTATGTATTGCAAAGACAAGGAATTATTTTGAAGGTTTTAAAGGTGGCACATGTAAATTTACTTGGAGTGGCGGTGAAATACCACATATAGGTAGGTATGGTGGACTCATATGGCATAACTGGTTTAAAAGGATGTGGATGCACAAGCAGTCAGTCCGCTTAGTACAGGTGGAGGTTAGCAAAAGACTGGGAGCGACCAACTAAGAGAGCAATGACAGTCATAATCATGCAGAGCGACAAAGCAATATTGAATCAGGCATGGAAGTTATATCGCTACTCAGAAATAAAAGATCATCAAGGCTTGACAGACTTTCTTTACAGTCTTAAATATGCGTGAGCATACGCCAAGTCAATAAAAAAAATTCTCGAAGGAACATATTACTAAACCATACCACGTCATTGGCAAACAAATCATGTTGGTACTCCAATAACACATTGGGAACCCCCCAGCTATCTGAGACTAACCATAAGAAAACATGAACTACTAAGCGCCATCATGCACGTAGCATCTTTATCATAGACATATTAACCAATGCAACGGAAGCAAACTCTCTTAATGAGATAAGCATGATAATTAAAGAGAGTTCAAGCAACCAACTAAAAAGCTCTTTGAAAAGATAAGCATGAATACTAAGAGCAGAACATGATAGTAGCTATTAAAAGACAAAGAACACACACAACAAAGATAGTCATGAAAATTCTATGTTATGTTCTAGGTAGAAGTGGAGCGTGTTTCTCTCCCACATAAAGAAAGCTGAGTTCCGACTCGTTATGGAAAACTAAAAAGGAAACTAAAAGCAAGACGCTCCAAGCATAGCACATAACACATGAAGTGATTAAAATATAGTGGAACGAAAGACGAACTGATAATGTTGATGGAGAAGGGGATGCACGGGGGCATCCCCAAGCTTAGACGCTTGAGTCTCCTTGAATATTTATTGGGGGTGCACGGGGGCATCCCCAAGCTTGAGCGCTTGACACTCCTGAATCTTTTTATCATCTTCCCTCGCACACTTGAAAAATCCCTTCATACATAACTCATCATAATCTGATTAGCGAGGTTAGTACCCATAATAAAATAATTATACCTTGCTGGAAATAAAGATATTCTTGAAGTTCTACTGTTTCTCAAGATTGCCAAAAGGTTTTTGCAAAGAAAAAGCAAGCTCTTGGTTTGCAAAATGAAGGAAAGGCAAAACAGGACAGAATATGTGAAAAACAGAACAACAGGTAGTAATTGATTTGTTCGGGGTACTTCTGCAACTCAAATAAAAAAACTCAGAACAGACGCACGAAAGACAATTATATAGAGAACGCTGTCGAAAAAATTCAGACCAAAAAGATGACCTGGTGATTTTATACGAAGTTTTCTATCCAAGGACAGAATCTGTTTCCTGGACAGCACCTCACAACTTTTGAACTTTCTAGCAATCAGAGGCTATACTTGGCACAAATATGAAAAGCAAACATACAGTGATGATGCTACTGTAGTAAACAACATCAAGACACAACAAAAGCAAAAAATAAAATTTTTATTCATGTGGGCTGCCTCCCAAAAGCGCTTTCTTTTATGCCTTTAAGCTAGGCATAATGCATAGAGATCAAGTTTTATCAAGAGTAAAAGAATAGCTAGCCCGTACAACGGACTCAAAAGGTAACTTGATCTTCTTTCGAGGGAAGTGTTCCATCCCTTTCTTGAGAGGAAACTGAAATTTTATATTACCCTCTTTCATGTCAATGATAGCACCAACGGTGCGTAGGAAGGGACGTCCCAAAATAATTGGATACGAAGGATCACATTCAATATCCATAATAGTGAAATCAACAGGAACATAATTATCATTGACAACGATAAGAACGTCGTCGATCCTCCCCAAAGGTTTCTTTATGGAAGAATCAACGAGACGAACACCAAAAGAACAAGAATCAAAAGGTTTCAATTTAAGCATATCATATATTCTTTTGGGCATAACAGAGGTACTAGCTCCAACATCACATAATGCATTGCAAGAGAAGTCATTCAACTTAATTTTTATCACAGGATCCCAACCATCTTCTAGCTTTCTAGGTATGGAGGCTTCTACTCTAAGTTTCTCCTCCCTAGCTTTAATGAGAGCATTAGTGATATGCTCTGTGAAGGCAAGGTTAAGCGTGCTAGTGCGGGGATCTCTAGACATCTTGTGAAGGAAATCAATAACTTCGGTAAGAGTGCAATTATCAAAATCAAGATCACTAGCATCAAGTAAAGTGGTAGTGGTGTCCTTTAGGTTCACTTGTTTGGTAGTTTCTATAGTCATAGCATCACCATTAATAGGTCCAATGGGACCAGGAGTACATTGGGTGCTAAGAGTTTGGATATCCTCAACAACTTGGATAGTAGCAATAGTATGGTGGGTAGGAAGGCTCTTAATTCTATCTTCTTCCTCCCTTTCTCTAGCCCATCTCTCTTTAAGTTTAGCCATCATCCTAATGTTTTCATTAATTTGCACTTGAATAGCATTCATAGGAGTGACCTTCCTATCCTCAAGAGGAGAAGTTTTAAATTTAAGCAATTCCATCTCATTGGCTAAATGGTCTACCTTAAAAGAGAGATCATCTAGTTTATGTACTTTTTCTTCTACACTCTTATTAAAGGCCTTTTGGGTAGTGATGAAGTCTTTAAGCATAATCTCTAGTTCAGTAGTGGAGTTCTTGGTGCTAGGATAAGCATTGTTGTTCCCATAAGACTTAGAGGGGAACGGTCTAGGATTGCTACCAAAATTACTCCTATAAGCATTGTTGTTAAAATTGTTTCTAGAGATAAAATTCACATCTACTTGTTCTTGAGCAATCAAAGAATTTAAAGGAACATCACGAGGATCAACAGAAGATTGCTTCGAAAGTAGAGACATGATCAAGTCAACTTTTTCATTTAAGGAGGAAATCTCCTCGACAGAGTTTACCTTCCTACCTGTTGGAGCGCGTTCGGTGTGCCATTGGGAATAGTTGGTCATCATCTCATCGAGAAGCCTTGTGGCAGCACCAAGTGTAGTTGACATAAAAGTTCCTCCCGCGGCCGAATCTAACAAGTTCCGCGAGGTAAAGTTCAAGCCTGCATAAAAAGTTTGGATAACCATCCAAGTAGTCAAACCATGAGTAGGGCAGTTCTTGATAAGAGATTTCATACGTTCCCAAGCTTGGGCAACGTGT
>LR738711.1:780633593-780756561 GCA_902687465.1 Secale cereale
AGTGAAGTCACACAACTTGGTGTTCTCGGTGGAACCCATAGTAGCAAGCAAGCAAGATAACTATTTTTGTGATTTTCGATAAAAAGGTACTAAAGCAAAAACTGAAAGGTAAACTAACAAGACTAAAAAGCAAAGGTAAAAGATAGCATGCAACTCCCCTATCCTGAAGAGTGGAGTCCCCGGCAACGGCGCCAGAAAAACTCTTGCTAGGCTTCTCGCCCCTCGTTGGTTACCCCAAGTGGAAGGTGTGAGATGTAGTGTTGCGGAAGTTTTTCCCTTGGCAAAGATACCAAGGATCGAATCCCCAGAGACTCCTAGGTTCAACAAGAAGGTGTCAACTGCTAACGGCGCCAGATATTAGCAATCAATGTGGACCTGCACACAGATACAAATAACTTTGCTCCCAACGAGTACAGAGAGGTTGTCAATCCCTCCGGCCTTGTAGTTCACAAAGGATTAAACGCAAGTGATAGTAGTGATAGATAATGTTTGCAATAGTAAATAAAAGCGAAAAGTAAATAGCGGATGTGATAAATGATGGTAATATGGACCGGAGTCTCATGATGTTCACTAGTGATGTCTCTCTCCCAAAAGACGATAAAACAACTATGTGAGGTAAGCGAATTACAGTTGGGCAATTGACAGGACCATGTGCGCAAACCAATGCTGACTACGTTGCAAGAAAGGTTGAGGTTCAACGCATGGGCAGTACGCCAAAGTAAGTAGACCGAAATCCATCAATATCTACTACTAATCATCCACCTTGAGATATCTATCCAGAACATCTCGCTGATATTAAGTTGCGAGCCCCACCCATAGTGTAAACTCAAAGCAACACACAACTGCATTAAAAGAACTTTGCATAAAGAGTAAACAATCCTTGCACCCGCGGGCACAAGCACCGTTGTTTTCCCCCTTATGGCAACAACACATCCCCTAGACTCATGTTTCTGTCACTCAAACTAGTCATCGAGGGGCATGAACCTACAATCAAGCATAACGTTCCCTCTTGGAGTCACTACCTATTACTTGGCCAAAGCAATAAATAACAACGGAGAACATGCAAGAATTACTGATGAACATAAATATAAAAGAGGTAGATCAAATATATTACTCAAGCACAATCTGAACATAATCTCATAATCCATCGGATCCCAGCAAACTCATCATAGCAACAACATAAGGATTACATATGTGCCTCGATCATGTAGGGCAGCTCACGAGGACTAATTAGTGAAGCACAAGAACGGGAGGAGAACATCACATAGCTACTGGTCATGGACTCATTGTCCAAGGGAGACTACTCACAACTCATCCGGGAGGCGTCCATGGTGGTGGAGAGGCTCCCGGTGGTGATCCTCCCCTCCGCTAGGGTGCCGGGAAGAGTTCTCTTGGTGCTCCCGATCTTGGAAGCGGCGGCGGCGGCGGAACAGAGATGAGATCGCGAAAAAGAGTTCCTGTTTCGAGGGTTTCTCGAGACGCTTTAAATATATGCCAAAGGGGGGCATCGGAGGAGCCTCGGGGGGCCCAGGCGCCCCCCCCGGCGCGGCCCAGGGGGGGCGCGCCGCCAGGGCGCCTGGAGCCCTGGTGCCCCCCCGGCTGTCCTTCGGGCGCACGGTAGTTTCTGGAACGCTGATTTTTTATATAATTTTTCTGGATTTTTCCTGGCAGTTCTCGTAATGTGAAAACCTGAAATACAAAAACAGCCGAAAACAGAAACTGGCACTGGGGTGCACTGAGTTAATAGGTTAGTCCAAATATGATCAAAAGTGTATGGAAGTGTATAAATAACATAGCAATATCACACAAAAGAGGCATGGAGCAAGCAGAAATTATAGATACGTTTTGGACGTATCAATTACGCGGCCACAGTCGTTGCCTTCTCACGGGAGGATGTCTAGAAGAACTTTCGCGGTCAACTTCGTCAATCCCGAGCGCCGAATCGAGCGGGGTCATCCCGTGCGCTCGACATCGACAACATCTTCGTCCCGTACATCGTCGGCTTCCCGTGTCGTTTGCCGCGGCTCTGGTCCGCATCCGGCCACCTCGTCGCCTCCGTTGGAATCACTGTGAGCTCCTCTTCCAAAACCCCCTATCCCCCTCTCGATATGGACGCCGTAGGCCGCCCTCACCATCGTGCCCGATCTCGCGCGTACGCGAACGTATGTGTGTGTGCGGACTCTAAACTGCTGCTCTGCCTTGCACTACTGCAACCTTGGCACTGTTGTTTCGCTGCTACTCTGCTTGCTAGCCGCTGCTGCTGCTACATGCTGCTGCTCCGGCACCACGGCCACTGCTCCCCCTGTGCTGCTGCTCCTGCTCGCCGCAGCTGCGCTGCTACTACTCGTCCGCCGCACCGCCCCTGCCGGCCCGCATTCGCGCCTTGGCCACCCCCGGTGTCGCGTGCTTTGCTGCATCTGTGTGCCGCTCGCTCGCGTTGCGGCGTCCGTGCAATGCATCGCCCGCCCCACCCCATTGCCAATGCTCTGCATATACTACTACTGCTAGTACTATAGCTATGGCTAGCTTTGTGGATATTACACTGACTAACCCTTTAGACAGCCCCTAAACTGCTACAAAACAACTGTTAACAGGACTAAAAATAATATGAGTAGGTAGCATACTTGACAAACTACATTTTATTCCATTGGACCAAATTCATTTGATGCACGTATTAAATCCTACAAAAATCACAAAATGACATCCAATGTTAATAACCCCTAGCCTACTAACTTGGGTGTGCTGTGTGCGTGAGTGTGTGTGCAGTGTGCGTGCACGGCTGTGACTAGGTCGGCCCTTACTTATTTAGTTTGTAGGCTTAGTTAGTAGTACTACTAGTTTAGTACTAAGTTAGTCTAGTAGTAGATGACATGTAGGCCCCATTAAATAAGTTAGGTGTATTTATTTGTTTAGGTAAATAATTTATGACAGGTGGGTCACACCTCTCCTTTTGACTAGTCAAATTGACTTGGTCAATTCGGATTTAAATAATTATATAAATATTAGAAAAATCATAAAACTTTGAAAAATAATATAATCGTAACTCGAATGAAAATACTTTATACATAAAATTTGCTCAGAACGACGAGACGAATCCGAATACGCGGTCGGTTCATCCGCCACACATCCCTATCATAGCAAACATGCAAGATTCCCCCTCCGATTCATTTGTCCGAAATCACGAAACACCGGGGATACTTTCCCGAATGTTATTCCCCTTCGCCGGTATCGTGTAGCACCGCATTAGAGCACCCTGGCACTACGTGTTAACTTGCCGTGCTTCTTTATTGCATCTGTATGCTTTGTATTTATTGTTTCTCCCCCCTCTTCTCTCCGGTAGACCCCGAGACCGAAGATGCCCCGGTGATCGACTATGGTGTTGACGACCCCTCCTTCTTGCCAGAGCAACCAGGCAAGCCAACCCCCTTTGATCATTCCGATATCGCCCATTCTCTTCTCTCTTATGCTTGCATTAGAACTGCTACTGCTTTTGTATGATCATATTCTGATGCATAGCCTATTGTTGTTACCGCTTCCATACCTTACATGTTTATACTAAACTGCTTAGTATAGGCTGGTTAGAGATCCACCAGTGAACCCCCCACATTGTCCCGACTGCCCCGCTGGATTATCCGAAGACCCGATCAACGGGATCGAAGACCAGGACTCGGCACCGCACATCACTTTCCCCTTAGTTGCTCGACACTACTGGGTTACTATCGAGTGCCGAGGGTGAGACCTCATCAGCACTTCTGATGTTAACCTTGTAGGTTAGTTCATCGGTTGAGGTCATCGAGGGTGATTCCTCTTTCTCCACTCCCGATAACGACACTGTCGTGCAACTCCTCAAGAGTGGACCTCGAGGGTGACTCCTCTTTCGCTCACCTTGACGATAAACATCAGGTGGAATTCCATCGAGGGTGATTTACTCAGGTTTCCCTTTGGTATCAGACACACAGTTACTATGGTTACTATGACTTTACACTGAACCTGGTTACTAAAGACGGGTCGACCTAGAGGGGTACCCGCGCGAGCTTAATTGCGAATGATGTGTAGTCGGGTTGACCTGGAAGGTGCCCGTGAGATAATACGAGGCGTGGCCGGGCACTCGCCCTTGCCGCAAGTTCTCGAGACGGGGCAATGGGGTCACATAATCGTGAGTCTCTGCTCGTTACCGCGTGTTCCCAAGACACTAAACGGTTTGGATATTTGATCCAAGGGGCCTCTGGCCTGATAGCACTAACCATAACGTGGGCATAGTATGGGCGTTCTGCATCGTATGCATCAGCCGAAGCTTAACTGACGTCATTGCAACTGAGCGGCGCGCGCCGGGTTGGACTGCGTAAGCACCTACCTTTTTAAGGAGGTTGCCCAGGTCTGCTCACCGGCCGCCCTCGTAACGTGCAGGAGTTCCCGGGGCGATTGGCCCATGACCCCTGGGGACATAGGGTTTAGTCCGGCGTGCATGAACTCTCTATTAAGCCTAGGTCGGGTTGCAACGTATTGTTTGGCCGAGGGCGGGCATGACCTGATGGTGTGTCCGGCCGGAGTTAAGCAAGCGTGTTGGGTAAGTTGGTGTACCCCTGCAGGGAAGAAAACATCTATCGATAGCCTGTCCTACGGTAACGGACACTTGGAGATGTATCCCGATCGCTACAACTAGAACTGGATGCTGAGGCATTGTTTGGATATGTTGCTTCGGGAGTCGAGAAAGGATCCCGGAGCGTTGGAACAACAACATAAATATGTCTTACGATATACTACTCTACTTCCCCCTCTTGCTGCAAGACGGTGGTTTCCAGAAGATGCTAGTCTTCGATAGGACTAGCTTCTCCCCCTCTTATTCTGGCATTCTGCAGCTTAGTCCACAGATACTACCCTTTTCATTGATACCGATGCATATGTAGTATAGATCCTTGCTTGCGAGTACCTTGGATGTGTACTCACGGTTGCTTTGCTCCCCCTTTTCCCCCTTCTTTCTTCTTGCTGGTTGATGCAACCAGATGGTGGAGTCGAGGAGCCAGAAGCCGACGACTGCTACTACCCTGACGGAGCCTACTACTACGTGGAGACAGCTGACGACCAGGAGTAGTTAGGAGGTCCCAGGCAGGAGGCCTTGCCTTTTTGATCATTGATGTTTTGTGCTAGCCTTCTCAAGGCAATCTTGTTTAACTTATGTCTGTACTCAGATATTGTTGCTTCCGCTGACTCTTGTGTTTCGAGCTTATGTATTCGAGCCCTCGAGGCCCCTGGCTTGTAATATAAAGCTTGTATTATTTTAATTTGTGTCTAGAGTTGTGTTGTGATATCTTCCAGTGAGTCCCTGATCTTGGTCGTACACATTTGCGTGCATGATTAGTGTATGGTCAAATCGGGGGCGTCACACTGGTTTAGCATTTTCTTCCAATTTTATCTTGTGTTGGTATATAGTGGGACTAATGCCCCTACGATCATCCAGAGTATATCCAATAGTAGCTCGGTGCTTCTTCAGAGTTTTCAATAATCTTTCTTCTTCCTGCTCTGAAAGGTTAGCACTAATAATTGTCGGGGAACGTAGTATTTTCAAAATTTTCCTATGATCACGCAAGATCTATCTACTAGATGCATAGCAACGAGAGGGAAGAGTGTGTCTACGTACCCTCGTAGACCGGAAGCGGAAGCGTCAAGTGACGCGGTTGATGTAGTCGAACTTCTTCGCGATCCAACCGATCAAGCACCGAACGTACGACACCTCCGCGTTCAGCACACGTTCAGCTTGATGACGTCCCACGAGCTCTTGATCCAGTTGAGCTTCATGGGAGAGTTTCGTCAGCACGACGGCGTGGTGACGGATATGATGTATCTACCGGCGCAGGGCTTCGCCTAAGCACAGCGACGGTATGACCGAGGTGTGTTTCTGCGGAGGGGGGCACCGCACACGGCTAGAACAATTCAACTTGTGTGTGTTTGGGTGCCCCCCTGCCCCCGTATATAAAGGAGCAAGGGGGGAGGCCGGCTGGCCCTCTATGGTGCGGCTAGGGAAGCAATCCTACTAGGAATAGGATTGCAATCCTATTCCTAGTAGGAGTCCACCAATGAAGGAAGGGGGGAAGGAAAGAGAGGGAGAGGGAGAGGGAAAGAGGGGCCGCGCCCCCCTCCCCTAGTCCTATTCGTACTACTCCTAGGGAGGGGGTGCGCCACCTCCTGGCTGTTGCCCTCTCTCCCCTATGGCCCACCAGGGCCCATCATTTCCCCGGGGGGTTCCGGTAACCCCCCCGGCACTCCGGTAAATTCCGAAACTTTCCAGAACACTTCCGGTGTCCGAATATAGTCGTCCAATATATAAATCTTTATGTCTCGGACATTCCGAGACTCCTCGTCATGTCCGTGATCTCATCCGGGACTCCGAACTACCTTCGGTACATCAAAACTCATAAACTCGTAATCCCGATCGTCATCAAACGTTAATCGTGCGGACTCTACGGGTTCGAGAACTATGTAGACATGACCGAGAGTCATCTCCGGTCAATAACCAATAGCGGAACCTGGATGCTCATATTGGCTCCTACATATTCTACGAAGATCTTTATCGGTCAAACCGCATAACAACATACGTTGTTCCTTTTGTCATCGGTATGTTACTTGCCCGAGATTCGATCGTCGGTATCTCTATACCTAGTTCAATCTCGTTACCGGCAAGTCTCTTTACTCGTTCCGTAATACATCATCTCGTGACTAACTCATTAGTCTTTTGCTTGCAAGGCTTATTATGATGTGTGTTACCGAGAGGGCCCAGAGATACCTCTCCGACACTCGGAGTGACAAATCCTAATCTTGATCTATGTCAACACCACGAATACTTTCGGAGACACCTGTAGAGCATCTTTATGATCACCCAGTTACGTTGTGACGTTTGATAGCACACAAGGTGTTCCTACGGTATTCGGGAGTTGCATAATCTCATAGTCATAGGAACATGTATAAGTCATGAAGAAAGCAATAGCAGTAAAACTAAAATGATCATAGTGCTATGCTGACGGATGGGTCTTGTCCATCACATCATTCTCCTAATGATGTGATCCCGTTGATCAAATGACAACTCATGTCTATGGTTAGGAAACATAACCATCTTTGATCAATGAGCTAGTCTAGTAGAGGCATACTAGGGACACTCTGTTTTGTCTATGTATTCACACATGTACTAAGTTTCCGGTTAATACAATTCTAGCATGCATAATAAACATTTATCATGATATAAGGAAATATGAATAAAAACTTTATTATTGCCTCTAGGGCATATTTCCTTTAGTCTCCCACTTGCACTAGAGTCAATAATCTAGCTCACATCGCCATGTGATTTAATACCGATAGTTCACATCGTTATGTGAATAACATCCATAGTTCACATCGCCATGTGACCAACACCCAAAGGGTTTACTAGAGTCAATAATCTAGTTCACATCGCTATGTCATTAATACCCAAGAGTAATAAGGTGTGATCTTGTTTTGCTTGTGAGAGAAGTTTAGTCAACGGGTCTGTCACATTCAGATCCGTATGTATTTCGCAAATTTCTATGTCTACAATGCTCTGCATGGAGCTACTCTAGCTAATTGCTCCCACTTTCAATACGCATCCAGATTGATACTTAGAGTCATCTGGATTTAGTGTCAAAGCTTGCATCGGCGTAACCCTTTACGATGAACTCTTTATCACCTCCATAATCGAGAAACTTTTCCTTAGTCATCCAGTTACTAAGGATAATTTTGACCGCTGTACAGTGATCTACTCCTGGATCACTATTGTACCCCCCTAACAAACTCATGGCAAGGTACACAACATGGCATACTTTATAGAACCTATGGCTGAGGCATAGGGAATGACTTCCATTCTCTCTATATTTTTCTGCCGTGGTCTGGCTTTGAGTCTTACTCAACTTCACACCTTACAAGTCAGGCAAGAACTCCTTCTTTGACTGATCCATTTTGAACTACTTCAAAATCTTATCAAGGTATGTACTCATCGAAAGTCTTATCAAGCGTCTTGATCTATCTCTATAGATCTTGATGCCCAATATGTAAGCAGCTTCACCAAGGTCTTTCTTTGAAAAACACCTTTCAAACACTCCTTTATGCTTTCCAGAAAATTATACATCATTTCCGATCAACAATATGTCATTCACATATACTTATCAGAAAGGTTGTAGTGCTCCCACTCACTTCTTGTAAATACGGGCTTCACCGCAAGTCTGTATAAATCTATATGCTTTGATCAACTTATCAAAGCGTATATTCCAACTCTGAGATGCTTGCACCAGTCCATAGATGGATCGCTGGAGCTTGCACATTTTGTTAGCATCTTTAGGATTGACAAAACCTTCTGGTTGCATAATATACAAGTCTTCTTTAATAAATCCATTAAAGGATGCATTTTTGTTATCCATTTGCTAGATTTCATAAAATGCGGCAATTGCTAACATGATTCGGATAGATTTAAGCATCGCTACGGGTGAGAAAGTCTCATCGTAGTCAACTCCTTGAACTTGTTGAAAAAAACTTTCGCAACAAGTCGAGCTTTGTAAACAGTAACATTACCGTCAGCGTCAGTCTTCCTCTTGAAGATCCATTTTTTTCGATGGCTTGCCGATCATCGGGCAAGTCAACCAAAGTTCACACTTTGTTCTCATACATGGATCCCATCTCAGATTTCATGGCCTCAAGCCATTTTGCGGAATCTGCGCTCATCATCGCTTCCTCATAGTTCGTAGGTTCATCATGGTCCAGTAACATGACTTCCAGAACCGGGTTGCCGTACCACTCTGATGCGGAACGAACTCTGGTTGATCTACGAAGTTCAGCAAAAACTTGATCTGAGGTTTCATGATCATCATCATTAGCTTCCTCACTAATTGGTGTAGGAATCACTGGAACTAGTTTCTGTGATGTTCCACTTTCCAATTCGGGAGAAGGTACAATTACCTCATCAAGTTCTACTTTCCTCCCACTCACTTCTTTCGAGAGAAACTCCTTCTCTAGAAAGGATCCACTCTTAGCAACAAAGACCTTGCCCTCGGATCTGTGATAGAAGGTGTACCCAACAGTTTCTTTTGGGTATCCTATGCAGATTTACTTCTCCGATTTGGGTTCGAGCTTATCATGTTGAAACTTTTTCACATAAGCATCGCAGTCCCAAACTTAAAGAAATGACAGCTTAGGTTTCTCGTCAAACCACAGTTCATACGGTGTCATCTCCATGGATTTAGATGGTGCCCTATTTAACGTGAATGTAGCTGTCTCTAATGCATAACCCCAAAAGCGATAGTGGTAGATCGGTAAGAGACATCATCGATCGCACCATATCTAATAAAGTACGGTTATGACGTTCGGACACACCATTACACTATGGTGTTCCAGGTGGCGTGAGTAGTGAAACTATTTCACATTGTTTTTACTGAAGGCCAAACTCGCTAACTCAAATATTTTACCTCTACGATCATATCGTAGAAACTCTTATTTTCTTGTTACGATGATTCTCCACTTCACTCCGAAATTCTTTGAACTTTTCAAATGTTTCAGACTTGTGCTTCATTAAGTAGATATACCCATATCTGCTCAAATCATCAGTGAAGGTCAGAAAATAGCGATACCCGTTGCGAGCTTCAACACTCATTGGTCCACATACATCTGTATGTATGATCTCCAACAAATCTGTTGCTCGCTCCATTGTTCCAGAGAATGGAGTTTTAGTCATCTTGCCCATGAGGCATGGTTCGCAAGCACCAAGTGATTCATAATCAAGTGATTCCAAAAGTCCATCACTATGGAGTTTCTTCATGTGCTTTACACCATTATGACCTAAACGGCAGTGCCACAAATAAGTTGCACTATTATTATTAACCTTGCATCTTTTGGCTTCAATATTATGAATATGTGTATCACCACGATCGAGATCCAACAAACTATTTTCATTGGGTGTATGACCATCGAAGGTTTTATTCATGTAAACAGAATAACAATTATTCTATGACTTTAAATGAATAACCGTATTGCAACAAATATGATCAAATCATATTCATGCTCAACGCAAATGCCAAATAACATTTATTTAGGTTTTACACTAATCCCGAAAGTATAGGGAGTGTGCGATGATGATCATATCAATCTTGGAACCACTTCCAACACACATCATCACTTCACCTTTAACTAGTCTTTGTTCATTCTGCAATTCTCGTTTCGAGTTACTAATTTTAGCAACTGAACCGGTATCAAATACCCAGGGGTTGCTATGAACACTAGTAAAGTACACATCAATAATCTGTATATCAAAATATACCTTTGTTCACTTTGCCATCCTTCTTATCCGCCAAGTATCTAGGGCAGTTCCACTTCCAGTGACCATTTCCTTTGCAGTAGAAGCACTTAGTTTCAGGCTTGAGTTTTAGCTTTGGGTTTCTTCACGGGAGTGACAACTTGCTTGTCATTTGAAGTTCCCCTTCTGTCCCTTTTCCCTTTACTTGAAACAAGTGGTCTTGTTAACCATCAACGCTTGATGCTTTTTCATGATTTCTACCTTCGCCGACTTCAGCATCGCGAAGAGCTCGGGAATTCCTTTCGTCATCCCTTGCATATTATAGTTCATCATGAAGTTCTACTAACTTGGTGATAGTGACTAGAGAACTTTGTTAGTTACTATCTTATCTGGAAGATTAACTCCCACTTGATTCAAGTAATTGTAGTACCCAGACAATCTGAGCACATGCTCACTGGTTGAGCTATTCTCCTCCATCTTGTAGGCAAAGTACTGTCAGAAGTCTTATACCTCTCGACACGGGCATGAGTATGAATACTAATTTCAACTCTTGGAACATCTTATA
The DNA here is from genome assembly GCA_902687465.1 of Secale cereale. NCBI lineage: Eukaryota > Viridiplantae > Streptophyta > Magnoliopsida > Poales > Poaceae > Secale > Secale cereale. The sequence goes on from LR738711.1 coordinate 780,644,444, forward strand.
TGCTCTGTGGCGTTCAAAACGTTTTTGAAGTCCCGGTTCTAAGCCGTAAAGCATGGTGCACTTAAACTATCAAGTAGTCATCATACCGAGCTTTTGTCAAAACGTTCATAACGTCTACATCTGCTCCTGCAATAGGTCTGTCACCTAGCGGTGCATTAAGGACATAATTCTCTGTGCAGCAATGAGGATAATCCTCAGATCACGGAACAATTCCACATCATTGCTACTAACATCTTTCAACTTAGTTTTCTCTAGGAACATATAAAAAATAAACGGGGAGCAACATCGCGAGCTATTGATATACAACATAAATATGCTAATACTACCAGGACTAAGTTCATGATAAATTAAAGTTCAATTTAATCATATTACTTAAGAACTCCCACTTAGATAGACATCCCTCTAGTCATCTAAATGATCACGTGATCCAAATCAACTAAACCATCTCCGATCATCACGTGAGATGGAGTAGTTTCAATGGTGAACATCTTATGTTGATCATATCTACTATATGATTCACGCTTGACCTTTCGGTCTCCAGTGTTCCGAGGCCATATCTGCATATGCTAGGCTCGTCAAGTTTAACCCGAGTATTCTGTGTGTGCAAAACTAGCTTACACCCGTTGTATTTGAACGTAGAGCTTATCACACCCGATCATCACGTGGTGTCTCGGCACGACGAACTTTCGCAACGGTGCATACTCAGGGAGAACACTTATACCTTGAAATTTAGTAAGGGATCATCTTATAATGCTACCATCGTTCTAAGCAAAATAAGAAGCATAATAAGATAAACATCATATGCAATCAAAATATGTGACATGATATGGCCATCATCATCTTGTGCTTTTGATCTCCATCTCCAAAGCACCGTCATGATCACCTTCGTCACCGGCGCGACACCTTGATCTCCATCGTAGCATCGTTGTTGTCTCGCCAACTATTGCTTCTACGACTATCGCTACCGCTTAGTGATAAAGTAAAGCAATTACATGGCGATTGCATTTCATACAATAAAGCGACAACCATATGGCTCCTGCCAGTTGCCGATAACATTACAAAACATGATCATCTCATACAAAACCGTATAACTCATCATGTCTTGACCATATCACATCACAACATGCCCTGCAAAAACAAGTTAGACGTCCTCTACTTTGTTGTTGCAAGTTTTACGTGGCTGCTACGGGCTTAGCAAGAACCGTTCTTACCTACGCATACAAAAACCACAACGATGTTTCATCAAGTATGTGCTGTTTTAACCTTCACAAGGACCGGGCGTAGCCACACTTGATTCAGTTAAAGTGAGAGAGACAAACACCCGCCAGTCACCTTTAAGCAACAAGTGCTCATAACGGTGAAACCAGTCTCGCGTAAGCGTATGCGTAATGTCGGTCCGGGCCGCTTCAACTCACAATACCGCCGAAGCAAAGTATGACATGCTGGTAAGCAGTATGACTAGTATCGCCCACAACTCATTGTGTTCTACTCGTGCATATCATCTACGCATAGACCTGGCTCATGATGCCACTGTTGGGGAACGTAGTATTTTCAAAATTTTCCTACGATCACGCAAGATCTATCTACTAGATGCATAGCAACGAGAGGGAAGAGTGTGTCTACGTACCCTCGTAGACCGGAAGCGGAAGCGTCAAGTGACGCGGTTGATGTAGTCGAACTTCTTCGCGATCCAACCGATCATGCACCGAACGTACGGCACCTCCGCGTTCAGCACACGTTCAGCTTGATGACGTCCCACGAGCTCTTGATCCAATTGAGCTTCACGGGAGAGTTTCGTCAGCACGACGGCGTGGTGACGGATATGATGTATCTACCGGCACAGGGCTTCGCCTAAGCACTGTGACGGTATGACCGATGTGTGTTTCTGTGGAGGGGGGCACCGCACACGGCTAGAACAATTCAACTTGTGTGTGTTTGGGTGCCCCCTGCCCCCGTATATAAAGGAGCAAGGGGGGAGGCCGGCCGGCCCTCTATGGTGCGGCTAGGGAAGCAATCCTACTAGGAATAGGATTGCAATCCTATTCCTAGTAGGAGTCCACCAATGAAGGAAGGGGGGAGGAAAGAGAGGGAGAGGGAGAGGGAAAGAGGGGCCGCGCCCCCCTCCCCTAGTCCTATTCGGACTACTCCTAGGGAGGGGGCGCGCAACCTCCTGGCTGTTGCCCTCTCTCTCCCCTATGGCCCACCAGGGCCCATCATTCCCCCGGGGGGTTCCGGTAACCCCCCGGCACTCCGGTAAATTCTGAAACTTTCCAGAACACTTCCGGTGTCCGGATATAGTCGTCCAATATATAAATCTTTATGTCTCGGACATTCCGAGACTCCTCGTCATGTCCGTGATCTCATCCGGGACTCCGAACTACCTTCGGTACATCAAAACTCATAAACTCATAATACCGATCGTCATCAAATGTTAAGCGTGCGGACCCTACGGGTTCGAGAACTATGTAGACATGACCGAGACTCATCTCCGGTCAATAACCAATAGCGGAACCTGGATGCTCATATTGGCTCCTACATATTCTACGAAGATCTTTATCGGTCAAACTGCATAACAACATACGTTGTTCCTTTTGTCATCGGTATGTTACTTGCCCGAGATTCGATCGTCGGTATCTCTATACCTAGTTCAATCTCGTACCGGCAAGTCTCTTTACTCGTTCCGTAATACATCATCTCGTGACTAACTCATTAGTCTTTTGCTTGCAAGGCTTATTATGATGTGTGTTACCGAGAGGGCCCAGAGATACCTCTCCGACACTCGGAGTGACAAATCCTAATCTTGATCTATGTCAACACCACGAATACTTTCGGAGACACCTGTAGAGCATCTTTATGATCACCCAGTTACGTTGTGACGTTTGATAGCACACAAGGTGTTCCTACGGTATTCGGGAGTTGCATAATCTCATAGTCATAGGAACATGTATAAATCATGAAGAAAGCAATAGCAGTAAAACTAAAACGATCATAGTGCTATGCTAACGGATGGGTCTTGTCCATCACATCATTCTCCTAATGATGTGATCCCGTTGATCAAATGACAACTCATGTCTATGGTTAGGAAACATAACCATCTTTGATCAATGAGCTAGTCTAGTAGAGGCATACTAGGGACACTCTGTTTTGTCTATGTATTCACACATGTACTAAGTTTCCGGTTAATACAATTCTAGCATGCATAATAAACATTTATCATGATATAAGGAAATATGAATAACAACTTTATTATTGCCTCTAGGGCATATTTCCTTCAATAATAACATGATATATCTTATTTTCATCAAGATAAACATACTTAAGATTATCAGGTAAAGGTTTAAGTTCAAACACGGGATCACCCTTGGGTGGAGGAGGATCCCCTAGGATTTCAACAGGCAAGTTGTTTTTCAATACGGGTCCTTGTGTAAGGAATATTTCAGCTATCTCCCTTCTCTCATTCATATGCATATCATTTTCATGGTCTAGCAAGTATTGTTCTAAAGGGTCATTAGGTGGCACGGCAATAGAAGCGAGACCAATAATTTCATCTTTACTAGGTGGTGCCTTTTCAAGGGATTGTCTACGGAATTTAGCAAAGTTAAAATCATGAGACATATCCTCTAATCCAACAGTGACAATGTCTTTCACGCAGTCTATCTTGGTATTAACGGTATTCAAGAAGGGTCTACCAAATATAATGGGACAGAATGCATCTTGTGGGGAACTAAGAACAAGAAAATCAGCAGGGTATTTAACCTTCCCACACAAGACTTCAATATCTCTAACAATCCCAACTGGTAAAATAGTATCTCTATTAGTAAGCTTAATAATAACATCAATCCCTTCATACTCCACAGGTGCAATATCATGCATAATTTCGTTATACAAATCAAGAGGGATAATAATCGCACTAGCACCTACGTCACATAAACCATGATAGCAATGATCTCCTATCTTGACCGAGATAACAGGCAAGCCTACAACAGGTTTATGTCTATTCCTAGCATTGGGTTTGGCTATCCTAGCAGACTCTTCTTGGAGATAAATAACATGTCCATCTAAATCTTCTACCAAGAGATCTTTAACCATAGCAACACTAGGTTCAACTTTAATTTGCTCAGAGGGTGTAGGTGTTCTAGTATTATTCTTACGAACTACAGTTGAAGCTTGAGCATGATCCTTTATCCTAACAGGTAAATGTGGTTTCTCAATATAAGCGGTAGGTATAACAGGATCAACATTATAAGTGATAGTCTTTTCTTCAACTTTAATAGGTTCAACTACTTTTACTTCAATAGGGGGGGGGCATTTAAACCACTTCTCCTTGGGGAGATCAACATAAGTAGCAAAGGATTCATAGAAAGAAAATATTATTTCAGAGTCAAGTCCATATTTAGTGCTAAACTCACGGAAAACATCGATATCCATAAAAGCTTTAACACAATCAAACTTAGGGGTCATACCTGACTCCTTACCTTCGTCGAGATCCCAATCTTCAGAGTTGCGTTTAATTCTTTCCAATAAATCCCATTTGAAGTCAATAGTCTTCATCATAAAAGAGCCAGAACACGAATTATCAAGCATGGTGCGATTATTGAGAGAAAGCCGAGCATAATTTTTTTGGATGATCATCTTTCTTGAAAGCTCATGATTGGGGCATGAATATAACATCGACTTAAGCCTCCCCTAAGCTTGAGCGATGCTTTCTCCTTCGCGCGGCCAGAAATTATAAATATAATTACGATCACGATGAACCTGGTGCATAGGGTAGAACTTCTGATGAAATTCCAACTTCAGACGATTATAGTTCCAAGATCCCATATCATCGCATAGCCTAAACCATGTCAATGCATCTCCCTTCAATGATAAAGGGAAGACCTTCTTCTTGATGACATCCTCGGGCATACCTGAAAGCTTAAACAATCCACAAACTTCATCCACATAGATTAGATGTAAATCAGGGTGAAGTGTTCCGTCTCCTGTATAGGGATTTTCAAGCAGTTTCTCAATCATACCTGAAGGAATATCAAAGCAAACATGTTCAATAGGTGCAGTAGGTTGAGGAGCAAATCTTTGCTCTTTTGCTCGGGGTGAAGATACCCCAAACAAGCCCCTCAAAGGATTTTGAGCCATAGTAACAAGTGACAATAAATTTCAGCACACTATATAAATTTGTCCTTACCAAATTCCACTTACCAAAGGCGCTTCACTCCCCAGCAACGGCGCCAGAAAAGAGTCTTGATGACCCACAAGTGTAGGGGATCTATCGTAGTCCTTTTGATAAGTAAGAGTGTCGAACCCAACGAGGAGCAGAAGGAAATGATAGGCAGTTTTGAGTAAGGTATTTTCTGCAAGCACTGAAATTATAGGTAACAGATAGTTTTGTGATAAGATAATTGGTAGCAAGTGACAAATGGGAAAAGTAAATAGGTGCAGCAAGGTAGCCCAATCCTTTTTGTAGCAAAGGATAGGCCTGGATAAACTCTTATGCAAGGTAAAGTGCTCCCGAGGACATATGGGAATTATCGTCAAGCTAGTTTTCATCACGATCGTCTGATTCGCGTTCGGTACTTTGATAATTTGGTATGTGGGTGGACCGGTGCTTGGGTGCTGCCCTTACTTGGACAAGCCTCCCACTTATGATTAACCTCTAATGCAAGCATCCGCAACTACAAAAGAAGTATTAAGGTAAACCTAACCATAGCCCGAAACATATGGATCCAAATCAGCCCCTTACGAAGCAACGCATAAACTAGGGTTTAAGCTTCTGTCACTCTAGCAACCCATCATCTACTTATTACTTCCCAATGCCTTCCTATAGGCCCAAATAATGGTGAAGTGTCATATAGTCGACGTTGACATGACACCACTAGAGGAGAGACAACATACATCTCATCAAAATATCGAACGAAGACCAAATTCACATGACTATTAATAGCAAGACTTCTCCCATGTCCTCAGGAACAAAAGTAACTACTCACAAGACATAATATTGTTCATGATCAGAGGGGTATTAATATGCATAATGGATCTGAACATATGATCTTCCACCAAATAAACCAACTAGCATCAACTACAAGGAGTAATCAACACTACTAGCAACCCACACGTACCAATATGAGGTTTGGGTACAAAGATTGGATACAAGAGATGAACTAGGGTTTGAGAGGAGATGGTGCTGGTGAAGATGTTGATGAAGATAGCCCTCCCCAAGATGGGAGAGTTGTTGGTGATGACGGCGGTGACAATTTCCCCCTCCCGGAGGGAAGTATCCCCGGCAGAACATCTTTGCCGGAGCCCTAGATTGGTTTCCGCCTCGAGACGGCGGCGTCTGGTCCTGAAAGCCTCCTTCTGATTTTTTTTCCAGGTTAAAACGCTTCATATAGGAGAAGATGGGCACCGTGGGCTGCTACCTCTTGAGCTTGCGTTGTATTCCCTCGAAGAGGAAAGGGAGATGCAGCATAGTAGCGTAACTATTTCCCTTAGTTTTTGAGAACCAAGGTATCAATCCAGTAGGAGACCACGCGCCAGTCCCTCGCAACTGCACAAACAAATAAGAACTTCGCAGCCAACACGATAAGGGGTTGTCAATCCCTTTACGGTCACTTACGAGAGTGAGATCTGACAGAGATGATAGTTGATATTTTTGGTATTTTTGGTTTAATAAAACAACAAATAAAAGCAAGAAAAGTAAAGCAGATGTAGATTGATATGTTGAGAATAGACCCGGGGGCCATAGTTTTCTCTAGTGGCTTCTCTCATGATAGCGATATTCTACGGCGGGTAAACAAATTATTGTCGAGCAATTGATAGAAAAGTGAATAATTATGAGACTATCTAGGCATGATCATTGTATATAGGCATCACGTCCGAGACAAGTAGACCGAAACGATTCTGCATCTACTACTATTACTCCACACATCGACCGCTATCCAGCATGCATCTAGTGTATTGAGTTCATACGAACAGAGTAACGCCTTAAGCAAGATGACATGATGTAGATGGATAAACTCAAGCAATATGATTAAAACCCCATCTTTTTATCCTTGATGGCAACAATACAATATGTGCCTTGCTGCCCCTACTGTCACTGGGAAAGGACACCGCAAGATTGAACCCAAAGCCAAGCACTTCTCCCATTGCAAGAACTATAGATCTAGTAGGCCAAACCAAACCAATAATTCGAAGAGACTTGCAAGGATATTATGAGCACACATAAAAAGTTTAGAGAAGAACCAAATATCTTTCATATATAACCTCGATCATAAACTCACAATTCATCGGATCTCGACAAACACACCGCAAAAAGAGATTACATCGAATAGATCTCCTCGAAGACCAAGGAGAACTTTGTATTGAGATCTAGAGAGAGAGAAGAAGCCATCTAGATACTAGCTATGGACCCGAAGGTCTGTGGTAAACTACTCACAACTCATGGTGAGGGCGATGACGATGATGAAGAAGGCCTCCGTGATGGATCCCCCTCCCGGAAGAGGCTCCAAGATGGGATCTCCACGGGAATAGAAGCTAAGGCGACGGAATTAGGGTTTTCTCTCTGCGTATGGAGTTTCTGGGGTACGTAGGTATATATATAGGAAGAAGGAGGGCACCGGGGGCCACACGGGCCAGCTTCGAGGCAGGAGGGCGCGCCCTGGGAAGGGGGCGCGCCCCCACCCTTGAGGGCAGCCCTTCTGTCCCCTGACTTGGTCCTGAAGTTTCCCGTGCGTGATTTTCTCCAAAAATATCTCTCGCGAAGGTTTCATTCCGTTTGGACTCCGTTTGATATTCCTTTTCTGCAAAACCCTGAAATAGGCAAAACAACAGCAATCTGGACTGGGCCTTTGGGTTAGTAGGTTAGTCCCAAAAATGATATAAAAGTGAATGATAAAGCCCGTTAAACATCTAGGACTTCATAAATAATAGCATGGAACAATCAAAAATTATAGATACGTTGGAGACGTATCAAGCATCCCCAAGCTTAATTCCTGCTCGTCCTCGAGTAGGTAAATGATAAGGAAAGAATTTTTTATGTGGAATGCTAACCAATATAGTTTTTCAATGTAATTCTCTTAATTGTGGCATGAATGTTCAGATCTGAAAGATTTATGATAAAAGTCCATATTGACATAAGAAATAACAATACTTCAAGCAATACTAACAAAGCAATCATGTCTTGTCAAAATACTATGGCTAAAGAAAGTTATCCCTACAAAATCATATAGTGTGGCTATGCTCCCTTTTCATCACACAAAATATTCATATCAAGCACAACCCCGATTTCAGCCAAGCATTTGTTTTCATACTCTATCTTTTCATACCTTTCAACTTTCACGCAATACATGAGCGTGAGCCATGGATATAATACTATGGGTGGAATAGAGGTGGTTGTGGAGAAGAATAAAAGGAGGGAGATAGTCTCACATCGACTAGGCGTATCAACGGGCTATGGAGATGCCCATCAAATAGATATCAATGTGAGTGAGTAGGGATTTCCATGCAACGGATGCACTAGAGCTAAATATGAATGAAAGCTCAACAAAAGAAACTAGTGGGTGTGCATCCAACTTGCTTGCTCACGAAGACCTAGGGCATTTGAGGAAGCCCATTGTTGGAATATACAAGCCAAGTTCCATAATGAAAATTCCCACTAGTATATGAAAGTGACTAAGCATGAGACTCTCTACAATGAAGAACATGGTGCTACTTTGAAGCACAAGTGTGGAAAAAGATAGTAGCAATTGTCCCTTCTCTCTTTTCTCTTATTTTTTTCGAGGGGCTTTCTCTTTTTTTATTAGCCCCTCTCTATTTTTTTGGGCATTTTCTTTTTTTATTGGTCTTTCCTCACATGGGACAATGCTCTAATAATGATGATCATCACACTTTTGTTACAACTCGAAATTACAACTTGATACTACAACAAGTATGACTCTACATGAATGCCTCCGGCGGTGTACCGGCATGAGCAATGAATCAAGAGCGACATATATGAAAAATTATGCATGGTGGCTTTGCCACAACTATGATGTCAACTACATGATCATGCATGGCACTATGAGAATATGATGCGTGTCATATAAGCGGAACGGTGGAAAGTTGCATGGAAATATATCTCGGAATGGCTATGGAAATGCCATGATAGGTAGGTATGGTGGCTGTTTTGAGGAACAATATGGTGTCTGTTTTGAGGAAGGATATATAGTGGGTTTATGGTACCGGCGAAAGTTGCGTAGTACAAGAGAGGCTAGCAATGGTGGAAGGGTGAGATTGCGTATAATCCATGGACTCAACATTAGTCATAAGAACTCATATACTTATTGCAAAAATCTACGAGTCATCAAAACAAAGCAATCAACGCATGCTCCTAGGGGGGAGGTTGGTAGGAGTTAACCATCGCGCGCACCCGACCTTCACACAAAGGTTGACACTTTACAAATACCTCATGTCTAACTTCGTCACATAGCGGTTCACCATACATGCATGATACGGGAATCACTAACCTTAACACAAGTATTTCTCAATTTCATAATAACTCCACTATCATGACTCTAATATCACTATCCTCATGTCTCAAAACAATTATCAAGTATCCAACATCTCATTCTATTCAATGCACTTGATGTGATTTTTTTACTACATTGACATTGGATGTCTATCATGTGAAGACTAGTTTCTTTAGCCTAAACACATTACCATGCTGTTCTAATAGACTCTCGAATAGATCTGAGTGAGGCATGAGAGTTCAGCAATTACTACAAAATATTACCACCACCATGCTCTAAAAGATATGAGTGAAGCACTAGAGCAAAAACTATTCAACTAAAAAGATATAAGTGAAGCACATAGAGTGTTCTAATAATTTCTAGGACATATTTAACTCTATAAAATATGTGTGTCCAGCAAGGATTATTGTGGCAAAATAACAAGCAAAGACTCAAATTATACAAGACGCTCCAAGCAAAACACATAGCATGTTGCGAATAAAAATATAGCTCCAAGTATAGTTACCGATGGATGAAGACGAAAGAGGGGATGCCTTCCCGGGGCATCCCCAAGCTTAGGATTTTGATTATCTTGAATTTACTTGGGGTTCCATGGGAATCCCCAATCTTAGGCCTTTGCTACTCCTTGTTCCATAGTCCATCAAAGCAATACTCAAAACTTGAAAACTTCACAACACAAAACTTAGACAAAAATTCTCGTGAGCTCCATTAGTATGAGAAAGCAAACCACTACTCAAAGGTACAACAATGAATTCATTCTTTGTTTATATTGGTGTTAAACCTACTGTACTCCAACTTCTCTATGGTTCATATCTTCCAATATTACTCATAGATGCATCGGAATAAGCAAACAACAAACGAAAAATAGAATCTGTCAAAGACAGAACAGTCTGTAGTAATCTGCAGGGTTCGCCTACTTCTGGAACTCCAAAAAATTCAATCTAAATTGGTAAATTTGCGTAATTTTTCTACCAATCATCAGCAAAAAGAATCAACTAAAAATAACGCTCCAGTAAAATCCCACTACTACTTTAGCGAGTGCTAACAATTCTGTTTTTCACAGCAAGATCATATAAACTTCACACAAGTCTTACCAAAGGTTCTACTTGGCACAAACACTAAACAAAACATGAAACCACATCTAATCAGAGGCTAGATGCAATATTTATTCCCTAAGAGCAAAAAATAAAAAAACATAAAATTGGGTTGCCTCCCAACAAGCGCTATCGTCTTACGCCCCTAGCTAGGCACGATAATTTCAATGATGCTCACAGGAAAGATAGCTATTCTAGCACGAAGAGAGCATCATAAAGCACATGGCAAACACATCTAAGTCTAACATACTTCCTATGCATAGGAATTTTATAGGAAAACAAATTACCAAGACAAGCAAGATCTAGCATATGCAAGGAAGGAGAAAGAAACAATAGCAATCTCAACATAACGAGAGGTAATTTAGTAACATGAAAATTTCTACAACCATATTTCCCTCTCTCATAATAATTGCATGTAGGATTATGATCAAATTCAACAAAATAGCTATCACATAACATATTCTCAACACGATCCACATGCATGCAAAGTTGACACTTTTCCAAAATAGTGGGATTAACATTAACTAAACTCATGACCTCTCCGAACCCACTCTTATCAAAAAATTCATAAGACTGAACATTCTCCAAATATGTGGGATCTAAAGTTGACACTCTTCCAAACCCACTTTCAATATTATGGAAAACATTATTATCAATCTCATATTCATCATGGGGATTAAATAAATTTTCAAGATCGTAAGAATCATCACCCCAATCATGGTCATTGCAACAAGTAGTGGGCAAAGCAAAATAAGCATCCCCAAGCTTAGGGTTTTGCATATCATTAGCACAATTGACATTAATAGAATTTATAATAACATCGTTGCAATCATGCTTTTCATCAAAGGAACTATCAAGTATGGGTGCAATTGCAATGATCTCATGTTTAACATAAGGAACTATAGCAAATTCATCTTCATAAATATTGGCATCATGGCCACAAGGATAGCAAGCATCATGTTCATCAAGGGATATTTCAATCAAATCATCGGGATCCAAATTATCTATAGATTCATGCATATCATTATTTTCTTTCAAAGCAGCGGTCATTCTTTCAATAAATTCTTTGACATAGGCATTATGAGCATAGTTTTCAAAGCAATATTTAAGTATGTCATAATTTTCAGAGTTGTAGAGAGTAATATCATACTTTTCAATCAAAGAAGCAACTTCATAACACCCTTAAAAGCAACAAATTCTTCAATTTGTTCGATATCGTAGTAACTATAAACACCCTTTGCATAAGAAGATAAGATTTCATTATCATTAAACTCACATAGGTAGGGGAGGTGTTTTTCAGGGTTCTTAGAGCAACAAGTGAAATTACAAATTTCACAAAGATTCCCAGCATAACACAGCAATCTGTTTATCTGATCCCATAAGAGTATCCCCTTTTCAGACAAACGGCGATGCACAAAATGAGCATGCTCATCTAAAGATTTCCCATCAACTAGGCTAGTTGGGGTTTCAACACGAGCGCATAAGGATCGAAGATGATCCAAGTAGAACACCTTAAGGTGATCCATAACAATAGATATTTAGCAAGCAAAGATGCAAGCACACAGAAGGCACATGGAGACATAAGCAAACAAGAAGCAAGCGAACAAAAAACACACAGCGGAAGAAGGGCAAATAAAACAGCAAGGGTGAAGTGGGGGAGAGGAAAACGAGAGGCAAATAAATGTAATGCGAAGGATAAGGGTTTGTGATAGGTACTTGGTATATGACTTTTGCGTAAGCCTCCCCGGCAACGGCGCCAGAAATTCTTCTTGCTACCTCTTGAGTTTGCGTTGTATTCCCTCGAAGAGGAAAGGGAGATGCAGCACAGTAGCATAAGTATTTCCCTCAGTTTTTGAGAACCAAGGTATCAATCCAGTAGGAGACCATGCGCCAGTCCCTCGCACCTGCACAAACAAATAAGAACTTTGCAGCCAACGCGATAAGGGGTTGTCAATCCATTTACGGTCACTTACGAGAGTGAGATCTGATAGAGATGATAGTTGATATTTTTGGTATTTTTGGTTTAATAAAACAGCAAATAAAAGCAAGAAAAGTAAAGTAGATGTAGATTGATATGTTGAGAATAGACCCGGGGGCCATAGTTTTCTCTAGTGGCTTCTCTCATGATAGCGATATTCTACGGCGGGTAAACAAATTACTGTCGAGCAATTGATAGAAAAGCGAATAATTATGAGACTATCTAGGCATGATCATTGTATATAGGCATCATGTCCGAGACAAGTAGACCGAAACGATTCTACATCTACTACTATTACTCCACACATCGACCGCTATCCAGCATGCATCTAGTGTATTGAGTTCATACGAACAGAGTAACACCTTAAGCAAGATGACATGATGTAGAGGGATAAACTCAAGCAATATGATGAAAACCCCATCTTTTTATCCTTGATGGCAACAATACAATACGTGCCTTGCTGCCCCTACTGTCACTGGGAAAGGACACCGCAAGATTGAACCCAAAGCCAAGCACTTCTCCCATTGCAAGAACTATAGATCTAGTAGGCCAAACCAAACCAATAATTCGAAGAGACTTGCAAGGATATTATGAGCACACATAAAAAGTTTAGAGAAGAACCAAATATATTTCATAGATAACCTCAATCATAAACTCACAATTCATCGGATCTCGACAAACACACCGCAAAAAGAGATTACATCGAATAGATCTCCTCGAAGACCGAGGAGAACTTTGTATTGAGATCTAGAGAGAGAGAAGAAGCCATCTAGATACTAGCTATGGACCCGAAGGTCTGTGGTAAACTACTCACAACTCATGGTGAGGGCGATGATGATGATGATGATGAAGGCCTCTGTGATGGATCCCCTCCCGGAACAGGCTCCAAGATGGGATATCCACGGGAACAGAAGCTACGATGGCGGAATTATGGTTTTCTCTCTGTGTATGGAGTTTCTGGGGTACGTAGGTATATATAGGAAGAAGGAGGGCACCGGGGGCCACACGGGCCAGCCTCGAGGCAGGGGGGCGCGCCCTGGGAAGGGGGGGGGGCGTCCCCCACCCTCGAGGGCAGCCCTTCTGTCCCCTGACTTGGTCCTGAAGTTTCCCCGTGCGTGATTTTCTCCAAAAATATCTCTCGCGATGGTTTCATTCCGTTTGGACTCCGTTTGATATTCCTTTTCTGCAAAACCCTGAAATAGGCAAAAAAACAGCAATCTGGACTAGGCCTTTGGGTTAGTATGTTAGTCCCAAAAATGATATAAAAGTGAATGATAAAGCCCATTAAACATCCAAGACTTCATAAATAATAGCATGGAACAATCAAAAATTATAGATACGTTGGAGACATATCATGGGCCTGCCGGGCGGCCCTCGAGGCAGGGGGCGCGCCCTGGGAAGGGAGGCGCGCCCCCACCCTCGAGGCCAGCCGGTTGGACCCTCTCGTGGGTTTCTTCCACTAGTTATTTTTTATATTTTCTGAAAGAATGTTCTGTGAAGTTTCAGGGCTTTTGGAGTTGTGCAGAATAGGTTTCCAGAGTTTGCTCCTTTTTCTGCCCAGAATTCCAGCTGCTGGCATTCTCCCTCTTCATGTAAATCTTGCAAAATAAGAGATAAAAGGCATAAGTATTGTGACAAAACATATATGAACAACCCATAATGCAATAAATATCAACTTATAAGCATGATGCAAAATGGACGTATCATGCTACTTCTGCTATGTATGATGAAACTACCTCTATGCCTGATATTGTGCCACTAGGTGAGTTTCTAGATGAACAAATTGCTAAGGTTAGGGAGAATGCAAATGTTGAAACTGATGATATTTATTAAAGTGATGAGGAAACTACTCCCAATAGATATGAATTGCCTGTTGTTCCTGAGGGTTATGTTATGGATGAAGAAACTGCTAGAGAATTTCTTGCCTGCAATGATAGATATGATCTTAAGAAATTATTAGCTAAGCTGAAAGAAAAGTCCTTGAATGCTAGAATGAAACATGACCCTGCTTTTGCTGCTTCACCTATCTGTGTTACTGATAAGGATTATAAATTCTCTATTGATCCTGAGTTAATTACTTTGATTGAATCTGATCCTTTCCATGGCTATGAGTCTAAAACTATTGTGGCACATCTTACTAAGTTGAATGATATAGCAACCCTGTTTACCAATGATGAAAAGATTCGTTATTACTATATCCTTAAGCTATTTCCGTTCTCGTTAAAGGGTGATGCTAAGACTTGGTTTAATTCTCTTGATCCTGGTTGTGTGCGTAGTCCCGAGGATATGATGTATTACTTCTCTGCTAAATATTTTCCCGCCCATAAGAAACAAGCTGCCTTACGGGAAATATATAACTTTGCTCAAACTGAAGAAGAGAGTCTCCCACAAGCTTGGGGGAGGCTTCTCCAGTTACTTAATGCTTTGCCTGATCATCCTCTTGAGATGCATGATATACTTGATGTCTTTTATAATGGACTAATCGATGGTTACAAAGACCACCTGGATAGTTGTGTTGGTTGTGTTTTCAGAGAAAGAACATTTGAACAAGCTGAATTACTATTGAATAATATGCTGGCCAATGAAGATAATTGGACACTTCCTGAACCAGCCCCTAAGCCAACTCTGAAGAAAAGAGGTGTTATATTTCTTAGTCCTGAAGATATGCAAGAGGCAAAGAAATCTATGAAAGAAAAAGGTATTAAAGCTGAAGATGTTAAGAATTTACCACCTATTGAAGAAATACATGGTCTTGATAACCTGACACATGTAGTAAAGGTATTCTCTTTATAGATTTGATGAAGGTGATATTCCTCGTTATAAGTCTGCTAGCCAATGTTTAGATGAGTTTGACAATTTTATTGTGAAATAAGAAAACTTCAAAGCTTATGTTGGTAGACAATTGCAACACAATGCCTATATGATTAAACGCTTGAGTGATTATCTGTCTAGAGCTAAAGGTGAACTGAAACTCATTAGTATACATGCTTCTATGGTCACCACTCAAGTAGAACAAGTACTTAAGGCTCAGAATGATTTGCTCAATGAATTAAATAGTAAGAATAATGATAGTGCCATTAGAGTTGTGACTAGAGGTGGTAGAATGACTCAGGAACCTCTATATCCTGAAGGCCACCCTAAGAGAATTGAGCAAGATTCTCAGAGAGCTAATTTAGATGCACCTAGTTCTTCTAAGAAGAAGAAAACGAAAAATGATAGGACTTTGCATGCTTCTAGTGAACCTGTAGCTGACACACCTGAGGATCCCAATGATATATCTGTTTCTGATGCTGAGACACAATCTGGTAATGACCATGAACCTAGTGATAATATTAATGATGATGTTCATGATGATGCTCAAGCTAGCAATGATAATGATGTAGAGATAGAACCTGCTGTTGATCTTGATAACCCACAATCAAAGAATCAACGTTATGATAAGAGAGACTTTGTTGCTAGGAAGCACGGTAGGGAAAGAGAACCATGGGTTCAGAAACCCATGCCTTTTCCTCCGAAACCATCCAAGAAAAAGGATGATGAGGATTTTGAGCACTTTGCTGAAATGATTAGACCTATCTTTTTGCGTATGCATTTGACTGATGTGCTTAAAACAAATCCTTATGCCAAGTATATGAAAGATATTATTACCAACAAAAGAAGGATACCTGAAGTAGAAATTTCCAGCATGCTTGCCAATTACACTTTTGAGGGCGGAATGCCTAAGAAATTAGGAGGTCCAGGAGTACCTAATATACCTTGCTCCATTAAGAGAAACTATGTTAAAACTGCTTTGTGTGATCTTGGAGCCGGTGTTAGTGTTATGCCTCTCTCTTTATATCATAGACTTGACTTGAGTAAGTTGACACCTACTGAAATATCTTTGCAAATGGCTAATAAATCAACTGCTATACTTGTCAGTATTTGTGAGGATGTGCCTGTTGTAGTTGCAAATGTTACTATTCTAACGGACTTTGTCATACTTGATATTCCCGAGGACGATAGTATGTCTATTATTCTTGGAAGACCCTTTTTGAATACTGTAGGGGCTGTTATTGATTGCAACAAAGGCAATGTCACTTTTCATGTCAATGGTAATGAGCATACGGTACACTAACCGAGGAAACAACCTTAGGTCCACAGTATCAATTATATTAGAAAATTTTCAACTATTACTATTGGAGGTTTTGAATTTCCTCTTCCTACTATCAAGAAGACATATGATATTCTTTTTGTTGGGGACATACATATCCCCATTGAGGTAACCTAGTGTTATTCGAAAATTCTTCGGTTTCATGTTACTTGGAAAGAGTTTATTAACAAGACCTGATCAACCTTGTTAATGGATTCCTTTTGATGAGCATGGGATAGGTGAATCTAGATAGCACAACCTTTTGTACCCTCTTTTTACATGCTATTAATTAGGATAAAAAACAAAAATAATATTTTCTGTCTGTTTCCAGACTTATCCGTGCAATAAAAAATTACCCCAAAAATAAAAGTTCTCCAAATGCCATGAAAATGAAATATGATTTTTCTAGAATATTTGAGAAAATATGGCACAGAACACACAGCGAGGGGAGCCAGCACCTGGCCATGAGGGTCCAGGGCGTGCCCCCCTGCCCAGGGCGCGCCCCCTGCCTCATGGGCCCCACGTGCCCCCTTCCACTTATTCCTGCACCCATGCTCTTCTTATTCCTCCCAAAAAAATCACCAACCAGCTCAAACCCGAGTTCTAGCTCATCTTGCTACCATTTTCGATCTCCTTGCTCAAAGCACCATTCACCAAACTGTTTGGGGAGATTGTTCCTTGGTATGTGACTCCTCCATTGGTCCAATTAGTTTTTGTTCTAGTGCTCTATTTATTGCAAATTTTTGATGTTGTGGTGACCTTGTTCTTGAGCTTGCATGTCAAATTTTCTTGGTCCCAAGTAGTTCTAATGCATGATATAGTCTCTAGGCACTAGTAGGAGTTGTTGCTATTAATCTTGTTGAGTTTGGTTAACTTTTATTGTGAGTTACTAAAAATTTCAGAAATTTTCAGAAAAGGAAAATGTTAAAAAGATTGTTGAGGGGCTCCTCCAGCAAGAGCTCTGAGGAGAAGAAGAAATAAGAAATAAGAATCCCAAGTATAATCTTCCTCGCATGGCGGAAGTTCGACCGTGTGAATGGCATTGCAATGATTTCATGATGTCTGCCGGGATTTACGAAGACTTTTATTGGTTGGCAAATAATGCAGGCCTCACCGACTTCCTCCACGACCGGAAAGAACAATATCTCTTACTCACCAATATTTTCACGCAAAGCTTTCATTTTCATGCTAAGAAAACACCACCTACGGTGGAGTTTCGTTTATATGATGTGATTAAGGAGATATCACTCTTAGATTTTTGTGAGATTGCAAAGTACCCTTTGAAGGTAGACTTGATGAACCATGTCATGAAGACGTTGAAGGGTTTATTGACATGATAGCCGTAGGGGAAACTAGACAAGTTTCAGGGGCAAGAATCACTAGTATACACTTCCCTGTTCTGCGCTACTTTGCTTTATTTGCTAGTAGATGTTTAATTGGTCGCGGGAACAGCGGGAATCTTAGTGCCCCTGATACTATCATTTTACGCCATGCTCTGTTTCAAGACACAACTTTTAGCTTGGGTGTCTTCGTTGCTAATCGACTGAGTCTGAACCGCCCAAAGGGGCCCGTCTTTGGAGGCATCTTTGCTTCTCGCCTTCCTGAACATTTTAGAATACCTATTAGGCATCATGAGAAGGAAGAAAAATTGCTTGCCCCTGTTTATCTAGACTACAAGAGCATGGTAGCTCATGATTTTATTGTTAAAGACAAGAATATGCAGCTTAATTATAAATTGAGGTTTAATGAAATATATTGTGAAATTGTTACCTTGCCTGCACCATCTTTGTTTGATTTGTATACAGGCGTATACCTCATCACATCAGATGCCTTCTACAAGTACCAGGGCCAGGCACAAGCTTCAGAGCCTGAGCCGGAGCCACCACTTGATCCTTACCGCCAGTCTGTTTATGGGTGGGATATGGATGAGCTTGCCAACTAGTGGCACCCAGAGGACACATCTCGGTACACTGGAGGGAGTAGCTTCGATCCCTGGCCATAGACCAACTTAGGCCAAAAGCCTAAGCTTGGGGGAGTACGTGTTTCTGACCAACTTTACATTCATGTTCACACTTATTCTAGTTGTCGGTGCTCACACTCTTTCACTGTACCATCCATGTTTAGTTTCAATTTCTTGTTCTTAGTATTTTTCTTGTGTGCTAGAAAAACCCAGAAAAACAAAAAATATTAGTTGTAGCTTCTAGCTAGTTTACTTTCTTTGCTTGTAGTAGTAGTTAAAAATGAAAAACCAAAAAGATTTCCCGTTCTTCTTTTGCTTGTTGGGAGCTTTCCTGTGTAAATAGTTTCTTTTCTTTTCTTTGGGGTTAAGAGTAGAAGACCATGATTAAAATTCTTAGTGGCTCTCAGATGCTTTGTTGTTGATTTAACCTTGAGCCATATTACCTTGTCTTCTCTCTTGTATTAAATGTCTGCAGATTCCATCTTAGTACAATGCACGTGCACTATTATTATTATCCACACCATTCGGTCGTGCGAGTGAAAGGCAATAAGGATGATATATGATGAACTAATTGAGATGAGAAAAGCTGGTATGAACTCGACCTCTCTTGTTTTTGTAAATATGATGGCTCATCGTTCCTGATTCAGCTTGTTATGAATGAAACATGCTTGCAATGATAATTAGAGATCATAGTTGCTTATGCCATGCTTAATTAGCTGAGAGTTTATAATGGTCTATCTTGCGTGCCAACATGATATTAAAATGGTTGTGATGTGGTATGATGGGGTGGTATCCTCCTTTGAACGATTTAAGTGATCTGACTTGGTACATGTTCACGCATGTAGTTGAAACAAATCAACATAGCCTTCACGATATTTATGTTCATGGTGATTTATATCCTACTCATGCTTGCATTCATTGTTGATTAATCTTAATGCATGTTCATGACCGTTGTTGCTCTCTAGCTGGTCGCTTCCCAGTCTCTTTCTAGCCTTCACCTGTACTAAGCAGGAATACTGCTTGTGCATCCACTTCCATAAACCCCAAAGTTGTTCCATATGAGTCCACCATACCTTCCTATATGCGGTATTTACCTGCCATTCCAAGTAAATTTGTATGTGCCAAACTCTAAACCTTCAAATGAAATTCTGTTTTGTATGCTTGAACAGCTCATGTATCAACTAGGGCTGTCTATATCTTCCATGCTAGGCGGGTCATTCTCACGATGAGTGGACTCCGCTCATCATTCATGAGAAAATGGCTGGTAATCGGGATGCCCAGTCCCATGCTCAAAATCATAATAATTAAACAAAACTCCCCTAGGGTTGTTGCTGATTTGGACGGTACCCGTTGTTTCGGACTAGCCATGGAGTGTGCTTGTTGGTGGTTGGGGGAGCATAAACTTTACCATTCTCTTTGGGAACCGCCTATAATGTGCGTAGCATGGGAGATATCGAGATTCTTACTTGTTATGTTGACAATGAAAGTATACCGCTCAAAATGTTATTCATCTCTATTTAAAAATTGAACTCTGGCACCTCTACAAATCCCTGCTTCCCTCTGCGAAGGGCCTATCTATTTACTTTTATGTAGAGTCATCATCCTCTTATCAAAGAGCACCTGTAAGAGAGCACCTCCGTCGTTGCATGTATTACTATTAATTTGCATTGAGTATGAGCATGACTGGATCTCTTTTACCATGAATTACAATGTCTAGTCAGTCCTAGATCTTTAAAGGTGCTCTGCATTTATGTTTTGCAGTCTCAGAAAGGGCTAGCGAGATACCATCTTGTTATATCATATCATGATTGTTTTGAGAAAGTGTTTTCATCCGAGGTTTATTATTATTGCTCGCTAGTTGATTATGCCATTGACGTGAGTAGTCTTGAGACCTGAAAGTTATTGTGAATGTGGTTAGTTCATGATCTCGCTGAAAACCTGAATGCTAGCTTACATATTTACAACAACAAGAGCAAACAGAGTTTGTCAAAGTTTTTTTTATCACTTTCAGTTTATCAACTGAATTGCTTGAGGACAAGCAAAGGTTTAAGCTTGGGGGAGTTGATACGTCTCCAACGTATCTACTTTTCCAAACCCTTTTGCCCTTGTTTTGGACTCTAACTTGCATGATTTGAATGGAACTAACCCGGACTGACGCTGTTTTCAGCAGAACTGCCATGGTGTTGTTTTTGTGCAGAAATAAAAAGTTCTCGAAATCGCCTGAAAATAAACAGAGAATTATTTTGGAAAATGTAAAAAATATCTGCAAAAAGATCCTCACCAGGGGGCCCACACCCTGTCCACGAGGGTGGGGGGCGCGCCCCCTGCCCAGGGCACGCCCCCTGCCTCGTGGGCCCTCCTGGTGCTCCACCGACGTACCCCTAGATCCTATATCTTCACTTTCGGGGCGAAAAAAATCGGGGAGAAAGAATTATCGTGTTTTACGAGACGGAGCCGCCGCCAAACCCTAATCTCTCTCGGGAGGGCTGATCTGGAGACCGTTTGGGGCTCCAGAGAGTGGAGATCGTCGCCATCGTCATCATCAACCTTCCCCCATCACCAATTCCATGATGCTCACCGCCGTACGTGAGTAATTCCATCGTAGGCTTGCTGGACGGTGATGGGTTGGATGGGATCTATCATGCAATTGAGTTAGTTTTGTTAGGGTTTGATCCCTAGTATCCACTATGTTCTGAGATTGATGTTGCTATGACTTTGCTATGCTTAATGCTTGTCACTAGGGCCCGAGTGCCATGATTTCATATCTGAACCTATTATGTTTTCATGAATATATGTGTGTTCTTGATCCTATCTTGCAAGTCTATAGTCACCTACTATGTGTTATGATCCGGCAACCCCGAAGTGACAATAATCGGGACCACTCCCGGTGATGACCATAGTTTGAGGAGTTCATGTATTCACTTTGTGTTAATGCTTTGGTCCGGTACTCTATTAAAAGGAGGCCTTAATATCCCTTAGTTTCCAATAGGACCCCGCTGCCACAGGAGGGTAGGACAAAAGATGTCATGTACGTTCTTTTCCATAAGCATGTATGACTATATTCGGAATACATGCCTACATTGCATTGATGAACTGGAGCTAGTTCTGTGTCATCCTAGGTTATAACTTCTACATGATGAATTGCATCCGACATAATTTCCCATCACTGATCCAATGCCTACGAGTTTTTCCTATATTGCTTGTTGCTTATTTACTTTTCCACTGCTACTATTACAAAAACTACAAAAACACTATCATTACTTTTATTGCCGCTACCGCCACTATTATATTACTTTGCTACTAAACTATCTTGCTGCAGATACTAAGTTTCCAGGTGTGGTTGAATTGACAACTCAGCTGCTAATACTTAAGAGTATTCTTTGGCTCCCCTTGTGTCGAATCAATAAATTTGGGTTGAATACTTTACCCTCGAAAACTGTTGCGATCCCCTACACTTGTGGGTTATCAATGACTAGTCTGTCTCACGTGATGAGCGGACACAGCCTAGTCGATTCGGGTCATGTATCACTTAGATGACTAGAGAGATGTCTATGTGAGTGGGAGTTCATTAAATTTGTTTAGATGAACTTGATTGTCATGAACATAGTCTAAAATCTTTACAATATGTCCTGTAGATCAAATGGCCCATGCTAATGTTGCCCTCAACTTCAACGCGTTCCTAGAGAAAACCAAGCTGAAAGACAATGGTAGCAACTATACGGATTGGGTCCGTAACTTGAGGATCATCCTCATAGCTGCCAAGAAAGCATATGTCCTTGAAGCATCGCTAGGTGATGCACCCGTTTTCCCAGCAACTCAAGATGTTAATGAACGCCTGGCAGTCGCATAGTGATGATTACTCCCTGGTTCAGTGCGGTATGCTTTACAGCTTAGAATCGGGGCTCCAAAAGCGTTTTGAGCAGCACGGAGCATATGAGATGTTCTAAGAGCTAAAAATGGTTTTCCAAGCTCATGCCCGAGTCGAGAGATATGAAGTCTCCGACAAGTTCTACAGTTGTAAGATGGAGGAGAATAGTTCTGTCAGCGAGCATATACTCAAAATGCCTGGGTTGCACAATCGCTTGTCTCAGTTGGGAGTTAATCTCCCAGATGACGCGGTCGTTGACAGAATCCTTGAGTCGCTCCCACCTAGCTACAAGAGCTTTGTGATGAATTTCAATATGCAAGGGATGGAGAAGTCCATTCCCGACATATATTCAATGCTGAAATCAGCGGAGGTTGAAATCAAGAGAGAACATCAAGTGTTGATGGTGAATAAAACCACTAAGTTCAATAAAGGCAAGGGTAAGAAGAACTTCAAGAAGGACGATAATGGAGTTGCCGCGCCCGGTAAGCCAGTTGCCGGGAAGAAGCCAAAGAATGGACCCAAGCCTGAGACTGAGTACTTTTATTGCAAGGGAACAGGTCAATGGAAGAGGAATTGCCCCAAATACTTAGCGGATAAGAAGGCCGGCAACATCAAAGGTATATATGATATACATGTTATTGATGTGTACCTTACCAGCGCTCGTAGTAGCTCCTGGGTATTTGATACCGGTGTAGTTGCTCACATTTGTAACTCAAAGCAGGAGCTGTGGAATAAGCGGAGACTGGCAAAGGACGAGGTGACGATGCATGTCGGGAATGGTTCCAAGGTCGATGTGATCGCCGTCGGCGCGCTACCTCTACATCTACCTTCGGGATTAGTTTTAAACCTCAATAATTGTTATTTAGTACCAGCTTTGAGCATGAACATTGTATCTAGATCTCGTTTAATGCTAGATGGCTACTCATTTAAATCTGAGAATAATGGTTGTTCTATTTATATGAGAGAAATGTTTTATGGTCATGCCCCGCTGGTCAATTGTTTATTCTTATTGAATCTCGAATGTGATGTTACACATATTCGTAGTGTGAATGCCAAAAGATGTAAGGTTGATAATGATAGTCCCACATACTTGTGGCACTGCCGCCTTGGTCATATTGGTGTCAAACGTATGAAGAAGCTCCATGCAGATGGACTTTTGGAGTCTCTTGATTATGAATCATGTGACACATGCGAACCATGCCTTTTGGGCAACATGACCAAGACTCCGTTCTCCGGAACAATGGAGCGAGCAACCAACTTGTTGGAAATCATACATACTGATGTGTGCGGTCCAATGAGTGTTGAAGCTCGCTGTGGCTATCGTTATGTTCTCACCCTCACTGATGACTTAAGTAGATATGGGTATGTCTACTTGATGAAACATAAGTCTGAGACCTTTGAAAAGTTCAAGGAATTTCAGAATGAGGTTGAGAATCAACGTGACAGAAAAATAAAGTTCTGACGATCAGATCGTGGAGGAGAATATTTAAGTCACAAATTTGGCACACACCTAAGGAAATGTGGAATTGTTTCACAATTGACGCCGCTTGGAACACCTCAGCGTAACGGTGTGTGATACGTCTCCAACGTATCTATAATTTCTGATTGTTCCATGCTATTATTTATGAAGTCTTGGATGTTTAATGGGCTTTATCATTCACTTTTATATCATTTTTGGGACTAACCTACTAACCCAAAGGCCCATTCCAGATTGCTGTTTTTTGCCTATTTCAGGGTTTTGCAGAAAAGGAATATCAAACGGAGTCCAAACGAAATGAAACCTTCGCGAGAGATATTTTTGGAGGAAATCATGCTCCCCCCTGCCTCGAGGCTGGCCCACACGGCTCCCGGTGCCCTCCTTCTTCCTATATATACCTACGTACCCCAGAAACTCCATACGCAGAGAGAAAACCCTAATTCCACCGCCGTAGCTTCTGTTCCCGTGGAGATCCCATCTTGGAGCCTGTTCCGGGAGGGGGATCCATCACGGAGGCCTTCATCATCATCATCATCGCCCTCACCATGAGTTGTGGGTAGTTTACCTCAGACCTTCGGGTCCATAGCTAGTATCTAGATGGCTTCTTCTCTCTCTCTGGATCTCAATACAAAGTTCTCCTCGGTCTTCGAGGAGATCTATTCGATGTAATCTCTTTTTGTGGTGTGTTTGTTGAGATCCGATGAATTGTGAGTTTATGATCAAGGTTATCTATGAATGATATTTGGTTCTTCTCTGAACTTTTTATGTGTGCTCATAATATCCTTGCAAGTCTCTTCGAATTATTGGTTTGGTTTGGCCTACTAGATCTATAGTTCTTGTAATGGGAGAAGTGCTTGGCTTTGGGTTCAATCATGTTGTGTCCTTTCCCAGTGACAGTAGGGGCAGCAAGGCACGTATTGTATTGTTTCCATCGAGGATAAAAAGATGGGGTTTTCATCATATTGCTTGAGTTTACCCCTCTACATCATGCCATCTTGCTTGAGGCGTTACTCTGTTCGTATGAACTCAATACACTAGATGCATGTTGGATAGCAGTCGATGTGTGGAGTAATAGTAGTACATGCAGAATCGTTTCTGTCTACTTGTCTCGGACGTTATGCCTATATACAATGATCATGCCTAGATAGTCTCATAATGATTCGCTTTTCTATCAATTGCTCGACAGTAATTCGTTTACCCGTCGTAGAATATCGCTATCATGAGAGAAGCCATTAGAGAAAACTATGGCCCCCGGGTCTATTCTCAACATATCAATCTACATCTACCTTACTTTTCTTGCTTTTATTTGCTGTTTTATTAAAACAAAAATACCAAAAATATAACTATCATCTCTATCAGATCTCACTCTCGTAAGTGACCGTAAAGGGATTGACAACCCCTTATCGCGTTGGCTGCGAAGTTCTTATTTGTTTGTGTAGGTGCGAGGGACTCACGTGTGGTCTCCTACTGGATTGATACCTTGGTTCTCAAAAACTGAGGGGAATACTTATGCTACTGTGCTGCATCTCCCTTTCCTCTTCGAGGGAATACAACGCAAGCTCAAGAGGTAGCAAGAAGAATTTCGGGCGCCGTTGCCGGGGAGGCTTACACAAAAGTCATATACCAAGTACCTATCACAAACCCTAATCCTTCGCATTACATTTATTTGCCTCTTGTTTTCCTCTCCCCCACTTCACCTTTTCCGTTTTATTCGCCCTTCTCCCGCTGTGTGTTTTTTGTTCGCTTGCTTCTTGTTTGCTTGTGTGTGTTGGATTGCTTGCTGGTCAGTATGGCTCGGAACAATACCAAATTGTGTGACTTCTCCAATACCAACAACAATGATTTTATTAGCACTCCGATTGCTCCTATTACCGATGCTGAATCTTGTGAGATCAATGCTACTTTGTTGAATCTTGTCATGAAAGATCAATTCTCCGGCCTTCCTAGTGAAGATGCCGCTACCCATCTAAACAACTTTGTTGATTTGTGTGATATGCAAAAGAAAAGGGATACATATAACGATATTGTTAAATTGAAGTTATTTCTGTTTTCACTTAGAGATCGTGCTAAAACTTGGTTCTCCTCTTTGCCTAGAAATAGTATTGATTCGTGGAATAAGTGCAAAGATGCTTTTATCTCTAAGTATTTCCCTCCAGCTGCTAAGATCATCTCTCTTAGAAACGATATTATGAATTTTAAGCAACTAGATCATGGGGATGTTGCACAAGCTTTGGAGAGAATGAAATTAATGATACGTAATTGCCCTACACATGGTTTGAATCTATGGATGATTATCCAGAACTTTTATGCTGGCTTGAATTTTGCTTCTAGAAATCTTTTTGTCGGTGTACTAAGATAGGGGTACCTTAGTACCCCAACTTGTGCACGGGCAGTAGCAGCTTCCCGTGGCAGGGCTTACCACGTGCTCGCCAAGAACCATTCTGGTCCCTATAAAGCCATTCAAGAACAAAGTATACAAGTCAGAAGATCAAGGCCCCGGCAAGAGGAGCTTGCCGGGAAGGCCGCACCAGGCTCAAGGTTATCACTTTAGCACAAGACCCTGGCAAGAGGAGCTTGCCAGGAAGGCCAAGGAACACATACCTCAAGAGATGTCTCGGCGTGTCATGCGCCCCGGCAGGACCCGGAGAGCGACAAGCTTCCGGGCCTGGCAAGATCACGACCCCGGCAAGGTACTTGCCGGGGAAACCTACGCTGTGTGCCCGCGCTCCAGCTCATCTGCCCACGCGTCGCCCTGGGGCTCTTCCAGGGGCACGTGGCAGACGGCTGTGCAGCCTGGGGCACACGGTGGCGAGCCACGGTGACGAGGCTACCGCCGTGGCGAACGGAGAAGCATGGACGGACGCTTTTGGGGGCAACGGCGACGGGCATTTAATGCCCTTGTCCCCCACTGTCAAAGTTAGGTGAAGACCACTGTTCATATACTGTTCATGCACTGTTACAACTACCACCAAATTTACACTTTTACCCTCCTCTACGTTGACACCCGTCGGTGACCCCTTTGAGCTATAAAAGGAGGCCCATGCACAACGTAGAGGAGGTTCGAAACCTAGACAACTCTCTCGCTCGGTGTAGCTAGTACTGTAGATCTTCAAGCTCCCGAGCCCAAGAACTCAATACAACCTAAGCAGGAGTAGGGTATTACGCGTCCGCGCGGCCCGAACCTGGGTAAAACTGCCCGCGTGTGCTCCTCAATCTGCTCTTCGTGCTCCCTCCGCTCCCTTACCGCAACGTAGAAGGGGCTCCGGTCCCATAGGTGTTCGCGGCGGACAGTTTCCCCCGACATCTTTGGCGTGCCAGGTAGGGGGCGTCGAGGTTGTGCGAACCTGATCCGGCGCTCACGCGGGCGCAACCTTCAGCAACTTCACCAGCTTCATCAACCTCATCGACAGCATCAACATGCCTCCGAAGAAGAAGGCTTCGGAGGTCGGAGGCCCGTCTGCGTCGATCCCGCCACCACCAGAACCAACGGTTGGTGGGGTAGACGCCGGCGGAAGGGTGACCGCCGGTGAGGAGACTCACGGCGCCACCAAGTCCAAGGACAAGACGGACGACCGGGCGAACTCTAAAGCCTCGGTGTCAGTACACGCCCCACGTCCCTCCCAGGAGGTGCAAGACCAGCAGCGGCGTGGTACGGGAGGTACCATACGCTTGCTGGGGCGTGGCCAAGCCGGGGGATCGCGGGATGCTCAAGGCCAGCGTGCTGGTACGAGCAAGGCGCGGTCGCCAGGGCGAGAAACTGCTCCTTCTAACCCTGTTAGAAGTCCGAGCATATCTCGCTCCTCGCACCGCTCGCCGCCGCTCCCCTCCTCTCCAGCAGAAGCTCTAGCAAGTGCACAGCTGCTCCTCGACTTCCCTCCAGCGGCAGATAAAGCCGAAGACTGGAGGGCGACGATCCAAAGCCTCATCGCCTTTGCCAACAACGACACGCCGCAGCAGCCGGCAACATCACGGCCGCGGCAAGTCGACCAAACGAAGGCCGACGGACACAAGACCGCCGGGGGTGCAACTACCGTGCACTCCCCGCCGCGGAAGCAGAAAACGCCACCCCGCCGGATCAACGTCGACGACGACTCCACGGCGTCGTCGGATCCGCGGGCTCGTCGTGACCCGCGCCAGGTCCTCGACGACAAGCGGCAAGAGGACGCTCGAACTCGCATCGAGCGTCGAAGAGAAGCCAGGCGACAATCAGATCAGCGCGCTGGGACCGCTGTCGACGTGCACGCGCCCGGTGAACCAGGCGACTTGCCGTATGCGGCAGGTTGCCCTGCGTTCACCCGTGAGCTGCGGCAAGTCCAGTGGCCCAGCATGAAGAATTTCAAGCCCGACATACCCGAGAAGTACGACGGCAAGACACACCCCTCGGAGTTCCTCAGCATCTACACCATCGCGGTGCAGGCTGCCGGGGGACGCGACGAGAAGATCCTAGCCAACTACTTCCCGCTAGTGCTTAAGCCAAACGTCCGGTCTTGGCTTATGCACTTGCCGGAGAGCTCCATTTCCTCATGGGCAGATCTATGCCACCAGTTTGTCGGCGCCTTCACGGGCGGCCACAAACCCCACGGTCAGTAGAGCGATCTCCACCTCCTCGCCCAGAAGGAGGGAGAGTCCCTGCGCAAATACATCAAAAGATTCAGCCGCGTCCAGCACAACATTCCCGACGTCCACCCTGCCGCGGTTATCAGCGCGTTCCACCAGAACGTGCGTAACCGCCGGATGAGGGAGGAGATGGCCATGACCAAGATCCGGGATGTCAGCGAGCTCTACGCTCTGGCTGACAAGTGCGCGCGTGCTGAAGAGGGGAGGAGACTCCCCGGAGAGGATACTGGCGCAGGAGGAAGCGACAGCGAGGATGCCGCCCCGGCAAGGAAAAGCCGGCGGCGGAATAACAGAAAGAAGAAGAGCAAGGAGGTGCTGGTTGTCGAGCAGTCCGGCAAGGAGGCTCCCGCCAAGAAGGCACAGGCTGGCGGTTCCGGCAAGGAACCCGCTCCTGTAGCGGCAGCCGACAAGCAGGACGGCTCCGACAAGCAGTACTGCAAGATCCACCGCACCAAGGGCCACGATCTCTAGAACTGCAAAAGAGTGGAGTACCTCATAGAGCAGCAGAAGGCTGAATACGAGCGTCGCGACAAGGAGAAGGCCCAAGGAGGCGGAGGAGAGCCCAGCAAGAAGCGACCGTTCAATGGCCGGGGAGGACGCCGCGGCAAGGCCAAGCAGCGGCAAGGTGACAGACCTCCCCGGGGCCGCGACAAGGATGAGGATGAAGACGACGACGATGACATGGAAGAAGGAGACAACAGCGAGCAACAGTTCCAGAAGGCCACAGAGGTTCTGTGTGTCGACGGAGGTGCCTCTCTGCACACTTCCCACCGCCAGCTCAAGCAGTGGGTGCGGGAAGTGAATGCAGCTGAGCCGCCCGTCGAGTCACGCAGGCTGCTGAAGTGGTCCGGCACGCCCATCATCTTTGACCTTGAGGACCACCCTGACCGCACAACTGCGGTCAGGTGCTTGCCGATGTTGGTCTCACCAACTATCCGCAACCTCAAGGTCACCAAGATGTTGGTTGATGGCGGGGCCGGCCTGAACTTGATCTCCTCGGCTGTGATCAAGAAGCTACAGATACCCGACAGCGAGCTCGAGGAAACCGGGTCATTCCAAGGGATCAACCCGGGAAGGAGCAAGCCGAAGGGGAAGATTACGCTGCCAGTGACCTTTGGCGGGGAGCTCAACTTCAGGACGGAGAGGATCACGTTTGATGTTGCCGATATCCCATTACCATACAATGGGATACTTGGCCGTCCTGCCCTCGCCAAGTTCATGGCAGCTTCCCACTATGCGTACAACGTACTCAAGATGCCGAGGCCGATAAGCGTCATCTCTGTCCCTGGCGACAAGAAGGACGCGCTTATCTGCGCCGACAAGATTTACCGGGATGCAGCAGCCGCAACGGAAAGCAACACACTTGCCGCTGAAGCTCCCGGGGGGAAGAACAAGACCAAGTCCGGCAAGAACTCTGGAGCCCACTCCGTCAAACGCACCTCTTCGGAGTGCTGCGCTGCCGTCGAGGACGCACCATCGAGCTCCACCGACAAGTGCAAGAAAGGAATGGCAGCTCCACCGGCAACCAAGAAGGTGTCCGCCAAGGAGGACGGCACTGGTGGTACCTTCACCAATAGTGCCACACTCGACCACAAATAGGAAAGCGCGCTCATTGCCTTCCCGCGGGCGAATGTCGACGTGTTTGCATGGCAACCGTCTGACATCCCCGGCGTTCCCAGGAAGGTAATGGAGCACAAGCTTGCTGTTTGTCCTCACGCGCGGCCCGTCAAGCAGAAGGTCAGGAAGCAAGCCGTGGAGCGCCAAGAGTTCATAGCTGAAGAGATAAAGAAGTTAGAAGCAGCAGGCCTGGTTAGAGGCGTAATACATCCCACGTGGTTGGCCAATCCAGTTGTCGTGCGAAAGGCTAATGGAAAGTGGAGACTTTGTATAGACTTCACCGATGTGAACAAAGCTTGTCCCAAGGATCCCTTTCCCTTGCCGCGCATCGACCAAATTGTTGACTCCACAGCTGGATGTGAGTTGCTCTCATTCCTTGATGCATACTCAGGTTACCACCAGATATTCATGGCCAAGGAAGATGAAGAGAAGACTGCATTCATTACTCCATGCGGCACATATTGCTTCATACGCATGCCCTTTGGATTGAAGAATGCAGGCTCAACATTTGCGAGGGTGGTGCACACTGCTTTTGAGCCACAGATCCACAGGAATATAGAAGCCTACATGGATGATATAGTGGTCAAGAGCAAGAGCAAAGATACCCTGATACAGGACTTAGAGGAAACCTTTGAGAATCTACGCAAGATCCAACTCAAGTTGAACCCCGAGAAGTGCGTCTTCGGAGTTCCCTCCGGCAAGCTTCTCGGGTTCTTTGTGTCCCAGAGGGGCAATCCCGACAAGATAAAAGCCATCGAGCAGATTGAAGCCCCGAAGCGCGTCAAGGACGTAAGGAGACTTGCTGGTTGTGTGGCTGCCCTCAGCAGGTTCATTTCAAAGTCTGCAGAGCGCGCCCTTCCTTTCTTCAAAATTTTGAAAAAGGCAGGTCCTATGAAATGGACTCCGGAAGCGGAGGCAGCGCTGCAAGACTTGAAAGGATACCTGTCCTCCACTCCGATACTTGTCGCACCTAAGCCACAAGAGAAGTTGCTGCTGTACCTAGCGGCGACCAATCAAGTGGTTAGTGCTGCGTTGGTAGCGGAGAGAGAGGCGAATGAGGAACCCACATCCCCGGCAAGCGAATCCAGCGACAAGCAGGGGGCTTCCCCGACAAGCTCTGGCCCCGACAAGGACAAGTCTGCGCAAGAACAAGGAGAAGTGCGAAGGAAGATGGTGCAGCGCCCAGTGTATTTCGTAAGTTCCCTTCTGCAGGGGGCTAGATCAAGATACTCTGGGGTGCAGAAGTTGCTTTTCGGCCTCCTCATGGCCTCAAGGAAGCTGCGCCATTACTTCCAAGCACACGAGATAACGGTGGTCACTCGCTTTCCGTTGAAGAGGATATTGCAGAATCCCGAAGCAACAGGCAGGATCGTCGAGTGGGCACTGGAGCTGTCAAGCTTTGGTCTCAAGTTTTAGAGTACTTCAACCATACAGAGCAGAGCTTTGGCAGAATTCATAGCAGAATGGACCCCGACGCCAGATGAAGAAATCCCAGAGTCAAGCGTCCCCGTCCAAGAAGCGAGCAACGAGTGGATAATGTACTTTGATGGTGCTTTCTCGCTGCAAGGCGCCGGTGCCGGCGTGGTACTCATAGCGCCCACCGGAGAGCACCTCAAGTATGTTGTCCAGATGCACTTTCCCAAGGAACAAGCGACAAACAATACTGCTGAGTATGAAGGTTTGCTTGCCGGCCTCAGAATTGCGGCCGAGCTTGGGATCAAGAAGTTGATTGTGCGGGGAGACTCACAGTTGGTGGTCCGACAAGTGAATAAGAGTTACCAGAGCCCTTTGATGGAAGCTTATGTTGATGAAGTGAGGAAGCTTGAAGAACACTTTGAAGGTCTGCAAATGGAGCACGTCCCAAGAGCTCAGAATGATATCGCAGATGGCCTCTCAAAGTGTGCTGCAATGAAGTTACCTGTGGAACCAGGGACCTTCGTGCTCAAGTTAACTCAGCCATCCGTTACACCATCAGTTGGGCAAAACAAGAAGAGGAAGTTGGTCTCCGGCGACTACTTGCCGGCGGATCTTCCCGAAGCCGCCGCCAAGGTCCCCAAGATCAACAGCCAAGACGCTGAGGAACAGTTTGCTCCTGCAGATCCAAGGGTCTGTACAGTTGAAGCAGGCGTTCCCGACAAGCCTTGCCACGGCAGGCTTGCCGGGGGACCATCAGCTTCGGCAGAGCCACAGGTTCTCGCCGTAGAAGCTGAGGTTCCCGCAGCAGCCCTCATGCCTTTAGTCCTTGTTGTTGAGCCTCAGGCTCCAGCATGGGCACATCAAATCGTCCGCTTTCTGCAAACTAGAGAACTTCCCGACGAGCCAGAAGAGATAGAGAAAATAACCAGGCAGTCGAGTATGTACCAGTTCGTTGGCAATGAACTGTACAGAAGAAGACTCAATGGTGTCAGGTTGAAGTGCATCTCCAGGGAAGATGGACAGAAGCTGTTGGCAGAAATACATGGAGGCATATGTGGCCACCACATTGGCGCAAGGGCACTTGCCGGGAAGGCGTTCCGGCATGGGTTCTTCTGGCCAGAAGCCCTCCAAGATGCAACTGCACAAGTAACCAAGTGTGAAGCGTGCCAGTTCCATGCCAAGCAAATTCACCAGCCAGCTCAAGCTCTCCAGACGATCCCTTTGTCCTGGCCCTTCTCGGTCTGGGGGCTCGATATTCTCGGCCCCTTTCCCCGCGCAGTCGGGGGCTTTGAGTACTTGTACGTAGCAATCGACAAGTTCACAAAGTGGCCAGAAGTGGAACCAGTGAGAAAGGTGACAGCACAGTCAGCAGTCAGGTTCTTCAGATCGATTGTTTGCCGTTTCGGAATCCCTAACAGGATCATCACCGACAACGGCACACAGTTTACAAGTCGCACCTTCATGCAGTACGTCCAAGACCTTGGCGCCAAGGTCTGCTTCGCTTCTGTTGCTCACCCGAGGAGCAATGGTCAAGCGGAGAGGGCCAATGCTGAAGTGTTGCGCGGACTCAAGACAAGAACCTTCGACAGGCTGCACAAGTGCGGAAGAAACTGGATAGAGGAGTTGCCGGCGGCTCTTTGGTCAATCAGGACGACACCAAATCGAGCCACCGGACAGACACCCTTTGCTCTAGTCTATGGAGCAGAGGCAGTTCTCCCCACAGAACTCGTATACGGATCTCCTCGAGTGCTCGCTTATGATGAGCTCGAGCAAGAGCAATTGCGACAAGATGATGCATTGCTCCTCGAGGAGGAACGTCTCCAGGCTGCTGTACGAGCTGCTCGATACCAGCAAACCTTGCGTCGCTATCATAGCCGCAAGGTTAGGGCCAGGAATCTCGAGGAAGGCGACCTTGTTCTTCGGCGTGTTCAGTCCGCCAAGAATTCCAACAAGTTGACGCCAAGGTTGGAAGGCCCTTATCGGGTGAGACAAGTCACAAGGCCCGGCGCTGTCCGCCTTGAGACCGAAGAAGGCTTACCGGTGAGCAACTCCTGGAACATAGAGCATCTTCGCAAGTTTCACCCGTAAGGCGCGGTTGCCGTGATCCGCTCCGGCAACCACCTTTTGTACAAGTCTTGCCGCTGTTGCATGTAAACCTTTGTACAAAGCCGGGCGCAGATCCCGTGCATCAGTAAAGCTTTTGTGCTTCGCACTATTTGTCATTTCCATGCTTTTCTTTGTTATTTGCATGCATCATCTGACACCTTGTGCAACACACGTCCTCGGTAAGCACTAGCAAGCCATAAGACCCTATACTTGTTTTTCCTCCTCTTTTTCTTTCCCTCTTAAGCAGAAGGAATATTCCTCGCGCACAAGTTTGCCGGGGGGAAGGAGATGGAGGCATGAACCAAGTACTGTTCAAGAAAGAGAGGCCTTGTCGAGGAGCAAACAATCTATGAAAGCTAAGTTACCAGAGTTTGAGTAATTCAAATTTTGAACAACCACACTTTGTATGGAAAACCTGTGCGCGGAGGAACCTACCCGTGGCTAGCCGCACCTTTACTTTGTTTCGAGCACGCTCAAGGACTTAAGTGAGCTGCGACAAGTGTCGCGCCCTTACTTCGTTTTCGAGTTCGCTCAGCAATCTAAGTGTGCTGCGACTAGCTGCGGCAAGGTTTCTTGCCGGCAAAGGTATTACCAGCAGGCTGCTAAGAGTCCAGCACTCAGCGCTCGCGGCGAGGGTCCTTTGCCGGCAAGTTCCCTAAAAGCATAGAGTGGAATGCATACAAAGTGAAGGGACCAAAGCAAGGAAGATAACACTGCATTGGTTGCTCAAAATAAGATTGTATATTACAAAGATAACTTGCCGCAATACTAACAGATTCTTGTCCGTAACATACTTTGCAGCGGCAAAGGAAGCAGAAAGAAAGGAATCTAATCTACGCGGTCGCCTTCACGCCTCGTGATCTTGCCCACCTTGGCGACGATGTGGGCAACTTGCGCCTTCAGCGCCTCTTGGTCAGCTTCGGGCGGCAAGGTGCGGAGGACGTTGACGAGGTTGATGCCGGGGTTGCGGTAGACGATCTTCGATAAGACCCGCTCCATGGTGCCCATGCAGAGCCGATGCGCCTCGTCGGCCAGCTGCACGGGGATCTTCTCCCGCAGCCGCGCAAGCGCCGGCGCAATTCCCCTGAAGAACAGACTCAACTTGGCGCTGTGGGGGAGATTCTCGTCCGGAGAATACACGAGATGTTCCGCCCTCAGCGCCATCATCTCCATGTCAATATTGGCAGCGGAGGTGACCAGCTCATCAGTCCACTGCTCCACTGCCCGGTTAAAGTTGTTCTGCGAGACGGCGGCGCTCTCCACCAAGGCCCTTTCTTCGCGGAGTTCGTTCTTCAGCTTCGTCTCGCGGTCCCGGGCGGCGTCGAGCGAGCCAGTCAGGGTGGAGACCTTCAGCTCTAAGTCAGCGATGGAGTTCCTGGCGTCAGAGAGCTCTTTGCCCTTCTCGGAAAGACGTGCCTGCAGCTCAAAGTTGGTGTGGGCATCTTTCTCCCGCGCCACGTTGAGCGCGGTGACCCTGTCTTCGCTTGCCTTCAGGAACAACTCCAGCTGTGCCACCCTGGCCTCCAGATCCTTCTTGGCAGTCTCCGCGGCAGCGGCGGCGTCCCTCGCCTCCTTCAGGGCCCCGCCGATGGCTTGCTCCTGGGCGGTGAGGTCGTCCTCGTGGCTGTCAAGGTCGACCTTCCGCTGGTTGAGCGCTCCCTCCCGCCGAGACAGCTCCTCGGCGGCCAGTCGCTGCTGCTCTTCTACCTCAGCCTTCTCAAGGATAAATGCTTGCTGCGCCCCGGCAAGCTCTTCACGCTCCTCCGCCCAGCTCCGGAGGGCCGCCTGATTGGCGGCGCGGAGCTCCGCAGCGCGCTTCTCCAAGTCAGCTCCAGCCTTGGCGGAGAGAGCCTCCCGAGACTCCAACTTTGCCTGCCTGGCCCGGTACAAAGCCAGGAGCCGATGGAGGAGTCTCTCCTCTTCGGGCTCGTCGCTGCTGCCAGGCGTATCCACGACCTTCAGCCCGGCGGAGGCGAGGACCTCTCCGTCGAAGGTCTCTCCCTCCGTGGGTGCCCTTGATGAGGACGCCCACGGGACTTGTATGAAAACCCTGTTGGCGGCCTCCAGGTAGATGCCCTGCCCAGCCGCGGAGGCGGAAGGGCCGGCGGCCGGTGCAGCGTCCGGCGCTCCTGCGGCCTCCGGGCCAGCAGTGCGGTCGCCGGTCCCTTCCCCAGCCGCGACGTCTACGGTTGGGGCGGTCTCCTCGACGGCCGGCTCGTCGGCTCCGGCCATTCCCTCCGTGGCAGTGGCGTTGCCGCCGTCGCCGTGCACCTCCTCCTCAGCGGTGGCCTCCGTCTCCATCAGCTCTGGGGCAGGAGGATCTAGTGGAAGAAAAAGAAAAGAAAGATCGTCAAGCAAATATCCAAAAAAGACGAATTCAAGAAGAAGGAATTACAAGGGTTACCTTCGCGGACTTCTTCAACGACGGGGTCCCTCGCCGGGGAGTTCTCCCTTGGCGGCGGAGTAGTGGCCCCTGCTGG
Source organism: Secale cereale (assembly GCA_902687465.1). Taxonomy (NCBI): domain Eukaryota; kingdom Viridiplantae; phylum Streptophyta; class Magnoliopsida; order Poales; family Poaceae; genus Secale; species Secale cereale. The sequence continues at coordinate 780,680,686 of LR738711.1, forward strand.
CGGAGGGCCACCTGCACCCTCCCTTGGCGGGGTGCTCACCCTTGTCGGGCTGCTCACCCTTGGCGGGGTACTCGCCCTTGGCGGAGTGCCCGTCCTTGGCGGAGCGTTCTCCCTTGCCGGGGAGTTCACCCTTGGCGGGGAGGGTGGAGCAAGTGGCTCGTCGGGGGCGACCTCCTGGCGCTCCTGCGGCTGCGGCTCCACTTCTGCACAAGACAACAAGACGTCAACCAAGATGGTAACCTCAAGCGCACCCGTCAAACGGAAAGATAAATACCAGACTTACGCTGGGGGCTGCGCTGGGGGCTGCTCCTCGGAGCAGCAGGCTGATCCGGCAAGCTCGTCGCCGGCGCGTCGCTCGTCGCCGCGACGGGCTCGTCGTCCTCGACATTGACCACAGGGATCTTGGCCCTCTTTGCCATCCGCTGGGTCAAGGTCATGCGAAGCAAAACAAAAGCAAGATCAGAACCAAGCAAGGACAATCAAGACAAAATCAAAGAAACTAAAAGAATTGCAAGTACTTACTCCTCTTCCTCTTCGTCGGAGCTGAGGGCGGAGAAGTCAAACTCCGCCTGGTGCGCTTCCGCGCGAGGAGCAGGAGGAGAAGGCTCCCTCGGGCGCTTGGCGGTCTCCGGGGCTGTGGGCTGTGAAGACCCGGCCCCCGTCGTCGCCGAGGACCGAGGGGCAGAAGGAGCACCCGTTCCGCTCCGGGAAGATCCCCCTCCGCTTGGCGCTCGAGCACGGGGCGCCTCCTTGACGACTTCGCTCATCTTGGTGGCGCGTGTCGCACGGCGAGCCGGCTGCTGTCGAGGCGCCTGTGGCCTCGCCGTCTCAGCTGCCTTGCGGAGGCGCTTCTTCGGTTGCTGCGGAGGGCTTGGCGGGGGCGGAGAGTTCTCCGATGATGAGGAGGCATCGTCGTCACGATTCAGAGATCCACCGGAGTCTTCATCGGAATCTCCAGCCTCGGCGTCCTCCTCCTCCTCGGCAGGCCCGCTGGACTCAGTGCCGTGCCCGGCGGCCTCACTCCCCCCGGCAACCTCGCTCCCCCCGGCAACCTCGCTCGTCCCGGCAAGCTTCATGGAAGGCTCCCCGGCAAACTCCTCGGGCGCAATCTTCAGTAGCTTGAGGATTTCCGCCTCCTCTGCTTGACTCACTGCGTCCTCTGCCTCTGCCTCGTCCACAGTGTATCCAAATTCGCCCGCAGCCGCAGCTGCGGCGGCCTCCTCCATCCTGGAGGCGATATAAGCTACATCCCGGCCAGTAGTATCCCGGGTGAGGCCCTTCTTCTCCTCGACGTTGCGGGGCTTCTCGACCAAGTTGTTGAAGAAGCTCAGCACGGTCTCCGGTGGAGGCTCCAGCCAAGTGGGGACGACGCCATGGGAGTCGCACTCGAGCATCATCACGCGTATGGAATCGCGGGCAGTGCTGTTACACAGCGGCACCACTCCCCGGGAAGGTCTAAACCACTCCGGGTGGGCGGGATCATGCTTGAAGAGCTCCCGGACCATCCCCTTCAACTCCAAGACAGTGAAGTTGTAGTTCAATCCAGGGCGCAGCCTCATGATGTCTGCCGCATTGCCGAATTCCCAGGCGGGCCTCTTCCTTTCTTGTAAAGGGGCGATGCGGCGGCGGAGGAAATCTGCTCCAACTTCTCCAACAGTCAGATTGCCGACCCGGAGACGAATGATCCTAATGAGGGCGATCTGAAGCTTGCTGTCCTCCGGGGCCAATTCACTCCAGTCCCTTCCGCGCACTATGGCAGTCTTGCGCGGCGAGGTAAAGGGCTCGGCCTTGTCTTCCAGCACCCAACACCAATCGGCTCTCCACTCCTCCCACTTGTCGCGGAGCTATCCCTTCAAGTACGCATCCTTCTTGTTCAGCCTGAAGATCCAGGAAATGCCGCCGGAAAGCGGGGCTCCGGACTCTACTCTAGGCATAAAGAAGTGGCGGAAAAGAGCTACATTTGGATGAACCCCAACATAGTTTTCGCACAGATGTGCGAAAACGACCATCGTAAGGATGGCGTTGGGGGTGAAATCTAGGAGGTGGAGGCCATACGTATTCATTACATCGCAGAAGAACTCCGAGTACGGAGGGCACAAACCAAAGTGGAAGAATGCGGCAAAGTAAAAGTACCCGCCAGGGAACATGTCGACGGCAACGGCGGGGAGGACTCTGGTGCGGGGATGAGCTTTGGTCTCCCTCGCCCAGAACAAATAGTATTTGTCCCGCAGCTCCCTCGCGCCAAGCCTCAGCGCGAAGACCACGCACTTCTTCCGCAGGGCTGCCAGCTTCGCCGCCTGCTCGGACTTCTCCTTCTTCGTCTTGTCGCCCTTCGGGGCCATGGCGGGGATGGCGGGAAGGTCGACGGCGCTGCGGGCGCTGCGGACGGCGGAGGAGGGAGTGGAGCTGGGCTCTCTGTCGACCTTTGGGAGGCGGAGGGCGACGGGGGTTTCTGGAGAATCAAGGCGCAATGAAAACGATGGAGGGAACTGCCCCTGCTTCCTCTGCTTTTAAGGGGGAAGTGGGGGACGTTCCGCATTTCCCATTAAAGAACAGGCCACGATCTCTCCCACGACGCCGCAATCGACGCGTGCCGTTAGGGAGGGATGCGGCGGATACGGAAGGGGATACGGCTTGCCGTGGGCCGCGTGTGCCCGTGCACTGTCTTGGGCCTGGCCCAACAGCGCTCGGCACCGTGTGTGGCCCAGGCCCGGGGGCTCCTGTCGGTGTACTAAGACAGGGGTACCTTAGTACCCCAACTTGTGCACGGGCAGTAGCAGCTTCCCGTGGCAGGGCTTACCACGTGCTCGCCAAGAACCGTTCTGGTCCCTATAAAGCCATTCAAGAACAAAGTATACAAGTCAGAAGATCAAGGCCCCGGCAAGAGGAGCTTGCCGGGAAGGCCGCACCAGGCTCAAGGTTATCACTTTAGCACAAGACCCTGGCAAGAGGAGCTTGCCAGGAAGGCCAAGGAACACATACCTCAAGAGATGTCTCGGCGCGTCATGCGTCCCGGCAGGACCCGGAGAGCGACAAGCTTCCGGGCCCGGCAAGATCACGACCCCGGCAAGGTGCTTGCCGGGGAAACCTACGCTGTGTGCCCGCGCTCTAGCTCATCTGCCCACGCGTCGCCCTGGGGCTCTTCCAGGGGCACGTGGCAGACGGCTGTGCAGCCTGGGGCACACGATGGCGAGCCACGGTGACGAGGCTACCGCCGTGACGAACGGAGAAGCATGGACGGACGCTTTTGGGGGCGACGGCGACGGGCATTTAATGCCCTTGTCCCCCACTGTCAAAGTTAGGTGAAGACCACTGTTCATATACTGTTCATGCACTGTTACAACTACCACCAAATTTACACTTTTACCCTCCTCTACGTTGACACCTGTCGGTGACCCCTTTGAGCTATAAAAGGAGGCCCATGCACAATGTAGAGGAGGTTCGAAACCTAGACAACTCTCTCGCTCGGTGTAGCTAGTACTGTAGATCTTCAAGCTCCCGAGCCCAAGAACTCAATACAACCTAAGCAGGAGTAGGGTATTACGCGTCCGCGCGGCCCGAACCTGGGTAAAACTGCCCGCGTGAGCTCCTCGATCTGCTCTTCGTGCTCCCTCCGCTCCCTTACCGCAACGTAGAAGGGGCTCCGGTCCCATAGGTGTTCGCGGCAGACAGTTTCCCCCGACACTTTTAGATTCTGCCGCCGGAGGCACTTTCATGGAAACTACCTTAGGAGAAGCTACCAAAGTCCTAGATAATATTATGGTTAATTATTCTCAATGGCACACCGAAAGATCTACTAGTAAAAAAGTGCATGCTATCGAAGAAATTAGTGTTTTGAGTGGAAAGATGGATGAACTTATGAAATTGTTTGCTGCTAAGAGTGCTTCTTCTGATCCTAATGATATGCCTTTGTCCACTTTGATTGAGAATAACAATGAATCTTTGGATGTGAATTTTGTTGGTAGGAATAATTTTGGTAACAATGCTTATAGAGGTAATTTTAATCCTAGGCCTTTTCCTAGTAATTCCTCTAATAATTTTGGTAATTCCTACAACAACTCTTATGGAAAGATGCCTTCTGAATTTGAAACTAGTGTTAAGGAGTTTATGATCTCGCAAAAAAAAATTTAATGCTATGCTTGGAGAGAAATTGCTTAAGGTTGATGAATTGGCTAGAAGTGTGGATAGAATTACTCTTGATGTTGACTCTTTGAAACTTAGATCTATCCCACCTAAGCATGATATCAATGAGTCTATCAAAGCCATGAGAATTTCCATTGATGAATGCAAATAAAGAACCGCTAGAATGCGTGCTAAAAGAGAATATTATATTAAATCGTGTTCTTCTAGTTATCGTGAAAATAAAGATGAACATCTGAAAGTTATTGATGTGTCTCCTATTAGATCCTTGTTTTCTAGTATTAATCTTGATGAGAATGGGATTGGAGATGATTCTGCTTTAAGGTGTCCCAATAATTCGAAGTTTTTAGATCTTGATGCTAAAATTGCTAAAAGTGGGATTGAAGAGATTAAAACTTTGCATAGTGATGAACACACTACTTTGGATTTCAAGGGATTCAATTACGATAATTGCTCTTTGATTGATTGTATTTCTTTGTTGCAATCCGTGCTAAATTCTCCGCATGCTTATAGTCAAAATAAAGCTTTCACTAAACTTATAGTTGATGCTTTGATGCAATCTTATGAAGAAAAACTTGAGTTGGAAGTTTCTATACCTAGAAAGCTTTATGATGAATGGGAACCTACTATAAAAATAAAAATAAAAGATTATGAATGCTATGATTTGTGTGATTTGGGTGCAAGTGTCTCCACTATCCCAAAAACTTTGTGTGATTTGCTAGGGTTCCATGAGCTTGATGATTGTTCTTTAAATTTGATCTTGCGGATTCCACTATTAAGAAACCTATGGGAAGAATTAATGATGTTCTTATTGTTGCCAATAGGAATTATGTGCCCATAGATTTCATTGTTCTTGATAAAGATTGCAATCCTTCATGTCCTATTATTCTTGGTAGACCTTTCCTTAGAACGATTGGTGCAATTATTGATATGAAGGAAGGAAATATTAAATTCCAATTTCCGTTAAGGAAAGGCATGGAACAATTTCCTAAAAAGAAAAGCAAATTACCATATGAATCTATCATGAGAGACACTTATGGATTGCCTTCCAAGGATGGCAATACCTAGATCTATCTTGTATCGTGCCTAGCTAGGGGCGTAAAACGATAGCGCTTGTTGGGAGGCAACCCAATTTTATGTCTTTTGATTTTGTTACTGTTAGGGAATAAATGTTGCATCTAGCCTTTGATTAGATGTGTTTTCATGTTTTTCTTAGTGTTTGTTCCAAGTAGAACCTTTGGTAGGACTTGTGTGAAGTTTATACGATCTTGCTGTGAAAAACAGAATCGTTAGCGCTCGCTAAAGTAGTCTTAAGATTTTACTGGAGCGTACTTTTTAGTTGATTTTTTTTGCTGCTGATTGGTAAACAAATTCCGAAAATTTACCAATTTATTTTGAATTTTTTGGAGTTCCAGAAGTAGGTGAACCCAGCAGATTACTACAGACTATTCTGTTTTTGACAGATTATGTTTTTCGTGTGTTGTTTGCTTATTCCGATGCATCTATGAGTAATATTGGAGGATATGAGTCATAGACAAGTTGGAGTACAGTAGGTTTAACACAAATATAAACAAAGTATGAATTCCTTGCTGTACCTTTGAGTGGTGGTTTGCTTTCTTTTACTAACGGAGCTCACGAGAATTTTTGTCTAAGTTTTGTGTTGTGAAGTTTTCAAGTTTTGAGTATTGCTTTGATAGACTATGGAACAAGGAGTAGCAAAGGACCAAGCTTGGGGATGCCCATGGAACCCCAAGTAAAATCAAGATAATCAAAAGCCTAAGCTTGGGGATGCCCCGGGAAGGCATCCCCTCTTTCGTCTTCATCCATCGGTAACTATACTTGGAGCTATATTTTTATTCGCAACATGCTATGTGTTTTGCTTGGAGCGTCTTGTATAATTTGAGTCTTTGTTTGTTAGTTTGCCACAATCATCCTTGCTGGACACACCTATTTGAGAGAGTTAAATATGGCCTAGAAACTATTAGAACACTCTATGTGCTTCACTTATATCTTTTGAGTTGAATAGTTTTTGCTCTTGTGCTTCACTTATATCCTTTAGAGCATGGCGGTGGTTATATTTTGTAGAAATTGTTGAACTCTCATGCTTCACTTATATCTATTTGAGAGTCTATTAAAACAGCATGGTAATGTGTTTAGGCTAAAGAAACTAGTCTTCACATGATAAACATCCAATGTCAATGTAGTAAAATTTTCACACCAAGTGCATTGAATAGAATGAGATGTTGGATGCTTGATAATTGTTTTGAGACATGAGGATAGTGATTTTAGAGTCATGCTAGTGGAGTTATTATGAAATTGAAGAATACTTGTGTTAAGGTTAGTGATTCCCATATCATGCACGTATGGTGAACCGCTATGTGACGAAGTTAGAGCATGATGTATTTGTAGAGTGCCAACCTTTGTGTGGAGGTCGGGGGCGCGCGATGGTTAACTCCTACCAACCTCCCCCCTGGGAGAATGCGTTGATTACTTTGTTTTTGATGAATCGTAGATTTTTGCAATAAGTATATGAGTTCTTATGATTAATGTTGAGTCCATGGATTATACACACTCTCACCTTTCCACCATTGCTAGCCTCTCTTGTACCGCGCAACTTTCGCCGGTACCATAAACCCACTATATATATCCTTCCTCAAAACAGCCACCATATTGTTCCTCAAAACAGCCACCATACCTACCTATCATGGCATTTCCGTAGCCATTCCGAGATATATTTCCATGCAACTTTCCACCGTTCCGTTCATATGACACGCATCATATTGTCATAGTGCCATGCATGATCATGTAGTTGACATCGTAGTTGTGGCAAAGCCACCAAGCATAATTTTTCATACATGTCACACATGATTCATTGCTTATGCCAGTACACCGCTGGAGGCATTCATGTAGAGTCATACTTGTTGTAGTATCGAGTTGTAATTTCAAGTTGTAACAAAAAAGTGTGATGATCATCATTATTAGAGCATTGTCCCTTGTGAGGAAAGGCCAATAAAAAAAGAGAAGGACCGAAAAAATATAGAGAGGGGCAAAAAAAGAGAGAGAAAAGAGAGAAGGGAGAATTGCTACTATCTTTTTCCACACTTGTGCTTCAAAGTAGCACCATGATCTTCATTGTAGAGAGTCTCATGATTAGTCACTTTCATATACTAGTGGGAATTTTCGTTATAGAACTTGGCTTGTCTATTCCAACGATGGGATTCCTCAAATGCCCTAGGTATTCGTGAGCAAGCAAGTTGGATGCACACCCACTAGTTTATTTTGTTGAGCTTTCATTCATATTTAGCTCTAGTGCATCCGTTGCATGGCAAGCCCTACTCACTCACATTGATATCTATTGACGGGCATCTCCATAGCCCGTTGATACACCTAGTCGATGTGAGACTATCTTCCTCCTTTTTGTCTTCTCCACAACCACCTCTATTCCACCCATGGTGCTATATCCATGGCTCACGCTCATGTATTGCGTGAAAGTTGAAAGGTTTGAAAAGAATAGAATATGAAAACAAGTGCTTGGCTGAAATCGGGGTTGTGCATAATATGAATATTTTATATGATGAAGAGGGAGCATAGCCAGACCATATGATTTTTTAGGGATAACTTCCTTTAGCTATGGTATTTTGAGAAGACATGATTGCTTTGTTAGTATTGCTTGAAGTATTGTTATTTATTATGTCAATATAGACTTTTATCTTGAATCCTTCAGATATGAACATTCATGCCACAATTAAGAGAATTACATTGAAAAACTATATTGGTTAGCATTCCACATCAAAAATTCTTTCTTTATCATTTACCTACTCGAGGACGAGCAAGAATTAAGCTTGGGGATGCTTGATACGTCTCCAACGTATCTATGATTTTTGATTGTTCCATGCTATTATTTATGAAGTCTTGGATGTTTAATGGGATTTATCATTCACTTTTATATCATTTTTGGGACTAACCTACTAACCCAAAGGCCCAGTCCTGATTGCTGTTTTTTGCCTATTTCTGGGTTTTGCAGAAAAGGAATATCAAACGGAGTCCAAACAGAATGATACCTTCGCGAGAGATATTTTTGGAGGAAATCACGCTCGGGAATCTTCGGGACCAAGTCAGGGGACGAAGGGCCAGCCCTCGAGGGTGGGGGGCGCGCCCCCCTTCCCAAAGCGCGCCCCCTGCCTCGAGGCTGGCCCACACGGCCCCCGATGCCCTCCTTCTTCCTATATATACCTACGTACCCCAGAAACTCCATACGCAGAGAGAAAACCCTAATTCCGCCGGTGTAGCTTCTGTTCACATGGAGATCCCATCTTGGAGCTTGTTCCGGGAGGGGGATCCATCACGGAGGCCTTCATCATCATCATCATCACCCTCACCATGAGTTGTGAGTAGTTTACCTTAGATCTTCGGGTCCATAGCTAGTATCTAGATGTCTTCTTCTCTCTCTCTCTCTCTCTCTCTAGATCTCAATACAAAGTTTTCTTCGGTCTTCGAGGAGATCTATTCGATGTAATCTCTTTTTGCGGTGTGTTTGTCGAGATCCGATGAATTGTGAGTTTATGATCAAGGTTATCTATGAAAGATATTTGGTTCTTCTCTGGACTTTTTATGTGTGCTCATAATATCCTTGCAAGTCTCTTCGAATTATTGGTTTGGTTTGGCCTACTAGATCTATAGTTCTTGCAATGGGAGAAGTGCTTGGCTTTGAGTTCAATCTTGCGGTGTCCTTTCCCAGTGACAGTAGGGGCAGCAAGGCACGTATTGTATTGTTGCCATCGAGGGTAAAAAGATGGGGTTTTCATCATATTGCTTGACTTTATCCCTCTACATCATGTCATCTTGCTTAAGGCGTTACTCTGTTCGTATGAACTCAATACACTAGATGCATGCTGGATAGCGGTCGATGTGTGGAGTAATAGTAGTAGATGTAGAATCGTTTCGGTCTACTTGTCTCGGACGTGATGCCTATCTACAATGATCATGCCTAGATAGTCTCATAATTATTCGCTTTTCTATCAATTGCTCGACAGTAATTCGTTTACCTGCCGTAGAATATCGCTATCATGAGAGAAGCCACTAGAGAAAACTATGGCCCTCGGGTCTATTCTCAACATATCAATCTACATCTACTTTACTTTTCTTGCTTTTATTTGCTGTTTTATTAAACCAAAAATACCAAAAATATAACTATCATCTCTATCAGATCTCACTCTCGTAAGTGACCGTAAAGGGATTGACAACCCCTTATCGCGTTGGATGCGAAGTTCTTATTTGTTTGTGCAGGTGCGAGGGACTCACGCGTGGTCTCCTACTGGATTGATGCCTTGGTTCTCAAAAACCGAGGGGAATACTTACGCTACTGTGCTGCATCTCCCTTTCCTCTTCGAGAGAATACAATGCAAGCTCAAGAGGTAGCAGCGTGTCCGAACGTCGTAATCGTACTCTGTTGGACATGGTGCGATCTATGATGTCCCTTACCGACTTACCGCTATCATTTTGGGGTTCTGCTTTAGAGACTTCCACATTCACTTTAAATAGGGCACCGTCTAAATCCGTTGAGACGACACTGTATGAACTATGGTTTGGGAAGAAACCTAAGTTGTCGTTTCTAAAAGTTTGGGGATGCGATGCTTGTGTCAAGAAACTTCAACCTGAAAAGCTCGAACCCAAATCGGAAAAATGCGTCTTCATAGGATACCCTAAGGAAACTATTGGGTATACCTTCTTCCTCAGATCCGAAGACAAGGTCTTTGTTGCCAAGAATGGATCCTTTATGGAGAAAGAGTTCCTCTCGAAAGAAGTAAGTGGGAGGAAAGTGGAACTTGATGAGGTCATTGTCATCCCTCTCGAACTGGAAAGTAGCGCAACACAGGAAGATGTTTCTGTGGTGCCTGCACCGACTAGAGAGGAAGTTAATGATAATGATCATGAAGCTTCGGATCAAGTTACCACTGAACTTCGTAGGTCCACAAGGACACGTTCTGCACCTGAGTGGTACGACAACCCTGTCCTGGAAATCATGTTGTTAGACAACGGTGAACCTTCGAACTATGAAGAAGCGATGGCGGGCCTGGATTCCAACAAATGGCTTGAAGCCATGAAATCTGAGATAGGATCCATGTATGGACTTTGGTTGACGTACCCGATGATCGGCGAGCCATAGAAAATAAATGGATCTTTAAGAAGAAGACTGGCGCGGATGGAAATGTGATCATCTATAAGGCTCGGCTTGTCACTAAGGGTTATCGTCAAGTTCAAGGAATTGACTACGATGAGACTTTCCCTCCCATAGCGATGCTGAAGTCCGTCCGAATCATGTTAGCAATTGCCGCATTCTATGATCATGAAATATGGCAAATGGACGTCAAAACAACATTCCTTAACGGCTTCCTGAAGGAAGAACTGTATATGATGCAGCCAGAAGATTTTGTCGATCCTGAGAATGCTAACAAGGTACGCAAGCTCCATCGCTCCATCTATGGGCTGGTGCAAACATCTCGGAGTTGGAACATTCGCTTTGATGAGGTGATCAAAGTGTTTGGGGTTATACAGACTTATGGAGAAGCCTGTATTTACAAGAAAGTGAGTGGGAGCTCTATAGCATTTCTCATATTATATGTGGATAACATATTGCTGATGGGAAATGATGTAGAACTCTTGGAAAGCATAAATGCCTACTTGAATAAGTGTTTTTCAATGAAGGACCTTGGAGAAGCTTCTTACATATTAGGCATCAAGATCTATAGAGATAGATCGAGACGCCTCATTGGTCTTTCACAAAGCATATACCTTGACAAGATATTGAAGAAGTTCAATATGGATCAGTCCAAGAAAGGATTCTTGCCTGTACTGCAAGGTGTGAAATTGAGCGCAGCTCAATGCCCGACCTCGGTAGAAGATAGAGAAAAGATGAGTGTCATCCCCTATGCCTTAGCCATAGATTATATTATGTATGCCATGCTGTGTACCGGACCTGATGTGAACCTTGCCATAAGTTTGGTGGGGAGGTACCAAAGTGATCCCGGTATGGAACACTGGACAGCGGTCCAGAACATCCCGAAGTACCTGAAAAGGACTAAGGATAAGTTTCTCGTTTATGGAGGTGACGAAGAGCTCTTTGTAAAGGGTTATGTCGATGCTAGCTTTGACACATATCTGGATGACTCTAAGTCACAAACTGGATACATGTATATTTTGAATGGTGGGGCAGTCAGCTGGTGCAGTTGCAAGCAAAGCGTCGTGGCAGGATCTACATGTGAAGCGGAGTACATAGCTACTTCCAAAGCAGCACATAAAGGAGTCTGGATGAAGGAGTTCATCACCGACCTAGGAGTTATTCCAAGCGCGTCGGGCCCGATGACTCTCTTCTGTGACACCACTGGAGCTATTGCCATTGCCAAGGAGCCCAGGTTTCACAAGAAGACCAAGCACATCAAGCGCCGTTTCAACTCCATCCGAAATTATATTCAAGATGGAGACATAAATATTTGTAAAGTGCATATGGATCTGAATGTCGCAGATCCGTTGACTAAACCTCTTCCATGAGCAAAACATGATCAACACCAGAACTCTATGGGTGTTCGATTCATCACAATGTAACTAGATTATTTACTCTAGTGCAAGTGGGAGTGAAAGAACATGCGGTGCCCCCATGTTTGGTTTTGGTTATTGATGACAATCTCTATGGACTAATGGTTGCCTTGAGTTATATTTGTAGGGTTTGTCCATAGGCTTTTCTTGGAGTCCATGTGTTGGTTTCAAGGAGAGTTTGTGATGACCAAGGTGCTATTGAGGAATTATCCAAAGATTGGTCTTGTGAGTGTTGAGCTTATTGCAAGCATGTCTTGAAGAAGAAGAGTGTGTTATCATTCATGTTTACCTTCAAGACATCATCCAAATGAAGAGAGTTGGAAATATTCAAGGTTGATCAAGACTAAGTACAGAGAGTGTTTCAAGTTGATCAACACACAAAGAGTAGAAGATGTACCGAGAGCGATCAAGCGATCCCATGGTATGGTAAGCATTGTCAATTAAGTTTTGTGTACTAACCAATGGTCTTTGTGAGAGTTCTATGTGGGGTTAGGTTATCTTCCATGGGCTTGCGTCAAGAGGAAGATCACATACAACCCATGGAGGATGACATCAAATCAAAGTTGTGGTGTGCAAGTTCAAGGGATGCATCACGAGGAGATCAAGTGCTTGAAGCTTGCCGTCCATTGTGGTGACAATGGACTTGTGAAGATATGCCGAAGAGTGGCTCACCCATAGTGGAGTATGGGGGAGCAATCTACTAGTCTTCACCGACCCAACGCAATCAAGAAAGGTGGTCCAACTTGAGGTAGTCAAGATCGTCTACATCTAGCTCAAGTGGACTTTGTGCAAGGGAAAGGTTTGCCCTTGATAGGTTCTCTATTTTACCGGTCTCATGGTGGTATTTTGGAGACCGGGTTATAGGATCGATTGCCGTACTATCAAGGGGGGCTCTCAAGTGAGTAGCTTGATCATATCATTCGTAGAGAGCTCAAACCATTGCATGCTTGCATCATATTTCTTGGTTCTTGTTTGGTTTTATTCTTGTGAGATTTGGAGCTTATTTTCATCTTCTTGACAAGCTTGAGTTCATCGAAAACGGAGTTCACATGCTTCTTCTATTGCCTTTTCGGTGTTGGAGGTTTTACTGGTCTCTTTCGAGGAAGGGTTCTCACCATTTTCTTATGGGCATTTACTCATTTGCTTATTTTTGTTATTTCTATTAAGATTGTATTAGGCCATGTCGTTAGCTTTCCAACAAACTTGGTTTCGTTGAATTCGGAGTCCGTTTGCAAAAGTTATGTCAGTTTTGGTGTCCCCAGAAGGGCTGTAGCGGTACTACCGCTTGGAGGGGATGTAATTTTTTACTTCCGTGGCTACTTCCGCTCCGGACCAAAAACTCGTCACAAGTCCAGCGGTTGTAGGTACGGATGTAATTTTTTAGTACCGCTCTCAAGCAGTAGTACCGCTACCCCTTAGCAGCAGTACCGCTACCCCTAGCGGTAGTACCGTGAGGTCAAGCGGTACTACCGCTCCGACGGTTCTTCTGGACTTTTTGCCTCCTCGTTGTTGTGTTTCAAAGGGCTACTACCACCCTAGCGGTAGTACCGCTCCTTGGAGTGGTAGTACCGCTCGGTGCGGGCTGTGAGCATAACAGTTGGATTTTTCCCCACCTATAAAAGGGGGTCTTCTTCCCCAATGAACCTCATCCTTTGAGCTCGTGTTCTTCCCCCATTGTTGACCTTCTTCGAGCTTGCTATCTCTCAACCCCTCCATGGATTCTTGCTAGTTTTGGGGGGAAAAGAGAGAGGAGATCTAGATCCACATTTCCACCAATCACTTTCTCCTCTAGGTGAGGGGAACCCCTTGGATCTAGATCTTGGAGTCCTTGGTGTTCTCCTTCTTGTTCTTCCTCTCTTTTCCCTCCCTAGCATTAGTTGCTTTGGTGGGATTTGAGAGAGAAGGACTTGGGCACTCCGTGTGCCCTTGCCATTGCATTTGGTGCATCAGTTTGAGTTCTCCACTGTGATACGTGGAAGTGAAGTTTGAGAAGCTTATTACTCTTGGGTGTTTGGGCACCCTAGAGCTTGTTCCTCTTGGGTGCCTTGGCGCCCTAGACGGTTGGTGTTGTTCGGAGCTCAATCATTGTGGTGTAAAGCTCCGAGCAAGCGTCGGGGTCTCCAATTAGGTTGTGGAGATTGCCCCGAGCAATTTGACGGGTACCGGTGACCGCCCCCAAAGGTTGCCAAAGTGTACGGGTTCGGTGACCGCCCCCAAGGGTTGCCATTTGTACGGGTTTGGTGACCGCCCTTAAGGGTCCCTTAGTGGAATCACGACATCTTGCACTGTGCGAGGGCATGAGGAGATTACGGTGGCCCTAGTGGCTTCTTGGGGAGCATTGTGCCTCCACACCACTCCAAACGGAGATTAGCATCCGCAAGGGTGTGAACTTCGGGATACATCGTCATCTCCGCGTGCCTCGGTTATCTCTTACCCGAGCCCTTTACTTATGCACTATACTTTGTGATAGCCATATTGTTTCTTGTCATATATCTTGCTATCACCTAGTTGTTTATCTTGCTTAGCATAAGTTGTTGGTGCACATAGGTGAGCCTACTTATTGTAGGTTTTGTGCTTGACAAATTAACCGCTAGGTTTATTCCGCATTTGTTCGAGCCTAAACCGTAATTATTTTAAAGCGCCTATTCACCCCCCCCCCCCTCTAGGCGACATCCACGATCTTTCAATTGGTATCAAAGCGTTGTCTCTCTTTATAGGGCTTAACCGCCTAGAGAGTAAGGATGTCGACTAGGGGTTTAGGATTCTCTGACACTCTTTGTTTCGATGGCACAAATTTTGATGGTTGGGTAATTCACATGCTTAATCTCTTTAGGGTCATGGACCCAAATTTAGAGCGAATTGTATATATGGGTTTTTCTCCTCCAAAGGATCCCCAAAGATTATCTTTAGAGGATGAGAAAAACTCTTATCTCAATGCTCAAGCTTCTAATGTGCTTTGAGCAATGTAGTTATATTTCAACTCATGCCGTTTCGGGATGCTCATGAGTTCTGGACAAAGCTTCAAGATAAATATGGTGTGTCCAAGAATTGTGGGAATGATTGTTCTCCCTCCACCTCCGGCCGTGTTGTCTTCTCAACTTCTTCTACTTCACCTACATGTGGTTTGCCACAAGGTAATGATATGGTGTGTAGTGTTGGTCATTGTAATGATGATAGTATGCTTATTGTGGATGATCCTTCATCACTATCTTATTGCAATGCATCTTCTTTGGACTTTAACACTTCGAGCACCCTACATGTTTCACATGCTTGTGTTGATAGTCCTTGCATATCATGTAGAAATTGCTTGACTAAAACTCATGATGATATGCTTGCTATATCTTGTTGCCATGATAAAAATGCATCTATTTCCTCGAATTGTTGTGCTAACAATGTAGAGGAAACCCAACACCCCATGGAAAAAGATTTAGTCTTGAATGGTGCTTCAAGGGATCCTACATCATCATCTATTGCGTTTTGCCTTATGGCTAGGGCTTCAAAGGTATCTCCCACTTTGAATCCCAATATATCTTGTGATGACAATGATGATGACAATGATGATGATGTTGATAATGATGAAGAGAATGATAATGTTGCCTCCTTAAAAATTAAGTGGGAAATGATTTTTAAAGCTCTTCATAAGAATAAAATTGCTCGTTCCAACTTCATGGAAATCATGTCTATTGCCATTGAGGGCAAGAAATATATAGAGGAGTTGGAATCTCATCTAGAGGAGCATGAGGTCACCATTGAAAAAATGGAAGGTCATGAGCGTGATTACGCTAATGAGATCGCCGACCTCTCGCAAGCTCTTGAACTTGAACAAACCACCAAGGAATCTCTTGAGGAGACTTTTGCTCTAGAACTATCTAGAACAAAGGAATCCCGTGATAGAGCTCTCGAGGTGGCTAATGATTTTGAAACTAAAAATGAGAAGCTTGAAGTTGCACATGCTAAACTCCTTGAGGATTTTGAGCACCTCGAAAATGGCTCAAGGGTCATTAAGAGTGAGCTCATCAAACTCACCGAGTCTCATGCTCAACTTAAAGCTGCTTATTCTAAAGAGCTTGCCAAGTTGCCTTCTCCTCTTGCTATTATTGATGATGCTTGTGCTACTGCTACCTCTTGAGCTTGCGTTGTATTCCCTTGAAGAGGAAAGGGAGATGCATCACAGTAGCGTAAGTATTTCCCTCAGTTTTTGAGAACCAAGGTATCAATCCAGTAGGAGACCACACACGAGTCCCTCGCACCTGCACAAACAAATAAGAACTTCGCAGCCAATGCGATAAGGGGTCGTCAATCCATTTACGGTCACTTACGAGAGTGAGATCTGATAGAGATGATAGTTTATATTTTTGGTATTTTTAGTTTATAAGAACAGCAAATAAAAGCGGCAAAAGTAAAGTAGATGTAGATTGATATGTTGAGAATAGACCCGGGGGCCATAGTTTTCTCCAGTGGCTTCTCTCATGATAGCGATATTCTATGGCGGGTAAACAAATTACTGTCGAGCAATTGATAGAAAAGCGAATAATTATGAGACTATCTAGGCATGATCATTGTATATAGGCATCACGTCCGAGACAAGTAGACCGAATCCTGCCTGCATCTACTACTATTACTCCACACATCGACCGCTATCCAGCATGCATCTAGTGTATTGAGTTCAGAAGAACAAAGTAACGCCTTAAGCAAGATGACATGATGTAGAGGGATAAACTCAAGAAGTATGATATAAACCCCATCTTTTTATCCTCGATGGCAACAATACAATATGTGCCTTGCTGCCCCTACTGTCACTGGGAAAGGACACCGCAAGATTGAACCCAAAGCCAAGCACTTCTCCCATTGCAAGAACTATAGATCTAGTAGGCCAAACCAAACCAATAATTCAAAGAGACTTGCAAGGATATTATGAGCACACATAAAAAGTTCAGAGAAGAACCAAATATCTTTCATAGATAAACTTGATGATAAACTCACAATTCATCTGATCTCGACAAACACACCGCAAAAAGAGATTACATCAAATAGATCTCCTCGAAGACCGAGGAGAACTTTGTATTGAGATCCAAAGAGAGAGAAGAAGCCATCTAGATACTAGCTATGGATCCGAAGGTCTGTGGTAAACTACTCACAACTCATGGTGAGGGCGATGATGATGATGATGATGATGATGATGATGATGAAGGCCTCCGTGATGGATCCCCCTCCGGTGGAGCTCCAGAACAGGCTCCAAGATGGGATCTCCACGGGAACAGAAGCTACGGTGGTGGAATTAGGGTTTTCTCTCTGTCCTCGGAGTTTCTGGGGTACGTGGACTTATATAGGAAGAAGGAGGGCACCGGGGGCCACTTGAGGGGGCCTCGAGGCAGGGGGCGCGCCCTGGGAAGGGGGCGCACCCCCCACCCTCGAGGGCCACCTCTCTGTCCCCTGACTTGGTCCTCAAGCTCCGCGTGCATGATTTTCTCCAAAAATATCTCTTGCGAAGGTTTCATTCCGTTTGGACTCCGTTTGATATTCTTTTTCTGTAAAACCCTGAAATAGGCAAAAAAACAGCAATCTGGACTAGGCCTTTGGGTTAGTTAGTCCCAAAAATGATATAAAAGTGAATGATAAAGCCCATTAAACATCCAAGACTTCATAAATAATAGCATGGAACAATAAAAAATTATAGATACGTTGGAGACGTATCAAGCATCCCCAAGCTTAATTCCTGCTCGTCCTCGGGTAGGTAAATGATAAAGAAAGAATTTTTGATGTGGAATGCTAACCAATATAGTTTTTCAATGTAATTCTCTTAATTGTGGCATGAATGTTCAGATCTGAAAGATTCAAGATAAAAGTCTATATTGACATAAGAAATAACAATACTTCAAGCAATACTAACAAAGCAATCATGTATTCACAAAATACTATGGCTAAAGAAAGTTATCCCTACAAAATCATATAGTCTAGCTATGCTCCCTCTTCACCACACAAAATATTCATATCATGCACAACCCCGATTTCAGCCAAGCATTTGTTTTCATACTCTGTCTTTTCAAACCTTTCAACTTTCACGCAATACATGAGTGTGAGCCATGGATATAGCACTATGGGTGGAATAGAGGTGGTTGTGGAGAAGACAAAAAGGAGGGAGATAGTCACACATCGACTAGACCTATCAACAGGCTATGGAGATGCCCACCAATAGATATCAATGTGAGTGAGTAGGGATTGCCATGCAACAGATGCACTAGAGTTAAATATGAATGAAAGCTCAACAAAAGAAACTAGTGGGTGTGCATCCAACTTGCTTGCTCACGAAGACCTAGGGCATTTGAGGAAGCCCATCGTTGGAATATACAAGCCAAGTTCTATAATGAAAATTCCCACTAGTATATGAAAGTGACTAAACATGAGACTCTCTACAGTGAAGAACATGGTGCTATTTTGAAGCACAAGTGTGGAAAAAAGATAGTAGCAATTGTCCCTTCTCTCTTTTCTCTCTTTTTTTTGGAGGGGCTTTCTCTTTTTTTATTAGCCCCTCTCTATTTTTTTGGGCCATCTCTTTTTTATTGGCCTTTCCTCACATGGGACAATGCTCTAATAATGATGATCATCACACTTTTTATTACAAGTTGAAATTACAACTCGATACTACAACAAGTATGACTCTACATGAATGCCTCAGGCGGTGTACCGGGATATGCAATGAATCAAGAGCGACATATATGAAAAGTTATGCATGGTGGCTTTGCCACTACTACGATGTCAACTACATGATCATGCATGGCAATATGACAATATGAAGCGTGTCATATAAACGGAACGGTGGAAAGTTGCATGGTAATATATCTCGGAATGGCTATGGAAATGCCATGATAGGTAGGTATGGTGGCTGTTTTGAGGAACAATATGGTGGCTGTTTTGAGGAAGGATATATAGTGGGTTTATGGCACTGGCGAAGGTTGCGCGGTACAAGAGAGGCTAGCAATGGTGGAAGGGTGAGAGTGCGTATAATCCATGGACTCAACATTAGTCTTAAGAACTCATATACTTATTGCAAAAATCTACGAGTCATCAAAAGAAAGCAATCAACGCATGCTCCTAGGGGGGAGGTTTGTAGGAGTTAACCATCGCGCGCCCTCGAGCTCCACACAAAGGTTGGCACTCTACAAATACCTCATGCTCTAACTTCGTCACATAGCGGTTCACCATACGTGCATGATACGGGAATCACTAACCTTAACACAAGTATTTCTCAATTTCATAATAACTCCTCTAGCATGACTCTAATATCACTATCCTCATGTCTCAAAACAATTATCAAGCATCCAACATCTCATTCTATTCAATGCACTTGGTGTGATTTTTTTTACTACATTGACATTGGATGTCTATCATGTGAAGACTAGTTCTTTTAGCCTAAACACATTACCATGCTGTTTTAATAGACTCTCAAGTAGATATAATTGAAGCATGAGAGTTCAACAATTTCTACAAAATATTATCACCACCGTGCTCTAAAATATATAAGTGAAGCACTAGAGCAAAAACTATTCAACTCAAAAGATATAAGTGAAGCACATAGAGTGTTCTAATAATTTATAGGCCATATTTAACTCTCTCAAATAGGTGTGTCCAGCAAGGATGATTGTGGCAAACTAGCAAGCAAAGACTCAAATTATACAAGACGCTCCAAGCTAAACACATAACATGTTGCGAATAAAAATATAGCTCCAAGTATAGTTACCGATGGATGAAGACGAAAGAGGGGATGCCTTCCCGGGGCATCCCCAAGCTTAGGCTTTTGATTATCTTGAATTCCTTGGGGTTCCATGGGCATCCCCAAGCTTAGGCCTTTGCTACTCCTTGTTCCATAGTCCATCAAAGCAATACTCAAAACTTGAAAACTTCACAACACAAAACTTAGACAAAAATTCTCGTGAGCTCCGTTAGTATAAGAAAGCAAACCACCACTCAAAGGTACATCAATGAATTCATTCTTTGTTTATATTGGTTTTAAACCTACTGTACTCCAACTTCTCTATGGTTCATATCCTCCAATACTACTCATAGATGCATCGGAATAAGCAAACAACACACGAAAAACAGAATATGTCAAAGACAAAACATTCTGTAGTAATCTGCAGGTTCGCCTACTTCTCGAACTCCAAAAAAATTCAAACTAAATAGGTAAATTTGCGCAATTTGTCTACCAATCATCTGCAAAAAAATCAACTAGAAAGCACGCTCCAGTAAAATCTCACGACTACTTTAGCGAGCGCTAACGATTCTGTTTTTCACAGCAAGATCACATAAACTTCACACAAGTCTTCCCAAAGGTTCTACTTGGTACAAACACTAAACAAAACATGAAACCACATCTAATCAGAGGCTAGATGCAATATTTATTCCCTAACAGCAACAAAAACAAAAAAAACAAAAAATTGGGTTGCCTCCCAACAAGCGCTATCGTTTTACGCCCCTAGCTAGGCTTGAGAATTCGATGATGCTCACATGAAAGACAAGGATTGAAGCACAAAGAGAGCGTCATAAAACATGTGACAAACACATCTAAGTCTAACATACTTCCTATGCATGGGCATTTTATATGCAAACAAATCATCATAGCAAGCAAGATCTAGAGTATGCAAGGAAGAAGAAAGAAACAAGATCAATCTCAACATGAAGAGAGGTAATTTAGTAACATGAAGATTTCTACGACCATATTTTCCTCTCTCATAATAATTGCATGTAGGATCATAAGCAAATTCAACAATATAGCTATCGCATAACATATTCTCAGCACGATCCACATGCATGCGAAGTTGACACTCATCCAAAATAGTGGGATTAACATAGAACAAAGTCATTGCTTCTCCAAGCCCACTTTTATCAAAAAATTCATAAGATTGATCAATATCTAAAGTAGTGGGATCAAAAGTTGTCACTCTTTCAAATCCACTTTCAATATTATGGCAAACATTATTATCAACCTCATATTCAAGATGGGGTTTAAATAAATTTTCAAGATCGTAAGAATCCTCACCCCAATCATGATCATAGCAACAAGTGGTGGACATAACAATACTAGCATCCCCAAGCTTAGGGTTTTGCATGTCATTAACACAATTGACATTAATAGAATTTACAATAACATCATTGCAATCATGCTTTTTATTTAACAAGCTATCATGAATCACTTTTTCTTTTAACAATTTTCAGATTCATAAATTTCAAGCAAAACCCCATAAAGATAATCTAGTGCATGCAGCTCACTAGCAATAGGTTCAACATAATTGGATCTGTTAAAGAGATTAGCAAGTGGATGAGGATCCATACTTTAGCAAGCGAAGATGCAAGCTAATAGAGGGCACATAGTAACACAAGCAAACAAAAGCAAGTGAACGATAAACACACGGCGGAATAAGGGCAAATAAAACGGCAAGGGTGAAGCGGGCCAGAGGAAAACGAGAGGCCAATATGTAATGCGAAGGATAAGGGTTTGTGATAGGTACTTTGTCAGGGATATTACTATCAGGTATAAACCGGCCAGGAGGGTCCGGTTTAAGTTATCAAGATTATATTATCAGAAGCCCAGCGGAGTATGAAGTAAAAGATTGTAGCCCAAGAGGCCTAGAGCCCATATGTTAGGGCCCATGATTTGTAAACCGTCATACTATATAGCTTGGGATGTAAGATAGAAAGAGCAGTGACCGAGACGGACACGTTTATGAGCCGGCCTCGGGATTCTGTAAACCGGACCGGGCGTCACCTCTTATATAAAGGGACGACCCGGCGACGGTTCAGGACAGAGAAAAACAGCTCGAGACACAGGCAAAGCGGATTCGCTCCCTGGTCATCGAAGCCCAAGCAATACCACACCAAACTAGACGTAGGATTTTACCTTCATCGAAGGGGCCGAACTAGTATAAAATCCCCGTGTCCTTCGTCCGCTTTAACCCCTTTAAGCTAACCCATAGCGATGGCCTCACGACTAAGTCCTTTTTCTAGGACATCTGTCGTGCTAAATCCACGACAGTTGGTGCCCACCGTGGGGCTATCGCACGATGGTTTCGAGTTCTTGAAGGGCAGCTTTGAAGGACTCAAGGGCTATGCAGTGGGCCAGATGACTAAGAGTCGTCGCAGCCGGATCTACATTGACGATGCAGGCTGGGGCCCTGAGGCCGATTCAATTGAATACGGGTACCGGGTCCCCTTCGGCGGCATCCACGTCTTCATCGGCAAGATCGGCGAACTGGGCCCTTAGCTGGACATCTTCCCCAACATCGTCGAGTCGGCTCAGCGTGCAAGACCTGCCCGGATTCGGCCCGCCGTGAAATACATTTTCGTTGGAGCAACGCATGGAGTACAAGCCGAGGACGGATCGGAGTCCGATGGCGAGACTGTTGTTTATTCCGGCGATGAACCTTCTTCCGGAGAGACAAAATCTGTGTATCTGCTGCAGGACGGTTGATCTGGGGGCTGTTCCGATGGTGACAGTATTTCGGACCCCCTCGATCCGCCAAACAGGGTTGTTGTCTTCATGGCCGGATCACAACCCATGCAGCAGCCCTCGACAACAGGGGTGTTGACATCAGAGGCAATGGGAGCTAGAGCTGGAGATTCTCCCCCGTCGCCTTCTGACGCTCTATCCATCTTGATCGACACTTTGACGACGCTTGTAACAGCAGAAGTAGCCCAGGCCGACAAAGAGCAGCATGATGCAAAAGTCGCTCGGGTGAAGAGTCAGATTGAACAAGCGAAGTTGGACCTGGCTGCTCAGAAAGCTAGGATGGCTACAAAGCAGGCAGAGCTGGATGCTCAAGCTTATCGACTCAGGTTAGATCAGACCGCTTCACAAGAGGTAATGATGAGAAGACAATGATCTCATTTGCCGCCAGTTTATGAGGCAAGGAATCTCTTCGCGGGGACCAGTAACCAGCCAGAGGTAAACCGGAGAGGAGCACCAGGGACAGGCGCGTCGGTTCAGCCACCGGCCGCAGAGCCAAACCGCAAAGTTGTGCCGACCCAACATGTGCCCACCCCTCCTGGTCATTATTCTAATCCGTTGGACAACATAGTTGCTGCCGCTTCACGGCTGGCTGCCCTCCCCATTGAAGGTACGTCCCCCATAGCAGTGGAGGCATGACGGGCTAAGGAGTTGCTGGACACAGCGCTAAATCAACAGCAAGCTTATTCATATAGCCGGGAGAGGGTCCATTCAACCCCCCGCCCGAGCCGGAGTTATACGAGACGTCTGGATGAACCGGCCGTATCAAGCAGCGCACGGGGACGTCATCGGCCAAGGCAGGATAATCCGTAAGGAGAGGAAGCACATGCTCAAGAAGTGGTGGATCAGCCCAGGCAGCGTTAGGGGGTCAAGGTTACAACACAGTACGAAGCCCGTCAGGCGACGCCGGTTCATCCCACCACCACAGTTGAACCGGGGGTCATGTCCAGTTCCCTGGGCGTGCCGTGTCTCATCCTTGCTTTACGGAACGTGAAATTACCCAAGGATTTCAAGGGGCCACGCAAAGTACCCAATTATATGGCGGATCTTGCTCCGGAGACATGGGTGGAGAGTTATGAGATGGCAATGGAGATGCTCGATGTGGATGAGGCAACATGCGCCAAATACTTCACAATGATGCTTGAGGGCACGGCCCGAACATGCCTGAAGGGTTTACCACCTAATTCCATCGGATCATGGGCTGAGCTACGGAGCCGGTTTATCAAAAATTTCAAGGACACGTGCAAGCAGCCAATGTCTGTCATCGACTTAGTTGCCTGCGTTCAAGGAGAGCAAGAGTCTACAAGCAATTGGGTGCGTCGAGTATCAGAAATCTTGCACTCTTCCAATAGCATCAACCCAAGTACAGCAATGGTAACCTTGGAAAGTAACTGCCGGTTTGAACCTTTGAGACAGAAGTTGGGACGGCTTAAACGTGACTGCAATGACATGGGGAACCTAATGGGCGCTTTGGTGAAGTATGAAGACTCTGATAACACCAAACATCCGGATACTGAGGGAGACAAGTTAGGGAAGGCAAGCAAGAATGGTAAACCGCCGCAGGCCAATTCGGCGAGTCAAGGATACAATGGCAAGCGTAAAGCGGAGGGCCGGTTAGACTTTGTGGCCAGCACCAATGCTCAGGAAAATGGGCAGCGCCGCAAGGATAGACCGCCCCCACGCAACGGGAGGCCGCCTATTAATCTAGAGCGCCAGTTGAACGTGCCCTGCCCAAAGCACGGTACAGCGAAGAACCCGGCTACGCATCTATAGAAAGAATGCTTCATTATGCAAGAATTCATGAAATAGACTAGGTATGATCACGGGCCCCCCGGCGGATCAGGCCCCGGTTTTCAAGGTCCGGGTTATCAAGGTGGCGGATCCGGTTCAGGATACCACAACAATAACGGTAACAACAATGGCCACAATCAGCATCAGCACAACCAGCAGCATGGTCAGGGCGGATACAACAACCAAGGGAACCAACAGCATCAGCAGCAGCAGCAATCCGGATATTAGAATAATCCGAAGGAGCTAAGCAGTGGGCAGTGTCACGTCTTCACCACGAGTTTGTGCAAACGGGATCAGAAGGTTCTGAAGAGGGCAGTGCATTCTGTTGAACCGGCGATACCATGTTTTTTGCGTTGGTCTGAGCAACCCATTGTGTGGAGCAAAGAGGATCATCCACCCCGAGTTGATAATCCGGGTCAGTTAGCTCTGGTGGTGGCACCACAGGTGGGTGGTTACAAGTTCACCAAGGTGCTTATGGATGGAGGCAGCAGCATCAACATCCTATATTATGAGACTTTTCGGCGTATGGGATTGACAGATAAGAAGCTCTGACAATCCAACACAGTGTTCCATGGGGTGGTGCCCGGTAAATCGGCTTACCCAGTTGAAAAGATTGACTTAGAGGTCACCTTTGGAGATGAGCATGACTCTAGGTCAGAGACGGTGACCTTTGAGGTGGTAAAGATCAAAAGCCCGTACCACGCCTTGTTTGGGCGGCCGGTTTATGCCAAGTTCATGGCTAGGCCGTGTTACGTTTATCTACAACTCAAGATGCCAGGCCACAAGGGAACTATTATGGTTCACGGGAGTCGCAAAATTGCATTAGAGTGCGAAGAAGGTGTTGCAGCTTATGCTGAGGCGGTTTGTGCCACTGAGGAACTGAAGTTCTATAAAGACAATGTTGATCCGGCAGATATGTCCCCGTTGAAGAAGCCAACCACAGAGCATGATCCGGCGTTGAAATTCAAATCGGCTGAGGAGACTAAGCAGGTGGACTTTGTTCCCAGCGATTCATCCAAGCAGTTCACTATCAGCGCTAACCTAGATCCAAAATAGGAAAGCGCGCTCATCGAGTTCATCCGTGAGAACCGGGATATCTTTGCGTGGAAGCCTTCTGACATGCCAGGTATACCGAGGGAACTCACTGAGCACAATCTTAATATTGATCCTAAGTTTAAACCGGTCAAGCAATATCTGCGCCGCTTCAATGAGGAGAGGCACAAGGCTATTGGAGAAGAAGTGGCTAGGCTCTTGGCTGCAGGCTTTATAGTTGAAGTGTTTCATCCAGAATGGTTGGCTAATCTGGTGCTAGTACTTAAGAAAAATGGAACTTGGAGGATGTGTGTAGATTACACAGACCTGAACAAGGCTTGCCCAACTGATCCTTTTGCTCTCCCCCGTATTGATCAAATTATTGATGCTACGGCAGGATGTGAGCGGCTAAGTTTTTTGGATGCATATTCAGGTTATCATCAGATCAAGATGGCAGTTAAGGACCAGGAGAAGACAGCCTTTATAACTCCATTTGGAGCCTTCTGCTATGTATCTATGCCATTTGGGCTCAAGAGTGCCCAGGCAACCTACCAGCGTTGTGTTTAGAACTGCCTACAAGGGCAGATTGGGCGGAATGTTCATGCATATGTCGATGACATTGTGGTGAAATCCAGGAAGGGGGAAATGCTGATAGATTATTTGAAAGAAACTTTTGACAATCTCCGAGTTTATTAAATGATGCTCAATCCGGAGAAGTGCGTCTTTGGTGTTCCGGCAGGCAAGCTCCTGGGGTTCTTAGTATCAAGCAGAGGAATTGAAGCCAATCCGGAGAAGATCAAGGCGATTACGTCCTTGGCTAAACTGGCGTGTATCAATGATGTCCAGCACGTGGCGGGCCGCATTGCAGCACTCAGCCGGTTTATCAGCCGTTTGGGGGAGAAGGCAATCCCGCTTTATCAGATGATGAAAAAGACACACCGCTTCGTCTGGAGTGATGCTGATGATGATGCGTTTGAGGACTTGAAGAGGCAATTAGCAGAACCGCCGGTCCTTGCTGCCCCAGTTGACAATGAGCCGTTGTTGTTATACATGGCTGCTAATGCCCGTGCAGTAAGCGTTGCCATTGTGGTAGAGCGCAAGGAGGCAGGGAAAGAATATTCGGTTCAGCGGCCGGTTTACTACATCAGTGAGGTGCTTATTGAGTCGAAACAGAGATATCCACATTGGCAGAAACTGGTGTATGGAGTGTTCATGGCAAACCAGAAGCTAAAGCATTATTTTCAAGGCCACCCAATCACCGTTGTCAGTTCAGCACCGTTAGGAGATATAATCCAGAACAGGGAAGCTACTGGTCGAGTTGCAAAGTGGGCCATTGAGCTTAGCCCGCACGGATTAAAGTATGTGCCCCGTACTGCGATAAAGTCTCAAGCTCTGGTGGATTTCATCAACAATTGGACAGAGTTACAAGCACATGAGGAGAAGCCGGATCATACATACTGGACTATCCATTTTGACGGTTCAAGGCAATTGGAGGGCTCGGGGGCTGGAGTCGTGTTAACTTCCCCATGAGGTGATAAGTTTTGTTATGTCCTCCATTTAATGTTCCCTTGTACTAATAATGTTGCTGAGTATGAAGCTCTCCTCCATGGTCTGCGGATGGCCAAGAAGATGAACTTGAGTCGGGTCAAGTGTTTTGGCGATTCAGATCTGGTGGCACAGCAGGTATCTGGCAAGTGGGACTCCAAGGATCCGCTCATGGCAGCATATCGACGGGAAGTAGACGCTGTCGCTGGATACTTCAAAGGATATCAGGTGGATCATATAGACCGGCGGAAAAATGAAGGAGCTGACGCGTTAAGCCGGCTGGGTTCCCAATGTAAACCGGTTCCACCTAACACCTTCTTGGATGAGTTGCATAATCCATCGTTGCAAGTACCTTTAGAGGAAGATTTGGTTGTTCCTGATCCGGAAGCACAATTGGTTGCAGCACTTCATGTCATTCCGGATTGGACACTCCCTTACTTGGCATATATGAACCGAGGTGAGTTACCAGAGGACGAAGTCGAAGCCCGACAGATAATCTGGCGATCTAAATCTATGACTATTGTCAATGGAGAACTTCATCATCGCAGCATTTTTGGAGCTTTTCAGCGGTGTGTATCATCAGAGGAAGGCTGTGAGATTCTTAGAGAGATCCATGAGGAGGATTGCGGTCATCACGCCGGTTCAAAATCTTTGGTGGCTAAGGCTTTTCGTCATGGTTTCTACTGGTTGACGGCTCATGCCGACGCAGAGGACTTGGTCAAAAAATGTGATGCTTGCCAGAAATTGTCACGGCGTGCTCATATACCAGCGCAAGAGCTGAGGATGATCCCAATTACTTGGCCATTTGCGACTTGGGGGCTTGATATAGTTGGGCCCTTCAAAAGATCCCAAGACAAGAAAAGCCACCTGTTGGTAGTAGTGGACAAGTTTACAAAATGGGTTGAAGCGGAGCCTGTCAGTAAGTGTGATGCAGCAACAGTGGTTCAGTTCATCAAAAAGGTGATTTTCCGGTTTGGCTTTCCACACAGTATTATAACTGATAATGGTACCAATCTATCCAAGGGGGCTATGGAGAACTTCTGTCGACGAGAGCATATTCGTCTTGATGTATCATCAGTAGCTCACCCTCAGTCTAATGGCCAAGCTAAAAGAGCCAATCAAGAGATCTTGAGAGGCATCAAACCCCGGCTTATGGTTCCTTTGCAGAGAACACCGGGTTGTTGGGTGGAGGAGTTGCCTTCTGTCTTATGGAGCATCAACACTACACCTAACAGATCTACAGGGTACACGCCTTTCTTCATGGTATATGGACCTGAAGCGGTCCTCCCTAGTGATATCCGTCATGACTCGCCGCGGGTGGCGGCTTATGTTGAAGCGGATAATGAACAAGCAAGACAAGACGCCTTGGACCGATTGGACGAGGAACGGGACACGGCAGCAGCGCGATCGGTGATTTACCAGCAAGACCTGCGCCGGTACCACAGTCGCCGGGTTAAAACCAGGACATTTCAAGAAGGAGATCTGGTGCTCCGGCTCATCCAGGACCAGACAGATATGCACAAGTTATCCCCACCCTGGGAGGGACCCTTTGTGGTCCGCAAGAACCTGCACAACGGATCATACTACCTCGTCGATGTTCGAGAACATAAGGACTCACGCACGGCGGAGGAGGAGACCAAGCGACCGTGGAACATCGCTCTTCTTCGACCTTACTATACTTGAGCCATCGGCGCCGCTTTATGTACAATGTATATATTATTATTAATAAAATAATTCGGCGCCCCCGGTAAACCGGGAAATCAACCATCCTTTTCATAAGAGTATCACATGGGGGCTTCCGTGGGCAAGGGAGTTTTCTATGGCCTCTTAAACCGGCGCCCTTGATAAATCAAGGAATCAGCCGTCCTTTCTGTACAAAAAAGAATCACATGGGGCTTCCGCGGGCAAGGAAGTTTCCCATGGCCTCTTAAACCGGCGGCCATATGAAGACCATCATAAGAGCACTGCTCTGGTTGCTTCGGCAATTTCCACATGATGATGAGGGGCAAAAGAGGGTTTGATGCCTAGCACAACTCAAACATATGCCCCGACGAGCAATGCTCACACGCTACCTGGGGGCTCCTGATGCAAGTTCATCAGCGAGTTGAAAACTCCTGTAGTGAACACGGCTTTGAAGCCCGGTGTATACACCTAAAACCCCGGATTAACCTGCATGCATCAAGTAAATCATGCCGTCCAGGTAAACCTGGTATGACCCGTCGAACATATCACAAGTCAATCCTTCGGGACCCTGATCTTGGTCACGTTAAATTGACGATCATCAAGTGATTACACAAGCCAAAATCTTTATGAGATTTTGAACATCGGTAGCATTTGACATTGATGATTTGGTTAAAGATTGCGGATCATCTTAACAGGCTTTGCTAAAATGGTTAATGACAATAGCATGTCAGCTCATAAAAAGCCTCGAATTTGGAGCCTGGTAGCTCGGAAAAAGCCTCGACTACATGGTCTTATTTGCCCAAAAACTTTATTTTTCATTTTTTATATTTTCTCAAATCTTTATCTTCAAGGTCATTGGTTTTTCAACCAAGTCCATTGATTCAAGACTGGATAACTACAAAGTTGTCACTACATATGTATTTACAGAGCTATAGTCTGGGTCATGAACACCAGTACTTGTTTACAGTTAAACCGGCGTTCATTGTAACCCGGATCGGCCTTCATAATAAGCCGACAGAGAGCCAAGGGAGTCATCAACACTCACGCCTTGGATTGTTCCTGCTGGGTTAAGGTTTACATATACGCTTAATCGCAGGTACGGCACGTGTTTCTATTTTATACACAGTTCAAGTTATTTACTTAGATCATGTGTTTAGGCAGTATAACACGTCCGGTGGTAAACCACCAGGAAATTTTTAGCTTTGTTCATGCAGACACAGGTAATATAAACTGTCAAAGCATTGCAAGCAGGAGATAATTTAGGAGTTGCCAAGCAGAATAATGCCTTGACACAAAGTGCGGGACAAAGATAGTATTTCAACTATTCTATTACAAGGCACTGGCAGGCCCAAAAGAATTATCAGTTTTTTGCACCAAGTGTTCAACATATGAAGATAAACCAGACCGGTTTAAGACTCTGCTTTGGCTCGCTGTGAAGACTGAGGGTCAGCTTGTTCCGGGTCTTCGACGACTTCTGGCAGCTGCTGGAAATCAGGGGTGCTCTAGTCAATCTTGGCAAGGGCGCGGAAATATACTTCATCGTTTATAAGTTCTGATGGTTCAATGTCAGGAGCGAAGGTATGCTTACGAACGGGTGGAATCAGATTTTCGATGTCATAAGACGGACGCTCCACCCGCACATTCTCCAGATCATAACCCGGATGATACCTTGACAAGTCTGCTTCGTCAGCAAGCTTACTGGCAAGAGGCTGCATGTCTTTGGTTAAGGCGCGCAGATCTTCAGCGGAGAAAGCTGACCCGTCTTCCTTCATACTGGGATAACCATTCATGGCCTCCGCCGGATCAAAGTCGAGAACCCATGCCTTGGCCCGGGTTAACGCCATGAGGGAACCAATTCTTGTAGAAGATTTCTTCATTTCGACAATTCGGGTAGGCAAGATGGATAACTTCTCCAGAGTACCTTGGATGGTGGTTGGCGCCGGTTTATTGTGCAAAATAGCACTGATGGCCCTCTGAGCGCCGGCATAGAGTTGTTCCACCAAGGTGTAAGCAGCCTTCAGCTTCTTCCGCACATCATCCCCAAGATGAGTAACGCGCCTCCCTGTGTACAAGTGATGAGTTAAACCGGAGCAGCATAAGATAGCAAGGATAAAGCGTATGACAACAAGTACTTACCGAAGATAGCAGATGTCATATCGTCTATATGCTGCCTTAACCCGGATAACTCCTCCGTCACCGGGTTAAGAGCAGACTCAGCATCCTTGGCTCTTTTCTCTAAAGCAGCTTTCTATACCTCCCAAGTGGACCGCTCCGCTTCAAAATCTTTCTTAAGCTTCTCCATACTAGCTAAAGCAAGGGTAAGTTCCTCCTTGGCTTTAGTTGAAGCAGTCTCTTGGAAGGATAGGCTATTCCGGAGCTCAGTAATTTCAGTGGCCCTTCGGTTCAAATCAGTCTGCCAAAGATAAAAT
This sequence comes from Secale cereale, assembly GCA_902687465.1. NCBI lineage: Eukaryota > Viridiplantae > Streptophyta > Magnoliopsida > Poales > Poaceae > Secale > Secale cereale. The sequence goes on from LR738711.1 coordinate 780,711,400, forward strand.
ATATCAGATATATATAGCAATCCTTTCAGACAAGTCCCAAGCACATAACAAGTTATGCACTTGACACTTGGGGGCTAATGTACAATTGAAGTGAAAGAAAGCAACTTTTTCATACAAGTCCCAAGCACATAACAAGTTATGTCCTTGACACTTGGGGCCTAATGTAATGTCATTCTCAAACATAGGAGAAGTCCCGATTCACCCACAATGGAGTAAACCGGCACTTGGGGGCTACATGTGAAAATCAAAATATTACAGTTGATCTATCAAAGTCCCGGTTTACCCTAAAGGCCAAACCGGCACTTGGGGGCTACAATGGACTAAAGGTACAGCTACAAGATACAAGCAGAAATGAAGAGCAAAGGAAAAGAAGTTACCTCATATCTTTCTTTCATTAAATTCACCAAACCGGCCTCATGGTCACGGCTGGTGAAGAGACGGTTCAGGTACCCAGAATGAAGTTCCTGGGCACTAAGTTGGGCATAACTAGACAGGTCGGTGCTCCACTTGCCTTTGTCCTTATGGAGAATTTCTTCTTTGGTCGTATGTTTGGCCAAGACAACCGGTTTTGCCGGGATGGTAAAACCGGCCCCAGTGATCACGACATCGTCTGTCGAGGCAGCAGTTGGCCTGGTCGGATCAGCAGCAGTAGCAGGATTGGTGTGAACTGGACTAGCAGGGGCTGGACTAACCCGAGCAGGGCTGGCCGGTTCAGCAGGATTTTCTATGGGGTCATCCCCCGGAACAGCAATGTCTTCTCGGTCCATAGGGGAAGGATCGTCATGTGGGACTTCAATGTTTTCTTCCAACGGATTGGCGGCTTCAGGATCCTCTGCCGGTTCAGAAGTATTTTCGGCCACCGGTTTATTCAGCTTTGCTTTCTTGCTAGGCTTGGGCATACTGAAAAGATTAAGGGAATAATGAAAATCACAAGTCAAAATGAAAAAATAAACCAGATATATTGGAAGACGCCTTACCCATGAACAGTCTTGAGCACCGGGACTTGGGTGGCGGTTGACTCGCCGGAGGATGACAGAGGAGCTTCCTGGTAATTTGGATCAGACGGTTTAAGTGGTTTACGGAAAATACCCGCTTTAGGATGAAGAAGAGTTGGAGTAAGTAAAACCTCTGAACGGCATCTTCGAGGCGGAGTGTGGGGTAATCCGATCGACTCAACCACATGGCCACTGTGGCGTGTGGTCCGGCGAGCCTCATGTTGCTGTTTCTTCAAAAGAAAATTGGGATCCAAATGAGCCTAGGGTGAGAAAATGGGTATTTCCGGGCTACCCGACGAACTTTGGGTGGTAATGGTTCTGAATCAGAGGAAAGAGAGATTACCTCAACTTCATCCGCTTTACTCCCTTCCGCCAGATCCTGGGAAAGGACATTGTTAATATAAATACAGACAAAGGAAATATAAAAGACATAAGAACCAAGCGGTACCTCAAAAGCCGGATCATCTTCTCCAGCGTTTGAACCGGAAGCAGCGACAAGTCTTTTCTTATATTTCTTTACGGCTAAGCTCTTCTTGCGAGTTGGCTTCGCCGGTTTGTCCTGGGCCTTCCTCTTCCAGAAGGGGTCATTAACCTGTGTAAAGGAATACAAACATGTTGAAGACAACCAATATGGACGGATTAAAACAAAGAGAAAGGGACAGAAGAATCTTACCGATGGCGGTTTGTTGTTCACGCAGAAAGGTGCTAAGCCGGTCTGACTGCACTCTTCCAGAGGAATATTCAACATCTTCTTAGCAGACTCGGTCACTTCATTGTCTGGAAGCACCGTATCCGTGTGACGCTGAGGGTCCTTCGGATTACGAGTGTACTCACACATTAAGCCGGAGTGCCGGCTTAACGGGAGAATGTTTGCCAGCAGCGGACAAAGTCAACCCCGGTTAAACCGTTGGCTACAAAATTTCTGAGTTTGGAAAGTTGGGGGGCATATCGAGCCCGGTCTTGGGCACTCAGACGCTGCGGGAAAGGGTGAACCGCTGTCAGATGGTAAGGGCGGTAACCCGGCAGTGGATTCTCTCCTTCTGGTGAAGTGTCGATGCAGTAGAACCAAGTCTGATTCCACTCCTTGGGATGGCTATGAAGAGTGGCGTGAGGAAAACTGGCATCTTTTCTTTTCTGGATGCTCATTCCGCCAAGTTCAGTATTGGGCCCGTCATGGAATTCAGTCCAGCGGTTCAGATGAAAGAAGTCCCGGAATAACTCTACAGACGGCTCTTCTTGCAGATAGGCTTCGGAGAAGACTTGAAAATTTCAAATGTTTGATATGGAATTGGGACCTATGCCTTGGGGGTGGAGCTAAAACTCTGCTAACACGTCGCGGAATTTTTTTGCCCCGGGCCAGGTGGTAAAAAAAGACTATAACTTCTCCTTCTTTAGGCTGATGAGGGCACTCTTTCCCAGGAGCCCTCCAGTGCAGAACCTCCTTGGGGCCTAAAGCGCCAATTGAGGCCATCTTTTCTAAGTCATCCTCGGTAATCCGGGATGGGACCCAGTTGCAAGCGACAAACTATTTAGCCGTAGAAGTCATCTTTTTCAAAGGGGGGATGCTGAAAAATACAATACAAGACCCGGTTTATGATCTATGCAAATATAAACCGGCATGTTCTAAGAAGGCATTGATCTAATTGGTGGTTTATAAGCAGGGGACTAATGGTACCTACTAGTCCGGAATACTATTTGAACGTAACAGCTACCGGATTATGGAGTTGAAAGGAACAAGTTAAACCGCCAAACACAAGCAACTGAGGTGCGGATCTAAAAGTTAAACCGTCAGCACAGACATATAAGGCGCAGGTTTAAAACTGAACCGTTGACATAGGCAGCTAAGTTGCAGATCTAAAGTGTGAGAAACAACTTTCACATGAGCAGTAGCAAAATATGGATCTACAGCATGCGGAAAACTCAAGATAATCTAAGCTATATTTGTCGAAGGCAGCAAAGGTTCTTTACAGATCCAATCTAGCTAGCAGTATTGGTGGAACTAAGATTATAAAGACGGAGCGGAGTTATGCATACAAAGGTCGACCTAAATGTTTTACGTCTACAGCTAAGAACTGCCTATGGTGATGAACTGCGAAGAACAAGGGTTCGTGGGCGAGCTCTTGAGGAACCCTAAAACTGAGATCTACAGGGAAGAAGGAATGAACGTACCTAAGGCAGCAGAGGCGGAAGGACGGCGATGAATCTCCGGAAACACTCAGGTTGATGCAGCGGCCGGGCTTGGTGAAGGCGACGAGCTCGAAGAACGGCGACGGAGCTTGAGCGCTGGAGGTCATAGGAAGAAGAAAGCGAAGGGGGATAAAGAGATGGCCCTTGGCCCAATTTATAGGCCGAGGAGATAAAACGGCATGCGCGGGAATCGAGGAGACCAAAAATCGGATATGGATGGAGCTGTCGCCTCGATCTTCGGAGCTTTAATAAGTAAAGGTAAAAATAGGTGCAGGCATTGAATGGGCGGATGATGTCACGACGGTTTAAAGCGACTCGAGGGGATGACATCATGCCGGTTTACTAAGCATACTGAAGCTGCAGAAAGGAAAAGCTGTACAAGACTTTGGAGATTGACATGAACAGGTTCAAATCAATCTGGGGCCTAATGTTAGGGATATTACTATCAGGTATAAACCGGCCAGGAGGGTCCGGTTTAAGTTATCAAGATTATATTATCAGAAGCCTAGCGGAGTATGAAGTAAAAGATTATAGCCCAAGAGGCTTAGAGCCCATATGTTAGGGCCCATGATTTGTAAACTGACATACTATGTAGCTTGGGATGTAAGATAGAAAGAGTAGAGACCGAGGCTGACACGTTTATGAGCCGGCCTCGGGATTCTGTAAACCGGACCGGGCATCACCTCTTATATAAAGGGACGACCCGGCGACGGTTCAGGACAAAGAACAACAGCTCGAGACATAGACAAAGTGGATTCGCTCCCTGGTCATCGAAGCCCAAGCAATACCACACCAAACTAGACACAGGCTTTTACCTTCATCGAAGGGGTCGAACTAGTATAAAATCCCCGTGTCCTTCGTCTGCTTTAACCCCTTTAAGCTAACCCTTAGCGATGGCCTCACGACTAAGTCCTTTTTCTAGGACATCTGCCGTGCTAAATCCACGACATACTTGGTATATGACTTTTGCGTAAGCCTCCCCGGCAACGGCGCTAGAAATTCCTCTTGCTTCCTCTTGAGCTTGCGTTGTATTCCCTCGAAGAGGAAAGGGAGATGCAACACAGTAGCGTAAGTATTTCCCTCAGTTTTTGAGAACCAAGGTATCAATCCAGTAGGAGACCACGCGCGAGTCCCTCGCACCTGCACAAACAAATAAGAACTTCGCAGCCAACGCGATAAGGGGTTGTCAATCCCTTTACGGTCACTTACGAGAGTGAGATCTAATAGAGATGATAGTTTATATTTTTGGTATTTTTAGTTTATAAGAACAACAAATAAAAGCGGCAAAAGTAAAGTAGATGTAGATTGATATGTTGAGAATAGACCCGGGGCCATAGTTTTCTCTAGTGGCTTCTCTCATGATAGCGATATTCTACGACGGGTAAACAAATTACTGTCGAGCAATTGATAGAAAACTGAATAATTATGAGACTATCTAGGCATGATCATTGTATACAGGCATCACGTCTGAGACAAGTAGACCGACTCCTGCCTGCATCTACTACTATTACTCCACACATCGACCGCTATCCAGCATGCATCTAGTGTATTGAGTTTAGAAGAACATAGTAACGCCTTAAGCAAGATGACATGATGTAGAGGGATAAACTCAAGCAATATGATATAAACCCCATCTTTTTATCCTCGATGGCAACAATACAATACCTGCCTTGTTGCCCCTACTGTCACTGGGAAAGGACACCGCAAGATTGAACCCAAAGCCAAACACTTCTCCCATTGCAAGAACTATAGATCTAATAGGCCAGACCAAACCAATAATTCAAAGAGAGTTGCAAGGATATTATGAGCACACATAAAAAGTTCAGAGAAGAACCAAATATCTTTCATAGATAACCTTGATCATAAACTCACAATTCATTGGATCTCGACAAACACACCGCAAAAAGAGATTACATCGAATAGATCTCCTCGAAGACCGAGGAGAACTTTGTATTGAGATCCAAAGAGAGAGAAGAAGCCATCTAGATACTAGCTATGGACCCGAAGGTCTGTGGTAAACTACTCACAACTCATGGTGAGGGTGATGATGATGATGATGAAGAAGGCCTCCGTGATGGATCCCCCTCCGGTGGAGCTCCGGAACAGGCTCCAAGATGGGATCTCCACGGGAACAGAAGCTACGACGGTGGAATTAGGGTTTTCTCTCTATCCTCGGAGTTTCTGGGGTACGTGGACTTATATAGGAAGAAAGAGGGCACCGGGGGCCACTTGAGGGGGCCTCGAGGCAGGGGGCGCGCCCTGGGAAGGGGGGTGCGCCCCCCACCCTTGAGGGCCACCTCTCTGTCCCCTGACTTGGTCCTCAAGCTCCGCGTGCGTGATTTTCTCCAAAAATATCTCTCGCGAAGGTTTCATTCCGTTTGGACTCCGTTTGATATTCTTTTTCTGCAAAACCCTGAAATAGGCAAAAAAAAACAGCAATCTGAACTGGGTCTTTGGGTTAGTAGGTTAGTCCCAAAAATGATATAAAAGTGAATTATAAAGCCCATTAAACAGCCAAGACTTCATAAATAATAGCATGGAGCAATAAAAAATTATAGATACGTTGGAGACGTATCAGCTACTAACTCTATTTCTAGTGAAGCATCCATTTTGAAGGAGAATGTTGAGCTAAGGGCTCAACTTGAGTTGCTATCTAGAAATTATGGGAAATTGGAAGAAAGTCATGTAAATCTCACAAGCTCTCATGATGATCTTCTAGTATCCCATAATGTGCTAAAGATAGCTCATGAGGCTATGGTTATCAAGGTAACATCTAGTGAGTCTCATGTGGTCGCTAGCACTACTTCTAGTCAAAATGCTATTTTGCCATGTGCTAGTCCTCGTAATTCATCTATGCATAACATTGGTACATCTTGTGATGAATTACTTGTCTTGCCTTGTTGCTCTAACAAAGAAGCCTATACTTCCTCTAGTACTTGTGTTGATACTAACCATGTAGAGGAAATCAAAGAGCTCAAGGCCCAAGTCTCTTCCTTGAAGAAAGACTTGGAGAAGTGTCATGAAGGGAAGTCCACACTCAACAATATCTTGAGTGTGCTAAAATCTCCCAATGACAAAGGTGGACTTGGATTCAACTCCAATAAGGAGAAGAAGTCCAAGAGCAACAAGAAGAAGGCCCAAGAACAACTCAATAATTCGGCCAAGATTATTTGCTTCAAGTGCAAAATTGAAGGGCATCATGTTAGGTCTTGCCCATTGAAGAAGAAGGAGTGACAAGAAACAAGGGAAGAGTCCACAAGTTCAATCTCGTGCTCAACCGCAAGTTGGAGAAAGGCCGCTTCCCAAGAAGACTCATGGTAATGCTTCTCATTTTGAGAAATCAAATGAGAAGAAAGTGAAGAGTAGATGTTGCTACTAATGTCGTGAGAAGGGTCACCTTGCTTCTTCATGCACTAGTGGTAACTTATCCGACCCAATTATTATTGATGATGTCTATTCTCTTGGGAAGGATAAGGTTGGCAATGTGTTTGCCAAGTTTCTTGGAACTCAAAGTGGTGTCAAGAAAAGAACCATTTGGGTAGCCAAGCCTATTGTGACTAACCTCTTAGGACCCAACTTGGTTGGGGACCAACAAGCTAAAACTTGATCAATAGGCGTTGATGGAGGGCATTGGAGACTTGGCTACATTATGAAGAATTAAGGGGTCTTCATCATTCATATTGTTTCAAGCCAAGTCATTCGGATTATCAAGTTTCTATCTTATATCCAATGTTCCTCCTTGCAGTAACTCGTGCTTAAATTGTTTACATTGAAAGTTACTTGCCCCTTTGCATGTTTTGATTTTGTTCCTAGCATGTGTTTGTATATGTTGTGCGTCCAATTTGCGTATCTTGAGAAATCAAGTATGTGTATATTGGTTTGCACATCATGTATGTGTGTGTCGTGCATTGAGCCTTTGTGCTTCTTGCTTTTATCTTAGTTGACTCTTGTGAGAGATTAATGGAACATCCCATTTTGGGGGAGTGATGTGCTTTGTGCACCTCACAATCCTATAAATGTGTGTACATGAGGAATACCATCTAGTATTGATATTATAAGATTATCTAGTCTCTATGTGTGATAACCCACAAGTGTAGGGGATCGCAACAGTTTTCGAGGGTAAAGTATTCAACCCAAATTTGTTGATTCGACACAAGGGGAGCCAAAGAATACTCTTAAGTATGACCAGCTGAGTTGTCAATTCAACCACACCTAGAAATTTAGTATCTGCAGCAAGATAGTTTAGTAGCAAAGTAATATGATAGTGGCGGTAGCAGCAATAAAAGTAACGATAGTGTTTTTTGTAGTTTTTGTGATAGCAGCAACGGAAAAGTAAATAAGCGACAATCAATATAGGTAAAGCTCGTAGGCAATGGATCGGTGATGGGAAATTACGTCAGATGCAATTCATCATGTAGAAGTTATAACCTAGGGTGACACAGAACTAGCTCCAGTTCATCAATGCAATGTAGGCATGTATTCCGAATATAGTCATACGTGCTTATGGAAAAGAACTTGCATGACATCTTTTGTCCTACCCTCCCGTGGCAGCGGGGTCCTATTGGAAACTAAGGGATATTAAGGCCTCCTTTTAATAGAGTACCGGACCAAAGCATTAACACATAGTGAATACATGAACTCCTCAAACTATGTTCATCACCGGGAGTGGTCCCGATTATTGTCACTTCGGGGTTGCCGGATCATAACACATAGTAGGTGACTATAGACTTGCAAGATAGGATCAAGAACACACATATATTCATGAAAACATAATAGGTTCAGATCTGAAATCAAGGCACTTGGGCCCTAGTGATAAGCATTAAACATAGCAAAGTCATAGCAACATCAATCTTAGAGCATATTGGATACTAGGGATCAAACCCTAACAAAACTAACTCGATTACATGATAGATCCCATCCAACCCATCACCGTCTAGCAAGCCTACGATGGAATTACTCACACACGGCAGTGAGCATCATGGAATTGGTGATGGAGGAAGGTTGATGATGATGATGGCGACGATCTCCACTCTCCGGAGCCCTGAACGGACTCCAGATCAGCCCTCCCGAGAGAGATTAGGGCTTGGCGGTGGCTCCGTCTCGTGAATCGCGATAATTCCTTCTCCCTGATTTTTCTCTCCCCGAAACGGAAGATATAGGACCTGGGGGTACGTCGGTGGAGCATCGGAGGGCCCTCGAGGCAGGGGGTGCGCCCTGGGAAGGGGGGCGCGCCCCCACCCTCGAGGACAGGCCGTGCCCCCCCCCCCGGTGAGTATCTTCATGCAGATATTTTTTAAATTTTCTGAAATAATTCTCCGTTGATTTTCAGGCGATTCCGAGAACTTTTTATTCTACACAAAAACAACACCATGGTGGTTCTGCTGAAAACAGCGTCAGTCCGGGTTAGTTCCATTCAAATCATGCAAGTTAGAGTCCAAAACAAGGGCAAAAGGGTTTGGAAAAGTAGATACGTTGGAGACATATCAACTCCCCCATGCTTAAACCTTTGCTTGTCCTCAAGCAATTCAGTTGATAAACTGAAAGTGATAAAGAAAAACTTTGACAAACTCTGTTCGCTCTTGTTGTTGTAAATATGTAAGCTAGCATTCAGGTTTTCAACAAGATCATGAACTAACCACATTCACAATGACTTTCAGGTCTCAAGACTACTCACATCAATGGCATAATCAACTAGCGAGCAATAATACTAAACCTCGGATGACAACACTTTCTCAAAACAATCATGATATGATATAATAGGATGGTATCTCGCTAGCCCTTTCTGAGGCCGCAAAACATAAATGCAGAGCACCTTTAAGGATCAAGGACTGACTAGACATTGTAATTCATGGTAAAAGAGATCCAGTCATTATCATAGTCAATGCAAATTAACAGTAATACATGCAACGACAGAGGTGCTCTCCTACTGGTGCTTTTTGATAAGTGGATGATGACTCTGCATAAAAGTAAATAGATAGGCCCTTCGCAGAGGGAAGTAGGGATTTGTAGAGGTGCCAGAGCTCGATTTTTAAATAGAGATTGAATAACATTTTGAGCGGTATACTTTCATTGTCAACATAACAACCAAGAATCTCGATATCTCCCATGCTACGCACATTATAGGCGGTTCCCAAACAGAATGGTGAAGTTTATACTCCCCCAACCACCAACAAGCACACTTCACGGCTAGCCCGAAACAACGGGTACCGTCCAAACCAGCAACAGCCCTGGGGGAGTTTTGTTTAATTATTATGATTTTGAGCATGGGACTGGGCATCCCGATTACCAGCCATTTTCTCATGAATGATGAGCGGAGTCCACTCATCGTGAGAATAACCCACCTAGCATGGAAGATATAGACAACCCTAGTTGATACATGAGTTGTTTGAGCATACAAAACAGAATTTCATTTGAAGGTTTAGAGTTTGGCACATACAAATTTACTTGGAACGGCGGGTAAATACCGCACATAGGAAGGTATGGTGGACTCATGTGGAATAACTTTGGGGTTTATGGAAGTGGATGCACAAGTAGTATTCCCTCTTAGTATAGGTGAAGGCTAGAAAGAGACGGGGAAGCGACCAGCTAGAGAGCAACAATGTTCATGAACATGCATTAAAATAATCAACAATGAATGCAAGCATGAGTAGGATATAAATCACCATGAACATAAATATCGTGAAGGCTATGTTGATTTGTTTCAACTACATGCGTGAACATGTGCCAAGTCAAGTCACTTAAAACGTTCATAGGAGGATACCACCCATGATACCACATCACAACCATTTTAATATCATGTTGGCATGCAAGATAGACCATTATAAACTCTCAGCTAATTAAGCATGGCATAAGCAGCTATGATCTCTAGTTGTTAGTGCAAACATGTTTCATTCATAACAAGCCGAACCAAGAACGACGAGCAATCATATTTACAAAAACAAGAGAGGTTGAGTTCATACCTGCTTTTCTCATCTCAATTAGTTCATCATATATCATCCTTATTGCCTTTCACTCGCACAACCGAACGATGTGAAAAATAATAATAGTGCATGTGCACTGGACTAAGCTGGGATCTGCACGCATTTAATACAAGAGAGAAGACAAGGTAATATGGCTCAAGGTTAAATCAACAACAAAGCATATGAGAGCCACTAAGCATTTTAATCATGGTCTTCTACTCTTAACCCCTAAAGAAAAGAAACTATTTACACGGGAAAGCTCCCAACAAGCAAAAGAAGAATGGGAAATCATTTAGGGTTTTCATTTTTTTAGTTACTACTACAAGCAAAGAAAGTAAACTAGCTAGAAGCTACAACTAATTTTTTTTTGTTTTTCTGGGTTTTTCTAGCACACAAGAAAAAGACTAAGAAAAAGAAATTGAAACTAAGCATGGATGGTACAGTGAAAGAGTGTGAGCACCGACAGCTAGAATAAGTGTGTGAACATGAATGTAAGTCGGTGAGAAACACGTACTCCCCCAAGCTTAGGCTTTTGGCCTAAGTTGGTTTATGGCCACGGATCGAAGCCACTCCCTCCAGTGTACTGAGATGTGTCCTCTGGGTGCCACTGGTTGGCGAGCTCATCTAGCTCCCACCCATAATAAGATTGACGGGAAGGATCAAGTGATGGTTCTGTCTCAGGCTCTGAAGCTTGTGCTTGGCCTTGGTACTTGTAGAAGGCATCTGAGGTGATGAGGAATACGCCTGTAGATAGATCAAACAAAGAAGGTGCAGGCAAGGTAACAATTTCACAGTATATTTCATCAAACCTCAATTTATAATTGAGCTACATATTCTTGTCTTTAACAATGAAGTCATGAGCTACCATGCTCTTGTAGTCTAGATAAACAGGGGCAAGCAATTTTTCTTCCTTCTCATGATGCCTAATAGGTATATTAAAATATCCACCAAGGGGAGAAGCGAAGATGCCTCCAAAGACGGGCCCCTTTGAGCGGTTCAGACTCAATCGTTTGGCAACAACGGTGCCCAAGCTAAAAGTTGTGTCTCGAAACAAAGCATGGCGTTAAATGATAATATTAGGGGCATTGAGATTGTGGGGACCCGGACTCATAAGTCGTGATCACCGAATGCACGTGTACAGTGATCCCAGAGATCAATGCTTAATGAACACACAGAAGCTGAATAACAAGAGTCTTACATCCATACATACCGTATTACACAAATAGGACCATAATGGTCAAGTCTTGAGTATATCGTTGCAGCGGAAATCTTCAATAACAACATGGACCCATGCCATCTGCCTTAACCCTACAGGCATTCTGACTGGGAAGCGTCCTAGCTCGCATGTTCGTCACCAAGAAATCTTCATCATATCCTGTTCTCTCCTGCCTGGCCAATAAAATAACCAGTGGCAAGCCAATGAGTACTTTGAATGTACTCGCAAGCAACCCAAGTGTGATGACAGAATAATTACGCAAAGCTTTACTGCTAAGTTGGCAGTTTTGCGGAAAGCTAGTTTTTCGAATGCAAGTATGATCAACATATATCATGGACATGCATGTGTTTGCAACAAGTATTAGGAGGTTACAGACATCATTATCGAGAAAGAGTTGTAATCAACTCATGCTCAAGCTCATTGTGACTTTCTCACAATCACATCAACAGATCCTCCATACTGTGTTGTTTCCTCACACTCACACACACCAGGTTTTGCAAACATTGGACGTAGCCCAAGAGCGGTTACCCAACTGTCCTTGACTGTGGACACGGCTATTCGAATAGTTTTACACTCTGCAGAGGTTGCACACTTTACCCACTAGATCCGGGGAACTTCCGTGACATCCACGACCCGCGGTACCTCAAGTACCTGGGGTAAGCACCCGATCACTATCTTTCCCTAGGTGACACTAATATGGAGTCCACTCGATTGGTAACAGCCCCGTGCCAAACATTTCACCTCTTAGAGATTGTGGAGCCTTGCTCCCATATTCATCACATACCACAAGCACGGGGTACCAACGGTGTGTCCGGTGCCCTGTAAAGACAGTCATGGCCGCCTATCCAAGCGCGACCCCGTCCCAAGAGTGACCTCATGTCACCCCCGTCACTAGTAATGCGGGCACCATGCTAGTATCGGCCTAGGTAATCAATAATGCCCTTTCCCATATAAGGGTAGAGTGGTTGCGCATGTAAGGTTGGAATAACGGTCGCAACTTAAACCAATCCGTTTTTCAAAGCAACACACACACTTTCCTCGGTACACCACTTCGTCATCAAGTGGTTACCCATCTCACCATCTCCCTCAGGCATTAATGGCACCCGACGGGGTTTTCGAAAAGTTTTTTGACAGTATTCTGCCTCCGTCACCATGCATATACCCGTCCCATTTGCGTAGCCACTATTAAAGCAACCTAACTACTCCCACCCACATAACCCTCATAGGAAGGTAGGGTCATGTTTGATGCAAGTTTCAATAGTAAAGTAACAAAGGTAGCAACCAAAGTGGTCTCCACCTCAACATTATTCCGATGCATTGATAATAAGGTGTTATGAGACAAGCATTAAAAGGTTTCTCGAACATGGTCAAAGGTCTGCTTGCCTTATTCTCCCGAGTCTTCAAACCTTCTGGTCCATCTCCGAGTACTTCATTTATTTCGTCAACTAACGATGGAAACAATCATAATAAGCAACACAACAAGGCAAAAATAAAAGTGCTCTAAAAATAGGAGTTGGACTTTTCTAGGATACCTCTGGTCATATTAGAAATGACCAAGGTGTTTTCATAGGCATTGGATCAATGGATAGTTTGGATAATTTCAATATGATGGAACCAAGGGGTTTATGGATTTGAAAGAAGTATACATAAATATTTTCTTGAATGATGAGCAAAGGCACCCATCAACAAGTCATGATTTTAGAAGTATTTAGGAGTTGGTTTCACTGGATTTGTAATTCAAATGAATTTCCTAGGATTTTGCAAAGCTGATAAATATGAAGAAATGGCTCGATTTTTGGTGGGGTACAAAAAGTATTAATAAAAATGTTCCAAAACTAAGTTTGGATATGACAAGCACCTAGGAATTTCAATCACTGCATTTGGATCAAATTTGAGCTCTCTGTGAATTTCTAAAGTTCATCACAAAAAATGAAATATTGGTATTTGATAAATATTTGTGAAGGAAAAGTCTCTGTAATAATGTGCATGTTGCACCATGTGATAGAGCATGATTTATGGAGTCACTGGAAATTTGAATCACCAAATTTGGAGTTCAAATGAATTATTTATGGGTTTATGAAGTTGTCTGGAAAAGAAAAAGAAAAAGGAATAGGGGTTATACCCTTCACTGCGCTCAGGGCGGTGGATGGCCCGTGGGCCGGCCCAGCGGCTCGGCTGTGTGGGCGGAGGTGGTGACGCCGAAGGCGTTATCTCCGAAGGGCGCTTTCGCCTGGGAAACGCGGCTCCCGCCTGGCCCGTCTCCACTTAAACTGCTGGGCCCACCGGCCGGGTCGCTGACCGGTGGGGGCCCCTCGCCAACTGGCGGGGCGGTCGTCCCCTACCTCGCGCCTGAGGCAGAGGAGCGACGGGGAGGTCCGGCCGAGCAGCGCTGGCGCCCGCCTCGACGGCTCCAGCCACCAGCGACGGCCCCAACACACCGGAGGATGCAGCGAGGAGCGGCGATCCCATCCGTGCGCTCAGCACCCGCGGAGGAGCTCGGGTCACTGAGGATTTTGGCGGCGGCCGGCGGCGAGATTTTGGCCGCGGTGGTGGATAGGGGGTGCGGGAGAGAGAGAGAGAGCGGGTCCAGGAGGATCAGGAGAGGGAGAGGGGGCCATCGGAGCCGCGAGGGGGCTCGAGGGTGACCTATAAATAGGTGGACGGCGATCCACCGAAGACTCATGCACCGGCGAGGCCGTTGCTGTCGTTGCAAGCCACGAGGGCACGCGTGGGTGTGTCTAGGGTGCTCGTGGGGCTGGTCCACGCCTAGAGGAAGAGAGAGGAGGAGCGGGGAGGCGCCAGAGGGGTCGCGCGTGCGGGCTTGCTCACTGGAGTCCGTGGTCGGCCGGTGCGCGTGCGAGCCGAGGTGAGAGAGGGGGAAAGAGGAGAGGGCCAACCGTCCAGCAGGTCGCGGACGCCGAGGCAGCCTCGGGGGACACGAGGGGGAGGCCCCAGGCTGTCGGGTGCAGCCGATTGGAGGCGGCTACAGTGCGGGAGCGCACTGTAGCGCGCCCAGAGCGCCCGAATGGCTGGCACGGCTGTGCCCTCGCCGCTCTGGCCGTGTCCGTCTTGCCTAACGTTGTCTGGGGGTCGAGGGAGAAGTAAACAAATGCGATGTGGCCTTGGATGCTCTGGGAAGCCACTGGAATGAGGAGGGAGGTGAAGAAGAAGGTGAAAACTGCTGTCCAGAAGAGTAAGTTGGGGTTTTACCCCCTCCAATGATTGAGCTGAGGCAAGGGAGGGCTACTGGAGGTAGGAGATGATCAGGAGAAGCTGTGGTAAGAATTTGGGGTAAAGGGAAATAGTAAAAGGGGTCCAAACAAGGGTTTTGGTAATTTGGCAGAAGGTGTTTGATCATGTTTTGGGCAAGCAAAATAGCTCCACTTGGCATGGGACTTAACAGGATAGAATGTCACACACATTTAGGCCCCTCCACCAAATCTGAGCTCATTTGGGCAAAGTTGCCAATGTAACTTTGGTGAACCCTAGAAATCAACAGAAATGGTTTCACCATGTTTGAGTTAAGCTAATCATCTCCCCTTGATGCACCACTTGGTGTAGCATCATCATTTGGGGTTATGATCATGCCCACATGGTTTGAAGCCCCGGGTAAAAAGTTGACAATGTAGAGTTGTTCAAATTTGAATTTGAACAGAAATGGTTTTGGGGCACTTAGACCAAGTTATGCTTCTCCAAAACTTGTGCCATTTGGCATAGATGCATAATTACATCATTTTAGCATGTGCACCAAGTTTGAAAGCTTTTGGACAAGTTTGGCAATGTAAAGTTGCTCAAACTTCAAAATGGACAGAAATGGTTTTGAGGGGATTAGATGATGTTTCCTTGATCTTCAAGGCATGAGGCTTTTTAAGATCATCAAATATGTCATATATGACATGATAGAATTTCCCTGGAATTTTTGGAGAATATTTCCTTTGTAAATATTTCAAAAGCTTGAAATATCCAGAAAGGGTTTTGGAAGGATTTGTCCAATATTTTGAACATGACCATGTGTTGAAACTCTTATATATGGACAATATATGTCCTATGAGTTTCCCTGAATTTTGGCAAGTATTTTTGAAATAGTTAAATAATTTTTCCCTATTAAAGACCATTTCTGGCCTAAAAGAAAAGCTTTTAAATATAATATAAAAATAACTTTTAAAATTATAATTTTGTGGTTTCTAGGAGTCCTATACCTAATTGGATTCAAATATACTTTTTGAAAGATTTTTCACACCCTAAATAAGGTACTTGTAGTGCAAACCTCAATTCAAGGGTTTTTGGAAAACTAATTTTAGAAAATACTATTTGGCCAAAATATTTTTATAAGAAAATTCTATACTGGTCTATACACATGGCATGATCATTGGGAAAAGGTTTTGGATCAAGGAGATGAAGTATAAGAGTTGGAGGATTTATTTGATTTTTAGAGCACTAGCAAACAGCAGACAAAAGTCAAATCAAGCAAAGTCAAAAACACTCAAAAGTTTTTACAAATCCACATTTTTAACATGATAATTAGCTTAAGCAATGTGACATGAAAATCAGGGTGTGACAGACCTACCCCCCTTACAAGAATCTCGTCCCCGAGATTCCCAGACTAGGTGTGGAAAAGAATACGAAGTCTTGTATACGAGGTAGTCTTCACTTCTTCTCGTTGGTTTTTCTTCCGAGTGGTGCTCCATGGAATCTTGAAGTACTTGGTGGTGTGGCTCCTCGCTTATTGCCTTTGATGCAGGTTGCTGAGGGGTCTCTTGCATAGGTTAGGTTGGTTAGTTGTCAAAGGCTCGATGATGTCCTTGCGGGCACCGGGCTAGTTAGGAAGTAAGAAGTACTTCCAGAGTGGTGACTCGTGGAAGGTTTGGTGCATGGTGGGTTTCTCAGGTGGTAAGTCTAGTTGGTAGACGTCTACTATTTGTCTTGAAGTGGACTTGGAGAAGGGTCGATAAATCTTGGTGTGAGCGTTCCTCTGACACGGAAATGCTCGGTCCCTTCGAGAGGAGTGGTTTGCAGATACGCCCGGTCTTGGATGCAGGAGTTCACTTCTTGATGACGGTGGTCGGTGTAGATCTTCCTTCTTGACAGGGCGGTCAAATGTCTTCTATCCAGCTGTCCGTATCTTCTTTTGTCCTCGGGCAGACAAGTAGGCCATCAAATAATGATGTTACCCAACTTGTCCAATTACTCCATGAGGTCTATGGGGGTACGCAAGGTAGGCTGGGGTATTGGTGGTGGTCTCCGTTGAGTATTGGCAGGGATCTTCCTGACTCAGAGTCAAGGCTGTGGTCAGGATCTGACCATGTTGTGGCTCGGTGGGGCTTAAGGGTTTCGAGGGTTCTAGTGAGTGAGTGAACGTTTATCATCTTATCCTTAAGCACGGTTTCTGAGATGCCAATAGCTCTATCTAGTACTCCGAACGAAAAAGCACCTTCTCGCATAGACCAACTTCAATCACCACTCACCATACATATCCTCATGACTCTCAAGAGACGGTCTAACAAAATTATACTTGTCTACGATCCCCAAATCCATATGCATGCCTTCCCCTAAAATCCATGGGTAGGTCATACATGCTACTAAGCTTGAATTAAACACCACCATCCAAGCGCTCATCCTATTCTTGCAAGGCTCAAGATAATGCATCACCATTCTAAGGAAACACGTCATACGCCACTCCAAGATTTTGTTTCCTTCCTATAGATCAACTCCAATAGCCCGGTAATTTCCATCAATCACCACAAGATCCAACAATTCTACGAATCCGATGTCTACGGTTTTCCACAAGATCTCAAGTCCCCATAATACCCAAATACTTGGAAGGATTATGCATTACGATAGTAAGTCCACCAAATTCTCATCATCCGGGTCAAGTAAACTCCAAGATCACGATCATATAGATCCCTAAGTCAACTCCGACAAATAATCCAATCTCCTAGTTTATTATCCACAGAGAAGCAGGATATCATAACCAGGATCGTAGGTATAAATCCAATTTACTCCGAATCATGCAGGCATATCTAGCATTTATACCCAACGAGAATCACTTACATAAATCCAAATCTCATGCCCGACGAGAATTCATACATGCTTCCCCAAAGTCATGATCCCACCAACATGAAAACCTCATAATCCATCAAGGTCTCAGATAATTCCTCGAAGTCACTGATATAAAGCCACCAAGTCATCTGTCTTATATCCACAAATTGGTCTATCTATGGCATCATCAGTTCTTGTGCTATATTAGGACGAAAATGTGCTCATTCACTGCGTCCACTAGCTCCTTTACGAACCCCGTGTTGTGCCAGGTTATAAAGGTTTAACTGGTTCTCTCACAATATTATGGGTTAGGCGCATGGTTAAGGGTTCGTGCTGGAGTGTCTCGTGAAGTCTCAAAGGGTCTAGGAATGGGTTACTAGTCTGGAGGGTTAAACATAATTCTACGGGGTTGTACTTGGTCGTGGAGGTTGTAGCAGAAGTCTTCAGTTGGGGAGAGAGAGAAGAGAGGGAAGAAGCAGCGTACAGGAGGGAAATGCCTAAAGGGGGTTCTATAGTGCAGGTGCAACAAACAGGTGCAAAAAGGTCGAAACAAAAGAAACAAGGCAAGGAAGGTGATATAGCCATGTACTTGTTGCCTGGGGCAAAAGTGCGACTTATATCAAATCACAAACAAATAAGAGCAAGCAACACACAATCACGGTTCTATTCGAACCATCATACGGACTCGACTGCGCATAGGGGGTACACGACTCCTCCTACCCTAGGGGTTCTCGGACTCGGTGTCGTGACTTGTGCCTCGTGCAGTCTTCTGAGCTTCCTTGGGTGTTGTTATGTCCCTTGTAGTTGCTTGATGAACGATCCGGGTTGAGCCTGAAAAATATTCAACAACTTCTCGCCTGATGATGTGATGTGGTGAAGGTGTCTCCTTGCAGCTGGCGTTGACTTGTCTTCTCTTGTCTCTTTAATCATGACGATCCCTTGTGCCTTCTGGGGCGTCGAGGGTACCAGGTAGGCAATCCATATGCAATGACAATAACAAGGCATAATAGAGGTCCAACATGTCGGTTTCGATGATGAAAACATCGACACCAAGAGTGGGGGACGAAGAGAACCGTTTTCCTGCTCACTATAGTGAGGCGGACCAAATGGCGAGGTTCTCATCCACTGGTGGTTGCCGATACAACAACGGTAGTGACAGGTTTACTCTATTAGCGATGTATATCATGATTTTGCACAACTCATGCCATGGTCATCGTAGGCTAAGGTTGCACCATCTTGGGGCAGTGTCAAGGGTGTCATCATCTTCTGGGTCTTCACGTCCCCATCCATCGAGGATGTAATTTCTGTTGGTATCGTCTTGTCGTGGTGTCACCAATCTTGCATGCAGAAGTGGTGAGTGAGTGTTTGGCAAGGTGCACTCCACAAGGATTATAGAAAATCTAGTGGTCACGGCATAGGGGTTCTAACGACCAAAGTTTTGAAGGGGAAGAGATCAAGTATAGCTTGGTTTTTGAAAAACTGAGAAGGGAAGAGAAGTATAGATAGTTTTGAAATCTAGTAATAGTTTTGGAAATAGTTTTACCCTAACTAACGACCATGCTAACTAACGCTTCCTACAGTCAGGATGGCTCTGATACCAGCTCTGTGGGGACCCCGACTCATAAGTCGTGATCACCGAATGCACGTGTACAGTGATCCCAGAGATCAATGCTCACTGAACACACAGAAGCTGAATAACAAGAGTCTTACATCCATACATACCGTATTACACAAATAGGACCATAATGGTCAAGTCTTGAGTATATCGTTGCAGCGGAAATCTTCAATAACAACATGGACCCATGCCATCTGCCTTAACCCTACAGGCATTCTGACTGGGAAGCGTCCTAGCTCGCATGTTCGTCACCAAGAAATCTTCATCATATCCTATTCTCTCCTGCCTGGCCAATAAAATAACCAGTGGCAAGCCAATGAGTACTTTGAATGTACTCGCAAGCAACCCAAGTGTGATGACAGAATAATTACGCAAAGCTTTACTGCTAAGTTGGCAGTTTTGCGGAAAGCTAGTTTTTCGAATGCAAGTATGATCAACATATATCATGGACATTCATGTGTTTGCAACAAGTATCAGGAGGTTACAGACATCATTATCGAGAAAGAGTTGTAATCAACTCATGCTCAAGCTCATTATGACTTTCTCACAATCACATCAACAGATCCTCCATACTGTGTTGTTTCCTCACACTCACACACACCAGGTTTCGCAAACATTGGACGTAGCCCAAGAGCGGTTACCCAACTGTCCTTGACCGTGGACACGGCTATTCGAATAGTTTTACACTCTGCAGAGGTTGCACACTTTACCCACTAGATCCGGGGAACTTCCGTGACATCCATGACCCGCGGTACCTCAAGTACCCGGGGTAAGCACCCGATCACTATCTTTCCCTAGGCGACACTAATATGGAGTCCACTCGATTGGTAACAGCCCCGTGCCAAACATTTCACCTCTTAGAGATTGTGGAGCCTTACTCCCATATTCATCACATACCACAAGCACGGGGTACCAACAGTGTGTCCGGTGCCCTGTAAAGACAGTCATGGCCGCCTATCCAAGCGCGACCCCGTCCCAAGAGTGACCTCATGTCACCCCCGTCACTAGTAATGCAGGCACCATGCTAGTATCGGCCTAGGTAATCAATAATGCCCTTTCCCGTATAAGGGTAGAGTGGTTGCGCATGTAAGGTTGGAATAACAGTCGCAACTTAAACCAATCCGTTTTTCAAAGCAACACACACACTTTCCTCGGTACACCACTTCGTCATCAACTGGTTACCCATCTCACCATCTCCCTCGGGCATTAATGGCACCCGACGGGGTTTTCGAAAAGTCTTTTGACAGTATTCTGCCTCCGTCACCATGCATATACCCGTCCCATTTGCGTAGCCACTATTAAAGCAACCTAACTACTCCCACCCACATAACCCTCATAGGAAGGTAGGGTCATGTTTGATGCAAGTTTCAATAGTAAAGTAACAAAGGTAGCAACCAAAGTGGTCTCCACCTCAACATGATTCCGATGCATTGATAATAAGGTGTTATGAGACATGCATGAAAAGGTTTCTCGAACATGGTCAAAGGGTTGCTTGCCTTATTCTCCCGAGTCTTCAAACCTTCTGGTCCATCTCCGAGTACTTCATTTATTTCGTCAACTAACGATGGAAACAATCATAATAAGCAACACAACAAGGCAAAAATAAAAGTGCTCTAAAAATAGGAGTTGGACTTTTCTAGGATACCTCTGGTCATATTAGAAATGACCAAGGTGTTTTCATAGGCATTGGATCAATGGATAGTTTGGATAATTTCAATATGATGGAACCAAGGGGTTTATGGATTTGAAAGAAGTATACATAAATATTTTCTTGAATGATGAGCAAAGGCACCCATCAACAAGTCATGATTGTAGAAGTATTTAGGAGTTGGTTTCACTAGATTTGGAATTCAAATGAATTTCCAAGGATTTTGCAAAGCTGATAAATATGAAGAAATGGCTCAATTTTTAGTGGGGTACAGAAAGTATCAATAAAAATGTTCCAAAACTAAGTTTGGATATGACAAGCACCTAATAATTTGAATCACTGCATTTGGATCAAATTTGAGCTCTCTGTGAATTTCTAAAGTTCATCACAGAAAATGAAATATTGGAATTTGATAAATATTTGTGAAGGAAAAGTCTCTGTAATAATGTGCATGTTGCACCATGTGATAGAGCATGATTTATGGAGTCACTGGAAATTTGAATCACCAAATTTGGAGTTCAAATGAATTATTTATGGGTTTATGAAGTTGTCTGGAAAAGAAAAAGAAAAAGGAATAGGGGTTATACCCTTCACTGCGCTCAGGGCGGTGGATAGCCCGTGGGCCGGCCCAGCGGCTCGGCTGTGCGGGCGGAGGTGGTGACGCCGAATGCGTCATCTCCGAAGGGCGCTTTCGTCTGGGAAACGCGGCTCCCGCCTGGCCCGTCTCCACTTAAACTGCTGGGCCCGCCGGCCGGGTCGCTGACCGGTGGGGGCCCCTCGCCAACTGGCGGGGCGGTCGTCCCCTACCTCGCGCCTAAGGCAGAGGAGCGACGGGGAGGTCCGGCCGAGCGGCGCTGGCGCCCGCCCCGACGGCTCCAGCCACCAGCGACGGCCCCAACACACCGGAGGATGCAGCGAGGAGCGGCGATCCAGTCCGTGTGCTCAGCACCCACGGAGGAGCTCGGGTCACAGAGGATTTTGGTGGCGGCCGGCGGCGAGATTTTGGCCGCGGTGGTGGATAGGGGGTGCGGGAGAGAGAGAGAGAGAGCGGTTCCAGGAGGATCAGGAGAGGGAGAGGGGGCCATCGGAGCTGCGAGGGGGCTCGGGGGTGACCTATAAATAGGTGGGCGGCGATCCACCGAAGACTCATGCGCCGGCGAGGCCTTTGCTGTCGTTGCAAGCCACGGGGGCACGCGTGGGTGTGTCCAGGGTGCTCGTGGGGCTGGTCCATGCCAAGAGGAAGAGAGAGGAGGAGCGGGGAGGCGCCAGAGGGGTCGCGCGTGCGGGCTTGCTCACTGGAGCCCGTGGTCGGCCGATGCGCGTGCGAGCAGAGGTGAGAGAGGGGGAGAGAGGAGAGGGCCGACCGTCCAGCAGGTCGCGGACGCCGAGGCAGCCTCGGGGGACACGAGGGGGAGGCCCCAGGCTGTCGGGTGCAACCGATTGGAGGCGGCTATAGTGCGGGAGCTCACTGTAGCGCGCTCCAGAGTGCCTGAATGGCTGGCACGGCTGTGCCCTCGCCACTCTGGTCGTGTCCGTCTTGCCTAACGTTGTCTAGGGGGTCGAGGGAGAAGTAAACAAATGCGCTGTGGCCTTGGATGCTCTAGGAAGCCACTGGAATGAGGAGGGAGGTGAAGAAGAAGGTGAAAACTGTTGTCCAGAAGAGTAAGTTGGGGTTTTACCCCCTCCAATGATTGAGCTGAGGCAAGGGGGGGTTACTGGAGGTAGGAGATGATCAGGAGAAGCTGTGGTAAGAATTTGGGGTAAAGGGAAATAGTAAAAGGGGTCCAAACAAGGATTTTGGTAATTTGGCAGAAGGTGTTTGATCATGTTTTGGGCAAGCAAAATAGCTCCACTTGGCATGGGACTTAACATGATAGAATGTCACACACATTTAGGCCCCTCCACCAAATCTGAGCTCATTTGGGCAAAGTTGCCAATGTAACTTTGGTGAACCCTAGAAATTAACGGAAATGGTTTCACCATGTTTGCGTTAAGCTAATCATCTCCCCTTGATGCACCACTTGGTGTAGCATCATCATTTGGGGTTATGATCATGCCCACAAAGTTTGAAGCCCCAGGTAAAAAGTTGACAATGTAGAGTTGTTCAAATTTGAATTTGAACAGAAATGGTTTTGGGGCACTTAGACCAAGTGATGCTTCTCCAAAACTTGTGCCATTTGGCATAGATGCATAATTACTTCATTTTAGCATGTGCACCAAGTTTGAGAGCATTTGGACAAGTTTGGCAATGTAAAGTTGCTCAAACTTCAAAATGGTGAGAAATAGTTTTGAGGGGATTAGATGATGTTTCCTTGATCTTCAAGGCATGAGGCTTTGCAAGATCATCAAATATGTCATATATGACATGATAAAATTTCCCTGGAATGTTTGGATAATATTTCCTTTGTAAATATTTCAAAAGCTTGAAATATCCAGAAAGGGTTTTGGAAGGATTTGTCCAATATTTTGAACATGACCATGCGTTGAAACTCTTATATATGGACAATATATGTCCTATGAGTTTCCTTGAATTTTGGCAAATATTTTTGAAATAGTTAAATAAATTTTCCCTATTAAAGACCATTTCTGGCCTAAAAGAAAAGCTTTTAAATATAATATAAAAATAACTTTTAAAATTATACTTTTGTGGTTTCTAGGAGTCCTATACCTAATAGGATTCAAATATACTTTTTGAAAGATTTTTCACACCCTAAATAAGGTACTTGTAGTGCAAACCTCAATTCAGGGGTTTTTGGAAAACTAATTTTAGAAAATACTATTTGGCCAAAATATTTTTATAAGAAAATTCTATACTGGTCTATACACATGGCATGATCATTGGGAAAAGGTTTTGGATCAAGGAGATGAAGTATAAGAGTTGGAGGATTTATTTGATTTTTAGAGCACTAGCAAACAGCAGACAAAAGTCAAATCAAGCAAAGTCAAAAACACTCAAAAGTTTTTGCAAATCCACATTTTTAACATGATAATTAGCTTAAGCAATGTGACATGAAAATCAGGGTGTGACAGAGATTCCCAGTGTTCCCGCGACCAATTAAACACCTACTAGCGAATAAAGCAAAGTAGCGCAGAACAGGGAAGTGTATACTAGTGATTCTTGCCCCTTAAACTTGTCTAGTTTCACCTACGGCTATCATATCAATAAACCCTTTGACGTCTTCATGATGTGGTTCATCAAGTCTACCTCCAAAGGGTACTTTGCATATTTCACAAAAATCTAACAGTGATATCTCCTTACTCACATCATATAAGCGAAACTCCACCATAGGTGGTGTTTTCCTAGAGTGAAAATGAAAACTTTGCGTGAAAATATTGGTGAGTAAGAGATACTGTTCTTTTTTGTCGTTGAGGAAGTCGGTGAGGCCTGCATTATTCGCCATCCAATAAAAGTCTTCGTAAATACCGGCGGACATCATGAAATTATTACAAGGCCATTCGCACGGCCGAACTTCCGCCATGCGAGGAAGATTATACTTGGGCTTCTTATTTTCTTCTTTCTTCTTCTCCTCTGAGCTCTTCCTGGAGGAGCCCCTCAATAATATTTTTAACATTTTCCTTTTCTGAAAAATTCTGAATTTTTTAGTAACTCGCAATAAAAGTTAACCAAACTTAACAAGATTGATAGCAACAACTCCTGTAAGTGCCTAGAGGCTATATCATGCATTAGAACTACTTGGGACCAAGAAAATTTGACATGCAAGCTCAAGAACAAGGTCACCACAGCAGCATAAATTTGCAACAAATAAAGCACTAGAGCAAAAACTAATTGGACCAATGGAGGATTCACATACCAAGGAATAATCTCCCCAAACAGTTTGGTGAATGGTGCTTTGAGCAAGGAGATCCAAAATGGCAGCAAAATGAGCTAGAACTCGGGTTTGAGCTGGTTGAGGATTTTTTTTGGGACGAAGAAGAAGAGCATGGGTGAAAGGATAAGTGGAGGGGGGCACGTGGGGCCCTCGAGGCAGGGGGCGCCCTGGACAGGGGGGCACGCCCTGTGCCCTCGAGGCCACGTGCTGGCTCCCCTCGCTGTGTGTTCAGTGCCATATTTTCTTAAATATTCTAGAAAAAAATCATATTTCATTTTCATAGCATTTGGAGAACTTTTATTTTCGGGATAATTTTTTATTGCACGGATAAGTCTAGGAATAGACAAACTATGCTATTTTTGTTTTATTTAACCTAATTAACAGAAAGTAAAAAGGAGGGTAGAAGGTTTGTGTCATCTAGATTCACCTATCCCATGTTCATCAAAAGGAATCCATTAACAAGGTTGATCAGGTCTTGTTAATAAATTCTTTGTGAGTAACATGAAACCGGAGAATTTTCAAATAACACTAGGTTACCTCAATGGGGATATGTATGTCCCCAACAATAAGTATATCATATGCCTTCTTGATAGTAGGAATAGGAAACTCGAAACCTCCAATAGTAATAGTTGAAGTTTTTCCAATATAATTGATACTGTGGACCTCAGCTTGTTTCCTCAGAAAGTGTACCGTATGCTCATTACCATTGACATGAAAAGTGACATTGCCTTTGTTGCAATCAATAACAGCCCCTGCAGTATTCAAAAAAGGTCTTCCAAGAATAATAGACATACTATAATCCTTGGGAATATCAAGTATAACAAAGTCCGTTAGAATAGTAACATTAGCAACTACAACATGCACATCCTCACAAATACCGACAGGTATAACAGTTGATTTATCAGCCATTTGCAAAGATATTTCAGTGGGTGTCAACTTACTCAAGTCAAGTCTACGATAGAGAGAGGCATAACACTAACACTGGCTCCAAGATCACACAAAGCAGTTTTAACATAGTTTCTCTTAATGGAGCAAGGTATAGTAGGTACTCCTGGATCTCCTAATTTCTTAGGCATTCCACCCTCAAAAGTGTAATTGGAAAGCATGGTGGAAATTTCTACTTTTGGTATCTTTCTTTTGTTGGTAATAATATCTTTCATATACTTGGCATAAGGATTTGTTTTAAACACATCAGTCAAACGCATACGCAAAAAGATAGGTCTAATCATTTCAGCGAAGCGCTCAAAATCCTCATCATCCCGTTTCTTGGATGGTTTCGGAGGAAAAGGCATGGGTTTCTGAACCCATGGTTCTATTTCCCTACCATGCTTCCTAGCAACAAAGTCTCTCTTATCATAACGTTGATTCTTTGATTGTGGGTTATCAAGATTAACAACAGGTTCAATCTCTACACCATTATCATTGCTAGGTTGAGCATCATCATGAACATCATCATTAATACTATCACTAGGTTCATGTTCATTACCGGATTGTGTCTCAGCATCAGAAACAGATATATCATTGGGATTCTCAGGTGTGGCAGCTACAGGTTCACTAGAAGCATGCAAAGTCCTATCATTTTTCTTTTTCTTCTTCTTAGAAGAACTAGGTGCATCTAAATTAGCTCTCTGGGAATCTTGCTCAATTCTCTTAGGGTGGCCTTCAGGATACAGAGGTTCCTGAGTCATTTTACCACCTCTAGTTGCAACTCTAACAACATAGTCGTTATTCTTACTATTTAATTCATTAAGCAAATCATTCTGAGCCTTAAGTACTTGTTCTACTTGAGTGGTGACCATGGAAGCATGTATACTAATAAGTTTTATTCATCTTTAGCACTAGACAGATAATCACTCAAGCGTTCAATCATATGAGCATTGTGTTGTAATTGTCTACCAACATAAGCATTGAAGTTTTCTTGTTTCACAATAAAATTGTCAAACTCATATAAGCATTGGCTAGCAGACTTATAACGAGGAATATCACCTTCATCAAATCTATAAAGAGAATTTACCTTTACTACCTGTGTCGGGTTATCAAGACCATGTATTTCTTCAATAGGTGGTAAATTCTTAACATCTTCAGCTTTAATACCTTTTTCTTTCATAGATTTATTTGCCTCTTGCATATCTTCAGGACTGAGAAATAGAACACCTCTTTTCTTCGGAGTTGGCTTAGGGGCTGGTTCAGGAAGTGTCCAATTATTTTCATTGGCCAGCATATTATTCAATAATAGTTCAGCTTATTCAACTGTTCTTTCCGTGAAAACACAACCAGCACAACTATCCAGGTGGTCTCTGGAAGCATCGGTTAGTCCAATATAAAAGACATCAAGTATATCATGCATCTCAAGATGATGATCAGGCAAAGCATTAAGTAACTGGAGAAGCCTCCCCCAAGCTTGTGGGAGACTCTCTTCTTCGGTTTGAGCAATGTTATATGTTTCCCATAAGGCAGCTTGTTTCTTATGAGCGGGAAAATATTTAGCAGAAAAGTAATACATCATATCCTGGGGACTACGCACACAACCACGATCAAGAGAATTAAACCAAGTCTTAGCATCACCCTTTAACGAGAACGGAAATAGCTTAAGGATATAGTAGTAGCGAATCTTTTCATCATTGGTAAACAGGGTGGCTATATCATTCAACTTAGTAAGATGTGCCACAACAGTTTCAGACTCATAGCCATGGAAAGGATCAGATTCAACCAAAGTAATTAACTCAGGATCAACAGAGAATTCATAATCCTTATAAGTGACACATATAGGTGAAGTAGCAAAAGCAGGGTCATGTTTCATTCTAGCATTCAAGGACTTTTCTTTCAGCTTAGCTAATAATTTCTTAAGATCATATCTATCATTGCAAGCAAGAAAGTCTCTAGCAGTTTCTTCATCCATAACATAACCCTCAGGCACAATAGGCAATTCATATCTATTGGGAGTAGTTTCATCATCACTTTCATAAAATATCATCAACATTTTTGCTCTCCCTAACCTTAGCAAATTTTTCATCTAGGAATTCACCTAGTGGCACAGTATCGGGCATAGAGGTAGTTTCGTCATACATAGCAGAAGTAGCATCATCAAGAACATACGACATATCAGATTCAATAGCAGGAGTAGGTGTCGCAAGTTTACTCATAACAGAAGGAGAATCAAGTGCAGAGCTAGATGGCAGTTCCTTACCTCCCCTCGTAGTTGAGGGTAAGATCTTGGTTTTTGAGTCCTTCAAATTCTTCATAGTGATAAGAAAATATAAATCCCAAGTGACTTAAAGAATAGAGCTATGCTCCCCGGCAACGGCGCCACAAAATAGTCTTGATAACCCACAAGTGTAGGGGGTCGCAATAGTTTTCGAGGGTAAAGTATTCAACCCAAATTTGTTGATTCGACACAAGGGAGCCAAAGAATACTCTTAAGTATTAGCAGCTGAGTTGTCAATTCAACCACACCTGTAAACTTAGTATCTGCAGCAAGATTGTTTAGTAGCAAAGTAATATGATAGTGGCAGTAGCAGCAATAAAAGTAATGATAGTGTTTTTGTAGTTTTTGTGATAGCAGCAATGGAAAAGTAAATAAGCGACAAGCAATATAGGTAAAGCTCGTAGGCATTGGATCGGTGATGGGAAACTACGTCGGATGCAATTCATCATGTAGAAGTTATAACCTAGGGTGACACAGAACTAGCTCCAGTTCATCAATGCAATGTAGGCATGTATTCCGAATATAGTCATACGTGCTTATGGAAAAGAACTTGCATGCCATCTTTTGTCCTACCCTCCCGTGGCAGCGGGGTCCTATTGGAAACTAAGGGATATTAAGGCCTCCTTTTAATAGAGTACCGGACCAAAGCATTAACACATAGTGAATACATGAACTCCTCAAACTATGGTCATCACCGGGAGTGGTCCCGATTATTGTCACTTCGGGGTTGCCGGATCATAACACATAGTAGGTGACTATAGACTTGCAAGATAGGATCAAGAACACACATGTATTCATGAAAACATAATAGGTTCAGATCTGAAATCATGGCACTCGGGCCCTAGTGACAAGCATTAAGCTTAGCAAAGTCATAGCAACATCAATCTCAGAACATATTGGATACTAGGGATCAAACACTAACAAAACTAACTCGATTACATGATAGATGCCATCCAACCCATCACCGTCCAACAAGCCTACGATGGAATTACTCACACACGGCGATGAGCATCATGGAATTGGTGATGGAGAAAGGTTGATGATGATGATGGCGACGATCTCCACTCTCTGGAGCCCCGAACGGACTCCAGATCAGCCCTCCCGAAAGAGATTAGGGCTTGGCGGAAGCTCCGTCTCGTGAAACGTGATAATTCCTTCTCCCTGGTTTTTTTCTCCCCGAAACGGAAGATATAGGACCTGGGGGTACGTCGGTGGAGCATCGGGGGGCCCTCGAGGCAGGGGGCGCGCCCCGAGAAGGGGGAGCGCCCCCCACCCTCGAGGATAGGCCGTGGGCCCCTCGGTGAGTATCTTCTTGCAGATATTTTTTATATTTTCTGAAATAATTCTCCGTTGATTTTCAGGCGATTCCGGGAACTTTTTATTCTGCACAAAAACAACACCATGGCAGTTCTGCTGAAAACAGCGTCAGTCCGGGTTAGTTCCATTCAAATCATGCAAGTTAGAGTACAAAACAAGGGCAAAAGGGTTTGGAAAAGTAGATACGTTGGAGACGTATCAATGTGGTATGTCTTCTCATGAGAAAGTCAAATTCTAAATGTTCCATTAATTCTCTCTTGTTGGTTCTCTTTTGCATCTTGGTAAGTTTTTCATTGGTATCACATTATGGGGGAGTAATATTCTATGTGCATATTACAAGCCTAGAAAATGTGTAAATTTGAGATATTGTCACCTAGAGTTGATAGTATAAATTATGTTGTTACTAGGTGGCATGTTAGCTCTACAAGTTGCATTTTGCTTGTGTTTGGTGTGAAGATGATGTTGGATATCATTGCTATCTATCATCGGGAATTATTTCCAAATACCTCTTGTCTTTGACAATTGGCAATCATTTATGTGGTGGAAATTATTGATCATCTTTACATTGTCTTTTGGTTTTTTTTGTCTTATCTCTTGCCAAGTTTGTGTCAACTCCCATTTCCTTCCATGCCACTTGTGGATCTCATGTTTTATTGTTTTTGTCGAGTGTTTTCTAGATATAGTGAAAGTGGTGATCCCACCTTGTGCATTTTGTACTCGAATGCAAATTCTCTTTAAATGCACAATTCATGGGGGAGCTATCCTATTTTCTATAGAACACTCATCTTGTGATCCATATCAAGTGTGTGTTGATGGAAGGCAAGCCGTTTCTTTTTGGTACTTGTGTCATCATGAAACTTTGTAGATGGGTTGGTTTGTTTGGAACCATCCTCTCTTTTGGGACTCCGATATCTTTCCTTTTGCGTGTATCAATGGATATCTCATTCCTTGATGTATCTTCTAAATAGATATCTTCCAAGTGATGATTTCTCCATTCGGTATCCTATTTTCACTTGGTATTTCTTTTTTATTTCGTTTCGTTTCTTGAAAGTCTTGAGCATGCATATTTACTACATGTATTTTCTTTGGCATGCTTCCTCTTTTTAACCCAATATATAAGGGAAACTCCACCTAGTCTCAATTTGGATGAGATGTGCATGAAATTCATTTTCATATATAAATGCACATATGTTTGTGGAGTTTGTCCTATGAATTGGTGTTTCTAACTCTTTGGTCCCAATGTGTTTGGGTACCATGTTGTTTGTGTTGTTGTTCTAGCAACAATTGGAGATGCATTGGATGCTCGGCTCATTCAAAAGAATGGTGGTGTCACCATATGCTTATTGGAGTCAAGCTAGAATGATCAATGAACTACTATCTACCTTCAATTGGTACCTACTACATCCTTCCAATGGTATCTCGGTAACAAGTATCATCATCTACTTCATGCACAAATTTCTTGCATCAACCTTGTGTAGGTTGTATCATGGCATGTAATTCATTCTTTCTTGTGATACTTGTTTCCTTTCTCAAAGCATCCCAACAATGATGTCTTGTTGCTAGTTGTGATGTCTTTGATGTTCGCTTGGTTGGAATTCATGTATATTCAATAAGACCTTATCTAGCCATGTGCTATGCGTTCATGCAAAATATCTTATTGGTATAATTATGACTTCCTTGTGGATATCTTATTACTTCCTTTTTGTAACTATTTCGAGTGTACATTCTTCTTTGCGGATTGATATCATCATGATTTTCATCTACCTATAATCTTATACACTTGAGAGAAATTACATATCTAGAAGATATCCTTTCTTTCACGACCACCTTGTCTTTCTTGTAGCATTTCTTTGGTGGCTCCGTGAAAGCCTTTGCCTTGAGTGTGGATCTTATCTTGTTGCATCTAGATGCACTCTTGTGTGGTGAAGATATTTTTGTCTCTTGCTTGTCTTGACAAGGCTTTTTCCAATTAATTAGTATCCCTCGTCTTGATAACGCTCTCTTTTTATATCTTCACCACGGGTTGTCACAAGCATAGGTTCTTTATATGCTTATTAGTGAGCTTGTGAACCCATTTGCTAATTTTGTGTGGGAATGATAGGCCTTGCACCGTGTATCTCTTTCATTCAAGACCATATTGATGCTTAATGTTCATCCATACATTAGTCTTCTCAAGTGCTTTGCCATGACTCACACACATCATTTTGGTTGAGCCTACTCTTAAGTTGTCTCTTTTATATGTTGCTCAACCATTTGTTTGTTGCAAGTGCTAGGCTTTGTTACCTTCATGCTCACTTGCACTTGGTGTGAGTTTCTATTGATTTTGGGGGAGTGATGATCCTATTTTGTGCACTTGGTATCCTAATGAAAATATTCTAAGGAGTGCACAAATTATGGGGAGCTTCACCAGTGTCTTTAGAAAACTCGGTTGCTATGTCGTGAGGTTCTATTGATCTTGGGGGAGCGACGATCCTATTTTGTGCTCGTTGTATCCAAATACAAAATTAAATTGTGCACAAATCATGGGGAGCTTCTCTAGTTTCTCTAGAACACTCCTTGATCATATCTTAATATCTTTTATTCATGTGGCATGTAGGATCATTGGTCTAGTTGGTTCAACTGGTATCTTTTGATAGCTTGCTTCAATTGGTATCTTTGAGTGCTTGATTGCTTGTTTCTCTATTTGTTATGTCTTTGTGGCATATCATTCTTTTGCAATCTTTGGGCCTCAATATAGTTTGTCTTCCTCCAAGTATTTACCGTTGGATATGTGTATTGCATTCCACTCTCTTGTTGAGATATACACAATTTACTAAGGAACACAAGTTATATTGGCCTTCGAAGCCTTTCTCCCATTTTGGCAATCGATGCCAATGGGGGAGAAGTTTCAGAGAGTTTTGTGGAGAAGTTTAGAGAGTCATCTCGTCTTGATTTGGTTTTGTTCCTAAGCTTTTGCATCTCATGCGCATACATTACTGTTGCATGGTATGGTGATGCATAATTCCTTATATAAACTCTCTTGAAAGTGATTGTCATCAATTACCAAAATGGGGGAGATTGAAAGAACATGCGGTGCCCCCATGTTTGGTTTTGGTTATTGATGACAATCTCTATGGACTAATGGTTGCCTTGAGTTATATTTGAAGGGTTTGTCCATAGGCTTTTCTTGGAGTCCATGTGTTGGTTTCAAGGAGAGTTTGTGATGACCAAGGTGCTATTAAGGAATTATCCAAAGGTTGGTCTTGTGAGTGTTGAGCTTATTGCAAGCATGTCTTGAAGAAGAAGAGTGTGTTATCATCATGTTTACCTTCAAGACATCATCCAAATGAAGAGAGTTGGAAATATTCAAGGTTGATCAATACTAAGTACAAAGAGTGTTTCAAGTTGATCAACACACAAAGAGTAGAAGATGTACCGAGAGGGATCAAGCGATCCCATGGTATGGTAAGCATTGTCAATTAAGTTTTGTGTACTAACCCATGGTCTTTGTGAGAGTTCTATGTGGGGTTAGGTTATCTTCCATGGGCTTGCGTCAAGAGGAAGATCACATACAACCCATGGAGGATGACATCAAATCAAAGTTGTGGTGTGCAAGTTCAAGGGATGCATCAAGGAGATCAAGTGCTTGAAGCTTGCCGTCCATTGTGGTGACAATGGACTTGTGAAGATATGCCGAAGAGTGGCTCACCCATAGTAGAGTATGGGGGAGCAATCTACTAGTCTTCACCGACCCAACACAATCAAGAAAGGTGGTCCAACTTGAGGAAGTCAAGATCGTCTACATCTAGCTCAAGTGGACTTTGTGCAAGGCAAAGGTTTTCCCTTGATATGTTCTCTATTTTACCGGTCTCATGGTGGTAGTTTGGAGACCGGGTTATAGGATCAATTGCCGTACTATCAAGGGGGGCTCTCAAGTGAGTAGCTTCATCATATCATTCGTAGAGAGCTCAAACCATTGCATGCTTGCATCATATTTCTTGGTCCTTGTTTGGTTTTATTCTTGTGAGATTTGGAGCTTATTGTCATCTTCTTGACAAGCTTGAGTTCATCGAAAACGGAGTTCACATGCTTCTTCTACTGCGTTTTCGGTGTTGGAGGTTTTACCGGTCTCTTTCGAGGAAGGGTTCTCACCATTTTCTTATGGGCCTTCACTCATTTGCTTCTTTTTTTATTTCTATCAAGATTGTATTAGGCCATGTCGTTAGCTTTCCAACAAACTTGGTTTCGTTGAATTCAGAGTCCGTTTGCAGAAGTTATGTCAGTTTTGGTGTCCCCAGAAGGGCTGTAGCGGTACTACCGCAAATTGGAGCGGTACTACCGCTTGGAGGGGATGTAATTTTTTACTTCCATGGCTACTTCCGCTCCGGACCAAAAACTCGTCACAACTCCAGCGGTGGTAGGTACGGATGTAATTTTTTAGTACTGCTCTCAAGCAGTAGTACCGCTACCCCTTAGCAGCATTACCGCTACCCCTAGCGGTAGTACCGTGAGGTCAAGCGGTACTACCGCTCCAGCGGTTCTTCTGGCCTTTTTGCCTCCTCGCTGTTGTGTTTCAAAGGGCTACTACCGCCCTAGCGGTAGTACCGCTCCTTGGAGCGGTAGTACCGCTCGGTGCGGGCTGTGAGCATAACGGTTGGATTTTTCCCCACCTATAAAAGGGGGTCTTCTTCCCCAATGAACCTCATCCTTTGAGCTCGTGTTCTTCCCCCATTGTTGACCTTCTCCGAGCTTGTTATCTCTCAATCCCTCCATGGATTCTTGCTAGTTTTGGGGGGAAAAGAGAGAGGAGATCTAGATCCACATTTCCACCAATCACTTTCTCCTCTAGGTGAGGGGAACCCCTTGGATCTAGATCTTGGAATTCTTGGTGTTCTCCTTCTTGTTCTTCCTCTCTTTTCCCTCCCTAGCATTAGTTGCTTTGGTGGGATTTGAGAGAGAAGGACTTGGGCACTCCGTGTGCCCTTGCCATTGCATTTGGTGCATCGGTTTGAGTTCTTCACGGTGATACGTGGAAGTGAAATTTGAGAAGCTTATTACTCTTGGGTGTTTGGGCACCCTAGATCTTGTTCCTCTTGGGTGCCTTGGCGCCCTAGACGGTTGGTGTTGTTCGGAGCTCAATCATTGTGATGTAAAGCTCCGGGCAAGCGTCGGGGTCTCTAATTAGGTTGTGGAGATTGCCCCAAGCAATTTGACGGGTACCGGTGACCGCCCCCAAAGGTTGCCAAAGTGTACGGGTTCGGTGACCGCCCCAAGGGTTGCCATTTGCACGGGTTCGGTGACCGCCCTCAAGGGTCCCTTAGTGGAATCACGACATCTTGCATTGTGCGAGGGCGTGAGGAGATTACGGTGGCCCTAGTGGCTTCTTGGGGAGCATTGTGCCTCCACACCGCTCCAAACGGAGATTAACATCCGCAAGGGTGTGAACTTCGGGATACATCATCGTCTCCGCGTGCCTCGGTTATCTCTTACCCGAGCCCTTTACTTATGCACTATACTTTGTGATAGCCATATTGTTTCTTGTCATATATCTTGCTATCACCTGGTTGTTTATCTTACTTAGCATAAGTTGTTGGTGCACATAGGTGAGCCTAGTTGTTGTAGGTTTTGTGCTTGACAAATTAACCGCTAGGTTTATTCCGCATTTGTTCGAGCCTAAACCGTAATTGTTTTAAAGCGCCTATTCACCCCCCCCCTCTAGGCGATCTTTCAGGGGGACTATTGGAATTATGCCCTAGAGGCAATAATAAAATGGTTATTATTATATTTCCTTGTTCATGATAATTGTCTAGTGTTCATGCTATAATTGTATTATCCGGAAATCGTAATGCATGTGTGGATACATAGACCACAACATGTCCCTAGTGAGCCCCTAGTTGACTAGCTCGTTGATCAATAGATGATTACGGTTTACTGACCATGGACATTGGATGTCATTGATAACGGGATCACATCATTAGGAGAATGATGTGATGGACAAGACCCAATCCTAAGCCTAGCACAAGATCGTGTAGTTCGTATGCTAAAGTTTTTCCAATGTCAAGTATTTGTTCCTTAGACCATGAGATTGTGCAACTCCCGAATGTCGTAGGAATACTTTGGGTGTGCCAAACGTCACAACGTAATTGGGTGGCTATAAAGGTACACTACGGGTGTCCCCGAAAGCATCTGTTGGGTTGGCACGAATCGAGATTGGGATTTGTCACTCCGTATGATGGAGAGGTATCTCTGGGCCCACTCGGTAAGACGTCATCGTAATGAGCTCTATGTGACTAAGGAGTTGGTCACAAGATGATGTCTTACGGAACGAGTAAAGATACTTGCTGATAACGAGATTGAACAAGGTATCGGTATACCGACGATCGAATCTCGGGCAAGTGCTATACTGGTAGACAAAGGGAATCGTATACGGGATTGATTGAATCCTTGACATCATGGTTCATCCGATGAGATCATCGTGAAACATGTGGGAGCCAATATGGGTATCCAGATCCCGCTGTTGGTTATTGGCCGGAGAGATGTCTCGGTCATGTCTGTATGATTCCCGAACCCGTAGGGTCTACACGCTTAAGGTTCGATGACACTAGGGTTATAGGGAATGTATATACGTGGTTACCGAATGTTGTTCGGAGTCCCGGATGAGATCCCGGACGTCACGAGGAGTTCCGAAATGGTCCGGAGGTAAAGATTTATATATGGGAAATCATCATACGGTCATCGGAAGTGTTCGGGGGTATGTCGGTATTGTACCGGGGCCACCGAAGGGGTTCCGCGGGTCCACCTGCCCCGGAGGGCCCTATGGGCTGTATGTGGAGAGGGACCAGCCCCTAAGTGGGCTGGGCGCCTCCCCCCTAGGGCCCATACGCCTAGGGTTGGGGGGACCCTAAAGGGGGCGCCCCCCCTTGGCTTGGGGGGCAAGCTACCCCCTCTGGCCACCGCCCCCTCCTCAGATTAGATCTGAGGGGGCCGCCCCCCATCTCCCTTGCCCCTATACATATGTGGGGGGGGGGGGGAGGGCAGCCGCACCCAAGTCCTGGCGCAGCCCTCCCCCTCTCCCAACTCCTCCTCCTCTCTCGTGGTGCTTGGCGAAGCCCTGCTGGATTGCCACGCTCCTCCATCACCACCACGCCGTCGTGCTGCTGCTGGACGGAGTCTTCCCCAACCTCTCCCTCTCTCCTTGCTGGACCAAGGCGCGGGAGATGTCACCGGGCTGCACGTGTGTTGAGCGCGGAGGCACCGTAGTTCGGTGCTTAGATCGGATTCGGCCGCGATCTGAATTGCTTCGTGTACGACTCCACCGACCGCGTTCTTGCAACGCTTCCGCGTCGCAATCTTCAAAGGTATGAAGATGCATTTTCCTGTCGTTGCTAGTAAACTCCATAGATAGATCTTGGTGATGCGTAGGATTATTTTTTTTTGATTTTCTACAACGATCCCCAACACCGTCGCCATCTTTGGCTTTGAGTACCGTGAAAAGTGTCTCTTTCGGAAGGAAGAGAACTCGAGTCATCCGACCGGTCCAGCACCGCGGTCGGGCCATCCGCCCGGACAAAGCAGGATCTCCCACCAGCATCAGCGCAGAGGAAGGAGAAGAACAGCAGCAGCAAATCATACCGACAAGGAAGAAGAAGGATCTTCGTCTCCCTGCATCCACCGCCCATCTGAGGACCCAAACGGCCAGTGCCGATGGATCTCCGGCCACCATAGCCCGCGACCTCGACGAGATCCGGGGATCCCCTACCCCGCTGGCTCCTAGACGAAGGCAACAACCTCGCCTGACCGCGAACGGAGCCCGAAAAAACTTATTCCGATGCGACACCACCGCAACGGCTTCGGCAGCATCTTCCTCAACCCTAACCCTACCACACATCCACCTAGCGAACAGACCCGAGGTTCCCCCTCCCTCCCGCCGCCGGAGCGGTCGACGGAGAGAGAGGGAACCGGCGGCGCACAAGGGAACCCTCGTCGCCTCCCTTGATCGTACTTTTCCGGGGCGAAACGGTTCTCACCACGTCACATTACCTCTTATATGAGGTAAATGGGTGAGTGGACACGAATAAAATCAGAGCTCGAATAAGGGTAGCTAGCAGCAAACAAGTGCCACAAGATAAACTTATGCTCCCAGCGAGAGACTTCGATCGTACTGTGTTAAAAAAAGATAAACTTATGCACCCATATGACAAATGACATTGCACGTTAGCAGTACACGCTGCATTCACATTTTCGGCTACAACATTACAAAGCATGTTTCTCACGGATGACTCTATATCTTCCTGCTGCTGCAGCAGCAGCTGCTTGTGTTTCTGCTCAAATTGGAATTTACAGTCAACTCTCAAAACTGTAACTTCGAAAAACTACAGCGTCCGATTTTACATCATCTCTAATACAGCTGCCTATCTAGTACGCAAGACAAGAGATCACACAAGAGCTTTGGGGGTCCAGAAGAGGCTGGACGGGCAGTGCTTGCTTTAATCCACGGTCCGGCTTTGGGCTCAGGCTTCAGAACTGCGCGGTCTGATCCGCGCTAGGATTTTGACGACCCTGCATTTTCTTCTTCAAAAGCGCTGGCAATCTCGCCGGTCATCAGTTCAGCACAAACCGACACGGAGCATGTCCTCCTCATACAGCTTTCGGCTGGACCTGTTCGAAGTCAAACACCTCGAACATCAAGCGCCGCACATCAGGTTTGCCGTAGACGCAGTACGAGAGCCCGTGTATCGCTTGCTGGACGGCGGTCGTGGAAGGATTTCTCAGCCGGCGGTTGTGTTCGAATCTGTCCTGTACAGTCTCCCCGTATATAATGTAGTGGTGGAGGTGCTTGTCCCGCAGGTACCGCCCGCAATACTTGTTCATCAACAACCTCCTATGCTTCTCTGACAGCCACCTGCCAGGTGCGTCGAGATGCTTCATGAGCAGCCTCTCTGCCAATACTAGATCCTGATCATAAGGGAGTTCAGACCTTCAGTATGACTATTGACCAAATGGAGGGCGGTCATATGCTGAAAACGTCACAAGATGGGCAACAAACCTGAATCTTCTGACCAACGTATTCCAGACGCTCAAAACAAAATCTTGGATGCTCAAACTTGTACTTCGAGGGATGCATGAAGCACAGCTGCAGTAAAAACCAATACAGATCATGTTGATTTATGTGCAGACAATAATGAAATATATCAACAGTTTGAGTTGCTGGACAACTAGGAGGGAGCAGATTTGATAAGATTAGCAAATAATGCACCACAAAACATGTTTTGCATGCAGAGAAATAAGTAAACATTAGAAAGGAAGACCATAAGGAGAGAAAAGACTAACGGTGTCAAAATACCTGGAGGCCAAGTCCAAGTTCTATATTCCTTGCTTCTGTAATTTCTGGAATTTTATCATTCGCGGGCAAGGGATATCCTAGAATGTTCATGACTTTGGGTCTATTATCAAAATCCCAAATGTTTCCTCTGAAACGATGCATGCCTGGTGGCACGCATGCTCGGAAAAGCCTAGGATGAGCAAAAAGGGCATCCGCTGGTGGCTGCAGTACACGCAACATTAACTAGATAAGAAAGAAGGGACAGTGAAGATTTGGGACAAACGGTAGGAAGGGTCAATACCCGGTAGGCAGCAACATCTTGCCATGCGAGTTGTCTCTTTTCAAACTCCACTGAAACATAATCAACGTCTTCTAGTTGACGCCGCAGTTTTGGCTGACAGCTCTCTTCTTCAGGGTCCATCCCGAACGCCTCAAAGAGGACACGATAGACTTCAGGCATTCCAAAGCACAGATATATAGCTCCAAATAATGCCCAGAACACAGCCCTGAAGCACAAACATAAAGTTTAATGAAGACTGTCTCATATATGTATTCCAAATTGCCAGTTGACAGGACAAATAGCTCTAACAAACCAAACAATCAAGAGAAAACTCCCAAATGAGTTAGTGTTATCATGAATTTATGAAGTTAGGTTATGTGCTCCATATTCTTATGCAAAGAAAATTTCCAGGGCAAGTTAGTTAGCGCATAAAAGGGACACACAGCAGTACAAAATGAAGGAGATTGAAGAATGCAATTCGGTACAAGTGTACAACATCTAACAGGATTATGTAATGGCAACTTGACTATTAACAAGGCTGTAGAACATCTAACATCGGAGACAACTTCACTGAGAAAGCCACAGAACATACATTGATACATATAACATTGGACTAAACAGTGGCCAAAAGT
Organism: Secale cereale; assembly: GCA_902687465.1. Classification (NCBI taxonomy): domain Eukaryota; kingdom Viridiplantae; phylum Streptophyta; class Magnoliopsida; order Poales; family Poaceae; genus Secale; species Secale cereale. The sequence continues at coordinate 780,750,624 of LR738711.1, forward strand.
AAGCTAAAAATATTTACTTTTACCATTAATTAATGTTATACCAGCACATGCAAGTTTACCAAATATGTTGAATGTGTCAAGAAGGTAACGAATAGTTAAATGGAACCCTACCAAACTACTCCTAGCACCAAATCACCCATACATTTCCCATAAAATGGAACTACCACAGAAGAGTAATTACATAATGCAGATCAAACTCATGCAAAAAAACATTGATTGATATCGAACCCACGGGCCGACATTTAGGTATTAAACAGGTATCCAGCTAGCGTAATTTCTGATGCTAACTAGATGTAGCATGTTAATTGCAAATGTGCCATGGACGATTCCACTCTTTCACTCAGAACATACTAGTGACTGATTGATTGCCTTATCCTAGTGCATGATCCCAGACTAGAATAATCTCTACAATTCAAGTCGCACATTTTCAGTTAATAATCAAAGACTTACTTCGTGGGCACATATAGGTGTTAAACTCATAGGCAGCTATCTTTGTTACCGGATTTCTAAGGTGCTAACTAGATGTATGCTATGCTAACTGCAAATGTGCCATGGACGATTTCACTCTTTCACTCTGAACAGAATGGTGACTGATTGCTTGCGTTATCCTAACGCATGATCCCAGACTAGAATTTAATCTCTACAATTCAGGTCGCACATTTTCAGTTAATAATCGAAGACTTGCTTCGTGGGCACATTTAGGTGTTAAACTCGTAGGCAGCTATCTTCGTTACCGAATTTATAAGGTGCTAACTAGATGTATGCTATGCTAATTGCAAATGTGCCATGGATGATTTCACTCTCACACTCTGAACAGAATGGTGACTGATTGCTCGCATTGTCCTAATGCATGATCCCAGACCAGAATTATACCTCTACTACAAATCAAATCGCACATTTCCAGTCAGTAATTGAAGACTTACTTCGTGGGCGGTTCCCTGTCCTTCCGTATCATCTTATCCAAATCGTCGTAGGGAAACACCAAATTATGCAGGCTCGCCGCCTTGATCCATTTGGGCAGCATCTTCTTCCCGATGAGCGCGAAGACCCGCTCCCGCATCGGCCCAGGGGACTCCCTGGGGTACCTCTGCAGGAAGAACTCGCAGAAGGCGAGCTCCAGCACGAACTGGCCCAGGAACCACAGCCTGGAGTGGCCGTTCCGCACGTGGCGCGTCCGCGTGCGCTCGGAGGAGGGGTCCAGGTGCTGGAAGACGAGGTAGAGGAGGACGTCGAAGTGGCGCGCGGGGCAATCGTCGCCCTCGCCGAGCGTCTCGGAGGGGGCGAGCGGGTAGCCGAGCGCCTGCTTGGCCTCAAGGAGGTACTCGTCCATCCAGGTCCGGTCGGCGGCGGAGAGCGGCGCCGAGGGGAGGCATGAGGAGAGGAGCGGCAGCGACTTGAGCGACAGCTGCGGGCTGTTGAGGAAGCGCTGGGTGAGGCGCTCGTCGTCGAGCGGCGGCTTGAGGATGAACCGCCGCGGAGGGTGCTTCTTCTTGGGCGATACGGCCTTCTTCCGCTGCGCGAGCTCCCGGAGGAGCCGGCTCGGGCTGTTCGCCGGCTCGGACGGGGAGGCCTGCGGGGGCGGAGGGGTCTGGTCCGCGGCCACGGCGAGCACGCGGACCCGGCGCCGCGTGGCGGGGAGGTGGAGGGGGAGGGGGGCGAAGGCGAGCGCCTGGAACGCCATGGCGGCCGGTGCCATGGTGGTGGCCGCTGGGTTTTTGCGGGTTTGGGTTGGGGGCTGGAGGAAGGGGGAGGGAAGGAGGAAGAGGATAAGCGTAGAACGATAGGAAAGGGATCCATCGCGAGCCGTCCATTTCGCGTTGGACGGCTCAGATCTGCTGGATCCGAGCCAAATGGGAGGAAATATCTTCGGATATCTACCCGCCTTCGAAATGACATGGCAACCCACGTGAGGCAGTGACAGTTCGCCGGCTCCGTCCCGAGATAAAAGGTAAAGTCTCCGCCGACCGCCGCCGATCCCTCGCCGGCAGTCCGGCAGTCGGGCGACACCAGCTCACCACCGGCCCGCGCGCCGCCCGTCCATGGCGAACCCGAGGAGGGCCATCGCGCTGCAGATCAACACCCAGACCCCGCCATTCCCCGCCGCCGGCGCGCCCTCGTCCTCCTCGCTGCCCTCGTCGCTCCTCCACTTCCTGAAGCGGCCGGCGTCGTTTCCGTTCCTACTCTCCATCTTCGTCCTCCTCACCTGGATCTCCCTCCACTTCCACCAACCCACCCCCTCCGCCTCCCTTCAGCGCCCCACCGTCGTCCACGACCCTCAGGCCAATCTCGTCCGCTACCCCGCCGCCCTCCATCCCACCCCCATCGCCGCCGACGAGCGCGGATGGCTACTCGACCCTGTCGCCGCAGCCCGCGAGGCCGGCCTCCCAAGTGAGCTCCCCCCCTTGCCTCGCGAATTCTACGTTTTCAGTTATGCTCTCTGTTGTTAGCTCGCTGCAAAAAGTTGTTTTAATAGAATAGTTGGAATGTGGCAGTGATGATGTAAAATGTATATTACACTGTGTCATCAATTGCAGAAGTAAGGTCTGCCTAGTTCATACTTGTAGTAGATACTCCAACTCTTGCTCAGTTTGAAGTTTATAGGTGAAAAGAAGAACAGAGTGATGTTCTGAACTGTGTCACTGGTGGAAATGCAGCACAAACATGCTATCCTTTTAGGATGTAACACCTTTCAGAGTGGCACTTGGTTTGCACCTTTCAAATTAATCTTAGTGGCAGTCTTACTTAGAGATTGTTAAGCTGGGTGGGTGTGCTATATCAACCAGTATAGGCAACTTGGCTGAGCTGGGCATATGCCGCTTTCGTCTGTTGTTAGCTCGCTGCAATAAGTTGTTTTAATAACAGAGTTGGAATGTGGCAGGGATGATGTCGAATAAATAACACCGTGTCATCAATTGCAGAAACCAGGCCTGCCTAGTTCATATTTGTAGTAGATACTCCAACTCTTCCTCGGTTTGAAGTTTTATAGTGAGAAAAGAACAAAGTGATGTTCTGAACATGACAGTGGTGGAAGTGCGGCACGAACATGCTGTCACGCGTGGCTAACACTTTTTGGAGCGGCACTTGGTTTCCACTTTTCAAAATAATCTTGTTACCTCAGTGGTAGTCTTAGATGGAGATTGTTAAGTGGGTTTGCTATGTCAATTAGGCACCTGGGTTGAACTGGGCATTTACCACGTCCGTTGGCAGCATTGTTTGTGTGAGTTTGATACAAGGTGCCTCTGTGTTCACCCCTTGACATATCGCCCAACAAACTGTGATCACTGAGATGTTTTGGTGGTTGGATCGTTCCACTTGCTTTCCATCTACATATATTAGGCAGATAGATGGGTGGCTTTCTTTCACAAGCAACCAATGAACAAGACTTGTATTCAGAATTGTCAGTTCCATCTATCTGTTTATTTGTTTTCCTCAAATGCCCCTATTTATCATACTGATATGTATCCTTACGGCCGAAAGGAGAAAAAAGTAGCAAAAGAGAACATTTGCAACATGGGGGTAGCAACCGATTGATTTTTAGCTAACCAAGTTGGAGAATATTCTGCTACACAAATATTTCCCTTCTTTTGTACTTTATTTTACCTTTGTTGGTTCTATCAATAGATGCCCATCTTACCGGGAAACAAGAGGACTTTCCATGCATCACTACTGTTTCCCACTACTTACTGGGAGTAGTTACTACTGTGTTGAACTTGAGACTTCTGTCAGAGTGTATGGTTGGTAGCCAGAATGAATTTGCTCTATGGTTCGGTTGCTGCTGTGTTGAACTTGAGGCCCTTCATCACTGTGTTCTATTGCAACTTTGTCTTGTTCAACTTGACTCTAAATTCGTGTCGACGTGCTCAAAGTATAGTATTATTCAGATGCTGTAGTCCATGAGTGTCTCTACTCTCAATTGATGGTGTTCTAAAGATTTGTGTAGACATTGAAAATCTCTATGGTCTTCTACATATGAGGCGAAAATTAGGCATGGATTACTAGTCTACAACATATGGGACCTTGTCATTTTATAAAGCACGTCCAATTCTCTTCACCCAAATGAAATTTCAACCACTGTCACTTTGTAGCTGCAGAACTCCAAGTTTTTTTTTCTTGGGGTTTATTCTGGAACAATATGTACATGAGAAGAAGTCGTAGATACAGAAACATCGATTCCATACTTATTTGTATGAATTTGTGGAATGATATATGCACTTGGATGTGATTGCCTGGAATTTTGTTCTACAGCTTAGGGAGGACTGTTTTGAATAGAGCATAAACTGTTTTTTCAGGTATCTCGACTGGACATTAATTATCTAATGTTCAATTTGTGGCAGATGGGGCACTGGTCTGCCTTTCGCTACACGTAGGACTGATCCAGCCAGGCGGTTTGCGTGGCAACCATCGTCACCATACATGCAATGAAACATTTGTCATCTGGGGCGCAAAAACAAAATTCAGGGTAATGATTTTCTCTTCTTCATTCATTCCATGATGATCACATCTTCTATTGTTGATTGGTTGTTTTTCCGTGATCAACAGTTAGAAAATCCTGATGTAAAAGATAAAGGATACGGAGAAGCCATAATTGCTGCCGACGAGGTAGCCATTGTCGCAAGCGCAAGATCAACCGCACACGCATTGATCAATATGGATGTGCGACCGACCTTCTTTTTGGGATGTCAAGATACACCAATAAATCCCAACAGTTCAAATACTGACTACAAGGTTTGGGAAGATCTCTAACTCCACATTGCTCCTATGGTCTGACGGTGAGCAATCTTTCAAGGATAATATGATATGATGTGGCGAAACTGAGAGTAGCATTGAGCCTTCAGAATTCACCTCGGTGAAGATTTTAAGGTAGATGCTTGTGTATATTTGAGGCGACACTTCCAGTTGGCTCTCCTGGTTCTTTTGTCTGTTTTTTTTCTTTTCCTTTTTGGTGGCAAGGTGTTATTCTTGTTACTACTCCCTCCGTCCAAAAATACTTGTCATCAAAATGGACAAAAAGGGATGTATCTAGAACTAAAATACAACTAGATACATCTCCTTTTATTCATTTTGATGACAAGTATTTCCGGACGGAGGGAGTACTTGTTTTTGTTTTTGTTTTCTTTTCTCTTGCACATAGTCACTGGTCATGGGCCATGTACTCCTTTGTTCAAGTTAGATATACCGCTTTAAAGTGATCTACTACCTTCTTTGCTTCAATATTCTCAGGAAAATTTCTTCTCTCTAGGCGCGGAGCTGTTTGCTGATAGACGAATTGAGTAATACAGTACTAATTTGCAGAGGTCATTTCATGCCTCCTTGTATTGATGAATTGCAACATCAGAAATGACCCCTTTGTGTAGATGAATTGCAAAATCATTCCTGATTCTTCGCTATACTTCACCTGGTGAAAAGGGCCACGTATTCAGGACACATTGATGTGTTTTCGAGCTTGTTCTGTGACTTGTGCCTGGCTTTGGCTCACACCTCTTTGCTTCTCTTCTCGACTGTTAGCCATCAACATCATCTTACGGTATGTCGGAATTCGTTTTCGCCCACGGTTCTTACGTGCCACAGATTTGCAACGGCATGTGGCAATCTTCATCGCCGATATTTGCAGCAAGATAAGATGAGGTATTTTAAGTAGGATATGCAGTTTTTTTTTTTTTTTTTGCGGTAGCAGGGCATACAACTTCATCCAAAAAGATACTGATATCGCCCAGCTCGACAAGTGTCATCAGGAGAACGTATACACCAAATCCACCAAATCCCTGATCCAAAAATAAAATAACATATGGTCATCAAGCAGCCCCGTCAAGCTTAGAGAATTCTTCGATCTTGATTGTAATTTTCTTTCTTAGTTTGTTTGTGCAAAGTCTAGCGTTTTGTTATTTTTTCAGTCTTGTCAGGTGGGGATTGTACTATGATCCTTAGAGCATGTCCACTC
>LR738711.1:780758105-780775540 GCA_902687465.1 Secale cereale
CATCCGCATTAGGTGATCTCGCTCGAACGCCCGGCCCGATCGATCCGGCCCGGAACCGCGGATCCTGCCCCCGCCAGGCGTGGTCTGATCTGCGCCATGCGATGCGCGGCTGGATGCCCAGATCCGATGGCGTGCCGGGGCCGTGGCGATTTTGATTTCGCGCGCCGATTTGGTTGTTTTGGAGGCGCCTGCGCGGTGGTGATTTCATCGATCTGTTCCGTGGTTTAGGTCATATTCTCGTTAGAGGCGTGCAATTTGTCTGCGGGGAGGGGGGTTACGGATTGTGGTGTGCGTTTTGTGCTTCTAGGCTTGTGGTTATTTGACCCGGCGTAGCGTTTGGGCGGCCTGTGAAATGATCTCAGGAACAAGGATGGGGTAAATATGCGCACCAATTTGCTGTTTGGATACCTGTCGTCATATCATAATAGGCGAGCATGTAGCTGTGAACTGAATTGCAGAATTTAACAATAAATGTGTTTTGGGGGAAGGGCATCACCACATGCTGTTGGTTGTTGAACCAGAGTACCAGACCTGGTAATTACATCCTTTTTTATCTTCAGTGAACCATACTAATCCTGAAAGAATAGTATTTCAAGGCAGTGACCTAGTGGTTGAAGTCGGTGTTGTCACTTGGCTTGCTTACCATGCTTCCATTTCATTCGCACCAGATTCCTTAGATACGTCTGAGACCAAGAAATATCTGCTGTAAGCCCTGGCCATTCAGTTTAGCATCGACAACGTGGGTGTAATGTGGGCTGTTATGTTAGTTACTTTCTATGGAATCTTATTGTACCATAGTATAAACATATGGAAACAACTTGAGAATAAAGTGGCCATTGAGGAGTATTGTAAAAAAAGAAGTGGTCATGGAGGAGAATCTAGGCCTGTTCAGAGTTGGTGGTCCACATTGGCTTAGAATATAATCGAACACTTGAAGAATGCTGGACCATTCAATAATTCAATTGATGCCCTTGACGTTTAATTAATCCCCCAATCCTGAATATGAAACTGTCAATTGTTTGACCAGAATTCTTTAGGTAGTTTGGATGTGAAATGTGATGAATTAGATCTGTGGCTACGTTGAACTGGGTGTTTCTTCTGCCTCCAGGGGAGGATGTAGGGTTTTTACTAGCGCACGTGCATTATATCTGCGTACTTGAATTCAATTATATGTTGGGTGATGCCCTGTATAAATTGTTAGATAGCTTCTTTTTTGCTATTTGACTTGAAAATAAACTGAATGAGTTTTCATACTGACGACTTAACATGAATTTGATCAGTGGCGGAGGCAGGGGCCAAGGCCCCCCCCCCCCCCTATGCTCTCTCAAACACAACTATATGTGCTCCTAATCCTCCATTTGTCAAACACAATTAGCAAGATTTAGTTGATTTGGCCCCGTCTAACATTATAGCAATCTATTTGGCCCCCTCTATATTAAGTTTCTGGCTCCGCCACTGAATTTGATCATGACCATAAATAAGTCTAATCATTCTGTTGGTTGACGCACTGTACTGTGAAAGATGCAAGGACAGAGGGACAACACAATAAACACCTGCATCCTAATTTATCTGCTGCCACCTGCCATATATCCCATTTTGTGTCTGGAAGGTGTTATTTATGTAGAAATAAGCTGTTTACAAAATATTGCCCAAAATCCGTTGAATGCTTTACTCATATTATTGAACCAAAGTATTGATAATTTATGCTATTTATTATGTAAGGTAATGCTTATGTCCTCTTTATTTCTGCTTGAAGTTACTGTGCTTTATAGCTGATTGTTTTCTCTAGTGGGATATTTTTGTTAAAACCAGAGTATGTTTGATCACTTAACCCAGCTTGGGTGTTCTGTGACCATCGAAAGTGCACTTTCAGGTGTTAGTTGGTTTTATGTCCCCTGAATAAAAATGGTTATCCTGATGAGATGATTTCTTTTACTTGTCTCGTAGTCCAAATCTTCACACCTTCTGCTATACATTTGTGGTCACTACATTTTTAAGTTTTACTTGACAGCACATTGCACATATTCTGGTTTATAGCTGCCTTACCATGAACTGGTCTAATATCTCAGGCAGCATCACCACCAAGGAGCTTGGAACCGTGATGCGCTCCCTTGGCCAGAACCCTACCGAGGCGGAGCTGCAGGACATGATCAACGAGGTGGATGCGGACGGCAACGGCACCATCGACTTCCCAGAGTTCCTGAACCTGATGGCCCGCAAGATGAAGGACACCGACTCAGAGGAGGAGCTCAAGGAGGCGTTCCGCGTGTTCGACAAGGACCAGAACGGTTTCATCTCTGCAGCGGAGCTCCGCCAGGTGATGACCAACCTCGGGGAGAAGCTGTCCGAGGAGGAGGTGGAGGAGATGGTCCGCGAGGCCGACGTGGACGGCGACGGCCAGATCAACTACGACGAGTTCGTCAAGGTCATGATGGCCAAGTGAGGAACAACCCCCTCTGAAATAACCCTTTATATTTTTGCCGAATAACGAACCATCTGGCTTCATAACAACAATTTTTACCTTATTATTACGTGCACGCTGCTGGTACTGACACTTGTTGGCTAGGTGTAGTCACTGAGAGGAGAAGGGCCAGATACTATTTTTTTGTTCTCTTGGTCACGGACTTCTCCTGTACTCGCTGGATTTGGTGTTTTCCTGGGTTGCTTCTTCGTTTGTGTTTGTCGTTCGGATTGTTGAAAGTTATCACTAATTTTGCACCACACGTGCGTTCCATCTCGCTATCTTGACTCTCGTTTTCGTTTGGTGTAATGATGGAGATCATATCACGCACGTAAAGTAGAATTTTCGAACTGCGTTATATAGGTGCGGCCTAGGTTCGTACGTGACGTAACAATCACCTGTGGAGCCTCTATCTTGCTACGTCGTGGAGACTCTTCCTCGAGTCGTGCGTGCCACAGAATTTGCAGCGTAGGCCGTTGTCACGTACGAATGTGATGCCTGGTCGGTTGTCTCGGCCAGGCAGCTCGATTTGACTTCAGGCAACGTGGCTGGAACTCGTCGAGACGTGCCAAATGAAGCGGTGGCGGCTTCTCGAGACGGTCCGTATTCTAGCTAGAAGATGAAGATGGATGAACGTGACGCCATTGTCTCGGTCCATGGATGTACACATGCAGTCGTGCAGAGATATCATGCGCCGACATGGCCAGTGGACATGGTTTCCTGGTGGAATAACCGGTCGGGAGGTGGCCATTGCTCGAGAATATATGCCATCCAAACCCTTTTCGGCCGGCTAGAACATGCTGAACGCAGCTTTTTATTTGCTTACTTATTTATCTTGCGCTCGTTCGAATAAAGCGAAAGGTCGTGGCGGCGAAAAAGCTCAAGATAGGGATTTATTCGTACGGATCTTATTCGTTTTCTCGGTTTGCATTCCGGGCTTTTGCAGCCCTCAATGAACGGACGTGAGCTCTTCTGCAGATTATTTGAAAAGAAAAAAGGAAAGGGACGAAGCTTATGCATATATGACCATGTTTGTGCAGGAGAAGGGAGAAGAGGATAGAGGAGAGGAGAGCGCCGTCGGCCAAGAAGAGCGCGGCAGGGGCGTCCGGTGGAAAGAGTGGCAGCAAATGCATAATCCTCTAGCTGGAACCATCGAGCGTGCATGGTGTGTGTGTGTGTGTGTGTGTGTGTGTGTGTGTGTGTGTGTGTGTGTGTGTGTGGGTGGTGCGCTCGGAGCGCTGGTCCCCGACCGACGCATCTGAGCTGTTGTATGTACCAATGTATGTGTATCCCGGTGTATGATGGCCATTGTAGCCTCGTCGGGCCAACGTGGTCGGCCCACGACTGTAACCGTTCTCAAGGTAAACGAATAAACGTGCCCTCTATCTTGCAGAAAAAGAAGAAGTGTAGAGGGAGCTGCTACGCCCGGTGGATCAGCGCACTGACAGCAGCCGGATCTAACAACCGCGTGGCGCGTGACCACCTCCTTGCTTTTTTAACAACCGCTCAGTTTCGAAAACACATTCCCCTGCCCGTCGTACTGACACAGCTGCGCCCAGCGCAGCGCCAACTCCATCACCGCAAAATCGCTGCCGTCGACGCGCGGGGGGAACTAGTCCTTCAGCGCAAAATCCTGCCATGCCTTCGGGCAAAAAATTCAATTCCAATGCATATAGTCAATGCTACCTCGTGATGCAACAATTGTGCTAGAGGCCGTAGCATCCGAGGATTTATGGATTTGGCATTGCTTTTTTGGTATGCCGGGCACTCTCAATGACATCAATGTGTTGCAACAGTCTCATTTGTTTGCTAGGCTTGCTAGTGGTGATGCTCCTGCTTGCAACCACACTATCAATGAACATGAATACACAAAAGGGTACTATTTGGCAGATGGTATATACCCTCCTTGGTGCACAGTTGTGAAGAGCATCAAAGAACCCAAAACTAAAAAACAATGAGAATTTACAAGGGTGCAAGAGGCAGCCCAGAAAGACATTGAAAAAGCATTCGGGGTTTTGCAATATAGGTTTGCCATTGTTCGTGGGCCTGCTCGTTTTTGGGACAAGCGGACCTTGAAAAACATCATGACATGTTGTGTTATCCTTCAGAATATGATTCTCGAAGATGAGAGAGGCATGAACTTGGAGTTCTTCTACGACAATGTGGGTAGCCGTGTGAAACCAGCTAGAGACCCTAACCGCATTAGAGCTTTTCTTCAGACATACAAGCAGATTGAAAATGCAAACATCCACTTTCAGCTTCAGGAGGATCTCATTGAGCATCATTGACAAATGGCTGGACAGTAACAAACTCATTTTTCTATTCATTTTTATTTAATTCATGTGTTATTTGTTTTCGGGACAAGTTTTATATTGCATTATTTAGTTTACTTCGGTGATTTGAATAATTATTTGTAATGGGAGAGAATTTTCATGGCATTACCCATACAACGGTGTTAGGATAATTGATAAAGAAAATTTAGCGTTGTGCTGCAAATGTTTTTATTCATAATCGAAGTACCACATACATGCTTAGAGATAACATTGGCACGGTCTTCAAGCAAAAGTCAGACTTTGGATACACAATGGATCCATCAGGAACAACTTATGAAATAAGTCATGCAATTTCAGCAAGGAAAATATGAGGGTGTGGCCGACGGGCTGAGCAACAATTCCTCGAGATTTCCACGAACATGGATTTCCACAATTGAGTGAACAAGGAGATACCATTAGTCAGATCAAATGATATAATGATGTATGTTTGGGGAAAACATACACAATTAAACATTGGTTGGAAGGTGCACCCGAGATATGGGCTTAGGTAGCCTGATCAATTGCTAGAATGGTGATTTAATAACCGATAGTCTAAGAATGAATTGTCGATAATTAACTTCAAAGCAATAGGGTTGCTAGAAGTATAGAATCCAAATGGCGCCGTTCACTTGTTGGTATCCCGGTTAGAATCAACACGGGGACCGATAAAGAATGGCGATGATGAGAAGTATCACTATACTAAGAATTCTTTAAGAGGTGGAGCAATTCTCACCACATCCTTGACATAAAAGATGACAATACTCCAAGGTAGAACATAATACAAGTTGGATGGCAAGTTGCGTCCATAACATGAACAAGTTTGTTCTGAAGGGAAGGTAAGGATGTTGTCGATGGTAACTCAATTTACCAAGGAATGAGGATGTCACTTATCATCAATAATTCGATGGATATCCTGGAAGGGGTCAAAAGGTTGATGATGATCATGACATATTCTTCCGAGATGCTCCACGAAGAAGCAACCGAATAACGAATACAACAAGCAAAATGATTGATGCAGCGAAAGATTATTGGAACCACAGACACGACACCAACTCGGAATCAAGCTTGTTATTCGAGGTGAAACGATAAGACAAGGAACATCGATGTAAGCTTAGCTCATTGTCAAAAGTCGTGCTCCGGTGAGGGAGTCCTGGATTAAGGGGTCCTCAGGTGGCCGGATCGCTCATTATGGGTCGGACTGATGGGCCGCGAAGATTATTGATGAAAACTATCTCCCGTATCCGGATAGGGCTCCCATATGTGTAAAATAGCAAGTTTAGAGTCCGGGTGTAGTATTTTCCTTCCTCTGCAAGGTGATCATGTACAAACCCTAGGTCCCTCCGGTGCATATATAAACCGGAGGATTTAGTCCGTAGAGACAGAAGAATCATAGCAATCACATAGGCTAGACTTTTAGAGTTTAGCCATTACGATCTCGAGGTAGATCCACTCTTGTAACCCCATATTCATCAAGATCAATCAAGCAGGAAGTAGGGTATTACCTCGATCAAGAGGGCCCGAACCTGGGTAAACATCGTGTCCCCAGTCTCGTGTTACCATCGATCCTCAGACGCATAGTTCGGGACCCCCTACCCGAGATCTGCCGGTTTTGACACCGACGTTGGTGCTTTCATTGAGAGTTACACTGTGTCATCGACTGAAGGATTAATGGCTCGCTTCGTCATAAACGACGGCACCACCGCCAAGGGATTTTTCTCCCCGGACAACTTTTTGTGTTCAGTGGCTTCGTGCTTTGTGCCAACACTGAAGGCCACCTCGAGCAGGTTGACAGCTACGCCCCTGGTCATCAGATCAGATTTGGAAGCCTAAACTACGTCGCTGATGTCCGCGGAGATTTGTTCTTCGACGAATTCGCACCCATGGCAGCTGCTCCCTGCCACCACAATGAACACGACCTAGATCTGTCATCAGACACCATCCAGGGGACAACACCTGCAGCAGCTCTGGCCTTAGATCCGGAGCAGATCGCTCCATCCGAGGACGGGAATATCAACCCCGCAATGGAGACCGTAGACTTAGCGGCGCTTGAGTCGCACACAGACCCGACCTTGAGCGGGATTCCCTCCGCCGGAGCTCCGGACATGTCTCCGACTACAAGTTCCGAACTTTCAGGATCTGCATCCTTCAGGCTCGATCAAGCGGTGGTTACCGAACTCAGCCTTGCAGACATCCGAACACATGTCCAACACTCACTCTTAGACGAAGCGCTGGACTTACTAAAATCTCTCTCCCTAACAGAGACTTCCCAGCCGAATTATGCCCAGTTCAAACTGGAGGCCGAGGACAGGGAATTTTGCTTCCCACCCACCACCCACTTGGTAGCCACGGTCGAGGACTTAACCGATCTATTAGATTACGCTTCCGAAGACATCGATGGGATGGACCACGATGCCGAAGCCAATCTAAGTACAAACCCGCCCGCAATCGGGCGATGGACGGCTACTTCTACATACGATGTATACATGGTGGACACACCCAACGAGAAGGAGGGCGACGGCGATACCAATCCAGAACAGGACAAGCCTGTTCGATGAACCTCCCAAACGTCGGCATCAGAAGCGTCGATCTCGATCCCGTAAAGGGAAAGAGTATAACACTGTCACTGAAGATGATCATGATCCGGAACAAGCCGATGACCCCGTGGAGCCAACGGTAGAGCAGGACAATCAGGAGGATGACGAACACAACCCAGAACCGCTGGCCGATCACAGCGACGCGGATGAAAACAATTATCAACCTTTCTACGAAGAGGACATCAGCTCGGGAGACGAAAAATTCATCATCCCAGAAGAACTGCTCAAACATAAACGTTTTCAACAACAGCTCATTGCCACCGCAAGGAGCCTGAAGAAGCAGCAGCATCGACTTAGAGCTGAATAGGATAGGCTTGTTGGGGAACGTAGTATTTTCAAAATTTTCCTACGATCACGCAAGATCTATCTACTAGATGCATAGCAACGAGAGAGGAGAGTGTGTCTACATACCCTCGTAGACTGAAGGCGGAAGCGTTTATCAACGCGGTTGATGTAGTCGTGCACCTTCACGATCCGTCCCGATCTAGTACCGAACGTACGACACCTCCGCGTTCAGCACACGTTCAGCTCGATGAGGTCCTCGCCTTCTTGATCCAACAAGATGGGCGAAGTAGTAGATGAGTTCCGGCAGCACGACGGCGTGGTGACGGTTGTTGATTTAGAACAATCTCTGCAGGGCTTCGCCAAGCACTACAGAAACTAGACGGATGATAAACTAGAGGGTCGGGGTAACCAGCACACGGCTTGGTGTATCTTGATGTGTCTTGGGTGCTAGCCCTACCCCTCTATTTATATGTTGAGCCTTGGGGTCGAAACTTGGAGTAAAAGCCTTCACAAAGTCGGTTTCACCCGAAAGGCAAGAGTCCTTCTCGGACTCCAGGGCCAGACGCCAGGGACCCTGGCGTTTGGCCTCTGGACTCCGCAAAACTTCCTTTTGCGCCTTCCAAAAACCTTGTGTGCTTTCCCTTTAGGCCCAAATAAAGTGTTCTCGTACCCAAACACTTCGGGAAACATCCGGAACCCCTTCCGGTGAATTCTGGAACCCTTCCGGAGGTCAAACACTATTATCCCATATATTAATCTTTATCTCCGGACCATTCCGGAGTTCCTCGTCATGTCCGTGATCACATCCGGGACTCCGAACAACATTCGTTCACCAACATACATAACTCATTAAATATGCCCATATTGGCTCCTACATATTCTACGAAGATCTTTATCGGTCGAACCGCATAACAACATACGTTGTTCCCTTTGTCATCAGTATGTTACTTGCCCGAGATTCGATCGTCGGTATCTCAATACCTAGTTCAATCTCGTTACCGGCAAGTCTCTTTAATCGTTCCGTAATACATCATCTCGTGACTAACTCATTAGTCATTTGCTTGCAAGGCTTATTATGATGTGCATTACCGAGAGGGCCCAGAGATACCTCTCCGACACTCGGAGTGACAAATCCCAATCTTGATCTATGCCAACACCACAAACACCATCGGAGACACCTGTAGAGCATCTTTATAATCACCCAGTTATGTTGTGATGTTCGATAGCACACAAGGTGTTCCTCCGGTATTCGGGAGTTGCATAATCTCATAGTCATAGGAACATGTATAAGTCATGAAAAAAGCAATAGCAATAAAACTAAACGATCAAGTTGCTAAGCTAACGGATGGGTCTTGTCCATCACATCATTCTCCTAATGATGTGATCCCGTTGATCAAATGACAACTCATGTCTATGGCTAGGAAACATAACCATCTTTGATCAATGAGCTAGTCTAGTAGAGGCATACTAGGGACATACTGTTTTGTCTATGTATTCACACATGTACTAAGTTTCCGGTTAATACAATTCTAGCTTGAATAAAAGACATTTATCATGATATAAGGAAATAAATAATAACTTTATTATTGCCTCTAGGGCATATTTCCTTCAGTCTCCCACTTGCACTAGAGTCAATAATCTAGAACACATCACCATGTGATTAACACTAATAGTTCACATCACCATGTGACTAACACCCATAGTTCTCATCGCCATGCGACCAAAACCCAAAGGATTTACTAGAGTCAATAATCTAGTTCACATCGCCATGTGATTAACACCCAAATAGTACTAAGGTGTGATCATGTTTTGCTTCGTGAGAGAAGTTTAGTCAGCAGGTCTGTTACATTCAGATCTGTATGTATTTTGCAAATTTCTATGTCTACAATGCTCTGCATGGAGCTCCTCTAGCTAATTGCTCCCACTTTTAATACGCATCCAGATTGATACTTAGAGTCATTTGGATTAGTGTCAAAGCTTGCATCGGCGTAACTCTTTACGACGAACTCTTTATCACCTCCATAATCGAGAAACATTTCCCTAGTCATCCAGTGATCTACTCCTAGATCACTATAGTACCTCCTTGCCAAACTCATGGCAAGGTACACAACATGTTTGGTACACAACATGGCATACTTTATAGAACCTATGGCTGAGGCATAGGGAATGACATTCATTCTTTCTCTATCTTCTGGTCGGGTTTTGAGTCTTACTCAACTTCATACCTTTTAATTCAGGTAAGAACTCCTTCTCCGACTGATCCATTTTGAACTACTTCAAAATTTGTCAAGGTATGTACTTATTGAAAAACCTTATCAAGCATCTCGATCTATCTATATAGATCTTGATGCTCAATATGTAAGCAGCTTCACCAAGGTCTTTCTTTGAAAAACTCCTTTCAAACACTCCTTTATGCTTTCTAGAAAATTCTACATCATTTCCGATCAACAATATGTCATTCACATATACTTATCAAAAAATGTTGTAGTGCTCCCACTCACTTTCTTGTAAATACAGGCTTCACCGCAAGTCTGTATAAAACTATATGCTTTGATCAACTTATCAAAGCGTATATTCCAACTCTGAGATGCTTGCACCAGTCCATAGAAGGATCGCTGGAGTTTGCACATTTTGGTAGCACCTTTAGGATTGACAAAACCTTCTGGCTGCATCATATACAACTCTTCTTTAATAAATCCATTAAAGAATGCAGTTTTGTTATCCATTTGCCAGATTTCATAAAATGCGGCAAGTGCTAACATGATTCGGACAGACTTAAGCATCGCTACGGGTGAGAAAGTCTCATCGTAGTCAACTCCTTGAACTTGTCGAAAACCTTTCGCAACAAGTCGAGCTTTGTAAACAGTAACATTACCATCAGCGTCAGTCTTCCTCTTGAAGATCCATTTATTTTCGATGGCTTGCCGATCATCGGGCAAGTCAACCAAAGTCCACACTTTGTTCTCATACATGGATCCCATCTCAGATTTCATGGCCTCAAGCCATTTTGCGGAATTTGGGCTCATCATCGCTTCCTCATAGTTCGTAGGTTCATCATGGTCCAGTAACATGACTTCCAGAACCGGGTTGTCGTACCACTCTGGTGCGGAACGTACTCTGGTTGATCTACGAAGTTCAGCAGAAACTTGATCTGAAGTTTCATGATCATCATCATTAGCTTCCTCACTAATTGGTGTAGGAATCACTGGAACCAGTTTCTGTGATGTACTACTATCCAATTCGGGAGAAGGTACAATTACCTCATCAAGTTCTACTTTCCTCCCACTCACTTCTTTCGAGAGAAACTCCTTCTCTAGAAAGGATCCATTTTTAGCAGCGAATATCTTGCCTTCGGATCTGTGATAGAAGGTGTACCCAATAGTCTCCTTTGGGTATCCTATGAGGACACATTTCTCCGACTTGGGTTCGAGCTTATCAGGTTGAAACTTTTTCACATAAGCATCGCAGCCCCAAACTTTAAGAAACGACAACTTTGGTTTCCTGCCAAACCACAGTTCATAAGGCGTCATCTCAACGGATTTAGATGGTGCCCTTATTTAACGTGAATGCAGCTATCTCTAATGCATAACCCAAAACAATAGTGGTAAATCGGTAAGAGACATCATAGACCGCACCATATCCAATAAAGTACGGTTACGACGTTCATACACACCATTACGCTGTGGTGTTCCGGGTGGCGTGAGTTGTGAAACTATTCCACATTGTTTCAAATGAAGACCAAATTCGTAACTCAAATATTCACCTCCACGATCAGATCGTTGAAACTTTATTTTCTTGTTACGATGATTCTCTACTTCACTCTGAAATTCTTTGAACTTTTCAAATGTTTCAGACTTGTGCTTCATCAAGTAGATATACCTATATCTGCTTAAATCATCAGTGAAGGTCAGAAAATAATGATACCCGCCGCGAGCCTCAACACTTATTGGTCCACATACATCAGTATGTATGATTTCCAACAAATATGTTGCTCGCTCCATTGTTCTGGAGAACGGAGTTTTAGTCATCTTGCCCATGAGGCATGGTTCGCAAGTACCAAGTGATTCATAATCAAGTGATTCCAAAAGTCCATCACTATGGAGTTTCTTCATGCGCTTTACACCAATATGTCCTAAATGGCAGTGCCACAAGAAAGTTGCACTATCATTATTAACCTTGCATCTTTTGGCTTCAATATTATGAATATGTGTATAACTACGATCGAGATCCAACAAACTATTTTCATTGGGTGTATGACCATTGAAGGCTTTATTCATGTAAACAGAATAACAATTATTCTATGACTTTAAATGAATAACCGTATTGCAACAAACATGATCAAATCATATTCAGGCTTAACGCAAATGCCAAATAACATTTATTTAGGTCTTACACTAACCCCGAAAGTATAAGGAGTGTGTGATGATGATCATATCAATCTTGGAACCACTTCCAACACACATCGTCACTTCACCTTTAACTAGTCTCTGTTCATTCTGCAATTCTCGTTGCGAGTTACTAATTTTAGCAACTGAACCGGTATCAAATACCCAGGGGTTGCTATGAACACTAGTAAAGTACACATCAATAATCTGTATATCAAAATATACCTTTGTTCACTTTGCCATCCTTCTTATCCACCAAGTATCTAGGGCAGTTCCACTTCTAGTGACCATTTCCTTTGCAGTAGAAGCACTTAGTTTCAGGCTTGAGTTTAGCTTTGGGTTTCTTCACGGGAGTGACAACTTGCTTGTCATTCTTCTTGAAGTTCCCCTTCTACCCCTTTGCCCTTTACTTGAAACAAGTGGTCTGGTTAACCATCAACACTTGATGCTCTTTCTTGATTTCTACCTTCGCCGATTTCAGCATCGCGAAGAGCTCGGGAATTACTTTCTTCATCCCTTGCATATTATAGTTCATCACGGAGTTCTACTAACTTGGTGATAGTGTCTAGAGAACTTTGTCAATTACTATCTTATCTGGAAGATTAACTCCCACTTGATTCAAGCAATTGTAGTACCCAGAAAATCTGAGCACATGCTCACTGGTTGAGCTATTCTCCTCCATCTTGTAGGCAAAGTACTGTCAGAGGTCTTATACCTCTCGACACGAGCATGAGTATGAAATACTAATTTCAACTCTTGGAACATCTCATATGCTCCGTGCCATTTCAAAACGTTTTTGAAGTCCCGGTTATAAGCCGTAAAGCATGGTGCACTAAACTATCAAGTAGTCATCATATCGAGCTTTTGTCAAAACGTTCATAACGTTTGCATCTGCTACTGCAATAGGTCTCTCACCTAGCGGTGCATCAAGGACATAATACTTCTGTGCCGCAATGAGGATAATCCTCAGATCACAGAACAATTCCGCATTATTGCTACTAACATCTTTCAACTTAGTTTTCTCTAGGAACATATAAAAAATAAACGTGGAGCAACATCGCGAGCTATTGATCTACAACATAGATATGCTAATACTACCAGGACTAAGTTCATGATAAATTAAAGTTCAATTTAATCATATTACTTAAGAACTACCACTTAGATAGACATCCCTCTAGTCATCTAAATGATCACGTGATCCAAATCAACTAAACCATGTCCGATCATCACGTGAGATGGAGTAGTTTTCAATGGTGGACATCTTATGTTGATCATATCTACTATATGATTCACGCTCGACCTTTCGGTCTCCAGTGTTCCGATACCATATCTGCATATGCTAGTCTCGTCAAGTTTAACCCGAGTATTCTGCGTGTGCAAAACTGGCTTACACCCGTTGTATTTGAACGTAGAGCTTATCACACCCGATCATCACGTGGTGTCTCGGCACGACGAACTTTCGCAACGGTGCATACTCAGGGAGAACACTTATACCTTGAAATTTTGTAAGGGATCAACTTATAATGCTACCGTCGTTCTAAGCAAAATAAGAAGCATAATAAGATAAACATCACATGCAAATCAAAATATGTGACATGATATGGCCATCATCATCTTGTGCTTTTGATCTCCATCTCCAAAGCACCATCATGATCACCTTCGTCATCGACGCGGCACCTTGATCTCCATTGTAGCATCGTTGTCGTCTCGCCAACTATTGCTTCTACGACTATCGCTACCGCTTAGTGATAAAGTAAAGCAATTACATGGCGATTGCATTTCATACAATAAAGCGACAACCATATGGCTCCTGCCAGTTGCCGATAACTTTACAAAACATGATCATCTCATACAAAAACGTATAACTCATCATGTCTTGACCATATCACATCACAACATGCCCTGCAAAAACAAGTTAGACGTCCTCTACTTTGTTGTTGCAAGTTTTACGTGGCTGCTATGGGCTTTAGCAAGAACCGTTCTTACCTACGCATACAAAACCACAACGATGTTTCGTCAAGTATGTGTTGTTTTAACCTTCACAAGGACCGGGCGTAGGCACACTCGATTCAGCTAAAGTGAGAGAGACAGACACCCGCCAGTCACCTTTAAGCAACGAGTGCTCATAACGATGAAACCAGTCTCGCGTAAGCGTACGCGTAATGTCGGTCCGGGCCGCTTCATCTCACAATACCGCCGAACCAAAGTATGACATGCTGGTAAGCAGTATGACTATTATCGCCCACAACTCACTTGTGTTCTACTCGTGCATATTATCTACGCATAGACCTGGCTCATGATGCCACTATTGGGGAACGTAGTATTTTCAAAATTTTCCTACGATCACGCAAGATCTATCTACTAGATGCATAGCAACGAGAGGGGAGAGTGTGTCTACGTACCCTCATAGACCGAAAGCGGAAGCGTTTATCAATGCGGTTGATGTAGTCGTGCACCTTCACGATCCGTCCCGATCTAGTACCAAACGTACGGCACCTCCGCGTTCAACACACGTTCAGCTCGATGACGTCCTCGCCTTCTTGATCCAGCAAGACGGGCGAAGTAGTAGATGAGTTCCGGCAGCACGACGGCGTGGTGACGGTTCTTGATGAAGAACAATCTCTGCAGGGCTTCGCCAAGCACTAAAGAAACTAGACGGAGGATAAACTAGAGGGTCGGGGTAGCCAGCACATGGCTTGGTGTATCTTGATGTGTCTTGGGTGCTAACCCTACCCCTCTATTTATATGTTGAGCCTTGGGGTCGAAACTTGGAGTAAAAGCCTTCACAAAGTCGGTTTCACCCGAAAGGCAAGAGTCCTTCTCGGACTCCAGGGCCAGACGCCAGGGTTCCCGGCGTCTGGACCCAGATGCCAGGGACCTTGGCGTTTGGCCTCTGGACTCCACAAAACTTCCTTCTGCGCCTTCCAAAAACCTTGTGTGCTTTCCCTTTAGGCCCAAATAAAGTGTTCTCGTACCGAAACACTTTGGGAAACATCCGGAACCCCTTCCGGTGAATTCCGGAACCCTTCCGGAGGTCAAACACTATTATCCCATATATTAATCTTTATCTCCGGACCATTCCGGAGTTCCTCGTCATGTCCGTGATCACATCCAGGACTCCGAACAACATTCGTTCACCAACATACATAACTCATTAAATACTATATCGTCAAGGAACATTTAAGCGTGCGGACCCTACGGGTTCGATAACTATGTAGACATGACCGAGACATCTCTCCGGTCAATAACCAATAGCGGAACCTGGATGCCCATATTGGCTCCTACATATTCTACGAAGATCTTTATCGGTCGAACCGCATAACAACATACGTTGTTCCCTTTGTCTTCGGTATGTTACTTGCCCGAGATTCGATCGTCGGTATCTCAATACCTAGTTCAATCTCGTTACTGGCAAGTCTCTTTACTTGTTCCGTAATACATCATCTCGTGACTAACTCATTAGTCATTTTCTTGCAAGGCTTATTATGATGTGCATTACCGAGAGGGCCCAGAGATACCTCTCCGACACTCGGAGTGACAAATCCCAATCTTGATCTATGCCAACACCACAAACACCATCAGAGACACTTGTAGAGCATCTTTATAATCACCCAGTTACGTTGTGACATTTGATAGCACACAAGGTGTTCCTCCGGTATTCGGGAGTTGCATAATCTCATAGTCATAGGAACATGTATAAATCATGAAGAAAGCAATAGCAATAAAACTAAACGATCAAGTTGCTAAGCTAACGGATGGGTCTTGTCCATCACATCATTCTCCTAATGATGCGATCCCGTTGATCAAATGACAACTCATGTCTATGGCTAGGAAACATAACCATCTTTGATCAATGAGCTAGTCTAGTAGAGGCATACTAGGGACATACTGTTTTGTCTATGTATTCACACATGTACTAAGTTTCCGGTTAATACAATTCTAGCATGAATAAAAGACATTTATCATGATATAAGGAAATAAATAATAACTTTATTATTGCCTCTAGGGCATATTTCCTTCAAGGCTCAATGACCAGATGGAATGAAGTGTTAGACGCTAAAGAATGATACGACTATAAGGGCTAAACAAAGAGCTATCCCAAACACAATCTGCTGCCCCAATTCGACGATGAGGCCCCAGCGCCAATTCCACCAAAGTATGATTAGTCCAATCAACCGAACCGACCACCCTGTGGACGGGACAAGGCTGCCAGCAACGCCGTACACAAACCCGCACCTCCTCATCATAAAGGAAAGGATACAATGGCTCAGGGCCATAAGTACGACCTAAGTCAGGACCTGAATAAAAAGGTTGTCCAGACCAGATCAATCTACGAACCAAGGGAATGTACCCACACACGGAACGACGGCTATCAAGCCAAACAGACCAGTCACATTCCAGTTCGGAGCCAACACTGAACACCAATACCGTTCGAACTACGCCACGATATCGCAAAATATAGGGGTGCTTCACACCCTCTGTGCTTCACCGATGAGGTGATGGATCATGAATTTCCAAAAGGGTTTAAACCCGTAAACATCGAGGCGTATGATGGAACAACGGACCCCGCTGTATGGATAGAATATTTTATTCTTCACATCCACATGGCTCATGGAGATGATCTACACGCTATCAAATACTTACCTCTCAAGCTGAAAGGACCAGCTCGGCACTGGTTAAACAGCCTCCCATAGAACTCTATTGGAAGCTGGGAAGAACTTGAGGATGCTTTTCGGGCCAACTTTCAGGGGACTTATGTCCAGCCCACGGATGCTGATGATTTAAGTCATATAATCCAGCAACTTGGGGAGTCAGCCCGTAAGCTTTGGAATTGGTTCTTAACTAAAAAGAACCAAATTGTCGACTGTCCGGACGTCGAGGCCTTAGCGGCATTCAAACACGGTGTCCGGGACGAATGGCTGGCTAGACACCTCGGCCAAGAGAAGCCGAGAACAATGGTAGCCCTAATTACACTCATGACCCGCTTTTGCGCGGGCGAGGACAACTAGCTGGCTCGTAGCAGCAACAACACCAGCGACCCTAGCACATCTGAAGTCACGGATGGCAATGGCAAGTCACGGCGCAATAAAAACAAACGTCGAAACAATACTGGAAGCACAGAGGACACGACGGTATACGCCGAATTCAGTGGCTCCAGGCTCGGTCAACGGAAGAATCCATTCAAAGGCAATAGAGATAGTCCATCTAGCTTGGAGAAAATACTAGACAAGCCCTGCCAGATCCATGGCACCCCTGATAAACCTACAAATTATACCAACCGTAACTGTTGGGTCTTTAAGCAGGTCGACAAGCTAAACACCGAACACAAGGGGAAATGACCTCAAAGCGAAGACGAGGATGAACCTACCAGCCGAACACGGGGGGGGGGGGGGGGAGA
>LR738711.1:780775559-780838799 GCA_902687465.1 Secale cereale
ATTTCCACCGGAGGTGAAAACTGTGAACATGATCTATGTCACCCATATCCCTAAGAGGAATCGCAAGCGCGCACTCTGGGACGTCTATGCCGTCGAGCCTGTCACCCCCCAAGTTCAACCCATGGTTGGCTTGTCCGATCACCTTTGATCGTAGGGATCATCCAACCAGTATCCGCCACAGAGGTTCGGCGGTCTTAGTGCTCGACCCCATAATTGACGGATATCATCTTACTTGAGTCCTTACGGACGGCGGCAGCAGTCTCAATCTGATATACCAAGACACTGTCCGCAAGATGGGGATAGACCCGTCAAGAATTAAGCCTAGTAGCACTACTTTTAAAGGAGTGATACCAGGCATAGAAGCCCGCTGCATGGGCTCATTAACATTAGAAGTCGTATTCAGCTCCCCTGATAACTTTCAAAGCAAAGAGTTAATCTTCGACATTGCTCCGTTCCGAAGTGGCTATCATGCACTACTCGAAAGAACGGCCTTCACCCGCTTCAATGCAGTCCCACATTATGCCTACTTAAAGCTTAAAATGCCTGGACCACGCGGCATCATCACGGTCAATGGAAACATGGAGCGCTCCCTCAGTACGGAGGAAGACACTGCGGCCCTAGCAGCCGAAGTCCAAAGCGGCTTATTTAGGCCGAACAGTTCATCGGTCGTCAAGAGCACAAACACGGCTAAACGTGTCTGGTCCGCACTACAATGCGGCAGCTCAGAAGAACCTGAGCTCGATTAGCAGTTGCGCCCCTGTCGACTGCCCCTTAAGGTGTTAGCATACGTACCTCGCGTACACAATTATGCCCTTAAAATACCTTGGGCGACGCTAGGGGCACACATCATACAAATAGTCCATAGTTCGGCTTGACCCTGTTCGGACTCTAAAATACATCTTCTTTTTCAGGTTCGTTTAAAAGAACCTACATTATTTACGACTATAAAGGATACTCTTTTCTAGAATCCTGTTTTTTCCTTGTTATTTTTTACAGGCGGCCATCATAATTCTCCTTCTCAAGGACATATTACCAAAGAGAAAAAGGCGCAGACGTGCAGCAGGGCCACATGTTGAGATTTCTTTTTTAGATTCATGCTCTGTGTAAACCTTTTCCTTCTCTTCTATCTTCTTTTACTTTTTGGCATGTAAAATGCCCGAGACTGTTATCGTCATTATCTGTAACCTCACGGCTTACCGTATTAAATGGGATATAAAAGAAGCAGTTTGGTTCCAATTAGCTTGGAGTTTATTCTATTTACCACCTGTATTCTCCACCCCCAAGTCAGATCGCCACATATGCCTTAATACCTGGACTTCATACCAGGGGCTGTATTCAGCCTGGCACATCTCCAAACAAAAAGTCCAAACAACTATATGGGACTGTTCGGCATCCCGGATATTACATTATATGCATTGGCTCCGAATCATGTCTTTGGTCTATAGTTGGGTTGCCCGGCTCCTGTGCTTGCCACCTTACGTTCCGCATTGTTCGGCTAAGGTAGTAAAGGGAGAACTAATGCGATTGTACTTCTAGTTCGTCCAGTCAAGTACCTTAGTAGAGAAAGTCGAAAACTGACTGTCATGATGAAGCAAGAGCCAGTCAAGCGATTTGGTGACTTAGTGTTATACTATGATCGATAGAGATCCACTCATGTT
This sequence comes from Secale cereale, assembly GCA_902687465.1. NCBI lineage: Eukaryota > Viridiplantae > Streptophyta > Magnoliopsida > Poales > Poaceae > Secale > Secale cereale. Next base: position 780,777,218 of record LR738711.1, read on the forward strand.
ATACGAGGGGCTGGTCTTCGCCCAACCGCGTTAGAACGGGCACCATAGCTCGGAAGCCCTAAACGCACCAGGGGCTAGTACTTAGCCCCACTAGTCAAGCTCCTATGGCTAAGTGAAAGCAATAAAGCCGCATAGTCTGATTGTCTGGTTCGCTCCGCAGACACCTCCTATATGGACCAAGACGTTGGATAAAGAGTGTTCATGCGCGTTACCGAACACCCCTGTAATATTTACTTGGGGGCTAAAGCCGACGACAGGAAACTTTCAAAACTTAAATAAAAAGCCGCACAGGAGGAAAAAGTCGCTTATAATACAGGAGCGCAAAATTTATATATATCAGCACATAGGCTTAGTCCTTACAATCCGAATACAATCATTCAAAGATCATATCCTTTGAGCATTGGCCCTCTACAAGGTGGGCTCCTTCTAGGATGTCGCCAAAGTACATTTCTGGCTTGCGGTGATCCTTGCCTTCTGGTGGGCAAGCAATGGCTATCTCCGTGGCCTTCATCTTCGCCCAATGCACCTTCATGCGGGCAACGGCCATCCGAGCACCCTCTATGCAGGCCGAACGCTTAATAGCGTCGACCTGTGGACTCGCTTCAACGAGCTTCTTCACCAATCCGAAGTAACTACTTAGGATTGGATCAGCGGGCCATAACCGGACTATCAAGTCCTTCATGGCCATACCCGCCATGTTATGCAGCTCGACCAGCTGCTTCATTTGGTCATTGAGGGGCACCGGATGATTTGTGATAACCCACAAGTATAGGGGATCACAACAGTTTTCGAGGGTAGAGCATTCAACCCAAATTTCTAGATTCGACACAAGGGGAGCCAAAGAATATTTGAAGGTATTAGCAGCTGAGTTGTCAATTCAACTACACCTAGAGATTAATTATCTGCAGCCAAGTGATCAGTAGCAAAGTAGTTTGATAGTTTTGATAGTAGTGACAGCAACAATAGTAACAGTAGCAACAACAGTAGTAACTTAGCAAGATCAATACGAAACAAATTTGTAGGCATTGGATCAGTGACTTGTTGGATGATATTCATCATGTGACAGTTATAACCTAGGGCGATACAACACTAGCTCCAGTTCATCAATATAATGTAGGCATTTATTCCGTAAATAGTCATGCGTGCTTTATTAAAAAAACTTGCATGACGTCTTTTGTCCTACCCTCCCGTGGTAGCGGGGTCCATATTGGAAACTAAGGGATATTAAGGCCTCCTTTTAATAGAGAATCAGAACAAATCATTAACACATAGTGAATACATGAACTCCTCAAACTACGGTCATCACCGGGAGTGGTTCCGGCTATTGTCACTCCGGGGTTGCCGGATCATAACACGTAGTAGGTGACTATAACTTGCAAGATCGGATCTAAAACATGGATGTAATGATGAATTCATAAACGGTTCAGATCTGAGTTCATGGCAACCGGGCCAAAGTGACAAGCATTAAGCATATCAAAGTCATAGCAACATCAATCTAAGAACATAGTTGATACTAGGGATCGGGCCCTAACAAAACTAACTCGATTACATGATGAATCTCATCCAACTCCTCATCGACCAGCGAGCCTACGAAGGAATTACTTACTCCTGATGGGGAGCATCATGGAATTGGCAATGGAGAAGGGTTGGTGATGACGAAGAACGGAGATCCCCTCTCCGGAGTCCCGAACGGACTCCAGATCTGGCCTCCCGAGGAAGAACAGGAGGTGACGACGGCTCCGTCTCGTGGATCGTGATAATTCTTTCTCCCTGATTTTTTCTCCAAAAATAGGAATTTATAGGTCAGAGGTATCGTCTGTGGGGCCACCAGGTGGGTACAACCCACCTGGGCGTGCTAGGAGAGGGGGCGCGCCCTGGTGGGTTGTGCCCACCCAGGGGCCCCTCTCCAGTGGGTCTTGGCTCCAATATTTTTCTTTTATTCCATAAAAATTTCCCGCAAAGTTTCGTTTCATTCCGAGAACTTTTATTTCTACACAAAAACAACACCATGGTAGTTTTGCTGAAAACAACGTCAGTCCGGGGTTAGTTTCATTCAAATCATGCAAATTAGAGTCCAAAACAAGAGGAAAAGCGTGAGAAAAAGTAGATACGTTGGAGACGTATCAACTCCCCTAAGCTTAAACCTTTGCTTGTCCTCAAGCAATTCAGTTGATAAATTGAAAGTGAGAAAGAAAAACTTTTACGAACTCTTTTGCTCTTGTTTGCATAAATAAGCTTAAACATCACCCAGGTTTTTAGCCAACATTATAACTAACCATGTCAACAATAACATTTAAAGATTATATTAACTCATATCAATGACATAATAAGCTAGCAAGCGATAATAAGAGATCTCAAACAACAACACGTTATCAAAACAACCATGATATAATATCACAATAGTGGTATCTCGCTAGCCCTTTGTGAGACCGCAAAACATAAATGCAGAGCACCTCCAAAGTCCAAGCAGCGACTAAACATTATAATTCATGGTAGAAAAGATCCAGTCATGATAGCACTCAACATCCATTACACATAATGCATAGGCATGACAACAATGCTATTAGATCTGGCGCTTATTAGAGAAGGCAATGACACAACATAAAAGTAAATAGAAAGTACCTTCGCAGAGGGAAGCAGTGATTTGCAGAGGTGCCAGAGCTCAAAATTTTAAAACAGAGGTAAATGAAATACCTTCTCATTAACTTCACAACAATCAGGTATCAATATCTACCATGCTAAACGAGCTAGTGGCGGTTCCCAAGCAGAAAAGTAAATGTTTGAACTCCATTGGGAGTTTTTGTTTGTTTATTTGTAAGCTTTTTCTTTTTGCAGTTTGGGACTGGGAATCCCTATTACCGCCCTTTTCTCGTGCAATGGCGGGTGAATAAACATTCAACCTGAGAATAACCCGCTTAGCATGGAAAATACCGACCACCTCCTTTCGTTCCATGAACGATCCAGACACACAAAAGAGGATATTTATTTGAAGTTTTTAGAGGTGGCACATGCAAATTTACTTGGAACAGTAGGGTAATACCGCATATAGGTAGGTATGGTGGACTCATCTGGAATAACTTTGAGTTTTTGAATTTGATGCACAAGCAGTATTCCCGCTTAGTACAGGTGAAGGTTAGCAAAATAGGTTGGGAAGCGGCCAACTAGAGAGCTACAATGGTCATGAACATGCATCATGCATAATAAATATTGGACACCCGCATGAGTAGGATATGGACACCATGAACATAAATATCATATAGGCTATGTTGGCTTTGATTCAACTACATGCATAAACATGTGCCAAGTCAAGCCACTCGAACATTCAGAGGAGGATACCATATCATCATACTACATCACAATCATTTTAACGCTATGTTGATGTGCAAGATAAGTCATTATCAACTCCTAGCTACTTATGCATGGCATGCGAAACTATAATCTCTAATTATCATTGCAAACATGTTTAATCATAATGGGTTGAATCATGGGTACTTGGTTAAACATATTTACACACAAAAAACAAGTCGAGTTCATACCAGTTTCTCCTTGCCACGACCAGTTCATCATATATCGTCATTATTGCCTTTCACTTGCACGACCGAATGTTGTGAAAATAATAATAATGCAAGAGTGTCGTGAACTAAGCTGGGATCTGCAAAACATTTTATTCAACAGGAGAAGACAAGGTAAAATGTGCTCTTCATTAGTTCAACAATTATTCATATGAGAGCCACTCAACATTTTCATCGTGGTCTTCTCCTCGGTACAACTCGAATAAAAGGAAAAGAAACTCAGAGAAACATACTGATATATTTTTGGAGTTTTTTTGTTTTCTTGAACACACAAATACAAGAAAAAAGAAAATACTAGAAAAACTATTTACACGGGAAAGCTCCCAATAAGCAAAAAGAAGAACAAGGAAATCTTTTTGGATTTTCTTTTTAGTGCTACTACTAAGCATGCATAGAAAGTAAGTTACTACAACTATTTTTTTTGTTTTTTCTAAAGTTTTCAAACACACAATAAGAGAGCAAGAAAATAAATCTAAGCATGGATGATACAATGAAAAAGTGTGAGCGCCGACAAACAGAATGATATGTAAACATAAATGTAATGTCGGTGAGAAACACGTACTCCCCCAAGCTTAGGCCTTTGGCCTAGCTTGGTAGTCGACCAGTGGCCTGGAGGATAGTAGTCGGAGTGGTAGCTCACGGAGGCTCTCGGTGCGGAAGCCTCAGCCTGCTGTGCTGCCCTCACTACTGTGTTATGAGCTTGGGCGTCGCTCTCAAGAAAAAAATATCTTCCCTTGCTGTTACAGTCAAAAAGAGCAGGCGCGGGCAAATATGTGTGCACAACATGTGATTGGTTAAACAACAGATTGTAAGTGAAGTTATGAATCTTTCCTCTAAGGAATTTACGGTCTTTTAAAGCACCAAAATCTAAATACCAAGTGGTAGGATAGGATCAAAGGGCAAGGGTGAAATACCCAGCCCTCGTGCTAAACGTGTGGCATAAATTCTATCATATAACCAGCCACTATTAGCATTATGCTGAAGTCTGCGTGCAACAATTGCCCCAAGGTTATAATATCTTTCACCGGTAAGGGCAGTGCATATGAAGCTCAAGTCTGGAGCACAAAGTTCACTACAATATTGTTTTCCTACCACACATTTCCCGTTAAATAATGCAAAATACTGAATTGCGGGAAAATGTATACTCTTCATTCTACCCCGTGTCACCCCCCTATTTTCACCATAACAAAGGCCAGACAAGAAAGACTCGAACTCAGCCCTTGGTGGTTCATCGAGTGAACCCCAAAATGGAAGTTTACAATGGTAAGCAAAATTCTCCAGTGGGATAGTAAATGGGTTATCGTAAAGCATAAATGACACCCTAGACTCACGTGGAAAATATCTAAACTCTTTGACAAATGATTCAGTGAGAAGTTGGTGTTGTACACACTTATCTGAAAGGTAGGAGCCAAGACCGGCATTGTGAACATATTCCTCAAATTTCTCCTTGATGCCTATTTGCAGCATAAATTCATCGCAAGGCCACAAACATGTTTTGGTGGCGGCCTCTCGGGTAGAACTTGCACTCGGTTCTACATAGGATCGCCGAGCAGAATTTTCACTAGAAGATGCTCCCGAGGATCTTCTCCTTGAAGAACTCCCTCCAAACAAGTTCATAATGTCCGCGTACAATTTTTCCTATGAACAAAAATCTGAATTTTTAGTTCACAAAATTTTCTCAACAAAACTTCACAAAATTGATAGCAACTACTCATAGGGATACATAGAAGCCATAACAAGCATGCAAACTACTTAGAACACTAAGAATTTAACATGCAAGCCCATCTACAGCAGGACCAAGAGTAGCTAATTATTCAAAGTATAAACCACTAACACAAAAAACTAATTGGACAAATGGTGGAGTCACATTCCAACCAACAATCCCCCGAAACAGTGCCCACCTGGTGCACCCCCCTCTAGTATTATTTGCACCAAAAATTCTTAAATATTCAGAAAAATCGTATAAAATTTTCAGGGCATTAGAAAACTTTTATTTTTGGGTCATTTTTTTATTGCACGGGAAATTCAGAAAACAGACAAAACATGGCATTTTATTTTATTTAACTAGTAAAAACAATAAATAAAAGGTAAGGATAGAAGGTAGTGCTTACTAAATTCATCAACTTCATACCGCTCAAAAATAATTCATTAATATGGTTTATCAAGTCTTATTAACAACCACTTTCGGTTGGCATGAAATCGAAGAACTTTCGTCAATCACTAAGTTACCTCAATGGGGATATGGATGTCCCCAACAATAAGCATTTCATATTTATTTTTGACAGTAGGTAGAGGTATTTGAAAACTTCCAATAGTGATTGTCGGAGATTTTTCAATAACATTAATACCATTCACTTGGAATTGTTTCTTCGGAAAGTGCACCGTATGCTCATTACCATTAATATGAAAAGTGACCTTGCTTTTATTGCAATCAATAACAACCCCTGTAGTATTTAAGAAGGGTCTACCTAGGATAATCGACATATTGTCGTCCTCGGACATCTCAAGTATAAGAAAGTCAGTCAAGATAGTAACATTAGCAACAACAACGGGCACATCCTCGCAGATACCGATAGGTATGGCAATTGACTTATCAGCCATTTGCAAAGATATTTCAGTAGGTGTCAGCGATATTACTACCAGCCGTTGATAAAATCAAGGAATCAGCTGTCCTCTCTGTACAAAAAGAATCACATGGGGGCTTCCGTGCAAGGAAGTGTTCCATGGCCTCTTTAAACCGACGCCCTTGCTAAGTCAAGGAATCCGCCGTCCTTTCTATACAAACAAGAATCACATGAGGGCTTCCGCGGGCAAGGAAGTTTTCCATGGCCTCTTGAACCGGAGGCCATATGAAGCCCATCATAAGAGCACTGCTCTGGTTGCTTCGGCAATTTCCACATGATGATGAAGGGGCAAAAGAGGGTTTGATGCCTAGAACGACTCAAACATATGCTCCGACGAGCAATGCTCACACGCTACCTGGGGGCTCCTGATGCAAGTTCATCAGCGAGTTGAAAACTCTTGTAGTGAACACGGCTTGGAAGCCCGGTGTATACACCTAAAACCCCGGATTAACCTGCCTGCATCAAGTAAATTGCGCCATCTAGGTAAACCTGGTATGACCCGTCGAACGTATCACAAGTCAATCCTTCGGGACCCTGAACTTGGTCACGTTAAATTGACGATCATCAAGTGATTACCCAAGCCGAAATCTTTATGAGATTTTGAACATTGGGTAGCTGTTAACATTGATGATTTGGTTAAAGATTGCAGATCATCTTAATAGGCTTTGCTAAAATGGTTAATGACAGTAGCCTGGCAGCTGATAAAAAGCCTCGAATTTGGAGCCTGGCAGCTTGTAAAAAGCCTCGACTACATGGTCTTATTTGCCCAAAAACTTTATTTTCCATTTTTTATGTTTTCACAAATCTTTATATTCAAGGTCATTGGTTTTTCAACCAAGTCCATTGATCCAAGACCGGGCAGCTATAAAGTTGTCACTACATCTGTGTCTATAGAGTTATAGTCTGGGTCATGAACACCAGCACTATTTTACTATTAAACCGGCGTTCATTGTAACCCGGATCAGCTTCATAAGCCAACAGAGAGCCAAGGGAGTCAGCAACACTCACGTCTTGGATTACTCGTGCCGGATTAAGGTTTGCAGGTACACTTAATCACAGGTATGATATATGATGGTATCTTATACACAGTTCAAGTTATTAACTTAGATCATGTGCTAGGGTAGTATAACCCGTCCGGTGGTAAACCGCCAGGACATTCTAAGCATTGTTTATGCAGATGCAGGTAAACATAAATTGTTGACACATTGCAAGCAGGAGATAATTTAGGAATTGCCAATCAAAGTAATGCCATGAAGGATAAGAGTGGGACAAAGACAGTATCTCAACTATTCTATTACAAGGCACTTGCAGGCCCAAAAGAATATCAGTTTCTTGCAAAGTATTCAACACATAAGATTAAGCCGGAGCCGGTTTAGGATTCTTCTTCGGCTCGCTGTGAAGACCGAGGGTCAGCTTGCTCTGGATCTTCGACGACTTCTGGCAGCTGCTGGAAATCAGGGGTGCTCCAGTCAATCTTGGCAAGGGCGCGGAAATATACTTCATCGTTTATAAGTGCTGACGGTTTAATGTCAGGAGCGAAGGTATGCTTACGAACGGGTGGAATCAGATTTTCGACGTCATAAGTCGGCCGCTCCACCCGCGAGTTCTCTAAATCATAACTCGGATGATACCTTGTTAAGTCTGCTTCATCAGCGAGCTTACTCGCAAGAGGGCGCATGTCTTTGGTCAAAGCGCGAAGATCTTCGGCAGAGAAGGCTGACCCGTCTTCCTTCATACTGGGATAGCCGTTCATGGCCTCCGCCGGATCAAAATCGGGAACCCATGCCTTGGCCCGGGTTAACGCCATGAGGGAACCAACTCTTGCAGAAGATTTCTTCACTTCAACAAGTCGGGTAGGCAAGATGGATAATTTCTCTAGGGTGCCTTGGATGGTGGTCGGCGTCGGTTTATTGTGCGAAATATCACTGATGGCCCTGTGAGCACCGACATAGAGTTGTTCCACCAAGGTATAAGCAGCCTTCAGCTTTCTCCGGACATCATCCCCAAGATGAGTCACGCGCCTCCCTGTGTACAAGTGATGAGTTAAGCCTAAGGATGGCAATGGGTAGGGTATGGGGCGAGTAGAGCAATACCATACCCATACCCATGTAGTCAACGGGTACAAAATTTTACCCATACCCGTACCCACAGGTATGAAACTTTACCCGTACCCATACCCGATGGATACCCATACCCATGGGGTACCCAACGAGTAGATCAAATAGTACACAAGTTGTTAACAAATTTACATTTATTTATAGCACATTTGATAAAAATACATTGATGTAAACTCAGTAAAAGATAGATGAGTACATGATAATTATCTCAATTCAAATTGATAGTTGGTGACAACTTTAACACAGTATTACAAGCTCACGACAAAATTTTAACATAGATACACTTGTGAATCACGCGTAAGGTTCACATGCTAGTATGAACGGGTAGGGTATGAGTATATCCATGGGTAAAAGGCAATACCCGTGCCCTACCCATGACTTAACGGGTAGAGTATGGGTACTACCCATGGGTATAAAATTGTGCCCATACCCTGCCCATGCGGGTACGATACCCGCGGGTACCCATACCCATGGGTAAAATTGACATCCTTAGTTAAGCCGGAGCAGTATCAAATAGCAAGGATAAAGCATATGAAAACAAGTATTTACCAAAGATGGCATATGTCATATCGTCCACATGCTGTCTTAACCCGGATAACTCCTCCGTCACCGGGTTAAGGGCAGCCTCAGCATCTTTGGCTCTTTTCTCTAAGGCAGCCCTTTGCACCTCCCAAGTGGACCGTTCTGCTTCAAAATCTTTTTTGAGCGTTTCCATACTGGCTAAAGCAAGGGTAAGTTCCTCCTTAACTTTAGTCGAAGCAGATTCCTGGAAGGCCAGGTTATTTTGGAGCTCAGTTATTTCGGAAGTTCTCTGGTTCAAGTCAGTGTGCAGAGGATAAGGAAAGTCAGATATTTATGGAGACAACTTAATCAAAAGTCTCAAGCACATAACAAGTTATGCGCTTGACACTTGGGGGCTAATGTGAAATTGAAGTGAAGGAAATTAATCTTTTCAAACAAGTCCCAAGCACACAACAAAGTTATACCCTTGGCACTCGGGGGCTAATGTAAGGTCATTCTCAAACATGGAAGAAGTCCCGATTCACTCGCAATGGAGTAAACCGGCCCTTGGGGGCTACACATGCAAATCAAGCTATTCCAGTTAATCTATCCAAGTCCCGGTTCATCCTAAAGGTTAAACCGGCACTTGGGGACTACAATGGCCTAATGGTACAGTTACAAGATACAAGCAGAAATGAAAGGCAAAGGGAAATAAGTTACCTCATATTTTTCCTTCATCATGTTTAGCAAACTGGCCTCGTGGTCGCGGCTGGTGAAGAGCCGGTTTAGATACCCAGAGTGGAGCTCCTGGGCACTGAGCTGGGCATAACTAGACAAGTCAGTGCTCCACTTGCCCTTGTCTTTCTGGAGAACTTCCTCCTTGGCAGTGTGTCTGGCCAAGATAACAGGCTCCGCGGGAGTAGAAAAACCTATCCCAATAATCTCGACATCTTCTGTCGAGGTAGCAGTTGGCCTGGGGGGATCATCAGCGATAGCAGGATCGGTGCGTACCGGACTAACAGGAGCCAGACTAACCCGGGCAGGGCTAGCCGGTTCAGCAGCGTTCTCTGTAGCATCACCCTCCGGAGCAGCAAGATCTTCGTGGTCCATTGGGGAAGGATCATCGAGCGGAACTTCAGCGTTCTCTTCCAGAGGATTGGTAGCTTCAAGATCCTCTGCCGGTTCAGAAGTGTTTCTGACTGTCGGTCTATTAAATTTTGCCTTCTTGCTTGGCTTGGGCATACTGATAAGATTAAAGGAATAATGAAAATCACAAGTAAAAAAGGAAAGATAAACCGGACATGCTAAAATATGACTTACGCAGAAACGGTCTTAAGCACCGGGACTTGGGTGGCAGTTGACTCGCCGGAAGAAGACAGAGGGGTTTCCTGATAGTTTGGATCAGACGGTTTAAGAGGTTTGCGAATAAGACCTGATTTTGTATGAAGAGTGGTTGGAGTAAGCAAAACCTCTGAGCGGCGTCTTCGAGCCGGCGTATGGGGTAATCCGGATGAGTCAACCACATGACCACTATGGCGTGTGGTCCGGCGAGCCTCATGCTGCTGCTTCTTCAAAAGAAAATTGGGATCCAATTGAGCATAAGGGTGAGAAAATGGATACTTCCGGGCTACCCGACGAATTTTGGGTGGCGACGGTTCTGAATCAGAGGAGAGAGAGATTACCTCAACTTCATCCGCTTTACTCCCTTCCGCCGGATCCTGGGGAAAGATATTGTTAATATAAATACAGGCAAAGGAAAGTTAAAAGATCTAAGAGCAAAGCAGTACCTCAGAAGCCGAATCATCTTCTTCGGGGTTTGAACCAGAAGCAGCGGCATGTTTTTTCCTGTGTTTCTTCACGGCCAGACTCTTCTTGCGAGATGGCTTTGCCGGTTTGTCCTGGGCTTTCCTCTTCCAGAAGGGGTCATTAGCCTGTGTAAAGGAATAAAAATATAGTGAAGACAAGTAACATGGACGGATTAAAACAAAGAGAAAGGGGCAGAAGAATCTTACGGATGGCGGTTTGTTGTTCACGCAGAAAGGGGCTAAACCGGTTCGGCTGCACTCCTCCAGAGGAATATTCAACATCTTTTTGGCAGACTCAGTAACTTCATTGTCGGGAAGCACTAGGTTTGTGTGACGCCGAGGGTCCTTCGGATTGCCGGTATACTCGCACATTAAACTGGAGCGCCGGCTTAACGGGAGGATGCTCCAGGAGAGCCAGCAGCGAACAAATTCAACACCAGTTAACCCGTTGGCCACAAAGGCCCTGAGTTTGGAAAGTTGGGGGCATATCTGGACCGGTCTTGGGCACTCAGACGTTGCGGGAAGGGATGATCCGTTGTCAGCCGATAAGAGCGGTAACCCGGTAGTGGATTCTCTCCCTTTGGTGAAGTGTCGATGCAGTAAAACCATGTCTGGTTCCAATCCTTGGGATGGCTACGAAGAGTGGCATGAGGAAAACTAACATCTTTCCTCTTCTGGATGCTCATACCGCCGAGTTCAGTATTGGGCCCGTCAGAGAATTCAGTCCGGCGGTTCAGATGGAAGAAGTCCCGGAATAACTCCACGAATGGCTCCTCTTGCAGATAGGCTTCTAAGAAGACTTGGAAATTACAGATGTTTGATATGGAATTGGGACCTATGTCTTGTGGATGGAGTTGAAAATCGGCTAAAACGTCGCGGAAGAATTTTGAACCGGGAGGGCTAAAGCCCCGGGCCAGATGATCGAAAAAGACGATGGTATCTCCCTCCTTAGGCTTAGGAGGACACTCTTTCCCAGGGGCCCGCCAGTGCAGAACCTCCTTCGGACCCAGAACGCCAATTGAGGCCGCCTTTTCTAAATCGTCCTCGGTGATCCGGGACGGAACCCAGTTGCAGGAAACAAACTGTTTCGCCGTGGAAGTCATCTTTTTCGAAGAGGGAATGCTGAAAAATACAATACAAGATCCGGTTTACGATCCACTAGACATAAACCGACATGTTCTATGAAGATATTGACCTAATTGACGGTTTAAGCAAGGGACTAATGATACCTACTGATCCGGAGCAAGCATGAACGATACAGCTACTGGTTTATGAAGCTTAGAAGTGAAAAGTTAAACCGCCAATTACAGGATGCAGGTCTAAATCTAAGCCGTCAGCACAGGCATATATGGCGCAGGTTAAAATTGAACCGGTGACATAAGCAGATAAGCTACAGATCTAAAGTGTGAGAAACAACTTTCACATGAGCAGTGGTAAAATATGGATCTACAACACAGGAAAAAATCAAGATAATTCAAGTTATATTTGTTGAAGGCAGCGAAGGTTTTACAGATCCAATTTTTACTAGCAGTATTGGGGGAACTAAGATTGCAGAGATGGAGCGGAGTCGCGCATACAAGAGTTGACCTAAAAAGATTTAACATCTACATCTAAGAACCATTCATGGTGATGAACAGCGAAGAGCGGAGGTTCATCTACGAGCTCCCGAGAAACCCTAGAATTAAGATCTATGGGGAAGAAGTAACACACATGAGGAGGCGGAAGAATGGCGACGAGTCTCTGGTCATGCTCAGGTTGATGCAGTGGCCGGGCTTGGTGAAGACGACGAGCTCGAGGGACGGCGGCGGAGATTGAGCGCTGGAGGACAGAGGAAGACGAAGCAGAGAGGATAAAGAGATGGCCCTCGGCCCTATTTATAGGCTGAGGAGATAAAACGGCAGGCGCGGGAATCGAGGAGACCAAAAATCGGATATGGATTGAGCTGTCGCCTCGATCTTCGGAGCTTTAATAAGTAAAGGTAAAAAACAGGTGCAGACATTGAATGCGCGGATGATGTCATGACAGTTTAAAGTGACACAGAGAGATGACGTCATGGCCAGTTTATGAAGTATACGGAAGCTGCAGAAAGGGAAATATGTGCAAGATTTTGAAGACTGACATGAACAAGTTCAAATCAATCTGGGGCCTAATGTCAGAGATATTACTACCAGGTATAAACCGGCCAGGAGGGTCTGGATTAAGTTATCAAGATTATATTATCAGAAAGGCCGAGTGAAGTATGAAGTAAAAGATTGTAGCCCAGGAGGCTTAGAGCCCATATGATAGGGCCCATGATTTGTAAACCATCATACTGTGTAACTTGGGATGTAAGATAGAAAGACCAGAGACCGAGGCAGACACGATTATGAGCCGGCCTCGGGACTCTATAAACCGGACCGGGCGTCACCTCTTATATAAAGGGACGACCTGACAACGGTTCAGGATAAGAAACAACAGCTCGAGGCTCAGGCAAAGCGGATTCGCTCCCTGGTCATCGAAGCCCAAGCAATACCACACCAAACTAGACGTAGGCTTTTACCTTCATCGAAGGGGCCGAACTAGTATAAAACCCCTGTGTCTTTCGTCCGCTTTAACCCCTTTAATCTAACCCGTAGCGATGGCTTCACGACTAAGTCCTTTTGCTAGGACATCTGCCGTGCTAAATCCACGACAGTAGGTGTGAGTTTATTTAAGTCAAGTCTTTTATATAAAGATAAAGACATAACACTAACACCAGCTCCTAAATCACACAAAGCAGTTTTCACATAATTCTTTTTTATAGAGCAAGGTATAGTTGGTACACCCGGATCTCCAAGTTTTTTAGGTACTCCATCCTTGAAAGTATAATTAGCAAGCATAGTGGAGAGTCCAGCTTCCGATATTTCTTTCTTATTTGTGATGATGTCTTTCATATACTTTGCATAAGGAGTCATTTTTAAGATATCAGTTAAACGAGTACGCAAAAAACTGGCCTCAACATTTTAGCAAAGCGTTCAAAATCTTCATCATCTTTATTTTTAGTTGACCGGGGTGGAAAAGGCATAGGTTTTTGAACCCATAGTTCTCTTTCTTTACCGTGTTTTCTAGCAATGAAGTCTCTTTTATCATATCTTTTATTTTTAGGTTGTGGGTTATCAAGATCAACAGGTGGTTCTATCTCAACATCATTATCTAGTTCTTTTTCATTGTTTGGTTGAGCCTCTTCATGAACCTCATAATTATCTTTTTCATTATCACTAGGTGAGTGTTCATTACCACATACAGTTTCAGCATCAGAGATAGAAATATCATTATCATTATCAGGAGGTTGTTCTACTTCAGGTTCACTAGTGGCATGCATAGTCCTATCAGTTTTCTTGTTCTTTTTTGTTTTTAGATGGACTAGGTGCAGTAGTGTTATTTATTTGTGAATCTTGTTCAACTCTTTTAGGGTGTCCCTCAGGATAAAGTGGTTCCTGAGTCATTTTACCTCCTCTAGTTGCAACTCTAACAGCAAAGTCATGCATATTATGATTCATTTCATCAAGCAATTCTCTTTGAGATTTAGCAATTTGTTCTAATTGAGTTTGAACCATAGAAGCATGTTTTCCAACACCTCTAACATCATTTGAAATTCTAAATAACAAGTCACTCAAGCAAGCAATCATATCAGAATTATGTTTCAATTGTTTCATAACATTTGCATTGAAGTGGTCTTGTTTTCTAATGTAGTTTTCAAACTCATAAAGGCATTGGCTAGGATGCATATTGTGAGGATTGTCATTGTCATTGAACTTCATAAGAGAATTTACCTCTACCACCTTGGGCAGTGGTGGTGCATTAAGCCCATGTATTTCTTCAATAGGAGGTAAAATTTTAACATCCTCAGCTTTAATACCTTTTTCCTTCATAGATTTCTTGGCCTCTTGCATATCTTCGGGGCTGAGATATAATATACCCCTCTTCTTCGGAGCGGGTTTAGCCGATGGTTCAGGAATAGTTCAATCATAAAAAAAATTCAATATGTTATTCAGTAATTCTTCAGCTCGAGCAATAGTTCATTCCCCGAAAACACAACAAGCACAACTATCTAGGAAGTCCCTAGAAGCATCGGTCAGTCCATTATAGAAGATATCAAGTATTTAATTTTTCTTAAGAGGATGATCAGGCAAAGCATTAAGTAACCGACAAAGCCTCCCCCAAGCTTGTGGGAGACTCTCTTCTTTAGTTTGCACAAAGTTAAATATTTCCTGTAAGGCAGCTTGTTTCTTATGAGCAGGAAATATTTTTCAGAGAAGTAGTAAATCATATCATGGGGACTACACACACAACCAGGAGTAAGAGTATGGTACCAAGCTTTAGCATCACCCTTTAATGAGAACGGAAATAATTTGAGAATAAAGTAGTAGCGAGTTTTCTCATCATGAGTAAAAAGGGTGGTGATGACCCACAAGTGTAGGGGATCTATCGTTGTCCTTTCGATAAGTAAGAGTGTCGAACCCAACGAGGAGCAAAAGGAAATGATAGGCAGTTTTCAGTAAGGTATTTTCTGCAAGCACTGAAATTATCGGTAACATATTGTTTTGTGATAAGTTAATTGATAGCAAGTGACAAATAGTAAAAGTAAATAAGGTGCAGCAAGATGGCCCTATACTTTTGGTAGCAAAGGACAAGCCTGGAAAAACTCTTATATGAAGGAAAGCGCTCCCGAGGACACATGGGACTTATCGTCAAGCTAGTTTTCATCATGATCATCTGATACGCGTTCGGTACTTTGATAATTTGGTATTTGGGTAGACCGGTGCTTGGGTGCTGTCCTTACTTGGACAAGCCTCCCACTCATGATTAACCTCTATTGCAAGCATCCGCAACTACAAAAGAAGTATTAAGGTAAACCTAACCATAGCATGAAACAAATGGATCCAAATCAGCCCCTTACGAAGCAACGCATAAACTAGGGTTTAAGCTTCTGTCACTCTAGCAACCCATCATCTACTTATTACTTCCCAATGTGTGACGCCCGAAGACCGACGTCCCAGAAGATTCCAGATGTTCCGGGTTCTTCCGTGTGTTTCTTTTGTGCTTGTGTTATTTATTTTGCTTTGCATCATGTCATCATGCCATCATGTCATATTTCTTTTGCATATCAACTTAAATAAAATCGTGTGGGCCTTCGGTCCATTTAAATCGAGGGAATGCACATGGTGTTTTCTCTTTATAACATATCCTCCTGATATTAGGGAGCTATATTAATTATTCCATTTGTTTGGAATTAACCAACACACTTGCATATTTTTCCCCATGCCTTCTCTTTCTCTTTTCTTGCCTCTCCTATTTTTCGTGGACCGTGGACATTTTTGCGAGTCCGGAAAAATTGACCTCTTGTGCATTTTTTCCCTAACCCCTCTCTTTCTTTCTTCCTTCTCTTTTACGTTTTCTGCTAAAAGAAAAATAAGGAGAGAAGGAGCCCAGCCGGCCTCTTAGGCCTCCCTAAGGCCCATCTCGAGCCTGGCAGCCCGTTCCCTAACCCTAGCCCACTACGTCCCTCACCCCTCGCTCTCCCTTTCCTCCCAGCGCCGCAGCCTCGCCCTCACTCGCGCCGCACCCCATCGCCCGAACCTCTCCTCCCATCGATCCCCTTTCTTCCTCGCTCTCCCCTCCTCTGCCCGCCATCGCAGCCTCCTCCCTCTTCCCTCGAGCGCCCCTTCCTCGCCTGGCCCGAGCTGGCCGGCCAGGAGCCCCGTCCTCCACGCCTCAAGCAGCGCCCGTCCCCCAGGCCTCTGCCTCGTCCCCTCCAGCGCCGAGCACGCGCCCCTCCTCTCCTCCGCGGCCAGGCTCCCTCCTCCTCGTCCAGAAGCGCGCCCCAGGCCACCGCTGCTCCTCCCGGCCGCCCTAGCCCGACGCCCTGGCCTGCTCCGCTCCTCCCGACGTCCAGGTGCAGCCGGCCGCCCCTGCCTCCTCGCCAAGGTCGCGGCCCCGACGAGCCCGTGCCTCGTCTCCCTCGTGCGTCCTCCGCCCCTGCTCCCTCCGGCCTCCTCCTTCCCGCTGCATGCGACCAAGTCCTCGGAGCCAAGTACCTCTACGGCCGGCGCGCCAAGACCTTGCTGCCCCCTTTTGTTTTTGCCAAGTTCATATGTACGAGGGACCCCAAGATCCGTCAAGTTCATCTACATGTGTGCACGACTACATCCGAGGTTGTTTTCGGCAAGTACCACATCGACCGAGTACGACTACACGATGAGACGCCGAGTACCACTACGATCGGCGATGCGACAAGTACCTCGACACCGACCCGAACATCTACGGAGAAACGAGCTCCGTGAACGACAACCGTCGCCGTGTACGACTACCCTCGCCGAAGACCCATGAATGAAACGTCAAGTTCCACTATCGTCGCCGGAGACACCAAGTACCCCTTCGTTTAACAAGAACGACAAGTTCGGAGACCTCAAGTACCACTACGAACCCCCAAGTACCTCGACGCCCGATGTCAAGTTCGACTACCGTCGCCCCGAGGACGTCCGATGCCGCGACAAGTACCTCTTCGGAAACATGAACGACTACGAACGGAACAACTACTTCCCTCTACGAACGTGTACCCCGACCGCCTCGAAAACGTCTACTTCCTCTACGATCCGTGTACCACTACTTCCACTACGACTCGAACCCCTCCGAGAACGAACACTTCAAAGGTATAACCCCGAGAATGTTTGCTTGTGGTTGTATGAGATGTTTCCCTTGTGTGCTCCGTGCCCGTTTCGTCCTTTTGTCATGCTCCTCGGTTGCCGCATCGTCGACCCGTGGGAACCCGGTGACGGGATCACCCCACCTTTCATCTTGTTCGACCCGCTCATGCCACCTTTCTTTTGCACCGGTCTCTCAACGAGTTACCGGAACCGAGATGTTGCCGTTGCATCATTTTCGGATTGTTGCGGTGGCACCCTTTCTTCCACCATGGTGACTAATACTCCTTTCATCTTATTATCTTCTTCATGTTAACTTTTACTTTAAATTGCATAAAACTTGATCATGTCATCCGCATCATGTTAACAACATTAAAATGTGTGAATTGTTGTTTGCTTAATTTTTTTACTAAACATGCACATGGGGATTTTCCGGAATTTGTTGTTGTTATTTCCGGCCTCATTTAAAATGCCTAAATAGTGTAGTTTTATTATGCTTCACCTCTTGCCATGTTAACAAACATTTAATCTTGTCTTGTAAGTAAACGAGAGTCAATTAAATAATTAACATGTGGTGTTTCGTCAATATGCAACTCGTTGCATATTGAGCTCCACTTAACTTGTAGTGTTGTTTGTGCACATTGCCATGCCATGCATAATTAAACCGGACATGCATCATACTTGGATGTGCATCGTATGCCATGGTTATGATATGTGTGTTTACCGTGATGTTTGCTTCTTTCCGGTTGCTTCTCTTGTTAGCTTCGGTTTCGTTCCGGAGTTGTGAGGATTCGCTCGACTTGTTGCTCCGTCTACTTCATGGATCCGTTCTTCCCCCTTGTGGAATCCCAGGCAAGATGATCATACCCTTGGATACCTTTACTACCATTGCCATGCTTAGTTGTCTCGATGCTATCGTTACATGTCGCGCTACCTATCTTTTATGTCAGCCTCTCCTTGTTGCCATGAAACCTCTAACCTTGAAACCTTCCTAGCAAAACCACTGTTTGGCTATGTTACCCGCTTGCTCAGCCCCTCTTATAGCGTTGCTAGTTGCAGGTGAAGATGAAGATCGTTCCAGGTGGGAACTTGTTGTTGGAATATCACAATATCTATAACTATTATTAACACACCTATATACTGGGCATGGGTGGAAGGCTTGGCATTTTTCTCGGTGTTTTGTTCCACTCATGCCACCTTAGGCGCCGATAAACCGGCATTATGTTCCTTGATTTTGCGTTCCTTACACGATGGGTGGATAGGGACCCCTTGACAGTTCGACTTTGAATAAAACTCCTCCAGCAAGGCCCAACATTGGTTTTAATTTGCTCATAATAACAACTTAATTAATTAATTAATTGCATAGGGGGTCATGTCCCCGGGTTCTTAATTCTACATAACAGGGGGGCCAGTGCTGATGGTGTTGGTCCCAAACGAGGAGTATGCGGGGCCACCACGGGGAAACTCGAGGTTTGGTTTTACTCGTATAATCGCCCATCCGGTCGTGGCCTGAGACGAGATACGCGCGGCTACTATCAGGGTGTCGACACACCGGGAGGTCTTGCTGGACTTGTTTTACCATTGTCGAAATGTCTTGTGCACCGGGATGCCGAGCCTGATCGGATTTCCCTAAGATAAGGGGTGATGATATTATATTTATCACTTCAGCTAATCGTGAGAGCTTGTGATGGGCTAAGTTGGGACACCCCTGCAGGGTTATAATCTTTCGAAAGCCGTGCCCGCGGTTATGTGGCAGATTGGAATTTGTTAATGTCCGGTTGTAGAAAACTTGACAGAGGATCCGAAGTAAAACACACCACTGTGTGAGTAACCGTGACTGTCTCTTTTCACTTTGAGAAGAGAACACGGTGGGGTTATGTTTGACTCGTATGTGGTTCAGGATCTTTAGCGATCACTACTAGTTGCTACCGTTTGCGTAGATTCTCATCTTATTCTTGTACTCGTAAGATAGCCACCATATTATGCTTAGCCGCTGCTGCAACCTCACCATTTTACCTCTTCCTACCCATAAAGCTTTGCTAGTCTTGATACCCATGGTTATGGGATTGCTGAGTCCTCGTGGCTCACAGATACTACAACACCAGATGCAGGTTCAGCCGAGAAAGATGCATGAGCTGGTTCAAGTACTTCCCTGGGAGTTCGATGAAGAGAGTGGCCGTATGCTTGTGACGTTTTTTTCGACGATCAGTAGTGGTTTCTACTAGGGGCGATTCGGACCTTTGGCTTTATGTTGTTTTTGGTATCTTTCTTTTGGATCTTCGCCCGTAGTCGGGTTGTGATGTTTTGGATGATGTTTTACTTATGTAATGTTTTGTGTGAAGTGGCAAGTGTAAGCCAACTATCTCCTTTTGCAATTTAATCCCTCTTTTACATGAGTCGTGCAAAGATACCAAACTTGAGATCATTCCAGAATGGGCTTATACCTTTAAGTCGTGCCTCGACACGTAGGAGGTATAGTCCCATCCTGGGCATTACAAGTTGGTATTCAGAGCCTTCTCCGACCTAGAAGCCCCCACTGATTGATCGAATCGTTGACGGTTGAGTCTAGGCACGCACTTGAAAATGTTTTGAGTCCTATATTATATCGGAGAGTAGGATTTCTTTTGCTTCTCATCTCTTTTCACTCTGGTGAGGACTCCTGACGATTACTCTTGCCTCTTCTACTCTAAAAAATACACCAATTTTTTTAGGATCACGCGAGTATTGTTTGGATTGTTCCGATGTCTTTGTGACGAGAACATTGTTCTCGATGCCTCCTGTCATTAGGGGTTGTGGCAGTGTCCCGGGGAGTTGAGCTCCGAGGTGTTGTCGTCACAAATATATCGCATCAGTTCTAGAATACTTAAGACGG
This sequence comes from Secale cereale, assembly GCA_902687465.1. NCBI lineage: Eukaryota > Viridiplantae > Streptophyta > Magnoliopsida > Poales > Poaceae > Secale > Secale cereale. Next base: position 780,797,371 of record LR738711.1, read on the forward strand.
CCGACATCGAAAACTCTCCTATGCGGTTAGTGGCAAGATAACCCCGACATCACCCAGTACTGGGGAGGTAGTTCGGGAGTATTGCCATAGCTTGTATAGTAGATGCATTTCGAAGGTCCGAGGTAAACGGTTTCCGGAAATAACTGGTTATGTGTTGAAGGATGGATACAGCTGGATGTAGGATTAGAGTTGAGTGCGCGGTGCTTCCCCTGTATCCCCAACACCTGATTGCATAACTGGAAACTTTCGGAGATTAATAGGTGGGTTCATCTAGTAGTTCTAGGCATTCTTCCAACGAGTGCATGATATGAAGTTCGGGGTTCTACATTGAGTGAAGTGGTTTATGGGCTTGTTCCGATCGGGAGTTGCATCTTAAAGGATCCTTGGCTATGCTGATCCGGGGATTGCAAAACCCTTTTGTAACACGTTCCATGAGCTTTCAGCACGAATATGCGAAACGAAGCTTCTATCTTGTATTTGTTCTATCTGCTCCTTGTTGATTTTTATTTACCTTTTGTTCTTCCAAGTGGCTTCTCGACAAGTTGATGTACCTGCGGAATTCATTCGTTCAATTCTCTGTTCGAATGATATTGTGAAGACTATGTTGCAACATATCTATCCGTTGTTTTGTTTTGATTCTGGTATTCGAGTTGCTTCGATGTCAAATGTTGATTCCATACCTTTTCCTAATCGGTGTTCTCATATTTCTATGGGAGTGCTAATTCTTCTTGACCATCGATATCTTCATGTTAATCCTTTTTCAACCGGTGTGCCTTCTCTTCAAGTTATTTCATACAGACGCCGTTGAGAAATCTGACGATTTGTCTGTTTCATTCATTCCAAGTTGTCTTTGTTTTCCCCACCCTCCCACCCTTCTTCTTCTCGGAGCAAGAAATTCTCAGATGAAGTATCCATTTTATTCATGTGATATTTCTTCATTCTTTTCCTTCAATGTTCTTATCCGGTGCTTTATCGTGAAGATGCTCAAGAACATCAAGTTCATCATTCTGTTGTTCTCAAATTCTGCCGGTAGATGTAATTCAAGATTTCAGTGTTGATCTTATCCTTTTCCTCATTTCACAATGCTTTCTTATTCCGATGCACCAATTAATCATTCTCCTCTTGCTATTCATATCCGGAGTGTTGAAGATATCTCAGAAGATTCGTGTTTCCATTCTTAATCCTTTCAAGCTATTTGAGGATTGTTATCTTACTCAAGCCATGCAATTCAACCGGTGCAATATCTCTTAAGCAATCTTTTTCAACGATGATTTCTTTTGAGTGGGCCCTAACCCACAGGTCTTTCCCAGGATCTTACCTGACTCTTCTATTTTTCTGGAGTTATACTCAAATTCTTTTCAAAGTGTGACGTAAGAATGATTTCCATCAGTCACATGCCTTCTCTAGGACCGCTTTCAAATTCTTTTTCTTCATTGGTTCAACCTTTTAATTCTTCATTACGGAGTGCCTATACAATTCATGGTGGTGTATCTCATCGTCTTCTCAGATTTGAAGACCGAAGAAGATTTTATCTTAAATCTTGGCCGTTCTCTTGAAGATTCGTGGTTCTAGCTTCATGCCATCCTCATTATTGTTTCGATCATGAGGAATCTTTTTATGCCATCCGAAGCATTTCATGAATTCTTTTCTTTGTGATCCTCCGAAGGCCATCATTTCAGAATATTTCTTCGTTCTTAGTTTGCAACTTCGTCCTCCAAATATTCTTCATTGATGCCTCTTCGTTCGTCTCCATATTCTTACGGTGGTTCTTTCAAGATTACTCTTCCTTGTTATCGTATTAATTCACTTGTTCTTTTCATAATCCTACCGGTGAGTCATCCAAGATTATTCTCAAGTTTGGCTATATCTCTCTCCAATCCTTTTCAAGAAGATTAAGTAGTATGCCAAATCCGTTGCTTGCCATCAATTTAATTTGATGAAGGATAAGCATACAGTAAATCTTATTCTTTTCCCCGAAGTGATTAATTTCTTTTTCCGGAGCTTGTTCATCATATCATATTCTCGGTTCTAAGTTGTTCATCTTGTTTTCCGGAGTCCCAAGTTATTTCAATTATATCATTTCAAACCTCCATCTAATTCATCGCAGGCCTTGAATCTTATTCTTTTCATCTTTCACTTCTCATGCTTTCATTACCGGAGTTCTTCATGGTGGTTCATCATGTTTTAATTCATCCTTGAAGTCTTCATCAAGATTCTTGTTGGACCTCAAGTATTCTCCATCATGCTTTCCAAGTGCAATCCTTTCTACCTTGTCTTTTCAGATGGTGTTATGTCATTCTTGTCAATTCCTTCATGAATTATGATTCAGGAGTTATCAAGAATGAAATATTTAAACCCATCATTTTCTTTGTTCAGGAGATCTTTCCAACCTTTCAATTTAATCGTTGGAGTAATCTTGGGTTGTGTTTCACCTAAAAGCTTTCCCTGAGAATTGTTGCTATTATGGTGCTTATAAATGACCCAAGTTCTTCATTTATCATTCCGGTGAAATAAGTTTATCGTCTCCTTGTTGATCTCAATCCAATCAAATATTTTCGTCAGTGGCTGGTTCTCACCGTATAATTTTGAGATGTTTTCCATAAGCCCACATCAAGCTTATTCATTTTTGTTGTTGATTTTTCCAACAACTCCGTTCAACCCTTCTTCGTAAGGATGCTCTTTCAAATTCAATTTTGAGAGAAGTTGTCATTTTCTTCTCCGTTCTTTCTTCCCAACGATCTTGCATCTATTCTTTCGTTCCGGAGGCATTGTGATATTGCTCTCTTTAACCATCATCTCGTTTTTATCGAGATCATGTTCTTTCCTTGTTTATCTATTTATCCGGAGTGTTGTGTCCTCCATTCTAATTCTCTCATCTTATCAAGTTTTGCCTCTCTTTTTAACCGGTGTGCTGTCTGAATCCTTCTTACCCCTTGTGCCATTCTTTCAATTGTTTCGGAGGCAATATGCTGTTGATTTCATCAAGTATCATTCCATCTCCTCAAGTTCATGTTCAATTCCTTCCATTTTCAGACGGAGTGCTGTCCAAATTCTGTCATTCTTATTCCTTGGCTATACCATTGCGGTTTCATATTGTTTTGGTCCGTGAGCTCTTGTTTCATGTTTTTCAACCTACAAGGTTCTCATAATGTTCCTTGTTACTCTTTCTAACGGAGTGCTCTTAACTTCGTTCATCTCTGTTGTATTCTTCTTTCATTTTGTTCAACCTCTCAAGGTTCGTGGTTTCACTCGTCTATTAAAGAAGCAACTTTGTTTTACCTATTCCTCTTCCGTTTTTACCCGGTGCTATCTCTAGGATCTCGGGTCGAGATCCTTTGTTAGTGTGGGAGAGTTGTGACGCCCGAAGACCGACGTCCCAGAAGATTCCAGATGTTCCGGGTTCTTCCGTGTGTTTCTTTTGTGCTTGTGTTATTTATTTTGCTTTGCATCATGTCATCATGCCATCATGTCATGTTTCTTTTTCATATCAACTTAAATAAATCGTGTGGGCCTTCGGTCCATTTAAATCGAGGGAATGCACATGGTGTTTTCTCTTTATAACATATCCTCCTGATATTAGGGAGCTATATTAACTATTCCATTTGTTTGGAATTAGCCAACACACTTGCATATTTTCCCCATGCCTTCTCTTTCTCTTTTCTTGCCTCTCCTATTTTTCGTGGACCGTGGACATTTTTGCGAGTCCGGAAAAATTGACCTCTTGTGCATTTTTTCCCTAACCCCTCTCTTTCTTTCTTCCTTCTCTTTTACGTTTTCTGCTAAAAGAAAAATAAGGAGAGAAGGAGCCCAGCCGGCCTCTTAGGCCTCCCTAAGGCCCATCTCGAGCCTGGCAGCCCGTTCCCTAACCCTAGCCCACTACGTCCCTCACCCCTCGCTCTCCCTTTCCTCCCAGCGCCGCAGCCTCGCCCTCACTCGCGCCGCACCCCATCGCCCGAACCTCTCCTCCCATCGATCCCCTTTCTTCCTCGCTCTCCCCTCCTCTGCCCGCCATCGCAGCCTCCTCCCTCTTCCCTCGAGCGCCCCTTCCTCGCCTGGCCCGAGCTGGCCGGCCAGGAGCCCCGTCCTCCACGCCTCAAGCAGCGCCCGTCCCCCAGGCCTCTGCCTCGTCCCCTGCAGCGCCGAGCACGCGCCCCTCCTCTCCTCCGCGGCCAGGCTCCCTCCTCCTCGTCCATAAGCGCGCCCCAGGCCACCGCTGCTCCTCCCGGCCGCCCTAGCCCGACGCCCCGGCCTGCTCCGCTCCTCCCGACGTCCAGGTGCAGCCGGCCGCCCCTGCCTCCTCGCCAAGGTCGCGGCCCCGACGAGCCCGCGCCTCGTCTCCCTCGTGCGTCCTCCGCCCCTGCTCCCTCCGGCCTCCTCCTTCCCGCTACATGCGACCAAGTCCTCGGAGCCAAGTACCTCTACGGCCGGCGCGCCAAGACCTTGATGCCCCCTTTTGTTTTTGCCAAGTTCATATGTACGAGGGACCCCAAGATCCGTCAAGTTCATCTACATGTGTGCACGACTACATCCGAGGTTGTTTTCGGCAAGTACCACGTCGACCGAGTACGACTACACGATGAGACGCCGAGTACCACTATGATCGGCGATGCGACAAGTACCTCGACACCGACCCGAACACCTACGGAGAAACGAGCTCCATGAACGACTACCGTCGCCGTGTACGACTACCCTCGCCGAAGACCCATGAATGAAACGTCAAGTTCCACTACCGTCGCCGGAGACACCAAGTACCCCTTCGTTTAACAAGAACGACAAGTTCGGAGACCTCAAGTACCACTACGAACCCCCAAGTACCTCGACGCCCGATGTCAAGTTCGACTACCGTCGCCCCGAGGACGTCCGATGCCGCGACAAGTACCTCTTCGGAAACATGAACGACTATGAACGGAACAACTACTTCCCTCTACGAACGTGTACCCCGACCGCCTCGAGAACGTCTACTTCCTCTACGACCCGTGTACCACTACTTCCACTACGACTCGAGCCCCTCCGAGAACGAACGCTTCGAAGGTATAACCCCGAGACGATGACCCGAGAACGTTTGCTTGTGGTTGTATGAGATGTTTCCCTTGTGTGCTCTGTGCCCATTTCGTCCTTTTGTCATGCTCCTCGGTTGCCGTGTCGCCGACCCGTGGGAACCCGGTGACGGGATCACCCCACCTTTCATCTTGTTCGACCCGCTCACGCCACCTTTCTTTTGCATCGGTCTCTCAACGAGTTACCGGAACCGAGATGTTGCCGTTGCATCATTTTCGGATCGTTGCCGTGGCACCCTTTCTTCCACCACGGTGACTAATACTCCTTTCATCTTCTTATCTTCTTCATGTTAACTTTTACTTAAAATTGGATAAAACTTGATCATGTCATCCGCATCATGTTAACAACATTAAAATGTGTGAATTGTTGTTTGCTTAAAAAAATTACTAAACATGCACATGGGGATTTTCCGGAATTTGTTGTTGTTATTTCCAGCCTCATTTAAAATGCCTAAATAGTGTAGTTTTGTTATGCTTCACCTCTTGCCATGTTAACAAACATTTAATCTTGTCTTGTAAGTAAACGAGAGTCAATTAAATAATTAACATGTGGTGTTTCGTCAATATGCAACTCGTTGCATATTGAGCTCCACTTAACTTGTAGTGTTGTTTGTGCACATTGCCATGCCATGCATAATTAAACCGGACATGCATCATACCTGGATGTGCATCGTATGCCATGGTTATGATATGTGTGTTTACCGTGATGTTTGCTTCTTTCCGGTTGCTTCTCTTGTTAGCTTCGGTTCCATTCCAGAGTTGTGAGGATTCGCTCGACTTGTTGCTCCGTCTACTTCATGGATCCGTTCTTCTCCCTTGTGGAATCCCAGGCAAGATGATCTTACCCTTGGATACCTTTACTACCATTGCCATGCTTAGTTGTCTCGATGCTGTCGTTACATGTCGCGCTACCTATCTTTTATGTCAGCCTCTCCTTGTTGCCATGAAACCTCTAACCTTGAAACCTTCCTAGCAAAACAACTGTTTGGCTATGTTACCCGCTTGCTCAGCCCCTCTTATAGCGTTGCTAGTTGCAGGTGAAGATGAAGATCGTTCCAGGTGGGAACTTGTTGTTGGAATATCACAATATCTATAATTATTATTAACACACCTATATACTGGGCATGGGTGGAAGGCTTGGCCTTTTGCTCGGTGTTTTGTTCTACTCATGCCACCTTAGGCGTCGATAAACCGGCATTATGTTCCTTGATTTTGCGTTCCTTACACGATGGGTGGATGGGGACCCCTTGACAGTTCGACTTTGAATAAAACTCCTCCAGCAAGGCCCAACATTGGTTTTAATTTGCTCATAATAACAACTTAATTAATTAATTAATTGCATAGGGGATCATGTCCCCGGGTTCTTAATTCTACATAACAGGGGGGGCCAGTGCTGATGGTGTTGGTCCCAAACGGGGAGTATGCGGGGCCACCACGGGGAAACTCGAGGTTTGGTTTTACTCGTATAATCGCCCATCCGGTCGTGGCCTGAGACGAGATACGCGCGGCTACTATCAGGGTGTCGACACACCGGGAGGTCTTGCTGGACTTGTTTTACCATTGTCGAAATGTCTTGTGCACCGGGATGCCGAGCCTGATCGGATTTCCCTAAGATAAGGGGTGATGATATTATATTTATCACTTCAGCTAATCGTGAGAGCTTGTGATGGGCTAAGTTGGGGCACCCCTGCAGGGTTATAATCTTTCGAAAGCCGTGCCCGCGGTTATGTGGCAGATTGGAATTTGTTAATGTCCGATTATAGAAAACTTGACAGAGGATCCGAAGTAAAACACACCACTGTGTGAGTAACCGTGACTGTCTCTTTTCACTTTGAGAAGAGAACACGGTGGGGTTATGTTTGACTCGTATGTAGTTCAGGATCTTTAGCGATCACTACTAGTTGCGACAGTTTGCGTAGATTCTCATCTTATTCTTGTACTCGTAAGATAGCCACCATATTATGCTTAGCCGCTGCTGCAACCTCACCATTTTACCTCTTCCTACCCATAAAGCTTTGCTAGTCTTGATACCCATGGTTATGGGATTGCTGAGTCCTCGTGGCTCACAGATACTACAACACCAGATGCAGGTTCAGCCGAGAAAGATGCTGGAGCTGGTTCAAGTACTTCCCTGGGAGTTCGATGAAGAGAGTGGACGTATGCTTGTGACGTTTTTTTCGACGATCAGTAGTGGTTTCTACTAGGGGCGATTCGGACCTGTGGCTTTATGTTGTTTTTGGTATCTTTCTTTTGGATCTTCGCCCGTAGTCGGGTTGTGATGTTTTGGATGATGTTTTGCTTATGTAATTTTTTGTGTGAAGTGGCGAGTGTAAGCCAACTATCTCCTTTTGCAATTTAATCCCTCTTTTACATGAGTCGTGCAAAGATACCAAACTTGAGATCATTCCAGAATGGGCTTATACCTTTAAGTCGTGCCTCGACACGTAGGAGGTATAGTCCCATCCTGGGCATTACACAATGCCTTCCTCTAGTCCCAAATAATTGTAAAGTGTCATGTAGTCGACGTTCACATGACACCACTAGAGAAGAGACAACATACATCTCATCAAAATATCGAACGAATACCAAATTCACATGACTACTTATAGCAAGACTTCTCCCATGTCCTCAGGAACAAAAGTAACTACTCACAAGACATAATATTGTTCAGATCAGAGGGGTATTAATATGCATAATAGATCTGAACATATGATCTTCCACCAAGTAAACCAACTAGCATCAACTACAAGGAGTAATCAACACTACTAGCAACCCACAGGTACCAATCTGAGATTTGGGTGCAAAGATTGGATATAAGAGATGAACTAGGGTTTGAGAGGAGATGGTGCTGGTGAAGATGTTGATGAAGATAGCCCTCCCCAAGATGGGAGAGTTGGTGATGACGGCAGTGACAATTTCCCCCTCCCGGAGGGAAGTATCCCCGGCAGAACAGCTCTGCCGGAGCCCTAGATTGGTTTTCGCCTAGGTTCCGCCTCGAGACGGCGGCGTCTGGTCCCGAAAGCCTCCTTCCGATTTTTTCCAGGTCAAAATACCTCATATAGGAGAAGATGGGCATCGGGGGGCCCACGATGCAGGGGGCGCACCCAGAGGGGGGGGGGGGGGCGCCCCCACCCTCGTGGACAGGTGGTGCCCCATGGTGATCTTCTTTCGCCGGATATTTTGTATATTTTCTGAAACGGTGTCCTGTGAAGTTTCAGAGCTTTTTGAGTTGTCCAAAATAGGTTTCTAGAGTTTTCTTCTTTTTCAGCCCAGAATTCCAGCTGCCGGCATTCTCCCTCTTCATGTAAACCTTGTAAAATAAGAGAGAAAAGGCATAATTATTGCGACATAACGTGTAATAACAACCCATAATGCAATAAATATCAACATATAAGCATGATGCAAAATGGACGTATCAACTCCCCCAATCTTAGACCTCGCTTGTCCTCAAGCGAAAGCCGATATCGAAAAATATGTCCACATGTTTAGAGATAGAGGTGTCGATAAAAATAAAATACGGACATGAGGGAATCATGATCATTCCCATAACAGCAACACACACACACACACATACACACACACACACACACATATATATATATATATTCATATGATTCTTATGCTAAAATAACAATTCATTCACAATGTCAAGTATGAATCAGAAACTTCATTGAAAACCAACAAACTATGATCTCGGTCATTGAAGCAATTGCAATTTATCGTAACATCGGAAAGAGTCAACATAAGAGCTTTTCAGCAGGCCTACATACTCAACTATCATATAGTCTTTCACAATTGCTCACACTCACGCAATACTTATGGGTATGGAGTTTTAATCGGACACAGAGAAAGATAGGGGCTTATGGTGTTGCCTCCCAACCTCTTACCTCAAGGGTAATGTCAACAGTAATAGACCATGATAACTTACATCCAAGTGGGTATATATGTCAGGATCTTTCCAACACAATGTGCTTGCCAAAGGATAAAATGTAAAAAGGAAAGGTGAATTTCACCTTGACTCTTATATGGCAAGAATAAGAGATAGGCCCTTCGCAGAGGGAAGCAGAGGTTGTCATGTGCTCTTATGGTTGGATGCACAAAGTCTTAGCGCAAAAGAACGTCACTTTATATTGCCACTCGTGATAAGGACCTTTATTATGCAGTCCATCGCTTTTATTACTTCCATATCACAAGATCGTATAAAGCTTATTTCCTCCACACTAATAAATCATACATATTTTAGCGAGTATGCAACATGACAACTTACTTGGAAGGATCTTACTCAATCCATAGGTAGGTATGGTGGACTCTCATGGCAAAACTGGGTTTAAGGATGTATGGAAGCACAAGTAGTATCTCTACTTGGTGCGAGGAGTTTTGGCTAGCATGAGGGGGAAAGGAAAGCTCAACATGTTGGATGATCCATGACAATATACTTTATTTCGGATATAAGAAACATAACCCATTATGTTGTCTTCCTTGTCCAACATCAACTCTTTAGCATGTCATATTTTAATGAGTGCTCACAATCATAAAAGATGTCCAAGATAGTGTATTATTATGTGAAGCCTCTCTTTATTTATTACTTCCTATTAATTGCAACGACGACCAAAACTATGTTTGTCAACTCCCAATAACTTTTATTCATCATACTCTTTATATGTGAAGTCATTACTTCTCCTAAGATCAATATGATCTCTTGATTTTTTTTATGTTTTATTTTACTCTATCATGACCAAAGTGAGGAAATCAAGCCCTTGAATCAACACTAATCTTTATTATATAGCTCACGGACTCGATTACAAAGGGTAAAGATCATAAAGCAAAAGGTCACAACTAGATCATGCTAACTTTACTCTACTAGATCAAGATACTACCAAAAGGATCGAACTAGGAAAAAGGGTAAAGATAGGAGAGATGGTGATACGATACCGGGGTCACTCCCCCAAGCTTGGCAGTTGCCAAGGGGAGTGCCCATACCCATATGATTATGTCCCCTTCTTCGGAGGTGGTGATGATGGAGTTGTTGATGATGTAGGCTTGTTGTCCACCTTCCAAGGCATGGGCTCGCCATCGTAGAGGGATGATCGAGTCTCCGGGATACTCAAATCTGCAGCCAAACTCATCTTCTTGAATCTATATTCATACTCACAGTTTTGGTTTTGCAGGTCATAGATCTGGGCTTGGAGGTGTTCGATTTTCTCTTGGAGGTTGGAGATGGCTTCCCCAAAGATCCTTGAGTCCAGCTTGAGGTTGTTGGCGAGCTCCGTGATCATCATGTGGTTGGCGTCGAGACCTCATTCCACCATACCTTGGCACTTGAAAACTTGCTGCTCCATTTCTTCGAGTCTTGTCTCCACACTTCTAGTCCTCCTTGGCCCCTCAACATCGCGGATATGCAGCACCCCCTCATGCAACTCCATGGTTTGAGGGTGATGCAACACCTCCGCAAGGTAGGGGTTGTTGACCTTCTCGAAGAACTTGTCCTTGGGGGTGTTGGAAGACGCCATGATGATCTAGATCTGTCAAAAACAACAGTTTGAAACGAAAACAGAGGATTTTTGCGTGATACAGAGGTCAAAACCTTCGGGAGAATATATAATGAATTTTTACCGACCAAAATGAGTAACATACAAGAAATCGGAGTCCGGGAGGCACACGAGGTGCCCACAAGGCAGGGGGGCGCGCCTAGGGGAAGGGGGCGCGCCCTCCACCCTCGTGGACACCTCGTGTCTCTTCGAGAATGCCACTTATTTTTCTATTTTTCTAAATATTCCAAAACGGTGAAAATTTTCCTTTAGAACTGTTTTGGAGTCGGTTCACTTACCGTACCACATACCTCTTCCTTTTCAGAGTCAGGATCGTTCTGGAAAGTGTCCCTTATGTATTCCTCCGGGGTTACGGTTTCAATAACATTGGTTTCAACATTTATAGGGTTACCTGAGATATAATGTTTGATTCTTTGACCGTTCACCACCTTCGGATTTGTGCCTTTGAAGTTGTTGATTTTTATGGCACCAGAACGATAGACCTCCTCGATAACGTAAGGTCCTTCCCACTTAGAGAGGAGTTTTCCTGCAAAAAATCTTAAACAAGAATTGTATAGCAAAACATAATCACCTACGTTAAACTCACGCTTTTGTATCCTTTTGTCATGCCATCTTTTAACTTTTTCTTTAAACAGCTTGGCATTCTCATAGGCCTAGGTTCTCCATTCATCAAGAGAGCTAATGTCAAATAACCTCTTTAATAGCCCAATATGCCTTATGTTCTAGCTCAAGAGGTAAGTGACAAGCTTTTCCATAAACCATCTTATATGGAGACATACCCATATGATTTTGTATGCAGTTCTATAGGCCCATAATGCATCATCAAGTTTCTTGGACCAATTCTTTCTAGAAGTATTAACTGTCTTTTGCAAAATCAATTTCAACTCTCTATTACTTAGTTCTACTTGACCACTGGTTTGTGGGTGATAAGGGGATGCAATTCTATGATTTACATCATACTTAGCAAGCATTTTACGGAAAGCGCCATGAATAAAGTGTGAACCACCATCAGTCATTAGGTATCTAGCGACTCTAAACCTCGGAAAAATAACTTCTTTAAGCATCTTAATAGAGGTGTTATGATCATCACTACTAGTTGGAATAGCTTCTACCCACTTAGTAACGTAATCAACAGCAACTAGAATATGCGTGTACCCATTAGAGGAAGGAAACGGTCCCATATAATCAAAGCCCCAACCATCAAATGGTTCAATAACAAGTGAATAATTCATAGGCATTTCTTGACGTCTACTAATATTACCAATTCTTTGACATTCATCACAAGATAAGACAAACTTACGGGCATCCTTGAAGAGAGTAGGCCAATAAAAACCAGATTGCAATACCTTATGTGCAGTTCTATCTCCAGCATGGTGTCATCCATAAGCTTCGGAGTGGCACTTGCATAGGATATGTTCCTGTTCATGCTCAGGTACACAACATCTAATAATACCATCTACTCCTTCTTTATACAGATGTGGGTCATCCCAGAAGTAATGTCTCAAATCATAGAAGAACTTATTCTTTTGCTGGTATGTGAAGCTAGGAGGTATAAACTTAGCAACAGTATAATTAGTATAACCAGCACACCATGAAGCAGTACGAGAAGTATTTATGACAGCTAATTGTTCATCAGGAAAGCTATCATCAATAGGTTGTGGGTCATCAAGTATATTCTCTAGCCTAGACAAGTTATCTGCAACGGGGTTCTCAGCTCCCTTTCTATCAATAATATGCAAATCAAACTCTTGCAGCAAGAGAACCCATCTAATAAGTCTAGGTTTAGCATCTTTCTTTTCCATAAGGTATTTGATAGCAGCATGATCAGTGTGAATAGTTACTTTAGAATCAACAATATAAGGTCTAAGCTTATCACAAGCAAATACAACTGCTAAAAATTCATTCTCAGTAGTAGCATAATTTCTCTGGGCACTGTCTAGAGTTTTACTAGCATATCGGATAACATTCAATTTCTTATCAACTCTTTGCCCTAAAACAACACCTACAGCATAATCACTAGCATTGCACATAATCTCAAATGGTAAATTTCAGTCAAGAGGCTGGACAATAGGTGCAGAGATCAATGCTTTCTTAAGTATTTCAAATGCTTCTAGACGATCATCATCAAAGACAAAAGGAATAACTTTTTGTAGGAGATTAGTTAGAGGCCTGGAGATTTTGGAGAAGTCCTTTATGAACCTCCTATAAAACCCGACATGACCAAGGAAACTTTGTATACCTTTGATGTCCTTGGGGAACGGCATCTTTTCAATAGCATCCATTTTAGCCTTGTCAACTTCAATACCTCTTTCAGAAATTTTATGTCCCAAGACAATGCCTTCATTAACCATAAAGTGGCACTTCTCCCAATTCAAGACAAGATTAGTGTCTTCACATCTCTACAAAACTCGATCAAGGTTGCTTAAGCAATCATCAAAAGAAGTTCCATAAACGGAGAAGTCATCCATGAAAACCTCAACAATCTTTTCACAAAAATCAGAGAATATAGCCATCATGCATCTTTGAAAGATAGCAGGTGCATTACATAAACCGAAAGGCATACGTCTATAAGCAAAGGTACATAAAGGACAAGTAAAAGTGGTCTTTTCTTGATCCCCTTTTGACACAGGTATTTGAGAGAAACCAGAATAACCATCTAGAAAGCGAAAGTGAGTATGTTTGGATAACCTTTCTAGCATTTGATCAATAAAAGGCAAGGGGTAATGATCTTTCTTAGTAGCTTTATTTAATTTGCGGAAATCAATTACCATCCTATAACCTGTAACAATTCTTTGCGGGATCAATTCATCTTTATCATTAGGAACAACAGTCATACCTCCCTTCTTAGGGACACAATGGACAGGACTTACCCACTGGCTATCAGCAACTGGATAGATAATACCTGCCTCTAGAAGCTTTAGTATTTCCTTCCTTACCACTTCTTTCATCTTAGGATTTAACTGTCGTTGATGATCAATAACCGGTTTAGCGTTTTCTTCCAATTTTATCTTGTGTTGGCATAAAGTGGGACTGATGCCCTTAAGATCATCCAGAGTATATCCAATAGCAGCACGGTGCTTCTTCAGAGTTTTCAATAATTTTTCCTCTTTCCGCTCTGAAAGGTTAGCACTACTAATAACAGGATATATCTTCTTTTCATCAAGATAAACATACTTAAGATTATTAGGTAAAGGTTTAAGTTCAAACACGGGATCACCCTTGGGTGGAGGAGGATCCCCTAGGATTTCAACAGGCAAGTTATTTTTCAATACGGGTCCCTGATTAAAGAATATTTCAATTATTTCTCTTCTCTCATTCATATGCATATCATTTTCATGATCTAGCAAATATTGTTCTAAAGGATCATTAGGAGGCACAACAATAGAAGCAAGACCAATAATTTCATCCTTACTAGGTAATTCTTTATCAAGGGGTTGTCTACGAAATTTAGCAAAGTTAAAATCATGAGACATATCCCCAAAACCAACAGTAACAATATCTTTCACGCAGTCTATCTTAGCATTAACAGTATTCAAGAAGGGTCTACCAAATATAATGGGACAAAAATCATCTTGTGGGGAACCAAGAACAAGAAAATCAGCAGGGTATTTAACTTTCCCACACAAGACTTCAACATCTCTAACAATCCCAATTGGTGAGATAGTGTCTCTATTAGCAAGTTTAATAGTAACATCTATACCTTCTAGCTCAACGGGTGCAATATCGTGCATAATTTCATCATATAAGGATATAGGTATTACACTCGCACTAGCACCTACGTCACATAAACCATGATAGTAATGATCTCCTATTTTAACAGAGATAACAGGCAAGCCTACAACAGGCCTATGTTTATCCCTAGCATCGGGTTTGGCTATTCTAGCAGCTTCCTCTTGGAGGTAAATAACTGAAAGTGCAACTAATCCCCGGGTGGTTTTGGTAATTAATAACAACATATATATCATTGAACTAATAGTTACTTGAGAATCATTTCAGAGAAGTTCAGTGATATGGGTATGGAAATGACTGAAGAAGTGGACCCCTCAAAATGCTAAGGCAAGCATTGGCAAAAGCTCAAGACTCCATTTTTGGTTTAGTGATCAAAGATCACATTGAGTCCATAGGAAAAGCCAGTACTATTAAAAGGGGATGAGGTTGTGTTGATGATCTGGTTGCTCAAGTGCTTAGTGATATATCTCCTTCAACTATCAGCAACTTTCACTACTATACACACTCATAAGTAATCTCGGACAAACCGATTTTCCAAACTCAGTCCCACCGAGATGAACCACCTCAGCCATAAGCCAAACCCTAGAAAAATCGGTCAATCCGAGTTTGAGTTCGGTCTCACCGAAACACGGGCTGCCAACCTTCTGTAACCGTTTGTCATCATTTCGGAATATCCGAGTTGTTGATTTCGGTCCCACCGAAACTGGCAAGTTCCTATCTTTGACTCAAATCGGACAAACCGAGATGGTATTTTCGGTCCCACCGAAAACCCCAACGTTCACTATATTTGAACTTTCGGTCTGACCGAGTTTCCACTTCGGTCTCACCGAGATTGCTCAATTATGTGTGTAACGGTTGGATTTTGTGTGGAGGCTATATATACCCCTCCACCCCCTCTTCATTCGTGGAGAGAGCCATCAGAAAGAACTACCACTCCTATCTTACACTTTCTGAGAAGAGAACTACCTACCCTTGTGTTGAGATCAAGTTGCTCCATTCCTACCATATGAAACTTGATTTCTAACCTTCCCAAGTTGCTTTCCACTCAATCCTTTCTTCCACCATAGCCAAATCAGTGAGGAGAGTTGAGTGTTGGGGAGATTATCATTTGAAGCACAAGAGCAAGGAGTTCATCATCATCTACAACATCTATTACCTTTTGGAGGGTGGTGCCTCCTAGATTGGTTAGGTGTCGCTTGGGAGCCTCCGTCATCGAGATGTGGAGTTGAACCAAGAAGTTTGTAAGGGCAAGGAGATCGCCTACTTCGTGAAGATCTACCCCGAGTAAGGCTAGCCCTCCGTGGGCGTAGGCCATGATGGAATAGACAAGGTTGCTTCTTCGTGGACCCTTCGTGGGTGGAGCCCTCCGTGGACTCGCGCAGCCGTTACCCTCCGTGGGTTGAAGTCTCCATCAACGTGGATGTACGATAGCACTACCTATCGGAACCACGGGAAAAATCATTGCGTCTCCAAATTGCGTTTGATCTTCTCCACCTCTCTTTACTACATGTACAATTTACTTTCCGCTGCTTATACTCTAGAATTGCATGTGTAGGGTGATACTTGACTTGATCTTAATTGTGAAACTGCAAAAAACTGTTCATGATCAAAAGACAGAATTTTTATATTTACAAG
Organism: Secale cereale; assembly: GCA_902687465.1. Classification (NCBI taxonomy): domain Eukaryota; kingdom Viridiplantae; phylum Streptophyta; class Magnoliopsida; order Poales; family Poaceae; genus Secale; species Secale cereale. The sequence continues at coordinate 780,813,341 of LR738711.1, forward strand.
TAGTCTAATCACCCCCCCCTCTAGACATACTTTCGATCCTACAATAACATGTCCATCTAAATCTTCAACCAAGAGATCTTTAACCATAGCAACACTAGGTTCAACTTTAATTTGCTCAAAGGGTGTAGGTGTTCTTGTACTACTCTTATGAACCACAGTTGAGCTTTAGCATGATCCTTTATTCTAACAGGGAAAGATGGTTTCTCAATATAAGCAGTACGGACAATAGGATCAACATTATAAGTGATAGTCTTTTCTTCAACTTTAACAGGTTCAACTACTTTTACTTATATGGGAGGATGGTATTTAAACCACTTCTCCTTGGGAAGATCAACATGAGTAGAAAATGATTCACAGAAAGAAGCTACTATCTCAGAGTCAAGTCCATATTTAGTGCTAAACTCACGGAAAGCATCGGTATCCATAAAAGCTTTAACACAATCAAACTTAGGGGTCATACCTGACTCCTTACCTTCATCGAGATCCCAATCTTCAGATTTGTGTTTAATTCTTTCCAATAAATCCCATTTGAATTCAATAGTCTTCATCATAAAAGAGCCAGAACAAGAAGTATCGAGCATGGAGCGATTATTGAGAGAAAGCCGAGCATAAATTTTTTGAATGAACATTTCTCTTGAGAGCTCATGATTGGGGCATGAATATAACATTGACTTAAGCCTCCCCAAGCTTGAGCGATGCTTTCTCCTTCACGAGGACAAATATTATAAATATAATTACGATCACGATGAACCTGGTGCATAGGGTAGAACTTCTGATGAAATTCCAACTTCAGACGATTATAGTTCCATGATACAATATCATCACATAGCCTAAACCATGTTAATGCACCCCCCTTCAAAGATAAAGGTAAGACCTTCTTATTGATAACATCCTCGGGCATACCTGCAAGCTTAAATAATCCACAAACTTCATCCACATAGATTAGATGCAAATCGGGATGCAGTGTTCCGTCTCCTGTAAAGGGATTATCTAGCAGTTTCTCTATCATACCCGGAGGAATTTCAAAGCAAACATTATCAGTAGGTGCAGTAGGTTGAGGAGCAACTCTTTGCTCTTATGGTCGGGGTGAAGATACCCCGAACAAGCCCCTCAAAGGATGATGAGCCATAGTAACAAGTGACAATAAATTTCAGCACACTATATAAATTTTTCCTTACCAAATTCCACTTACCAAAGGCGCTTCACTCCCCGGCAACGGCGCCAGAAAAGAGTCTTGATGACCCAAAAGAGTCTTGATGACCCCTCAAAGGATCTATCGTAGTCCTTTCGATAAGTAAGAGTGTCAAACCCAACGAGGAGCAGAAGGAAATGATAGGCAGTTTTCAGTAAGGTATTTTCTGCAAACACTCAAATTATCGGTAACATATAGTTTTTCGATAAGGTAATTGATAGCAAGTGACAAATAGTAATAAGGTGCAACAAGATGGCCCAATCCTTTTGGTAGCAAAGGACAAGCCTGGACAAACTCTTATATGAAGGAAAGCGCTCCCGAGGACACATGGGAATTATCGTCAAGCTAGTTTTCATCACGATCATCTAATTCGCGTTCGGTACATTGATAATTTGGTATGTGGGTGGACCGGTGCTTGGGTGTTGTCCTTACTTGGAAAAGCCTTCCACTTATGATTAACCTCTATTGCAAGCATCCGCAACTACAAAAGAAGTATTAAGGTAAACCTAACCATAGCATGAAACAAGTGGATCCAAATCAGCCCCTTACGAAGCAACGCATAAACTAGGGTTTAAGCTTCTGTCACTCTAGCAACCCATCATCTACTTATTACTTCCCAATGACTTCCTCTAGACCCAAATAATGGTAATGTGTCATGTATTCGACGTTCACATGACACCACTAGAGGAGAGACAACACACATCTCATCAAAATATCGAATTAATACCAAATTCACATGACAAATTATAACAAGACTTCTCCCATGTCCTCAGGAACAAAAGTAACTACTCACAAGACATAATATTATTCATGATCAGAGGGGTATTAATATGCATAATAGATCTGAACATATGATCTTACACCAAGTAAACCAACTAGCATCAACTACAAGGAGTAATCAACACTACTAGCAACCCACAAGTACCAATCTGAGATTTGGGTGCAAAGATTGGATATAAGAGATGAACTAGGGTTTGAGAGGAGATGGTGCTGGTGAAGATGTTGATGAAGATAGCCCTCCCCAAGATGGGAGAGTTGGTGATGACGGCGGTGACAATTTCCCCCTCCCGGAGGGAAGTATCCCCGGCAGAACAGCTCTGCCGGAGCCCTAGATTGGTTTCCGCCAAGGTTCCGCCTCGAGACGGCGGCGTCTGGTCCCGAAAGCCTCCTTCTGATTTTTTCCAGGTCAAAACACCTCATATAGGAGAAGATGGGCATCGAGGGGCCATCGGGGGGCCCACGAGGCAGGGGGTGCGCCCAGAGGGGGGGGCGCCCCCCACCCTCGTGGACAGGTGGTGGCCCCCATGGTGATCTTCTTTCACCAGATATTTTTTATATTTTCTGAAACGGTGTCCTGTGAAGTTTCGGAGCTTTTTGAGTTGTCTGAATGCTTCTTTTCCAGCCCAGAATTCCAGCTGCCGGCATTCTCCCTCTTCATGTAAACCTTGTAAAATAAGAGAGAAAAGGCATAAGTATTGTGACATAACGTGTAATAACCGCCAATAATGCAATAAATATCAACATATAAGCATGATGCAAAGTGGACATATCAGGTGGCTATGTCGTTTAACTTAGTAAGATGTGCCATGACAGTTTCAGTTTCATAACCATGGAAAGGATCAGATTCAACCAAAGAGATTAACTCTGGGTTGACAGAGAATTCATAATCCTTATCATCAATAAAGATAGGTGAAGTAGCAAACTTAGGATCACATTTCATTCTAGCATTCATAGATTTTTCTTTATACTTGTGTAGTAATTTCTCTAGATCATCTCTATCATTACAAGAAAGAATATCTCTAGTTGCTTCTTCACTCAAAACATAACCTTCCGGTACCTTAGGCAATTCATATCTAGGAAGGTTAGTTCTAGCAGGTATTTCAGGAGTTTCAGTTTCAAGCTCATCATCAGATTCAACAACATCATGTTGTATTACTCTAGCAATTTGATCATCAAGAAATTCACCAAGTGGCACATCATCATTATCAAGCAAGGTACTAGCATCATCATAAGCATCATTCATAGTAGAAGTAGCATCACCAATAACTTGCGACATATTAGAATTGATAGCATGTGGTGGTGTTGCAAGTTTACTCATAACAGAAGGTGAATCTAAAGCAGAACTGGATGGCAGTTCCTTACCTCCCCTCGTCTTAGAGGGAAATATCTTAGTCTTCGGATCCTTCAGATTCTTCATAGTGATAAATTGATAATAATTCCAAGTGACTCAATGAAAGTGCGTTATATCGACTAGAGGGGGGGATAGGCGATTTTTATGAATTCTTCACTGAGGAATTTGCGGATGAGGAAATTCCTTAGTGAAGAACAACTTGCAGCGGAATAAGTACTTAGAAGTAAACATAACAGAACACAAGCATGGTCATCATGATGAAATGAAGACAAGCACAGAGTACAGAAAGCGTAAACACACGATAACACAGAATGAAGACAAACAGACTGAAGAAATTGAACTAAGAAAATTGAGAAAGTCTTCAGTCAAAGTCTTCAAACATATATGAACAAGCACACAACACAGATATGAGGAAATGAAAGAGTTGAGGAAATAGAACCAGTAAGCTTGGTGAAGACAATGATTTGTTAGACCAGTTCCAACTGCTGTCTCAGTTGTACATCTGGTTAGGGCGGCTAGGTATTTAAACCTGAGGACACACAGTCCCGGACACCTAGTCCTGGACACACAATCCAAGACACCAAGTCCTCATCGTATTCCCCTTGAGCTTAGGTCACACATACCTCACCCAATCACTCATGGTAAGTCTTCACAGGTGACTTCCGAACCTTCACAAACTCGGTCACTCGGCGATCCACAATTCCTCTTGGATGCTCTAGACCATGACGCCTAACCGTCTGGAAGAAGCACAATCTTCAAAGGTAACAAGCGTCGGATCCACTCAAGGTCAATCTCTTTAGTGATGCTCAATCACTTTTGGGTTTGTAGGTGTTTGGGTTTGGTTTGGGTTTTTCCTCACTTGATGATTTTCTCTCAAAGTCCTCTGTCGGTGTACAAAAAGAGGGGTACACCTTTTGTACCCCTATGACTGTGCACGGGCAGTCTAAGCCACGGGCACCACCACGCCAAGCATGGCAAGGGAGGTGAGCCAGGGTAAGACCGAAGCTCGATGGAACTGGAGCAACACCAAGAACAAGACCGCAAAGAGCAAAGGGACGAAGCGGCTTCCCCCGGCAAGATCCTTGTCGGGAGCCAGTTTCAGCAAGCCCCGGCAAGATCCTTGCCGGGGCCGGCTCTGGCAGCCCTGGCAAGACCCTTGCCGCGGCAGCTCGCCCCACGCCTACGGAGCGGATCACCCTTGAGTCCAATGCCCCCATGGGGCAAGGATTCGGGAGATATCCCCGTGGTGGCATGCAGATCTTTTTGAAGACATTCAAGGATAGATACACACACTAAGAAGACGACGACCCTTGGCGGGATCCCAGCCAAGGAGGACCACAAGACCCCTGGCAAGCACCTTGCCGGGGATGACAGCAGGCGCTGCGGCAAGACCCTTGCCGGGGCCCCGGCAAGGCCCTTTCCGGGGACATCCGCAGGGCCACCATCAGGCCAATGCCAACTAAGCTTCCACCGCCCCATGCAGCTGCCGACCCAACCAGCTGGGTAGGCACCTGCGTGGCGACATGCAGATCTTCGTGGAAGACCCACCATTGCGCCACCTCAGCTGCCTGCCTGCCTACATGGCATCTCAGGAATCGCTGGCCAGGGCGCGTGTCGACACAAGAAGGAGCGGCAACGGACAAGATGGATGTCTCCCTCATCCCCGATAAAGCAAGGACACCTAAGCTAGGCGCATTAAATGCGCCTTGTCATGTAATGCGAGGGATAACCTCGCATCACTGTACCCTTTCCACCTCTTGTGTGCCACTGTGGCAACCCCTTTTCCCTATAAAAGGAGGCCCGAGGCGACCAGGAGAAGGATTCGGCTTTTTAGAACTCCTCACCATTCGGCTTTTTGGAGCTCCTCACGCCCCATAGCTAGCTGAAGAACACAAACATATAATCCACCAAAGCAGGAGTAGGGTTTTACGCATCTTTGCGGCCCGAACCTAGGTAAAGGAACCGTGTGCTAACTATTAGATCTGCTCTTCTGTCAACCCCGCACCCCACAACCGTAGTAGGGATTCTTGTGATCCCATAGGTGTCGTTCCAAATACACCGACATCTTTGGCATGCCAGGTAGGGGGGCGCAGTTGTGAGAATCGGCTTTAGCAGTCTGTTCGACGCTTCTTCATCATCATGGTGCCCAAGAAGAAGACGACGGTGGGGGTTGGCCAGTCGGAAGCCGGACAGCCCGTCCCGACGCGGGCGAGCAGCGGACCTGTCGCGGAAAGGACCCGGGGCGCTGCTCGCGAACACCAACGCCGTCCAAGCAGCCGGAGTTTGGGAGGTGGCGATGTTTGTGCGCCTGGTAACGGGCAACACACCGCCGGATCCAAAGACGGAGCCAGGCCCTCCGCGAGTGGCGCGGGGCCTTCCAAGGTCGCTGCCGCATCACCCGAAGGCGACGCAAGGGCCTCCAAGACTCCCACATCGGCGCCAACAGCGCGCTCCTCTCAAGCAGCGCGCGACGGACGGCGTCGTCACGCTGAAGACCTCGGGCGTTGCCACGGGAAGAGCCCTAAGCGCCACTCCCGAGACGTAGAAGACCTGCCCGCCCGCCGAAGCGCTGGTGGAAACGGCACGCGACCGCGGGATCGGGACGGAGCTCCTCCTGACATGGTCAGGGGTCGAAGCGCGTCGCGATCCGTGCATGTTTCGCTACCACTAACCCCAGCCGAAGCCTTGGCGCGCGCGTAGTTGCTCCTCGACTTCCCTCCCGTTACGGGGAAACTCGACGAATGGAGAGACACCATCCGAAGCCTTGTCGCAGTTGCCAACAAGGATGGACCAAATCCAGCGGAGCTCCAAGGTCGACGCTCCGATGGAGTCCCACGCACCGGTGGCAGGGGGACCGACAGCACCGTGGCTACGGTGCATTCACCTCCTCCTCGCCCGGTACCACGTGTGTCGACTCGTCGGGACGTCGCGGGCGACGCCATCTCCATAGCGTCGTCCGACCCACGGACCCACGGCGACCAGCGTCAAGTCCTTCAGGAGCGAGCTCATGAAGACGCTCGAACCAACATCGAGCGCCGGCACGGAGCGCGCCACCAGTCAGACAGGCGAGCAGGGCCTGCTGTGGACCGCCCGGCACCGGAGAGCCCTGGAGGCCTACCTTACGAGGTAGGCTATCCAGCTTTTACCCATGAGTTGCGGTAGTTCCAGTGGCCCACTCACCACACCTTCAAGCCCGACGTTGGCGAGAAATACAACGGCAAGACCCACCCGTCGGAGTTCCTCAGCATCTACGCCATCGCGATGCAGGCTGCCGGAGCTCGCGACGATAAGGTGCTTGCGAATTACTTTCCGTTGGCTCTTAAGCCCAACGCCATGTCGTGGTTGATGCACTTGCCGGTAGACTCTATTTCCTCCTGGTCGGATTTGTGCCATGAGTTTGTTGGCGCCTTTATTGGAGGTCACCAAGCCCATGGCCAAGCAAGTGATCTGCACGTCATACCCCAGAAGGAAGGCGAGTGTCTGCGCAAGTACATACAGAGGTTCAGCCAGGTACAGTACAATATCCCTGATGTTCACCCTGCCGCCATCATCAACGCGTTCCATTAGAACGTGCGTAACCGCAAGATGCGTGAAGAACTGGCGATGACCAAGGTGAAAGATGTGACGGAACTCTATGTTCTTGCTGACAGATGTGCCCGGGCTGAAGAGGGAAGGAAGTACCCCGGCGAAGATGCCGGTGCGGAAACCGACTCTTAAGATGAGGATACTACCGCCCCGGCGAAGAAAGGCCGACACCGCAACAGGAAGCACAAGGGTAAAGCCGTGCTTGCCATCGAGGGATCTGATGACGCCGGCTCCGCCAAGAAAACCAGGGCGGGTGACCCCGGCAAGGAAATTGTCGGGTGTGTCACCTGCCGGGCCTTGGCGGCTGCCGAGAAGCCAGGAAACTCCAGCAAGCGATACTGCAAGATCCATCGCACCAAGGGCCATGATCTCCAGGACTGCCGACAGGTTGAGCTCCTTGCTGAGAAGCAGAGGGCTGAATATGAGAGGCGGGACAAGGAGAAGGGCCAGGATGGTGCTGAAGGGTCCGACAAGAAGCGTGACGGCCAAGAAGGCCGTCGCGGCAAGGATAAACAGCAGGAGAGGCCCGCCCAGGGCCGTGACAGAAGGCCCGAAGACGACGATCAAGAAGAGGACGACGAGTCCGGCGACCAAGCATTTCAGAAGGCTACGGAGGCCATGTGCGTCGATGGCAGCGCCTCGCTGCATACTTCTCACCGCCAACTTATACAGTGGGCACGCGAGATTACAGCGGCAGAGCCGTCGTCCGGTGCCCAAAAGCCGCTGAAATGGTCCAGCACACCTATTATTTTTGACACTGAGGATCACCCTGATCGCACTACTGCGGTCGGGTGCTTGCCATTGTTGGTTTCACCGACAATACGCAACCTCAAGGTGACAAAGATGCTAGTCGATGGTGGGGCCGGTCTGAACCTACTCCCGCCCACCGTGATCGAGAAGCTGCAAATTCCCGAGGGAGACCTCGAAGAGACGGGCACGTTTCAGGGGGTCAACCCGGGGAGAAGTCAACCAAAGGGGAAGATCACGCTGCCCATGACTTTTGGGAGTGATCTGAACTACAGGACGGAAAGGATCGTGTTCGATGTTGCCAAGATCCCCTTGCCTTACAACGGGATCCTTGGCCGCCTAGCGCTGGCCAAGTTCATGGCAGCGTCACACTACGCCTACAACACCCTGAAGATGCCAGGGCCTATGACGATCATCACCATCCGCTCCGATAAGAAAGATGCGCTGATTTGCGCTAACCAACTATACCAGCAAGCAGTTGCGGCAGCTGCCGCTACGAGGGCACTTGCTCCTGCCACTGGAGCCCCGGGAGGGACGAAGAAGAAGACCGGTGAGACCTCATACACCCACTCCGGCAAGCGCACCTCTTCGGAATGCTGTGCTCCCGTTGAGGACGTGCCAGAGAGCTCCACCGGAAAGAAGAAGACCGGTGAGACCTCGGACACCCACTCCGGCAAACGCACCTCTTCGGAGTGTCGCGCTCCCATCGAGGACGTGCCAGAGAGCTCCACCGGCAGAAACAAGAGGTCCAGGGCCACGCCACTGGGAACCAAGAAGGTTTCTGTCAAGGAGGACGGCATCGGAGGGGCTTTCACCATAAGCTGCTCCCTTGACGACAAATAGGAAGACGCGCTCGTCACCTTCCTGTGGGCGAATGTCGACGTGTTTGCATGGCAAGCATCCGACATCCCCGGCGTTCCCAGGGAGGTGATTGAGCACCACCTTGCTGTCTGTCCTCATGCACGGCCCGTCAAGCAGAAGGTCATAAAGCAAGCTTTGGAACGACAAGAGTTCATCACAGAGGAGATCCAGAAATTGGAAGCTGCAGGTTTGGTAAGAGGGTTGCTCCATCCAACGTGGTTGGCCAATCCAGTGGTAGTGTGCAAGGCAAATGGGAAGTGGAGGCTGTGTATTGATTACACAGACATCAATAAGGCTTGTCCCAAGGACCCCTTCCCGTTGCCGCGCATCGACCAGATTGTTGACTCCACGGCTGGGTGTGACCTGTTGTCATTCCTCGATGCCTACTCCGGCTACCACCAGATCTTCATGGCAAGAGAAGACGAAAAGAAGACAGCCTTCATCACCTCATGTGGTATGTTCTGTTTCGTACGAATGCCTTTCGGGTTGAAGAGTGCTGGCTCGACGTTTGCAAGGGCAGTCCAGATTGGTTTTGAACCTCAGCTCCATAGAAATATGGAGGCTTATATGGATGATATAGTGGTCAAAACGAAGGACAGGGCAACCCTTATACCGGATTTACAAGAAACATTTGTAAACCTACGCAAGATCAACTTCAAGCTGAACCCTGATAAGTGTGTCTTCGGCGTCCCGTCCGGCAAGCTTCTCGGGTTCTTTGTGTCACAGCGTGGGATAGAAGCCAATCCGGACAAGATCAAGGCTATAGAACAGATTGAAGCACCCAGACGGGTCAAGGATGTGCGTCGGCTTGCTGGCTGCGTTGCCGCCATGAGAAGATTCATTTCCAAGTCTGCCGAGCGCGCCCTTCCTTTTTTCAAGATTTTGAAAAAGGCAGGCCCAATGGAGTGGACGCCAGAAGCCGAAGTAGCATTCCAAGACTTGAAGATGTATCTTTCCTCCACGCCAATACTAGTTGCGCCTAGGCCACAAGAACCGTTGCTGCTATACTTGGCAACAACAAACCAAGTGTTCAGCGCCGCACTAGTGGCGCAGAGAGAAATTGATGATGAGGTGATAGCAGCGACAGAGCCTGATGCCACTGGTGCAGAGACGATACGGCCGGTTGGAGTGCAGCCAAGGAAGAAAATGATGCAGCACCCGGTCTACTTTGTTAGCTCCCTCTTGCAGGGGGCTAGATCAAGGTACTCCGGTGTGCAGAAATTGCTCTTCGGCCTTCTTATGGCCTCGAGGAAGCTGCGTCACTACTTCCAGGCGCACGAGATCACTGTCGTCACTCGCCTCCCTCTACAATGGATATTGCACAATCCAGATGCAACGGGAAGAATTGTAGAGTGGGCACTGGAGCTGTCCAGCTTTGGCTTCAAGTTTGGAAGTACCTCGACGATTCAGAGCCGAGTCCTGGCGGAGTTCGTTGTAGAATGGACCGCGACGCCTGATGAAGAAGTCCAGGAAACTGCTCTCCCCGGCAAAGAGGCAAGTTGCAACTGGATGATGTACTTTGATGGAGCTTTCTCCTTACAGGGTGCCGGGCTGGCGTACTGCTGGTCGCGCCCACTGGAGAGCACCTCAAGTACGTGGTCCAGATGCACTTCCCCAGGGAGGTATCAACGAACAATACTGCTGAGTATGAGGGGCTGCTTGCTGGTCTTAGGATCGCGGCAGACCTCGGAATCAAGAAACTCATCGTCAGCGGCGATTCGCAGCTTGTCGTCAAGAAAGTCAACAAAGATTACCAGAGCCATTTGATGAAGGCCTACGTCGATGAAGTGAGAAAGCTGGAAGAGCGCTTTGATGGTATGCAGGCGGAGCACGTTCCCCGAGCGGAGAACGACATCGCCGATTACCTGCCAAAGCGCGCTGCCCTCAAGCTACCTGTGGAACCAGGTACCTTTGTGCTTCAGCTTTCTCACCCATCCGTTGATCCATCAACAGAGCAGAACAAGAGGAGGAAATCAAGGCCCGGCAAGTACTTTCCCGCCGAGCTCCCCGGAGCCGCCGGCGAGGATGTTGCCGGAGACACTGAGCCCGCCACTGGACGGCTAGCTCCGGCGGAGCGACGAGCTCTTGCCGTCGAGACAGCCGCTCCCATGGCGGAGGAAATGCCTTTAGTCCTCGCCGTCGAGCCCCAGGCTCCAGCGTGGGCACATCATACCGTCCGATTCCTCCAGACTGGGGAACTTCCTGAGGAGCAGGAAGAAGCGGAAAAAGTAGCCCGTCGGTCTGCTATGTATCAGTTCGTCGATGACGTCCAGTACAGAAAGAGACCGAACGGCGTGAAATTGAAGTGCATCCCTCGAGAGGAAGGACTGGGGCTGTTGGTAGAGATACATGGAGGCATATGTGGATCCCACATAGGGTCAAGAGCCCTTGCCGGCAAGGCATTCCGGCAAGGCTTCTTCTGGAACACTGCCCTCCAGGATGCGACGGCACTGGTCACCAGGTGTGAAGCGTGCCAGTTTCATTCAAAGAAACTTCATCAACCAGCTCAAGCCCTTCAAACCATTCCTCTCTCCTGGCCCTTCTCGGTCTGGGGGCTCGACATACTGGGCCCTTTCCCCCGCGCTGTCGGGGGCTTTGAGTACTTGTACATTGCAATCGACAAGTTCACAAAGTGGCCGGAGGTGGAGGTAGTGAGGAAGGTCACAGCTCTGTCAGCCGTCAAGTTCTTCAAGGGACTAGTGTGCCGTTTTGGTGTACCCAAGAGGGTCATCACCGACAACGGCACGCAGTTCACAAGCCGCACCTTCATGCAATATACCCAAGACCTCGGCAGCAAAGTCTGTTTCGCTTCTGTTGCTCACCCCCGAAGCAATGGTCAAACTGAGAGGGCAAACGCTGAAGTGCTGCGAGGATTAAGGACAAAGACCTTTGACAGGCTGTACAAGAGCGGGAGGCGCTGGATTGATGAATTACCGACGGTTCTTTGGTCGACCAGGACGACGCCAAATCGAGCCATCGGCCAGACACCCTTTGCCCTGGTATACGGGGTAGAGGCAGTTCGCCCCACTGAACTCATATACGGGTCACCTCGAGTGCTTGCTTATGATGAGCTTGAGCAAGAGCAACTGCGGCAAGATGACGCAACGCTCCTTGAGGAAGATCGTCTTCGGGCGGCTGTGAGAGCAGCACGCTACCAGCAGGCCTTGCGCCGCTACCATAGCCGCAAGGTCCATGCCCGAAGCTTTGAGGAAGGCGACCTTGTTCTTCGGCACGTTCAATCGGCCAAGAATACAAACAAGTTGACGCCAAAGTGGGAAGGCCCTTATCGGGTAATACGAGTCACCAGGCCTGGCGCAGTCCGCCTGGAGACCGAAAATGCCATTCCGGTGAGCAATTCCTAGAACATTGAGCTTCTTCGCAAGTTTTACCCATAAGGCGCGGCTTGCCGGGCCCCCCGGTAAGCCACCCTTTTGTACAAGCCTTGCCGACAAGGCATGTAACCCTTTGAACAAAGCCAGGCGCAGACCCTGAGCATAAATAAATGAAGCGCTGGCGCCCTAAGTTATAGCATGCATGCTGAGTCGAGTCTCGTCCTTGGTTAGGATTGATAGTGCTTAGCGGCGGCTAACCCCTAGCTTAGAGGTCAAGTTTGCGTCTCTTTGTCTTTCCTCTATCGCCTTTGGTTCACAGGACGCACAGATATCCTTGCCGAAGCCACTTGGGGAGAAGAAAGAGGAACATACTAGCACCTAGGCCCCGACAAGCCAGTGTTGCCTAGGGCTACAAGAGCAAAGATTCACCCACGGCAAACCAGGGTTGCCGGGGGCTGCAGCTTCAGATAAGTTCTTCATCCCTTATCATGCATTCCATTATGGACTGAGGTATGTGAAACCCCGTTCTTTTCCTTAAGCTACCGTGCTCCCACAACTCTAGGCCCTAGGGCTCGTTCCTGGGACTAAGTTTGGTCGTAGTCGCGGCAGCGAAAGGATGAAACGAGGAGCCTAAGCCCACTTCATCCCTGCCTCCGCCAAAGGCGTGAGAAAGGTCGAGCGAAGTAGGGAGATGGCAAGGCCTGTTGCCGTGCGAGAAAATGATTGTCTTAAAAGATATCAAGGATTTATTCCTTGTTGTGGGTTTCACCCATAAACAAACGACCCGACAAACATCCCTTTTTCATTAAAAACATTCCATTCAGGTACAGTCCGTAGGGAATGAAAAACATGAACAAGGAGATTACAAGTTTTAAATTTAACAGATGCCCGAAGGCTTACAAACTAAAAAGAGATAAGATGCCCGTAATGCCTTTCTTGTCCCTCTCCTCAGGAGGTAGGTCAAGGAGGCGAGAAGGGCAAAAGGAGCACCTAGGCGAGCTACGGGTGGCATAAGACACCAAGAGGACATCTTGGTGGCCGCCCAAGGGCTGGATGGTGATGGCGGCGCCGGAAGCAGAGCTCGAAGACGAGGCGGCAGTACGTCAGTACGCGTCGAAGGCGTCGGTGCCCGCGTACTCCGACATGACGACCATGCCGCCCTCCCTCTTCCTCTTCCTCTTCTGCAGCCTCCCTACGCCAGCCGCCAAGGGGACGGCCCCAAGAAGTTCAAGGAGTCGGCGACGCGGATGATGGGGTCGCCGGTGCCACCAGAAGCGGCGCCTGACACCTAGTCGAACCCGTCATCCTGCCTCCTACCACCCTCGTCGTCGCTGCCGCTGTCCTCCTTGTCACCCTCGTTCGAGGAGGACTCTTCGTCATCGGAGGAGCTCTCCACGCAGCACCTTGCACGAGTCCCGAAGTGCCCGAAGACCTTGACGGAGAGATGGCCATCCTCCATCAACTTGAAATGGAGGGTGAGCCCATCCGTCAGGCTGTGGATACGAGCGAACGTCTTCCATCCCAGACGAAGGTACATCACCTGAAGAGCAGGGAAGTCGACGCGGACCTGCGTGCCGCTGATCCCGCAGCCCCTCATGTGCAGCCGCAACCACTCTAGCGGATCCAGCTCCATCTCCTGCGCAAATGGGGTCGGGAGACGAAGGCGACAGCGCGGCGGCCGCCGCAACCTGACGAAGAGCTCGCAAGGGTCATCCCCAACATGGCCCTCCACTGGAGGAGGAGCTGCTGGCGGGGGCGAGGCCGGTGGGCCGCCCCATCCTCCTCTTCCCCGGGCGCCCCGGCCTCGCCCACGGCCTCGCCCCCTCCCCCTTCCCCTCATGGCCGGCTCTGCCACCGCAGGTGCAGGAGAAGGAGGGACGCGTTGTCGAGCGGCGACCCTCGCCGCCACCGTTGAAGGGCCGGGATATTCTTTCTCCATGGCGAACAGAAGAGAGGAGCAGAAGCTAACGGAGAAAGAAGATGGAAGAGTGCGGGGCGCCGTCCCTGCCCTCCCGTTCTTTATAAAGGGGCGGGGCTGGAGCTCGACCGCCCCGCTCGGCCAATCAAGACGAAGAAGGCGCAGAGAGCCGGGACCGACCCGTTGCCCCAACCAGCGACGGCCCGGTTTCCCGCCTCCACCGTTTGCCACCCCAAGCGCATGGGAGGCACGTGGCAGACGTGCAGAACCGAGGGGACGGGTGAGGCGACCTCTCCCCACCCCGTGATCGTGGGGAGTGGACGCCTTGAGGACCGCGCCTCTGCCCCATTCAGTAAATGGGCCGCGTCTCCACGCCTCCCCCGGTTATGGGGAAGGCGCGAAGCCGCCTCTTTACTGTGACGTGACGCATGCCTGCGGAAACCGCTCCGCGCATGCCACCCACGTCACGCACGCCCCTCCACCCCGCGCCATGCGCGCGGGTCGTGGGAGGCGCAGCGCGCGGAAAACCTTACCACGGTGAAAACCGTCCCGCCTGCCCGCGCACCGTTCTGGGCCTAGCCCAACAACGCGTCACGCTTATGTGTGGCCCAGGCCCGGGGGCTCCTGTCGGTGTACAAAAAGAGGGGTGCACTTTTTGTACCCCTATGACTGCGCACGGGCAGTCTGAGCCACGGGCACCACCACGCCAAGCATGGCAAGGGAGGTGAGCCAGGGTAAGACCGAAGCTCGATGGAACTGGAGCAACACCAAGAACAAGACCACAAAGAGCAAAGGGACGAAGCGGCTTCCCCCTGGCAAGATCCTTGCCGGGAGCCAGTTTCAGCAAGCCCAGGCAAGATCCTTGCCGGGGCCGGCTCTGGTAGCCCTGGCAAGACCCTTGTCGCGGCAGCTCGCCCCACACCTACGGAGCGGATCACCCTTGAGTCCACTACCCCCATGGGGCAAGGATTCGGGAGATATCATAATGGTGGCATGCAGATCTTTGTGAAGACATTCAAGGACAGATACACACACTAAGAAGACGACGACCCTTGCCGGGATCCCAGCCAAGGAGGACCACAAGACCCCCGGCAAGCACCTTGCCGGGGATGACAGCAGGCGCTGCGGCAAGACCCTTGCCGGGGCCCCGGCAAGGCCCTTGCCGGGGACATCCGCAGGGCCACCATCAGGCCAACGCCAACTAGGCTTCCACTACCCCATGCAGTTGCCGACCCAACCAGCTGGGCAGGCACCTGCGTGGCGACATGCAGATCTTCGTGGAAGACCCACAATTGCGCCACCTTAGCTGCCTGCCTGCCTACATGGCATCTCAGGCATCGCTGGCCAGGGCGCATGTCGACATAAGAAGGAGTGGCGACGGACAAGATGGATGTCTCCCTCGTCCCCGATAAATCAAGGACACCTAAGCTAGGCGCATTAAATGCGCCTTGTCATGTAATGCAATGGATAACCTCACATCACTGTACCCTTTCCACCTCCTGTGTGCCACTGTGGCAACCCCTTTTCCCTATAAAAGGAGGCCCGAGGCGACCAGGAGAAGGATTCGGCTTTTTAGAACTCCTCACGATTCGGCTTTTTGGAGCTCCTCACGCCCCATAGCTAGCTGAAGAACACAAACATATAATCCACGAAAGCAGGAGTAGGGTTTTACGCATCTTTGCGGCCCGAACCTGGGTAAAGGAACAGTGTCCTAACTGTTGGATCCGCTCTTCTCTCAACCCCGCGCCCCGCAACCGTAGTAGGGATTCTTGTGATCCCATAGGTGTCGTTCCAAATACACCGACATCCTCGGAGGATGGGTTGCTCTTATGACAAGTGTCAGTTTCTCTTGGAGCAGCCAACTAGCTAGTGGTTGTAGGGGGCGGCTATTTATAGCCTAGGGAGCAGCCCGACATGATAAGACATAAATGCCCTTAATGATATGACCGTTAGGTAGGTAGATATTTTGGGACAGGTGGCGTGTAGCACAGCAACGGTCGGAAATTTGAGTATCAAATTCCTCAGGGCTATCATGTTCCTCACTGTGTAGGCAATCCACACTGGCGAATTCCTAACTCCTCAGCCAGAACAAATTCCTCAAAGACGAGTAGAACTTCGTCTCTGTCAGTGAAGAATATGACTGAACTGTATGAGATTTCAAATGGCTTCACTCGAAGGGATTGGTAGGTGTAGGATTTTGAGTTGAGCATCAAATGGAATTTTTTCCTTGTATTTCCTCGACCCCCTTTAACAATACGGTGTTTCCTATGACTCAAGAAAGAGAAAATGAAACTACGAAAACAAAAGTCTTCATGCTTCATGTTTCTCAAATGAATACCAAGTCTTCAAGGTCACACCAATTTCTTCACTTTCAAAGTCTTCAGAAAGTCTTCAGTCGAAGAACTTCATTTTTAGGGGTCGACTTTCTCTGTAAATATCAAACTCCTCATAGACTTATAGACCTGTGTACACTCATAAACACATTAGTCCCTTAACCTATAAGTCTTCAATACACCAAAATCACTCAGGGGAACTAGATGCACTTACAATCTCCCCCTTTTTGGTGATTGATGACAATATAGGTTAAGTTTCAACGGGGATAAACATATGAAGTGTAAATACTGATATTGAGGAATTTGATTGCAAGATATAGAAGAACTCCCCCTGAAGATGTGCATAGTGAGGAATTTACTTTGAAGCAATGCACACTTGAAGAGTAGAATCATGGAGATCTCCCCCTATATCTTGTAATTCATACACGCATTTGACATATAATATGAAGAATTTGAAATGCATGATGAAATATGGTGACTGATGTAATTCAGCATGCATGCGTAAACATTAATGAGGAATAAGCATGCAGAAACACCACAACAAAGGTATCAGGTCACCATAGAGTTTAAATTTACAACTCGATCCAACAAAGTCATCAGATGAACAAGAGTTGTAACTTAGAAAAAACGCCCATATATATAGACCCGCTTGAAGACTAACTCAAATCCCCCCCTTTGTCATCGAATGACCAAAAGGATGAAACTGAGGACTAACGCCCTTGAAGAATCTCAAGATACGGTTGAGGGTTTCATGGAGGTAGTAATGGTTTTTCTTCACTCCATTGTGTGTAGAAGTCATGTTGTGAAGAATTGAACCAAACTGACGCTTGACCCATTTGTGATTGCGATCAACCTTTTGGTGAAGACTAAGGAGAAGCTCACGATCAGTCATCACCCTCGGAGCTGTGCCTTGAGGATTTTGCTTGGGAGCGTTGGCGGCAGAGTCATGGGTGGCAGAGTCATCATTGGTGGAGTAGGATGCAACTTTGCGAAATTGACCATCCAATGGACGAATGCCTTCATCAATAACAGCAGAAGCCTTGCCCTTGTCATCAGCTGAGGAATATGTCCTTTTGAGGACTTCAATCGGGGGCAAGTAGCTGCAATGATTCAGTGTGTCAGCTTTGTAGTTTACTGAAGACCTTGTCCTGATGAATCTCATAATCCACGGAGCTTAAGGCTTCAGGTTGAAAGGGGACAAAGCAACATTTGCCATAGTCCTCATGAAGAAGTCATGGAAATTGACGAGGACGCCATGGATGATGTTGAACAACATATTCTTCATGATGCCAACGACTTCTTCATCATTTGAGTCGTGGCCCTTGATAGGACTCAATGTCTTCGTCAGAATGCGATAGACAGTCCGAGGCAGAAATAGCAATTCCTTCACGAGGAATTTGGTCCTTAGGGCTTGACCTGGCTTCAAAGGCTTTATAAGCACTTGCATGTAGTGATCAGTGAGTTCAGTTTCTTCATACATGCAACGTGCTGCTTCAGTGGGAGGACTGAGAGGCAAAACTTGAAGTAATTCAGAAGCTGGTGCCTTGTAGTGAGTGTTTTCAGTCATCCAGTCCAGCACCCATGAATTCACATCTTCAGAGTTTCTGGTGATGTGCAGCGTTGCATAGAATTGAAGAATAAGTTCTTCATTCCAATCACAGATATCAGCGCAGAAACCTAACAGTTCAGCGTCGTGAAGAACACTAAGGACTGGCACGAAGCACGGCAGAGATTGCATATCCACGTGAGGAATGTGCTCATGATTGAAGACTTTGTCTTTGTTGAACATCACTAAGGAATAGAAATTTGCCTGACATGCAGTCCAGAAATGCCTCTTCCTAATGCGAGCAGAGTCATAGGGGTTGTATTCAGTGAAGAACACGTGCTCGTGAAAGAAATAGGCCTTCTTGAAAGTCTTCTTTCTCGAGAAAGGATCCTTTGGCTTTGGTTGAGGAATGTCAATCAATTGCATCACAACCTCCAGATTCGCAATCTCAGTTTCTTCAGGCTGAGGAATTTCTGGTTCCTCTTCATCGACAGTCTTTATGGATTCAGCAGCAGCAGCAGTTTCTTCAGCACCAGTGGCTGGAATGTCTTCATGTACAAAAGGTGTGGGATGAGTTTCTTCAGAGCCCAATGGAACAGTTTGTGCTGGGGACTGAGGAATTTGTTGCAGCGGCGTGAACAGAGGGGAGTTGGGATGCTGACTATCCCAAAATTCATCATTCGTTAATGGAGTAGCACTCCCAATGTCCACGTCTGAGTCTTGTTCATCCAATTCTTCAACGCCGGCCTCTTTAGCAGTGAACTGAGGCATAGGCGAGGAGATGATTGGGGTTGAAGGGATTGCATCCGCTTCAATTTCTTCATTCGTCTGCTCTGAGGAAGCAGCAAAGGGAATGCCTTCTTCTGATTCACTTGGAATCACATATTCTTCATCAAATGGAACAAGGTCCTTTGATGGCATAGATGAAATAGTAATGGCATCAATTGGGTTGTCAACTGAGCTTGTCAAAGGCTTCATCTTCTTCGGAGCTGAAGAATCTGATGAAGTTGATGCCTTCCTTTTCTTCACAGCTGCACGCTCTTCAGCCTTGGTCTTCTTCACATCTGATGCAGATGGAAGGATTGGAGTTGGAGTAGGCGCAGGAGGAGCAAAGGAATCTGGTTGAATTTCTTCAGGCACAACTGTTTCAGTTGCCCTGACTTCTTCACTTTCTTCAGGCACAACCTTTGGAGCTTCAGCTGTCCTGACATTTTCCTCAGGCGCAACACTAGAGGTTGCCCTGGCAATTTCTTCAGCGGCTGGAATGCAGTCATCAGCCCTGGTATTTTCATGTTCTTCAACAGCCTGATGTTTTTTAGCGGTGCTGGCATGTTCTTCAGTAGACTGAGCAGATGCTTCAGCCTGAGGAATTCATGGCTGAGGGTTTTGATTTCACCCTGAAGCTTTATAAGTTCTTCAGTTGTCATGTTGACAACATTTTTCTTCAGGTAGCGCTCCTTCTTGTACTGCACTTTCTTCGTCTGCCTGGCCTTTTCAAATTTCCATTTTTCTTCGCCGATGAAGGCGGTCAGCATGTTACTTTGGCCAGGAGTCAGGTTGAAGTCAGGCATAGGAGTGTTGGGATCCTGATGTCAGAGATCAATAAAGTCGAGGATCACCTTAGGATCCAAAAGCAGTGGCACAGTGCTTCCTTTGGCTCTAGCAGCCCTTTCTTGCTTGTCTCTGATGATTTGAATAAGTTCTTCATCATCAACTTCGTCATCAGATGGCACTTGGAAAGCAACCTGTTTCTTGTGAGGACTTGGGCGAGAACCTCGTCCAACAGTGGTCTTTTTCTTTAGCAGAGAGGGACTAGCTGAGGAACTTGGAGCAGTCGAGGAACTTGCTGAGGCTCCTGAGGCAATGGATATGCCCGCAGTCCTTTGACATGTGGTAAGATGCATAGGTGCAGATGATTTTGTCGGAGCATCTGAAGACTTTGGCGGAGGAGCTAAGGACTTAGGAGGAACATGAGCAGTTTGAGGAGTTGGCCGTGAGGGCTTTGAGGAATCTGGCCGTGAGGGCATTGCTGAGGAACTGGGCCGTGAGGGCATTGAAGATGAAGCACTTGGCTTATGAGCAGGCTTCTTTGCCATGACCTTCTTAGGCTTGCTAGTAGAGGCCTCAATAGTGGCAGCAGCAGCAGCAGAGTCTTCGTTGAATTTCCTCACTGCTTATTTTGCTTGTTCGGCCAACTTGGCCTGGCGCTTGGCCCATTCATCAGGATAATCCTCACCACGCTTGAGGCTAGTGGGATCAACAACTTGGCCATGTGCCAATGGAGGTCTTGGGCATGGAGGATTGAGTGCGAATTTCTTCATGTATTTGGGAGTAACATACCTGTACTCCCTCCACTCTCTTGCCCATCTCCTTTCTATTCTCTATATGCGCACCTTGCGCTGATTCTTGTCCTCTTTTCCGTACTTTGCCTCATCAGGAGTGCAATAGTCAGCATATATGTCTTCAGGTATTTCGAAAGCAGTGTTGAGCTCAGGCATCTTTCCTCCCTTCTGTGGCTTCTTTCCATCAGCCATTTTCTTCAGACGAGGAATTTGAACAATTGAATTCTCTGAAGAAGTATGCAACTTTTCTTTGAGGAACGCTGCAAATGAGTTAAGTTGATGAGAACCTAGTGATTCAGCAGCGGACATGAGTACCTGTGAACATAGTATAGTTGCGAGGAATTTGGAGAGGTCATATGCGTTCTCAGAAGGTTTTGTAAAAAAGAACAAGTTTGAGGAATTTGACCAGATGAGTCTTGAAGAATTTGACTAAGCGTTCTTTGTCTTAGGTTCCAGAGTTGTATAGATTGAAAATCCACACAATTGAGGAATCTTGAAGAAAAACATAGCTTAGAGAAATTGAATCAAGAACAGATGACATGTGGGGTGTTTAGTGTGTGAAGATTTGAAGAAAAAACACCTTTGAGAATTTTTGTAGAAAACATTCGAATTAAAGAGGGCAGTAAAAGTAACTTTTAATTACCCTGGATGAAGAACACAACAAACTATGAGGTGGAGAAGTGAAGTTCGTCTGTGCAGATCTTCCATGCCCTAACTTGGCCGAGGAAGGCGGCTACGGCGGCGGCAGAGTGAAGAATTCCGCGACCGGCGCGAGTACGACGGCGACGAGGTTGAGGCAGTGAAGCTCTTCCTCACCGGCGACGATGAAGTAGCGGCGACGCTAGGTTGGAGGAGCTCGAGCGAGAGTAGAGATCGAGCGGAGTAAAAAGTGAAGTGAGGAAGGGGAGGGGTATTTATAGCGGAGGTGAATAACTGTGAGCCCGGAGAATTTGGACGAACGTGCCCCTGACCCTTCTCATTCGCTCGACATGTGTCACCCACGTACTGAGAAGTGGAGATCATGTGAGATTGTGGGTGAATAGATAAGTATTGTCGTGGGATGCGGAACGATTTGAGCGGCAAAAACCAAAAATTTGGATAAGATAAGTTTTAATGTTGTGTTCGCAAACTCTTCAGCTGACAAGGACACAGTGAAGATTTTGAGCGAGTTTCAAATAGAACGCACATGAAGAATTTTTGAATAGAATGGGTTGAGTATACCATAAAGGGGGGAGGGTCCGATCACATTCACTTAGCGGGAAAAACATCTTGAAGAATTAGCAATAAGTGAATGCTGTAGAGGACATAAACTCATATATATATATATATATATATATATATATATATATATATATATATATATAGCCAATGAAAAAAATAACAGAAAAGGTGAAGACAATGCAAAGTTGAAGAATATGAACAACTGAGGAATTTCAGAAAAACTCAAATTGAAGATTTTCAACTTTGGTGGTGGCGTGACCCACCGTATAAGAATGATGATTTCAGACACCGCGTACAATTGTCGTATGGTTCTGAGAATCAAATTCTTCATTAATTTCTTCACACTTAGAGCGTTATTCTTCATTGATTGAAGAAAAACATTTCTTCATGTTTTGCACATCTAAGTCATCAATTTTGCATAAGTGTTAGGATGAGTGTCCTATTCAAAGAACATTCGAAGATTCTAGGATATTTAGCTCACACCGCAACTTGCTAAATCTCTTCTCATCCAAGGGCTTTGTGAAGATATCGGCTAGCTGTTCTTCAGTCTTCACATGCTCAATAGAAATGTCGCCCTTCAACACATGATCACGAAGAAAATGATGACGAATCTGAATGTGCTTTGTCTTCGAGTGCTGAACTGGGTTGTGAGCAATCTTGATGGCACTCTCATTGTCACAGAAGAGAGGCACATTCTTCACGTTGACTCCATAGTCCTTGAGAGTTTGCTTCATCCACAACAATTGAGCACAACAAGAGCCAACAACAATATACTCAGCTTCAGCAGTAGACAGTGATACGCAGTTCTGTTTCTTCGAAGACCAACAGACCAAAGATCTTCCGAGGAAATGACATGTACCAGATGTTGACTTGCGGTCCACACGATCACCAGCATAGTCAGAGTCTGAATATCCAATGAGATCAAAAGCCGAGCCCTTGGGGTACCATAACCCAAGTGTTGGTGTGTGAGCTAGATATCGAAGAATATGTTTCACAACCTTATGGTGTGATTCCTTTGGTGTAGCTTGAAATCGGGCACACATGCAAACACTAAGCATTATATCTGGCCTAGATGCACATAAGTACAATAAAGAACCAATCATGGAGCGGTATACCTTATGATCGAAGTCAATACCATTTTCATCAGTGCACAGATGGCCATATGTGGGCATAGGAATTTTGACTCCTTTGCAATCGTGCATGCCGAATTTCCTCAGTACATCCTTGAGGTATTTCTCCTAAGATATGAATATGCCATTGCGTTGTTGATGAATTTGAAGACCTAAGAAGAATTTCAATTCTCCCATCATAGACATTTGATATTCTTCACTCATCATATAGGCAAATTCATCACTATACCGTTGGTTAGTACATCCAAAGATAATATCATCAACATATATTTGGCACACAAATAATTCACCATCATAAGATTTAGTGAACAAAGTAGGATCAAGTGAACCGGGTTTGAAGCCTTTCTTCATGAGGAATTCCTTCAAGGTATCATACCACACCCGAGGGGCCTGCTTGAGGCCATAGAGAGCCTTATTGAGTCTGAAGACTTTGTCAGGATTCTTTGGATCTTCAAAACCTGGGGGTTGAGCAACATATACTTCTTCCTCAAGCTTACCATTGAGGAATGCACTTTTCACATCCATTTGATATAGAGTGATATTATGATGGTTAGCATAAGCAAGTAATATGTGAATAGCCTCAAGTCTAGCAACAGGTGCAAAAGTTTCATCGAAATCAATTCCTTCAACCTGTGTGTAGCCTTGAGCTACAAGCCGTGCCTTATTCCTTACCACAAGGCCATTTTCATCTTGCTTGTTGCGGTAGATCCACTTTGTGCCAATGATATTGTACTTGCAAGGATCTGGACATTTGACCAGTTCCCATACATTGTTGAGCTCGAATTGATGTAATTCTTCTTGCATGGCTTGAATCCACTCAGGCTCCAGAAATGCTTCATCTACCTTAGTGGGGTCTGTGATAGAGACAAAAGCGAAGTGCCCATAAAAGTTAGATAAATGAGAAGATCTTGAGCGTGTGAGAGGACCTGGTGCTTTAATTTCATCGATGATTTTCTCAATCTGCACTTCTTTTGCAACACGAGGATGAGCTGGTTGTCGTCGAGGAATTTGATCAGCATTTTCTTCAGGTGCATTAGCTCGACGTTCTTCACGTTCTGGAATGAATTCTTCAGCAGATTCTTCGGTTGGAATGACATCCTCAGTAGCCTTGAATTTGATAGTTTCCTCTGGTGCTGGTTCATCTATCATAGAAGGTAGGTGCTCTCTTTGCGAGCCGTTAGTTTCATCAAACCGCACATCTACAGTTTCAACAACCTTGTGAAGAACGTTGTTGAAGACTGTGTAGGTGTGCGAGTCCTTTCCGTAACCAAGTGTAAACCCTTCATGTGCTTTCGGTGCAAATTTTGAGTTGTGATGAGGATCTCTAATCCAACATTTAGCACCGAAGACTTTGAAATAACTGACATTGGGTTTCTTGTCAGTGAGGAGTTCATAGGCAGTCTTCTTGAAGAATTTGTGAAGATATACTCTGTTGATGATGTGGCACGCAGTATCAATTGCATCAATCCAGAAACGACGAGGCGTTTTGTATTCATCAAGCATAGTGCGAGCCATCTCAACAAGAGTCTTGTTCTTGCGCTCCACGATGCCATTCTACTAAGGAGTATAAGGAGCAAGTAACTCATGAGTAATACCAAGTTCATCAAGATAGTCATCAAGACTAGAGTTCTTGAACTCAGTTCCATTGTCACTTCTGATGTGCTTGATCTTCACACCAAAGTTGGTTGAATCCCTCGAGGAAAATCGTTTGAAGACTTCCTGCACTTCATGTTTGTAAGTAACAATGTGTACCCATGTGTATCGAGAGTAATCATCAATAATAACAAAGACGTATTCAGAAGCATCATTTGAAACTGCAGAATAATGGTTAGGACCGAAGAGATCCATGTGAAGCAATTCAAATGGTTGAGTAGTAGTCATGATAGTCTTCGCTGGATGCTTGGCCTTGGTCATCTTTCCAGCTTCACAGGCACCGCATAAGTGATCCTTGAGGAATTTGACATTCTGAGTGCCAATGACATGCTTCTCCTTCGCAAGCGTGTGCAAATTCCTCATGCCTGCATGACCAAGTCGTCGATGCCATAGCCAGCCTTCTGAAGCTTTTGCAAGTAGACACACAGCTGATTGAGGTCCTGTAGAGAAATCAACAATATACAAGTCTCCTCTCCTAAAGCCTTCGAAGACTTTGGAATTGTCAGATTCCATGACCACAACACAACGATACTTGCTGAAGACTACAACCATATCAAGATCGCAAAGCATTGAGACAGACATGAGGTTGTATCCTAAGGACTCGACAAGCATGACTTTGTCCATGTGTCTATCCTTTGAGATAGCAACCTTACCTAGACCCAATACCTGACTTTTGCCTTTGTCAGCGAAGATGATATGCTTTAGATGAGATGGAGATAAAGGAGCATCCATCAATAGATTCTTGTCACCAGTCATGTGATTTGTACATCCACTATCGAGGACCCACTCAGAGGCTTTGGGTTGATCATAGTGCAGATAAATTAGTGCAGCTTACAAACTCATATACTTCATCAGTGAAGAATATGACATCAAATCATCAGTTCAATTTCATCAAGCAATGCAACAGATAAAGCAGTATGAGGACGTGAGAAATGAGAGTTCATTTCTTCATGATTAGCCTGCGTCCTTTCAGGCACATTTCAGGTCTCCAGCAAATTCTTTAGACATTTGAGCACGTCTGGAGACCTGACCCTGCAGAAGAGATTAGTTCTTTTTCTTCACCACCCACATCTGAAGGGGTGGCAAAGAGTTCGTCACTCTGCGAGCTCCATACGAGAAAGGTGGCATAGAAGCCAGCCCATTTTGTTTCACATAAGAGGAGTTAGGATAAGCATATGAATAGGCAGAGAAATTCTTCGAGGACTTATGAACATATGATACGTCCAAAACGTATCTATAATTTCTGCTTGCTCCATGCCTCTTTTGGGTGATATTGCTATGATATTTATACACTTCCATATTTGATCATATTTGGACTAACCTATTAACTCAGTGCACCCCAGTGCCAGTTTCTGTTTTCGTCTGTTTTTGTATTTCAGGTTTTCACATTACGAGAACTGCCAGGAAAAATCCAGAAAAATTATATAAAAAATCAGCGTTCCAGAAGCTACCGTGTGCCCGAAGTACA
>LR738711.1:780838881-780920464 GCA_902687465.1 Secale cereale
GGCACCAGGGCTCCAGGCGCCCTGGCGGCGCGCCCCCCTGGGCTGCGCCGGGGAGGTGCCTGGGCCCCCCGAGGCTCCGCTGATGCCCCCCTTTGGCATATATTTAAAGCGTCTCCCGAAACCCTCGAGACGGGAACTCTTTTTCGCGATCTCATCTCTGTTCCGCCGCCGCCGCCGCTTCCAAGATCGGGAGCACCAGGAGAACTCTTCTCGGCACCCTGCCGGAGGGGAGGATCACCACCGGGAGCTTCTCCACCACCATGGACGCCTCCCGGATGAGTTGTGAGTTGTCTCCCTTGGACCATTGGTCCATGACCAGTAGCTATGTGATGTTCTCCTCCCGTTCTTGTGCTTCACTAATTAGTCCTCGTGAGCTGCCCTACATGATCGAGGCACATATGTAATCCTTATGCTATTGCTATGATGAGTTTGCTGGGATCCGATGGATTATGAGATTATGTTCAGATTGTGTTTGAGTAATATATTTGATTCACCTCTTTTATATTTATGTTCGTAAGTAATTCTTGCATGTTCTCCGTTGTTACTTATTGCTTTGGCCAAGTAGTAGGTAGTGACTCCAAGAGGGAACGTTATGCTTGATTGTGGGTTCATGCCCCTCGATGACTAGTTTGAGTAAAAGAAACATGAGTCTAGGGGATGTGCTGTTGCCACAAGTGGGAAAACAACGGTGCTTGTGCCCGCGGGTGCAAGGATTGTTTACTTTACGCAAAGTTCTTTTAATGCAGTTGTCTGTTGCTTTGAGTTTACACTATGGGTGGGGCTCACAACTTAATACCAGCGAGATGTTCTGGATAGATATCTCAAGGTGGATGATTAGTAGTAGATGCAGATGGATTTCGGTCTACTTACCTCGGCGTACTGCCCATGCTTTGAGCCTCAACCTTTCTTGCAATGTAGTCAGCATTGGTTTGCGCACATGGTCCTGTCAATTGCCCAGCTGTAATTCGTTTACCTCACATAGCTGTTTTATCGTCTATTGGGAGAGAGACATCACTAGTGAACATCATGAGACTCCGGTCCATATTACCATCATTGATCATATCCGCTATTTACTTTTCCGCTTTTTACTTACTATTGCAATTATTCCTATCACTATTATCACTTGTGTTTGATCCTTTGTAAACTAGAAGGCCGGAGGGATTGACAACCTCTCTGTACTCGTTGGGAGCAAAGTTATTTGTATCTGTGTGCATGTCCACGTTGATTGCTAATATCTGGCGCCGTTAGCAGTTGACACCTTCTTGTTGAAACTGGGAGTCTCAGGGAAAACGATCCTTGGTATTGCCAAGGGAAAACTTCTGCTACACTGCATCTCAAACCTTCCACTTGGGGTAACCAACAAGGGGTGAGAAGCCACCTAGCAAAGCAATTTCTGGCGCCGTTGCCGGGGACTCCACTCTTCAGGATAGGGGAGTTGCACGCTATCTTTTACCTTTGCTTTTAGTCTTGTTAGTTTACCTTCCAGTTTTGCTTTAGTGTCTTTTATCAAAAATCACAAAAATAGTTATCTCATTCTTTAGTTGACATTATGTCGGGTCCTTTTGTCTTTGACGAGGCAGAAGTTCTCACCTTTAAACAAAGAGGTGGGGAAAGTTTGAAAGATGCTTGGTATAGAATTAATGATTCACAAAAAAGAGCCACCAAGAAGCAACCTACTACTATCTTGCTTAGAAATTTTTATGTTGGAATTACTTCTTGGAATAGGTTTATTCTAGATACTGCTATCAATGGGAATTTCCTAGAGGCCCCAGTTTGGGAGTCTCTTAGTATTATTGAAAATCTTGTTGGGAATCCTCCTGTTGTTAGCATTCAAGAGGACATCACTCTAGCTCACATTATGAAAAAACTTGAAAAGATAGAGTTAGAGATGCCAAACATTAATAAGATTAATGAGTTGGATTGTAAGATCCAAGGGAATTTGAATAGGCTTGATAGCTCCATGCATAAAATTTTCAAATCTTTGGAGACCATCAAATCCCATGACTTGGACTCTTCTAGGGTAGATAAGATTGAGGAAATATTTGATACTCTAGGAACTACTTTCTCCTCGATCAAAACCAAAAAGGTAGAAACTCCGGCAAAGAGGGAGCCTAAGTTCGTTCATGTTCCAAAGGCTTCCCGTTCTAAAAGTAATCCATCTATTGCCAAAGGGGTTGAAACTGTAAAGACTTTGGAAGAAACACCTCTCTTTGATGAATTTATAAATGAATCTTCCCTTGACTTTTATCCTTTTGGTCTTCTCCCTAGAAGTATCTCTATGAGGCCTTTATTTGAAAGTCCTCTTAAGACTAGTTGTATTATTGAAGAGCTTTTTGATGATCTTGATGATGGTTCAATTGATACAACTTAATCTATATGCATTATGCCTAGCTTAAAGGCATAAAAGAAAGCGCTTTTGGGAGGCAGACCACATGAATAAATTTTATTTTATTTTGTTTTTGTTGTGTCTTGATGTTGTTACTACTGTAGCATCATCATTGTATCTTTGCTTTTCAATTTTGTGCCAAGTATAGCCTCTGATTGCTAGAAAGTTCAAAAGTTGTGACGTGCTGTCCAGGAAACAGATTCTGTCCTTGGATAGAAAAATTCGTATAAAATCACCAGATCCTCTTTTTGGTCTGAATTTTTTCGACAGCGTGCTCTATATAATTGTCTTTCGTGTGTCTGTTCTGAGTTTTTTGATTAGAGTTGCAGAAGTGCCCCGAACAAATCATTTACTACCTGCTGTTCTGTTTTTCACAGATTCTGTCATGTTTTGCCATTCCTTCATTTTGCAAACCTAGAGCTTGCTTTTTCTTTGCAAAAACCTTTTGGCAATCTTGAGAAACAGTAGACCTTCAAGAATATCTTTATTTCCAGCAAGGTACAATTATTTTATTATGGGTACTAACCTCGCTAATCAGATTATGATGAGTTATGTATGAAGGGAGTTTTCAAGTGTGCGAGGGAAGATGATAAAAAGATTCAGGAGTGTCAAACGCTCAAGCTTGGGGATGCCCCCGTGCACCCCCAAGAAATTAACAAGGAGACTCAAGCGTCTAAGCTTGGGGATGCCCCCGTGCATCCCCTTCTCCATCAACGTTATCAGTTCGTCTTTCGTTCCACTATATTTTAATCACTTCATGTGTTATGTGCTATGCTTGGAGCGTCTTGTTTTTAGTTTTCTTTAGCTTTTCATAACGAGTCGGAACTCAGCTTTCTTTATGTGGGAGAGAAACACGCTCCACTTCTACCTAGAACATAACATAGAATTTTCATGTCTATCTTTGTTGTGTGTGTTCTTTGTCTTTTAATAGCTACTATCATGTTCAGCTCTTAGTATTCATGCTTATCTTTTCAAAGAGCTTTTGTTTAGTTGGTTGTTTGAACTCTCTTTAGTTATCATGCTTATCTTATTAAGAGAGTTTGCTTCCGTTGCATTGGTTGATATGTCTATGATAAAGATGCTACGTGCACGATGGCGCTTAGTAGTTCATGTTTTCTTATGGTTAGTCTCAAATAGCTGGGGGTTCCCAATGTGTTATTGGAGTACCAACATGATTTGTTTGCCTATGATGTGGTATGGTTTAGTAATATCTTCCTTAAAGAATTTATTTTGATTGACTTGGCGTATGCTCACGCATATTGAAGACTGTAAAGAAAGTCTGTCAAGCCTTGATGATCTTTTGTTTCTGAGTAGCGATATAACTTCCATGCCTGATTCAATGTTGCTTTGTCGCTCTGCATGATTATGACCGTCATTGCTCTCTTAGTTGGTCGCTCCCAGTCTTTTGCTAACCTCCACCTGTACTAAGCGGACTGACTGCTTGTGCATCCACATCCTTTTAATCCAGTTATGCCATATGAGTCCACCATACCTTCCTACATGGTATTTACCTGCCATTCCTAATGGAGACTTGCATGTGCAATCTCGAAATTATTCAAACAAAAAGCATTCCTATTTTTTGCCTCTGTTGTAAGTTCATGAGGAAGTAGTAGTTAATTCATGATCTTTTTAAGTTGGACAAGCTTCACCCCGGGATTGCATGTATAATGTGCAAACCCATAATACGAGAAGGAACTGGCATTGAGTGCGCCCGGCTCAAAAAAATAATATAACAAACAAACCCTCCTTCACGCTTTGTTCATGAGAAATCAGAAAACTTTGGCAGTGATAAACAAAGGAGAATAAGAGGATGTGATCGTCCTCATTCGGGAGCCGTTCCTCGAAACTTGTCCATCTCAAGAAGTGATTGAGTTGTCTGCTAGCATTCGTTGACAAAACATGCATGATCTAAAAAAAATTTAGTACCTCTGTTTTAAAACCAAGAGCTCTGGCACATGTTTTGTCTTTGTTTCCGATTACGGGTTTTCAACCTTGCCAACAAAAGCCACGGTTCGAGAGTCTCCACCTTCTTTTAAAGCACCAACTACTGAGAGCATGATTGTCATTCTGAGTGTAATGTGCATTGTCCCAAAGTAGCATTGTCTTTTGCATGATTGTGATATCATTTATTCTGAAATCATTGTATCTAGTCATCACTTAAACCTTGGAGGTGCCCCTGCATTTATGTTTTGCTTCACTAAAGGGGGCAAGCGAGATATCACTTTATCATATTTGCACACCATGCTCATTGCAAATCTATTTGATGTTTCAGTATCATATTGTAAAACTTTCAGTCCTTTGTGATTGTCTCATGAGGCAACTTAATTACTACAGATTCATTGTCTCGGTAAGCTTTTGTCATATGACTATGAGTAAGTCCTATATGGTTAATAGCATGTCACCACAGAAATTATTCTTGTTATCATTTACCTACTCGAGGACGAGCAGGAATTAAGCTTGGGGATGTTGATACGTCCAAAACGTATCTATAATTTCTGCTTGCTCCATGCCTCTTTTGGGTGATATTGCTATGATATTTATACACTTCCATACACTTTTGATCATATTTGGACTAACCTATTAATTCAGTGCACCCCAGTGCCAGTTTCTGTTTTCGGCTGTTTTTGTATTTCAGGTTTTCACATTACGAGAACTGCCAGGAAAAATCTAGAAAAATTATATAAAAAATAGCATTCCAGAAGCTACCGTGCGCCTGAAGTACAGCCGGGGGGGGGGGGCACCAGGGCTCCAGGCGCCCTGGCGGCGCGCCCCCCTGGGCCGCGCCGGGGGGGCGCCTGGGCCCCCCGAGGCTCTGCTGATGCCCCCCTTTGGCATATATTTAAAGCGTCTCCCGAAACCCTCGAGACGGGAACTCTTTTTCGCGATCTCATCTCTGTTCTGTTGCCGCCGCCGCTTCCAAGATCGGGAGCACCAGGAGAACTCTTCCCGGCACCCTACCGGAGGGGAGGATCACCACCGGGAGCTTCTCCACCACCATGGACGCCTCCCGGATGAGTTGTGAGTAGTCTCCCTTGGACCATGGGTCCATGACCAGTAGCTATGTGATGTTCTCCTCCCGTTCTTGTGCTTCACTAATTAGTCCTCGTGAGCTGCCCTACATGATCGAGGCACATATGTAATCCTTATGCTGTTGCTATGATGAGTTTGTTGGGATCCGATGGATTATGAGATTATGTTCAGATTGTGTTTGAGTAATATATTTGATTCACCTCTTTTATATTTATGTTCGTAAGTAATTCTTGCATGTTCTCCGTTGTTACTTATTGCTTTGGCCAAGTAGTAAGTAGTGACTCCAAGAGGGGGCGTTATGCTTGATTGTGGGTTCATGCCCCTCGATGACTAGTTTGAGTGACAGAAACATGAGTCTAGGGGATGTGCTGTTGCCACAAGGGGGAAAACAACGGTGCTTGTGCCCGCGGGTGCAAGGATTGTTTACTTTACGCAAAGTTCTTTTAATGCAGTTGTCTGTTGCTTTGAGTTTACACTATGGGTGGGACTCGCAACTTAATACCAGCGAGATGTTCTGGATAGATATCTCAAGGTGGATGATTAGTAGTAGATGCAGATGGATTTCAGTCTACTTACCTCGGCGTACCGCCCATGCTTTGAGCCTCAACCTTTCTTGCAATGTAGTCAGCATTGGTTTGCGCACATGGTCCTGTCAATTGCCCAGCTGTAATTCGTTTACCTCACATAGATGTTTTATCGTCTTTTGGGAGAGAGACATCACTAGTGAACATCATGAGACTCCGGTCCATATTACCATCATTGATCATATCCGCTATGTACTTTTCCGCTTTTTACTTACTATTGCAATTATTCCTATCACTATTATCACTTGCGTTTGATACTTTGTAAACTACAAGGCCGGAGGGATTGACAACCTCTCTGTACTCGTTGGGAGCAAAGTTATTTGTATCTGTGTGCAGGTCCACGTTGATTGCTAATATCTGGCGCCGTTAGCAGTTGACACCTTCTTGTTGAAACTGGGAGTCTCAGGGAAAACGATCCTTGGTATTGCCAAGGGAAAACTTCTGCTACACTGCATCTCAAACCTTCAACTTGGGGTAACCAACGAGGGGTGAGAAGCCACCTAGCAACATAATGGTTAGAAGAATAATGCTCATATTCATAGCTCTTAGGTCTTCCCTGCGAAACAGAGTTGTTAGGACGATGATATTCATATGAGGACTTTGATCCTTTTGAGGAATTTGATCCACGTGAGGAATTTGGTCCGTATGAGGATTTTAATCCATCTGAAGATTTTAATCTATATGAAGAATTGGATCTGGGGTTCCTATTCCTCACACGAGGTGTCATGAGGACATTCACTTGAAGATTTTCAAGGTGCCTCTTAGGGACCCAGATTTTCTTCATAGGGGAACCATTCCTGCAGTTAGTTCCAACATATCTAGCAAATACTTCACTATTCTGATTTTTGAACAGTTTATAGTTGGAGTCAAATGACTCATCAGAAGAATGAGAAGATTCACATGTAAAGCCAGATAAATTGGATGGATCAACTGGAGGTCCCTTTATTGCAACCCGTGAGGTTTTGGGGTACTGCTCAGGCTTCCAATATGAACCATCAACATTAAGTTTCCTCTCAAAGGCAATACCCTCTTTCCTAGGGTTCCTGTTGAGGATCTGCTTTTTAAGGACATCACAAAGAGTCTGATGCCCTTTGAGGCTTTTGTACATTCCTGTCATGTACAATTCCTTCAGCCCTGCATCATCAGTGATACTAGCAATGTCCTCAGATGAGGAATTAGTGATAGCAGAGATAGTTGAAGAATTGGTAGCATTAGAAGCATTTGAACATTCAGGTGAAGAATTAGCAGATTCATGTTCAATGAATTTCAAGCATGGATGAATGAATTCTTCCTGAGAGGCGCTGATTTGTTGAGCAAGTAATGAATCGCGCTCCTTCTGAAGATCTTCATAACTCACTCTTAGCTTTTCAAGATCTTGCTTTCTTTGAAGAAATTCATAAGAAAGCTTATCATGATCAGATAAGAGAGTGTTATGATGACCTTGAAGGGTGTCAAACCTAGTCTGAAGTCTCTGAAGACTCTCAGCCAAGGCTTTCGACTGATTCATTTCTTCACCCAACATATCATCGCTCTTATTTAGCATGTATTGAACTTTTTCTAAAGCACATTGTTGTTTAGTGGCAAGGGAAACAAGTTTGACATAGCTGGGTCCAAATTCATCACCAGATTCATCATCACTGGATTCAGACAGATAGCATTCAGTTACATTAGCATCATTTGCCATAAGGCATGGTGTAGAAGATGATGATTCTGGTTCGAAAGTCATCGTCTTGAGAGATTCCTTGAAGTCCTCAAACCAGGGATCGTCACGAGTTTGATGACCTTCATAGACCTCAGAGAGACGGTCCCAGATAAGCTTCGCATGATCGAGATGCATGATGTTCTTGAACTGATTTTGAGTCAGACAGGAGCAGATGACGTCCTTCATTGTGAGGTTGAGAAGGGTGAACTTGCGAATGTCATCAGCTTCTGCCATCTTGCACAGATCGGTGAGACCAATCTCAGTGACGGTCCACAGCTCACTGTTTATCGCCATGAGACGCTTATTCATCATGGCCTTCCACTTGGGATACTTATGACCGTCAAAGATGGGGCATGACACGGTCTTCATTCCTGTGGTCAACATAACTAAAACTCTAGGCGGTTAAACCAAAATCACACAGAACAAGGGAGTTCCTAGCTCTGATACCAATTGAAAGTGCGTTATATCGACTAGAGGGGGGTGAATAGGCGATTTTTATGAATTCTTCACCGAGGAATTTGCGGGTGGGGAAATTCCTTAGCGAAGAACTACTTGCAGCGGAATAAGTACTCAGAAGTAAACATAACAGAACACAAGCATGGTCATCATGATGAAATGAAGACAAGCAGAGAGTACAGAAAGCGTAAACACAGGATAACACAGAATGAAGACAAACAGACTGAAGAAATTGAACTGAGGAAATTGAGAACGTCTTCAGTCAAAGTCTTCAAACAGATATGAACAAGCACACAATACAGATATGAGGAAATGAAAGAGTTGAGGAAATAGAACCAGTAAGCTTGGTGAAGACAATGATTTGTTAGACCAGTTCCAACTGTTGTCTTAGTTGTACATCTGGTTAGGGCGGCTAGGTATTTAAACCTGAGGACACACAGTCCCGGACACCCAGTCCTGGACACGCAGTCCAAGACACTAAGTCCTCACCGTATTCCCCTTGAGCTAAGGTCACACAGACCTCGCCGAATCACTCGTGGTAACTTTTCACAGGTGACTTCCGAACCTTCACAAACTCGATCACTCGGCGATCCACAATTCCTCTTGGATGCTCTAGACCATGACGCCTAACCGTCTGGAAGAAGCACGGTTGTCGGGGAAACTGGTCGCCCACGAACACCTATGGGACGGGAGCCCCTTGTCGGTACGGTAAGGGAGCGGAGGGCGCACGAAGAGCAGATCGAGGGGCACACGCGAGCAGTTTACCCAGGTTCGGGCCGCACGGATGCGTAAAACCCTACTCATGCCTTGGTTATATTGAGTTCTTGAGCTCGGGAGCTTGAGGATCTACAGTACTAGCTATACCGAGCGAGGGAGTGATCAAGTTCCTGGTGTCGAACCCCCTCTACGTTGCGCATGGGCCTCCTTTTATAGCTCAAAGGGGTCACCGACAGGTGTCGTCGTAGAGGAGGGTAAAAGCGTAAAATTGGTGGTAGTTGTAACAGTGCATGAACAGTGGTCTATACCTAACCCTGACGGTGGGGGACAAGGGCATTAAATGCCCGTCGCCATCACCCCAAAAGCGCCCGCCCGGGCGTCTCCGTTCGCCACGACGATGGCCTCGTCACCGCGGCTCGCCACCGTGTTCCCCAGGCTGCACAGCCATCTGCCACGTGCCCCTGGAAGGGCCCCAGGGCGACGCGTGGCCAGATGAGCTGGAGCGCAGGCACACAGTGTAAGCCTCCTCCGGCAAGCACCTTGCCGGGGTTGCTATCTTGCCGGGCCAGGAAGCTTGTCGCTCTCCGGGTCCTGCCGGGGCGCACGATGCGCCACGATATATCTTCTGAGGTGCTGTTCCTTGGTCTTCCTGGCAAGCTCCTCTTGCCGGGATCTTGTGCTGGGATGATAACCTTGAGCCTGGTGCGGCCTTCCCGGCAAGCTCCTCTTGCCGGGGTCTTGTCTCTTAACTTGAATACTTTGTTCTTGAATGGCTTCAAAGGGGCCTAGAGTGGGCTTTGGCGGGCGCGTGGTGAGCCAGACCACGGGACGCTGCTACTGCCCGTGCACAAGTCGGGATACTAAGGTACCCCTACTTTAGTACACCGACAGGAGCCCCGGGCCTGGGCCACACACGATGCCGAGCGCTGTTGGGCCAGGCCCAAAACAGTGCACGGGCACACGCGGCCCACGGCACGCCGTTTCCCACTCCGCATCTGCCGCATCCCTCCCTAACGACACGCGTCGATTGCGGCGTCGTGGGAGAGATCGTGGCCTGTTTCTTTAATGGGAAAATGCGGAACGTCCCCCACTTCCCCCTTAAAAGCAGAGGAAGCAGGGGCAGTTTCCCCCCATTGCTTTCATTGTGTCTTGAATCTCCAGAAACCCCCGCCGCCCTCGCCATGGCCCCGAAGAGCGACAAGGCGAAGAGCGACAAGGCGAAGAAGGAGAAGTCCGACAAGGCGGCGAAGCTGGCAGCCATGCGGAGGAAGATGGTGGTCTTCCCGCCGAGGCTCGGCGCGAGGGAGCTGCGGGACAAGTATTACTTGTTCCGGGCAAGGGAGACGAAGGCTCACCCGCGCACCAGAGTTCTCCTCGCCGAAGCCATCGACTTGTACCCGGGAGGTTACCACTTCTTCGCTTTGTTCTTCCATTGCGGACTCTGTCCTCCGTATTCAGAGTTTTTCTGCGATGTGATGAACACATATGGATTCCACCTCTTAGATTTCACCCCGAATGCCGTCCTCACTTTGGCCGTTTTCGCACATCTGTGCGAAAACTATGTCGGGGTCCACCCAAACGTAGCACTCTTCCGTCACTTCTTCACACCTAGAGTAGAATCTGGATCCCCACTCTCCGGTGGTATCTCCTGGATCTTCAGGCTCGGCAAGAAGGAGGCGTACTTGATCGGATAGCCCCGCGACAAGTGGGAAGAGTGGAGGGCTGATTGGTGCTGGGTCATGGAAGATGAACCCGAGCAGTTTACCTCTCTGCGCCGGACTGCAATAGTGCGCGGCAAGGATTGGAGTGACTTGGCCCCGGAGGATGACAAGCTGCAGATTGCCCTCACTAGGATCCTTCGCCTCCGGGCCGCCAACCTTACTGTAGGTGAAGTTGGGGCTGATTTCCTCCGCCACCGCATTGCTCCTCTGCAGGAAAGGAAGAGGCCTGCCTGGGAGTTCGGCAACGCGGCAGACCGCATGAGGCTGCGCCCCGGGCTGAATTATAACTTCACCGTCTTGGAACTCAAGGGGATGGTCTGGGAGCTGTTCAAACATGACCCCAAGCACCCAGAGTGGTTCAGACCGTCGGACGGAGTAGTTCCATTGTGCAACAACTCTGCCCTTAGTGCCATCCGCGCAGCAATGCCTGAGTGTGACTCCCACGGGGTGGTTCCCACTTGGCTGACGCCTTCAGAGGAGACCGTGCAGGCCTTCTTCAACGGCCTGGTTGAACGGCCACGCAACTCCGAGGAGAAAAAGGGCCTCACCCGGGCGACCACCGACCGGGATGTGGCATATATAGCCAACATGATGGAGGAGGCCGCCGCAGCGGCGGCCGCGGGGGAATTTGGGTACACCGTGGAGGAAGCGGAATCGGCGGACGTGGTGAGCCAGGCCGAGGAGGAGGAAATCCTCAAGCTGTTGAAGATTGTGCCCGAGGAGTTCGCCGGGGAGCCTGTCGGGGAGCCTGCCGGGACGAGCGAGGCTGCCGGGCAAGGCACTGAGTCCAGTGAGCCCGCCGAGGAGGACGCCGAGTCGGGCGATTCTGACGAAGACTCGGGCGGGTCACTGAACCTTGACGACGCCTCCTCATCCTTAGAGAACTCTCCGCCACCACCAAGTCCCCCGCCACAGCCGAAGAAGCGCCTCCGCAAGACCGCAGGGACGGCGAGGCCACCGGTGCCCCGACAGCAGCCGAAGCGTCGTGCGATGCGTGCCACCACGATGATTAAGGTCGTCAAGGAGGCGCCCCGCGTCCCAGTGGCAAGCGGAGGGGGATCTTCCCGGAGTGGTTCTGGTGCTCCCTTCGCTCCTCGGTCCTCGGGGACGACCGGAGCGGGGTCTTCACAACCCACGGCTCCGGAGCCTGCCAAGCGCCCGAGGGAGCCTTCTCCTCCAGCTCCTCGCGCTGGAGCACGCGAGGCGGAGTTCGACTTCTCTTCCCTCAGCTCCGACGAAGAGGAGGAAGAGTAAGCACTTGCAATTTCTATTTCCTTTGATTTTTATTGCTTTTGTCTTGATTCCTCTTGCTTGGTTCTGATCTTGTTTGGCTTCCAGGAGCTTGACCCAAAGGATGGCGAAGAGGGCCAAGATCCCTGTGGTTGACCTTGAGGACGACGAGCCCGTCGCAGCGGCAGGTGACGCGCCAGCGACAAGCTTGCCGAACCAGCCTGCTGCTCCGGAGAGCAGCCCCCAGCGTAAGTCTTGTGTTCATTTTTCTGCTTGACGGGCGCGCTTGAGGTTGTTATCCTTATTGATGTCTTGTTTGCTTGTTGTCCTGTGCAGAAGTGGAGCCGCAGCCGCAGGGGCATCAAGACACTGCCCTCGACGAGCCGCTTGTTCCACCCTCCCCGCCAAGGAGGAGCTCCCCCGCGAGGGACAGCGCTCCGCCAAGGAGGGGTACTCCGCCAAGGGCGAGCACCCCGACAAGGGTGGGCACCCCGCTAAGGGAAGGCGCAAGTGGCCCTCCGCCAGCAGGGGCCACTACTACGCCGCCAAGGGAGAATTCTCCGGTGAGGGATCCCGTTATCGAAGAGGCCCGCGCAGGTAACCCTTGTGTTTTCTTCCTCTTGGATTCTTCTTTTTGGATATTTGCTTGACGATTTTTCTTTTCTTTTTCTTCTGTCAGATCCGCCCGCCCCGAGGTCGATGGAGACGGAGACCATCGCCGAGGAGGACGCGCGCGGCAATGCTGGAGACGCCACTACCACTGAGGAAATGGCTGGTGCTGATGAGCCAGCCGCCGAGGAGACCGCCCCGACCGCTGACGCCGCAGCTGGGGAAGGGACCGGCGACCGCACTGCTGGCCCTGAGGCCGCAGGAGCGCCGGACGCTGCACCGGCCGCCGACCCCTCCGCCCCCGCGGCTGGGTCGGGTGTTTATCTAGAGGCCGCCAACGGGGTCTTTATCCAAGTCCCGTGGGCGTCCTCATCAAGGGCACCCGCGGAGGGGGAGACCTTCGACGGAGAAGTTCTCGCCTCCGCCGGGCTGAGGGTGGTTGAAGCGCCCGGCAGCAGCAACGAGGCCGAAGAGGAGCAACTCCTACGTCGACTCCTGGGCTTGTACCGGGCCAGACAAGCCAAGTTGGAGTCCCGAGAGGATCTGGCTGCCAAGGCTGGTGCTGATCTGGAGAAGCGCGCCGCGGAGCTCCGTGCCGCCAACCAGGCGGCCCTCCGGAACTTGGCGGAGGAGCGTGAAGAGCTTGCCGGAGCACACCAGGCGTTCCTCCTCGAGAAGGCCGAGGTGGAGGAGCAGCAGCGACTGGCCGCCGAGGATCTGTCTCGGCGGGAGGGAGAGCTCAACCAGCGGAAGGTCGACCTCGATAGTCACGAGGACGACCTCACCGCTCGCGAGCAGGCCATTGGCGGGGCTCTGCAGGAGGCGAGGGACGCCGCTGCTGCCGCAGAGACCGCCAAGAGGGATCTGGAGGCCAGGGTGGCGCAGTTGGAGACGAGCTTGAAGGCGAGCGAGGACAGGGTTGTCGCGCTCAACGTGGCGCGGGAGAAGGACGCCCATACCAACTCGGAGCTGCAAGTCCGTCTCTCCGAGAAGGGCAAAGAGCTCAACGACGCCAAGGCCTCTATTGCAGACTTGGAGCTGAAGGTTTCCACCCTCACCGATTCGCTTGACGCCGCCCGGGAACGTGAGACGAAGCTGAAGGACGATCTCCGTGCTGAGAGGGCCTTGCTGGACAGTGCCGCCCTGTCGTAGAACAACTTCCAGCAGAAGGTGGAGCAGTGGACCGAGGAGCTTGTCACCTCCGCCGCCAACATCGATAAGGAGCTGGTGGCGCTGGGGGCGGAGCACCTCGTGTACTCCCCCGACGACAGCCTCCCCCACAGCGCCAAGCTAAGCTTGTTCTTCAGAGGAGTGGCGCCGGCTCTCGCGCAGCTACGGGAGAAGATCCCCACGCAGCTGGCTGACGAGGCGCGCCGGCTTTGCATGGGTACTATGGAGCGGGTGTTGTCGAAGATCGTCTACCGCAACCCCGGGATCAACCTCGTCAACGTCCTCTGGACCCTGCCGCCCGAAGCTGACCATGAGGCGTTGAAGGCACAAGTTGCCCACATCGTAGCCAAGGCGGGCAAGATCAAGAGGGTCGACGGAGACCGAAAAGACTAGGCTCCCTTCTTTCTGCTTCCCCTGCCGCTGTCGATTAAGTCATGGGTAGTAGTTGGTTAGAAAAGCGGCAAGCTATCTTGTAATATAACTTTATTTTGGATAATCAATGCAGTGTTATCTCCCTTGTTTAGTCCCTTCACTTTGTATGCTTTCCACCCTACGCTTTTAGGGAACTTGCCGGCAAAGGAACCCTTGCCGCGAGCGCTGAGTGCGGGACTCTTAGCAGCCTGCTAGCAATGCCCTTGCCGGCAAGAAAGCTTGCCGCAGCTAGTCGCAGCACACTTAGATTGTTGAGCGAACTCGAAAACGAAGTAAGGGCGCGACACTTGTCGCAGCTCACTTAAGCCGTTGAGCGTGCTCGAAACAAAGTAAGGGCGCGGCTAGCCACGGGTAGGTTCCTCCGCGCACAGGTTTTCCATGCAAAGTGTGGTCGTTCAAGGAGGATAACTAAGAATTTTTAAAAATTTGAATGCTCAAACTTTTGGCAACTTAGCTTTCATGGATTGTTTGCTTCCCGGCAAGGCTTTCCTTTCTTGAACAGCACTTGGTCCATACCACTGTCTCCTTCCCCCCGGCAAACTTGTGTGCGAGGAACACTTCTTCTGCTTGAGAGGAAAAGGAAGAAAGGAGGGAACATAGATATGGAGCCTTGCGGCTTGTTATTTCTTACCGGGATCGTGTGCTGCACAAAGTGTCAGATAATGCATGCAATGAAAACAAGAATGCATGAAACGACAAACAGTGCGAAGCACAAAAGTTTTACTAATGCACGGGGTCTACGTCCGGCTTTGTACAGAGGTTTACATGCAACAGCGGCAGGACTTGTACAAAAGGTGGTTGCCGGAGCTGATCACGACAACCGCGCCTCACGGGTGAAACTTACGAAGATGCTCGATGTTCCAGGAGTTGCTCACCGGTAAGCCTTCTTCAGTCTCAAGGCGGACGGCGCCGGGCCTTGTGACTTTTCTCACCCGATAAGGGCCTTCCCACTTCGGCGTCAACTTGTTGGAATTCTTGGCGGACTGAACGCGCCGAAGAACAAGGTCGCCTTCCTCGAGACTCCTGGCCTTGACCTTGCGGCTATGATAGCGACGCAAGGCTTGCTGGTATCGAGCAGCTCGTACAGCAGCCTGGAGACGGTCCTCCTCGAGGAGCAATGCATCATCTTGCCGAAGTTGCTCTTGCTCAAGCTCGTCGTAAGCGAGCACTCGAGGAGACCCGTATCCGAGTTCCGTGGGGAGAACTGCCTCTGCTCCATAGACAAGAGCAAAGGGTGTCTGTCCGGTGGCTCGATTTGGTGTCGTCCTGATTGACCAAAGAGCCGCCGGCAACTCTTCTATCCAGTTTCTTCCGCACTTGCGCAGCCTGTCAAACGTTCTTGTCTTTAATCCACGCAGCACTTCAGCATTGGCCCGCTCTGCTTGACCGTTGCTCCTCGGGTGAGCAACAGAAGCAAAGCAGACCTTGGCGCCAAGGTCTTGGACGTACTGCATGAAGGTGCGACTTGTGAACTGTGTGCTGTTGTCGGTGATGATCCTGTTAGGGATTCCGAAACGGCAAACAATTGACCTGAAGAACTTCACTGCTGACTGTGCGGTCACCTTTCTCACTGGTTCCACTTCTGGCCACTTTGTGAACTTGTCGATAGCAACGTACAAGTACTCAAAGCCCCCGACAGCACGGGGAAAGGGGCCGAGGATGTCGAGCCCCCAGACCGAGAAGGGCCAGGACAAAGGGATCGTCTGGAGAGCCTGAGCTGGCTGATGTATTCGCTTGGCATGGAACTGGCACGCTTCACACTTGGTTACTTGTGCAGTTGCATCTTGGAGGGCTTCTGGCCAAAAGAAACCTTGCCGGAATGCCTTTCCGGCAAGTGCTCTTGCGCCAATGTGGTGACCACATATGCCTCCGTGTATTTCTGCCAACAGCTTCTGTCCATCTTCCCGGGAAATGCACTTCAATCTGACACCATTCAGTCTTCTTCTGTACAGTTCATTGCCAACGAACTGGTACATACTTGACTGCCTGGTTATTCTTTCTATCTCTTCTGGCTCGTCGGGAAGTTCTCCAGTTTGAAGAAAACGGACGATTTGTTGCGCCCATGCTGGAGCCTGAGGCTCAACAACAAGGACTAAAGGCATCAGGGCTGCTGCGGGAACCTCAGCTTCTACGGCAAGAACCTGCGGCTCTGCCGGAGCTGAGTGTTCCCCGGCAAGCCTACCGGGGCAAGACTTGTCGGGAACGCCCGCTTCAACTGTACAGACCCTTGGGTCCACAGGAGCAGACTGTTCCTCAGCATCTTGGTTGTTGATCTTGGGGACCTTGGTGGTGGCTTCAGGAAGATCCGCCGGCAAGTAGTCGCCGGAGACCAACTTCCTCTTCTTGCTTTGCCCAACTGATGGTGTAACGGATGGTTGAGTTAGCTTGAGCACAA
Organism: Secale cereale; assembly: GCA_902687465.1. NCBI lineage: Eukaryota > Viridiplantae > Streptophyta > Magnoliopsida > Poales > Poaceae > Secale > Secale cereale. The sequence goes on from LR738711.1 coordinate 780,855,314, forward strand.
AGACCCCTGGTTCCACAGGTAACTTCATTGCAGCACACTTTGAGAGACCATCAGCGATATCATTCTGAGCTCTTGGGACATGCTCCATCTGCAGGCCTTCAAAGTGTTCTTCAAGCTTCCTCACTTCATCGACATAAGTTCCATCAAAGGACTCTGGTAGCTCTTGTTCACTTGTCGGACCACCAACTGTGAATCTCCCCGGACAATCAGCTTCTTGATCCCAAGTTCGGCCGCAATTCTGAGGCTGGCAAGCAAACCTTCATACTCAGCAGTATTGTTTGTCGCTTGCTCCTTGGGAAAGTGCATTTGGACAACATACTTGAGGTGTTCTCCGGTGGGCGCGACAAGCAGCACGCCAGCAGCGGCGCCTTGCAGCGAGAAGGCACCATCGAAGTACATTATCCATTCTTTGATTGCTTCTTGGACGGGGAGGCTTGTTTCTGGAACTTCTTCGTCTGGTGTTGGTGTCCATTCTGCTATGAACTCTGCCAAAGCTCTGCTCTGTATAGTTGAAGTACTCTCAAACTTGAGACCAAAGCTTGACATCTCTAGTGCCCACTCGACGATCCTGCCTGTTGCTTCTGGATTTTGCAATATCCTCTTCAACGGAAAGCGAGTGACCACCGTTATCTCGTGTGCTTGGAAGTAGTGGCGCAGCTTTCTCGAGGCCATGAGGAGGCCGAAAAGCAGTTTTTGCACCCCAGAGTATCTTGATCTAGCTCCCTGCAAGAGGGAACTTACAAAATAAACTGGGCGCTGCACCATCTTCTTTCGCACTTCTCCTTGTTCCTGCGCAGACTTGTCCTTGTCGGGGCCAGAGCTTGTCGGGTAAGCCCCCTGCTTGTCGCTGGATGCGCTTGCCGGGCCTGTGGGTTCCTCATCCGCCTCCCTCTCCGCTACCAACGCAGCACTAACCACTTGATTGGTTGCTGTTAAGTATAGCAGCAACTTCTCTTGTGGCCTAGGTGCGACAAGTATTGGAGTAGAGGACAGGTATCCTTTCAAGTCATGCAGCGCTGCCTCCGCTTCCGGAGTCCACTTCATTGGACCTGCCTTTTTCAAGATTTTGAAGAAAGGCAGGGCGCGTTCTGCAGATTTTAAAATGAACCTACTGAGAGCAGCCACACAACCAGCAAGCCTCCGTACATCCTTGACGCGCTTCGGTGCTTCGATCTGCTCGATGGCCTTGATCTTGTCGGGATTGGCTTCAATCCCCCTCTGGGACACAAAGAACACGAGAAGCTTGCCGGAGGGGACTCCGAAGACGCACTTCTCGGGGTTCAGCTTGAGTTGTATCTTGCGCAGGTTCTCAAAGGTTTCTTCTAGGTCTTGAATCAGGGTATCCTTGTCCTTGCTTTTGACCACTATGTCATCCATGTAGGCTTCTACATTCCTGTGTATCTGTGGCTCAAAAGCAGTGTGGACCACCCTTGCAAATGTTGAGCCCGCATTCTTCAATCCAAAGGGCATACGTATGAAACAGTAAGTGCCACATGGAGTAATGAACGCGGTCTTCTCTTCGTCTTCCTCAGCCATGAATATCTGGTGGTATCCGAAGTATGCATCGAGAAATGAAAGCAGCTCACATCCAGCCGTGGAGTCAACGATTTGGTTAATGCGCGGCAAGGGGAATGGATCCGTGGGACAAGCTTTATTCACATCAGTGAAGTCTATACAAAGTATCCACTTCCCATTGGCCTTGCACACGACAACTGGATTGGCCAGCCACGTGGGATGAAGTACACCTCTAACAAGGCCTGATGCTTCCAACTTCTTGATCTCTTCAGCTATGAACTCTTGGCGCTCCACCGCTTGCTTCCTGACCTTCTGCTTGACGGGCCGCGCGTGAGGACAAACAGCAAGCTTGTGCTCAATTACCTTCCTGGGAACGCCGGGGATGTCAGACGGCTGCCATGCAAACACGTCGACATTCGCCCGCAGGAAGGCAACGAGCGCGTTTTCCTATTTGGGGTCGAGCGTAGCACTGATGGTGAAAGTACCACCAGTGACGTCCTCCTTGGCGGACACCTTCTTGGTTGCAGGTGGAGCTGCCATTCCTTTCCTGCACTTGCCGGTGGAGCTCAATGGTGCGTCGTCGACGGCAGCGCAACACTCCGAAGAGGTGCGTTTGCCGGAGTGGGCTCCAGAGCTCTTGCCGGACTTGGTCTTGGTCTTGCCCCCGGGAGCTTCAGCGGCAAGTGTCTTGCTGTCTGCCGCGGCTGCTGCGTCCCGGTAGATCTTGTCGGCGCAAATGAGCGCGTCCTTCTTGTCGCCGGGGACAGAGATGACGCTTATTGGCCCTGGCATCTTGAGCATGTTGTAAGCATAGTGGGAGGCTGCCATGAACTTGGCGAGCGCAGGGCGGCCAAGTATCCCATTGTATGGTAATGGGATATCGGCGACGTCGAATGTGATCCTCTCCGTCCTGAAGTTAAGCTCTCCGCCAAAGGTCACCGGCAGCGTAATCTTCCCCTTCGGCTTGCTCCTTCCCGGGTTGATTCCTTGAAAAGTCCCGGTTTCCTCGAGCTCGCTGTCGGGGATCTGCAGTTTCTTGATCACAGCGGAGGAGATCAAGTTGAGGCCGGCCCCGCCGTCAACCAACATCTTGGTGACCTTGAGGTTGCGGATAGTCGACGAAACCAACATCGGCAAGCACCCGACCGCGGTTGTGCGGTCAGGGTGGTCCTCAAGGTCGAAGATGATGGGCGTGCTGGACCACTTCAGCAGCCTACGCGACTCGACGGGTGGCTCAGCTGCGTTCACTTCCCGCACCCATTGCTTGAGTTGGCGGTGGGAAGTGTGCAGAGAGGCACCTCCGTCGACACACAGAACTTCTGTGGCCTTCTGAAACTCCTGCTCGCTGTTGTCTCCTTCATCCATGTCCTCGTCATCGTCTTCATCCTCATCCTTGTCGCGGCCCCGGGGAGGTCTGTCTCCTTGCCGCTGCTTAGCCTTGCCGCGGCGTCCTCCCCGGCCATTGAATGGCCGCTTCTTGCTGGGCTCTCCTCCGCCTCCTTGGGCCTTCTCCTTGTCGCGTCGCTCGTATTCAGCTTTCTGTTGTTCTACGAGGTATTCGACCCTCTTGCAGTTCTGGAGATCGTGGCCCTTGGTGCGGTGGATCTTACAGTACTGCTTGTCGGAGCCGTCCTGCTTGTCGGCTGCCGCTACAGGGGTGGACTCCTTGCCGGAGCCACCAGCCTGTGTCTTCTTGGCGGCAGCCTCCTTGCCGGACTGCTCGACAACCAGTACCTCCTTGTTCTTCTTCTTCTTGTTGTTCCGCCGCCGGTTTTTCCTTGCCGGGGCGGCATCCTCGCTGTCTGTTCCCCCTGCCCCAGTATCCTCTCCGGGGAGTCTCCTCCCCTCTTCAGCACGGGCACACTTGTCAGCCAGAGCATAAAGCTTGCTGACGTCCCGGATCTTGGTCATCGCCATCTCTTCCCTCATCCGGCGGTTACGCACGTTCTGGTGGAACGCGCTGATAACCGCGGCAGGGTGGACATCTAGGATGTTGTGCTGAACTCGGCTGAATCTTTGGATGTACTTGCGCAGGGACTCTCCCTCCTTCTGGCAAGGATGTGTAGATCGCTTTCCTGGCCGTGGGGCTTGTGGCCGCCCGTGAAGGCGCCGACAAACTGGTGGCACAAATCTGCCCAAGAAGAGATGGAGTTCTCCGGCAAGTGCATAAGCCAAGATCTGACGTTTGGCTTAAGCACGAGCCGGAAGTAGTTCGCTAAGATCTTCTCGTCGCGTCCCCCGGCAGCCTGCACCGCAATGGTGTAGATGCTGAGGAACTCCGAGGGATGGGTCTTGCCGTCGTACTTCTCGGGTACGTCGGGCTTAAAGTTCTTCATGCTGGGCCACTGGACTTGCCGCAGCTCTCGGGTGAACGCAGGGCAACCTGCCGCGTACGGCAAGTCGCCTGGTTCACCGGGCGCGTGCATGTCGACAGCAGTCCCAGCGCGCTGATCGGACTGTCTACGGGCTTCTCTTCGACGCTCGATACGAGTTCGAGTGTCCTCTTATCGCTTGTCGTCAAGGACTTGGCGCTGATCGTGGCGAGCTTGCGGATTTGACGACGCCGTGGAGTCGTCGTCGATGTTGATCCGGCGAACTGGTGATTTTTGCTTCCGCGGCGGGGAGTGCACGGTTGTCGCACCCCCGGCGGTCTTGTCTCCATCGGCCTTCGCTTGGCTGACTTGCCGCGGCCGTGACGTTGCCGGCTGCTGCGGCGTGTCGTTGTTGGCGAAGGCGATGAGGCTCTGGATCGTAGCCCTCCAATCTTCGGCCTTGTCCGCCGCTGGAGGGAAGTCGAGGAGCAGCTGAGCCCTAGCTAGGGCTTCTGCTGGAGAGGAGGGAAGCAGTGGCGAGCGGCGTGAGGAGCGAGATATGCTCGGGCTTCTAACCGCGTTAGAAGGAGCATGTTCTCGCCCCGGCGACCGCGCCTCGCTCGTGCCAGGACGCTGGCCTTGAGTGTCCCGCGACCCGCTGGCTTGTGCACGTCCCATAAAGCGTATGGTACCTCCGGTACCACGTCGCTGCTGGTCCGGCACCTCCTGAGAGGGACGTGGTGCGTGCACGGACGCCGAGGCTTTGGAGTTCGCCCGGTCGTCCATCTTGTCCTTGGATTTGGCAGCGCCGCGAGTGTCCTGGCGTCCACCCTTCCGCCAGCGTCTACCCCACCCACCGTTGGTTCTGGTGGTGGTGGGATCGACGCGGACGGGCCTCCGACCTCCGAAGCCTTCTTCTTCGGCGGCATGCTGGCGTAGTTGATGAGGTTGATGAAGCTGGAAAGGTTGCTGGGGATTGCGCCCGCGTGAGCGCCAGATCAGGTTCGCACAACCTCGACGCCCCCTACCTGGCGCGCCAAAGATGTCGAGGAAACTGGTCGCCCACGAACACCTATGGGACCGGAGCCCCTTGTCGGTACGGTAAGGGAGCGGAGGGCGCACGAAGAGCAGATCGAGGGGCACACGCGAGCAGTTTACCCAGGTTCGGGCCGCACAGATGCGTAAAACCCTACTCCTACCTTGGTTATATTGAGTTCTTGAGCTCGGGAGCTTGAGGATCTATAGTACTAGCTACACCGAGCGAGGGAGTGATCAAGTTCCTGGTGTCGAACCCCCTCTACGTTGCGCATGGGCCTCCTTTTATAGCTCAAAGGGGTCACCGACAGGTGTCGTCGTAGAGGAGGGTAAAAGCGTAAAATTGGTGGTAGTTGTAACAGTGCATGAACAGTGGTCTATACCTAACCCTGACGGTGGGGGACAAGGGCATTAAATGCCCGTCGCCGTCACCCCAAAAGCGCCCACCCGGGCGTCTCCGTTCGCCACGACGATGGCCTCGTCACCGCGGCTCGCCACCGTGTTCCCCAGGCTGCACAGCCATCTGCCACGTGCCCCTGGAAGGGCCCCAGGGCGACGCGTGGCCAGATGAGCTAGAGCGCAGGCACACAGTGTAAGCCTCCTCCGGCAAGCACCTTGCCGGGGTTGCTATCTTGCCGGGCCCGGAAGCTTGTCGCTCTCCGGGTCCTGCCGGGGCGCACGATGCGCCACGATATATCTTCTGAGGTGCTGTTCCTTGGTCTTCCTGGCAAGCTCCTCTCGTCGGGATCTTGTGCTGGGATGATAACCTTGAGCCTGGTGCGGCCTTCCCGGCAAGCTCCTCTTGCCGGGGTCTTGTCTCTTAACTTGAATACTTTGTTCTTGAATGGCTTCAAAGGGGCCTAGAGTGGGCTTTGGCGGGCGCGTGGTGAGCCAGACCACGGGACGCTGCTACTGCCCGTGCACAAGTCGGGATACTAAGGTACCCCTAATTTAGTACACCGACAACAGTCTTCAAATGTAACAAGCGTCGGATCCACTCAGGATCAATCTCTTCAGTGATGCTCAATCACTTTTGGGTTTGTAGGTGTTTGGGTTTGGTTTGGGTTTTTCCTCACTTCATGATTTTCGCTCAAAGTCCTCGGAGGATGGGTTGCTCTGATGACAAGTGTCAGTTTCTCTTGGAGCAGCCAACCAGCTAGTGGTTGTAGGGGGCGGCTATTTATAGCCTAGGGAGCAGCCCAACATGATAAGACATAAATGCCCTTAATGATATGACCGTTAGGTAGGTAGATATTTTGGGACAGCTGGCGCGTAGGACAGCAATGGTCGGAAATTTGAGTATCAAATTCCTCAGGGCTATCATGTTCCTCACTGTGTAGGCAATCCGCACTGGCGAATTCCTAACTCCTTAGTCAGAACAAATTCCTCAGAGACGAGAAGAACTTCGTCTCTGTCACTGAAGAATATGACTGAACTGTATGAGATTTCCAATGGCTTCACTCGAAGGGATTGGTAGGTGTAGGATTTTGAGTTGAGCATCAAATGGAAATTTTTCCTTAGTATTTCCTCGACCCCCTTTAATAGTACGATGTTTCCTATGACTCAAGAAAGATAAAATGAAACTATGAAAACAAAAGTCTTCACGCTTCATGTTTCTCAAATGAATACCAAGTCTTCAAGGTCACACCAATTTCTTCACTTTTAAAGTCTTCATAAATTCAAAGTCTTCAGTCAAAGAACTTCATTTTTAGGGGTCGACTTTCTCTGTAAATATCAAACTCCTCATAGACTTATAGACCTGTGTACACTCATAAACACATTAGTCCCTTAACCTATAAGTCTTCAATACAGCAAAATCACTAAGGGGCACTAGATGCACTTACACTTCACAAATATAGCTATGCTCCCCGAGAACGGCGCCAGAAAAAGGTCTCGATAACCCACAACTATAGAGGATCACAGCAGTTTTCGAGGGTAGAGTATTCAACCCAAATTTATAGATTCGACACAAGGGGAGCCAAAAAATATTTGAAGGTATTAGCAGCTGAGTTGTCAATTCAACCACACCTGGAGATTAATAATCTGCAGCAAAGTGATTAGTAGCAAAGTAGTTTGATAGTTTTGATAGTAGTGACAATAGCAATAGTAAAAGTAGTAGCAACAGTAGTAACTTAGCAAGATCAATATGGGACAAATTTGTAGGCATTGGATCAGTGACTTGTTGGATGATATTCATCTTGTGACAGTTATAACCTAGGGCGATACGGCACTAGCTCTAGTTCATCGATATAATGTAGGCATGTATTTCGTAAATAGTCATACGTGCTTTATTAAAGAACTTGCATGACATCTTTTGTCCTACCCTCCCGTGGCAGCAGGGTCCATATTGGAAACTAAGGGATATTAAGGCCTCCTTTTAATAGAGAACTGGAATAAAGCATTAACACATAATGAATACATGAACTCCTCAAACTACGGTCATCACCGAGAGTGGTTCCGGTTATTGTCACTCCGGGGTTGCCGGATCATTACACGTAGTAGGTGACTATAACTTGCAAGATCGGATCTAAAACATGGATATAATGATGAATTCATAAACAGTTCAGATCTGAGTTCATGGCAGCCGAGCCCAAAGTGACAAGCATTAAGCATAGCAAAGTCATAGCAACAACAATCTAAGAACATAATGGATACTAGGGATCGAGCCCTAACAAAACTAACTCGATGACATGACGAATCTCATCCACTTCCTCATCGATCAGCGAGCCTACAAAGGAATTACTCACTCCCGGTGGGTAGCATCATGGAATTGGCGATGGAGAAGGGTTGGTGATGATGAAGAACGAAGATCCCCTCTCCGGAGTCCCAAACGGACTCCAGATCTAGCCTCCCGAGGAAGAACAGGAGGTGACGGCAGCTCCGTCTCGTGTATCGTGATAATTCTTTCTCCCTGATTTTTTCTCCAAAAATAGGAATTTATTGGGTCAGGGGTATCGTCTGCAGGGCCACTGATATGTCTGCAACGTATCTACTTTTACAAACACTTTTGCCCTTGTTTTGGCCTCTAACTTGCATGATTTGAATGGAACTAACCCGCACCGACGTTGTTTTTAGCACAACCGCCGTGGTGTTATTTTTGTGCAGAAATAAAAGTTCTCGGAATGACCTGAAAATCCAAGGAGACGCATTTTGGAAATAATAAAAAATACTGGCGAAAGAATCAACACCAGGGCCCACATCCTGTCCACGAGGGTGGGGGCGCGCCCCCCTGCCTCGTGGGCCCCCTGGAGCTCCACCGACCTCAACTCCAACTCCATATATTCACTTTCGAGGAGAAAAAAAATATCAGAGAGAAGGATTCATCGCGTTTTATGATACGGAGCCACCGCCTAACCCTAATCTTCTTCGGGAGGGCTGATCTGGAGACCGTTCGGGCCTCCAGAGAGGGGAATCCGTCGCCATCATCATCATCAACCCTCCTCCATCACCAATTTCATGATGCTCACCGTCGTGCGTGAGAGATCCCATCGTAGGCTTGCTGGACGGTGATGGGTTGAATGAGATTTACCATGTAATCGAGTTAGTTTTGTTAGGGTTTGATCCCTAGTATCCATTATGTTCCGAGATTGATGTTGCTATGACTTTTCCATGCTTAATGCTTGTCACTAGGGCCCGAGTGTCATGATTTCAGATCTGAACCTATTATGTTTTCATGAATATATGTGAGTTCTTGATCCTATCTTGCAAGTCAATAGTGATGCGGAGCATCCCAAGGTCATCCCCATGGACCCTCCATCGCCTCACCAAGTGCCCCAAGGACCAATGACACATGCTCCTGCTAGAGCTCTCGAGACCGAGGTGACATCTCTCCTAGTCCAACTTCCATATGAATCTCGCGAGACATGGCTACTACCTCAGGCGGATGTGTTTAGTGTGCTCAGGTATCAAGAAGACCCCATCGGAGAAGTTCATGAAGATGGACAAGCCCCCAAGCTCACGGATGAAGCATGGCATCAAGAGAAGCTGAAGAAAGCTCCAGGCCCCGGACATCCGGCCCCCTGGCCCGGACATCCGACCCCTGGACCTACAGCTACAGAAGAGTCCCCGCAGCTGAAGCTACAGGGTCCGGACATCCGGTCCGGCAGGGCCCGGACATCCGGCCTCGAGCCCGGAAATCCGGCGCCACCCCACAGAAGCCACCCGACACTCGGCCCCACTAGCCCGGACATCCCACAAAATGCCCGGACATCCGGCGCCTCGCCAAAGCCCGGACATCCGGCCCGACGCCCGGATGTCCGGCCCTGCCTGTGCGCAGCCACTTGGGTTTCGACCCGTGTATCCCTATTCCGCCCCCTAGACTATAAGTACTCCTTCCCATCCATCTTTTAGGGTTAGATTTTGTGATAGCTCATCATAGACCTTTGTGGTTCCTCTCCTACGAGACCGTGACCTCTTCGGAGAAGATCCACCGGATTCAAGACCTCCTTCACGAAGAAGAACATCAAGACCTCCTCACGGAGATGACTACCGCTACTTGTATCGTCCTTAGTTGATCGTGTATCGTGTATCGCACTTTGTGTACCTAGATCTAGCATTTGTGTGATCAAAACTTGTTGATTTGAGTGTTTTCTTCGTGTTCCTCTTGTGTTTTCCCTCGTGCCTCACGTGTCCATCCTTGGGATCCCTCCTTTTCATGAAAAATCGGCCATCTAGGGTTCCACCCTACATCATATGGTATCATGAGCATAGGTTGACCACGAATTTGGAGCCCCACACCGTGTTTTCTAGCTTGTTTTTGTTGTGTTGTTCCCAATTTCGAAAATTCCCCACAAAAATAACCCCAAATATTTTTTGTGATCTGTTCATTTGGCGAGATTTTGTTGAATTTGTTCCATGGATTTGCTGTGCCACGAGTGGGTCTAGCTTTTCCCCACCTTTTCCCCAATTTTGAGCCGCAAAATCCAACGAATTTTGGCCCCGGAAGTCACCGTGTGCAAGGAGTTCATGAGGACCATAGGCACCCCGGACATCCGGCCCGTGCCCCGGACATCCGGCCTGGCCCGGACATCCGGCCCCTAGCCCGGACATCCTCCCCCCGCAGTCAACATTCCACCATCCACACCACCTTGCACTTAACCCCACCTTTTTCGTTCGGTATCCCACCAAACCTTCCGCATACCACCACCACTTCCGCGACCACCATCGCTTAACCGCTACGATTTTGAAATTTTTTTCTCACTTTGCCTTGGATACTTGAGTTGTGGTTTCACCGTTTCCTTGGATGTTTAGGCTACCTTGGGACGGAAAGACTTCGACAACACCACCGCTCACCCTCGGCAAGGACGGTAACATCGACGACACCTTGTTCATTCTACCTTGCAATTGCATTGTCACCCTATGGACCATTTTTGCGTAGCTTTCCCATTGAGACTAGCTATTTGAGTATTGCCGGGCCACGACACTTGTGCACATTAGTGATAGTTATAGATATTGCATACTACATAATCATATCTCTGTGTGACACAAGAGTGTCCTGCATACACAATAGCTACCTTGATCCGAGAAGCATGCATAAGTGGACAAAGAAAGAGCTCACAAGCTTTTAAGCAAAATAGCCACCCAAAGCTTATAAGCAAACAGAAAATAGCATCATACTCCTTGCATCCAAAGAGATCATATGAGATAGCAATATATCATCTTGTGCTCAAGCATCGGCACATCATACACTCATAGCATACTTGTGATAGGAAGTCGTTTCGTTTTGCCTCTTATAGGTTGTGCACAAGTGCGTATCCGCCTATTAAGCAATCGGTTAGCGTCTCTCTAGTGTTGTGCAACACGAGCATTTTCCGTGGTTTCCACATTTTCGCTCACCCTTGGTTGCACAACCACATTTATCTATCCGTGCATGTGTTCCGTGTGCCACTTATCGCTAGTGATCTACTTGTTGCATGAGCAAATTGTGAACCATTTTCAACATCATTGAGTCACTTTGACAATTGCATTAAATTTGTGCCACCATCCTAACCAAGCTCCTCTCCAAGCTTTACTTGTGTAGGTGTGAGAATCGACAAGAAGTGGTACCAATAGTGCTATTTCTGGGTTACATTATTGAGTGATCATTGATACACTTTCAACTTCGGTCAAGGTACAATTGGTATTGTCTTCTCCCTTCTCCCACTCACATACTTGCTTGTGATGATGGATAGGCCAAGTACATCTTCAAACCCGCTCTTCGATGATCCTCAAGAATCGAACAACTACGTCACCAAACTACATCTCTTCGGCATTCAACGAGCTCTACATCAAGAAAGTGAAGCTATGTGCGAGCACATTGAGCAAGTCACCGCCGACGCGCGACAATTTGAAGCAAGAACACAAGAGCAATTCGACATCATCAACACCAACATGTCTACTCAATTCGATGAGCTACGGACTTTGATAGTCAACCAACGTTCCTCTTCCACATCTTCTCAAAGACGAAGCCGCTCAAGTCGACATACCGACTCCACGGAAGGCTCAAGTACCCCTACATCAAACACTCTTCGTCAAGCCGCACGTCAAGCTCGACATGACAACCGGAATCCACTTCATGACAAGAGCTCCCAAGAGCTATTTGAAGAGCAAGAAAGTCGACATCGTCAAAACCAAGCTACACTTGAGCAAGCGCAAGAACGACAACGACTACACCAACAACAACAAGAGCGAGCGCGTCAATACCAAGAAGAACAAGATGCCGAGGCTAATCGTCAAGCACAACAACGCCGAGAAGCTCAAGCTCTTGAGGCGCAACGAGCATTACGTGATTCACATCGCAATGTGGCAACTCGCAATCGACATACTCCTCAAGAAGAGGATTTCCTTCATGATGAGATACAAGAGAGGCGCCACCAAGCACAAATGCAATAAGAAGTTCCTCCTAAAGTGCGACAAGAGCAACAACTTCACCAAGAACCATAAGCTCAGCAAGTCCACCACGACAATGGGCATCTTCTACGCCAAGAGCAACACGAGATTGACAATCGTCCAAATCAAGAACGCCCTCCCATTCGGCAAGCAAACAATGAAGAGCATCGCTATGGCAAGCTTAAGTTCACCATGCCAAGGTTCTCCGGAAGCATTGACCCCGAAGACTACCTCTCATGGGCATTGAAGGTTGACAAGATCTTTCGCCTTCACAACTTCGACGAAGAGAAGAAAATTGCTATGGCCTCCCTTGAGTTCCAAGAATATGTTCTCATTTGGTGGGAACAAATCATAGAGAGAAGAGAAGTAAAAGGCGAACCTCCTATCACTACTTGGGCTCAAATGAAGGAAGTCATGAGAGCACGCTTCGTGCCAACACACTACAACCGTGACTTGTTCAAGAAGCTACAACTCCTCAAGCAAGGTACCAAGTCGGTTGAAGAGTTCTACAAGGAGATGGAGATTGCCATGATAAGAGCCAACATCACGGAAGATGAAGAGCAAACAATGGCGAGATTCTTGAATGGACTCAACTATCCTATCAAGAAGATTGCGGACTTTCAACCATACACCAATCTCCTCGAGCTAGTACACCAAGCAACCAAAGCAGAGCGACAAGTTCAAGAGGACTACAAGTACTCCAAGTTCACCTCCAAGAACTTAGGCTCCTACAACCAATATTCAATGATTACGGCTCCTCCTACCTCTACCAAGCCATCTACAAAATTCGGTGACAAGTCAAACTACAAGAATGCGGCTACATCGAGTCGTCCACCTTCTACAAATAACTTCAAGCCAAGAACTTCATCATCTACAACTCCAATCGAGGACAACTCCAAGACGAGTTCCATAAAATGTTTCAAGTGCCAAGGGCGAGGCCTCAAATCATTTGAGTGCAAGACCGTTCGCACCATGATCATCAACGATGATGGATCTTATGACTCAATGAGCGACAATGAGATGGAAGCCCTTGAGCATGTAGTTATGCATCGACAAGTGAATGAGGATGAAGACCATCAAGTGTTTTGCGACAATGACTCAAGTCCCAATCTTGTTGTCTCCAAGGTCTTGACACTCCAACATCAACAAGATGACAACCAACGATGTCGCATTTTCCATACAAAGGCCGGCATCAATGGACGCTCCGTCAAGGTTATCATCGATGGAGGAAGTTGTCATAACTTGGCAAGCGAAGAGCTATGCGACAAGCTCCAATTCGTCAAGAGAAAGCACCCTCACCCCTACAAGGTCCAATGGCTTAATAACGCCGGAATTCTTCGAGTCGAGCACACCGTGCAAGTCTCCTTCAAGATAGGCGCCTAAGAGGACACACTTGAGTGTGATGTGGTCCCTATGTTCGTATGCCACCTTCTACTTGGACGACCATGGCAATATGATCGTGGAGTCACACACAATGGACGGACCAACCACTATATTTTCAAGATGAAGGGCAAGGAATTCGTGCTACGTCCCATGTCACCAAGTCAAGTAGCCGCCGACAAACACCTACCTACCAACCATCATGTAGAGAATGGTGAGAGAGTGAGCCACCAAAAGGAGACTGAGAGCCACAAGCCAAATATGAGCGACTCCACGATGAGCGACAAGAAGCAACTAGTGCTATTTGCCACCAAAAGTGAGATGAGAGAAGTGTGTGAGAACCCATCGAGTGTCTTTCACCTTGTGCTTTTATGCAAAGGGTGTCAGGGCATCTCTTGCCTAAGGTTTTGGTGATGATGACAATCCTTGTGTGGACTAATCGTGCGTCAATCTTACTCAGGTTTATAACATGTGGCACAAGACGGTTAGGCCTTCCCTCTTTAAGGAAAAGATCGAAGACGGATGTTCCGATGCCTTTTTGTTTATTTTGGTCATAGGAAATCTGTACTATTAAGAGGGAACCCACATCGGAAGGTAATGGGTGAATCAAGTCACGTACACAGATACTTTGCACCCACTATATTGCCTCCGTTCGTGGAGAGAGAAGTCCACATTCCCTTCCTCCTTATGTGTAGACTCATCTACTGCGGTAGTACCGCCGTGGTAGGCGGTTGTACCGGTGGCCGGTAGTTCCGGTCAAACCACCGCCCCAAGTACCGCTCAGGGGTGATACCTTCTGTACTGGGTGCAGTGGTAGACCGGTGGTGGCCCGGAAGTACCGGTGTCTTCTCGCAAAACCGGTACTACCGGTGTTCCGAGCGGTAGTACCGCTCTGACTGCCATCACACAGTAACTATCAGCCTGGCGGTAGTTCCGGCCCAACCACCGTCCCAACTACCGCCCTTGCTTGAAACCTTCTGGTTTCTAAGCGGTAGTTGACTGGAGGTGGGGCGGTAGTTCCGGTTTTCCCTGGAAGACCGGTACTACCGGGTGAGCCACCGGAAGTACCGCCTTGGTGTCATGGGCGCTGGTTTCTTCACTCACCGGTACTACCGGTTGGGTAAGCGGAAGTACCGGTCCTATGTAATTCTGCACATAACGGTTGGATTGGTGGAGACCCTATTTAAGGAGGCCCTTCTCCCACCTCCTTCTTATCTCTTGCCTCTCTCTCTCCACCATTATTGCCATTGAAGCTTTCTTGCCCGATCTCTCTCCCTAGCCAACCAAACTTGTTGATTTGCTAGGGATTGAAGGAGGAGACCTAGATCTACACTTCTACCAAAGGAAACTTGATTCCCCCATACTTTCTTGTGTGGATTTTGTTACTCTTGGGTGTTTGAGCACCCTAGACGGAAGAGGTCACTTCGGAGCCACAATCCATTGTGGTGAAGCTCCGGGGTTTCGTTGGGAGCCTCCAATTAAGTTGTGGAGAGAGCCCCAACCTTGTTTGTAAAGGTCCGGTTGCCGCCTTCAAGGGCACCACTAGTGGATTCACGGCACCTTGCATTGTGTGAGGGCGTGAGGAGAATACGGTGGCCCTAGTGGCTTCTTGGGGAGCATTGTGCCTCCACATCGCTCCAACGGAGACGTACTTCCCCTCAAAGGGAAGGAACTTCGATATCACATCCTCGTCTTCACCGTCTCCACTTGTGGTTATTTCTTATCTTTACTTGTGCAAGCATTACTTGTTTAACTCCTATAGCTTGCTTGTGAAGTTGTTATCTTTACTTTCGGTTAGTTGTCATCTTAGTAGCATATCTAGACAACTTACTTTGACGCTTAATTTAAAGTGGTTAAAAAAAGCTAAAAATTGTTAGTTGCCTATTCACCCCCCCCCCCTCTAGTCAACCATATCGATCCTTTCAATTGGTATCAGAGCCTCGTCTCTTTTTAAGGACTTTACCGTCCAAAGAGTATGGGTGACAACGTAGTCGAGATGGAGGATCATTCCGGTGGAACTCCGTCCTTGCCTACGTCAGATGGGGGAGCCTCGGTCTCTCGTGAGGAGTTCAATGTGGCCTTGACCACATTGAAAGAGTCACTAGCGAGCGAGGTCAAAGGCATGTTTAAAGATTTGCTTGAGGGGCTTAAATTATCCACCGCACCGTTGGAAGTGGTTTGTCCCGCTACCAACGTGTCGGAGGCTAATCCCGACAAGGGAGAAGCTAGTAGTGAAAAAGCTCCTGTTACTAAGAATGGGAGTGGGATCTTTGCCCACTCCTCTCCTCCTACTCACTATGGAGGACCCGTTCCCACACCGCATTTAAATTCCGTTGGGCCTCCTCCCAAGTTTATCAAAAATTCTGATTTTGCTACTTGGGTGTTTCGTTTCAAACGTCATATAAATCATTGTTCTACTAATCTGTGGAGAATCATTGAGCAAGGTTTTTATCCGCGTGATCCCGACAACATGACTCCAAGAGAAACTGCGGATCATCAATTCAAACGTCATATAAATCATTGTTCTACTAATCTGTGGAGAATCATTGAGCAAGGTTTTTATCCGCGTGATCCCGACAACATGACTCCAAGAGAAACTGCGGATCATCAATTCAACAAGTCCGCTCTTTGCATTCTTCAAAATGCCATCCCTCCTAAAGACATTGCACATCTTCGACCCTTCACTGTGGCCAAGGAATCTTGGGAGCATGTTGGCACGATGTACAAGGGAAGCACTAGTATTCAATGCTCCAACTATGAAGTTGTGCAAGATGAAGCCGATGAGTTTGCTATGATCGAAGAAGAAGATCCCCGTGAACTTTATCGGAGATTAACTACCCTTGCGGTCTCTCTTCGAGATCATGGCAGTAAGGACATGGATGACAATTGGATCAAGCGCAAGTTCCTCAAGGCCATGATGCCCTATCATAAGGCTATGTCCTCTGTCATTCATCAGAGACCGGACTTCCACCACTTATCCTCAAATGAAGTGTTGGATGAGTTTGTTGCCATGAGGATCTTGGATATGACCGCCGACAATGCGGTCTTAAGAGCTCAACGATCGAAGAAGACTAATCTTGCCCTGAAGGCCAAGGCTTGTGTGGAAGAAGAGGAGGTGGAGGATGATGATGAGTGTAGCCCCGAGGACACCAAATATGCCTATCATGAGCACATGGCTCTTGCTTCAAGGTAATTCTGGGGCAACAAGAAGAACACAAGACCCAACTTCAACAGGAACAACTCAAGTGGAAACAAGGGCAAGCAACGGGTGAGGACATGCTTCAACTGTGGAAATGTAAGCCACTTCGTTGCGGATTGCCCATATGAGAAAAGAGAAGACTTTGGAGGCAAGCTTATCCGGAAGGACAAGTCAAGGTCATATCCCAACAAGAACAACTTCAACAAGAAGACTCCTCCTAAAGGGTTGGTGGCCCAAGAAGAATATGTTGAGGATGATGATAATGATGAAGATGATGAGGTGGTTACCATGGCCACAATTGCTATTGCTACTACTCCGCACTCATCTCTCTTCGACTCACCAAATGAGAACATCACCGCCAAGTGTCTCATGGCCAAGGCCACCAACAAGGTAACCCCAAACATCAATACTACTATCTCTTCTAATCCTTCATTGACGAATTGTATTGATGAGAGTGAGGGTGCTAAGGAGGGAGAGAATGAATTTGAGTTGTTCATGAAAAATCTCAAGGGGAAACCCAAGAAGCATTTTTTTGCTCTCTTGGAACAACTCGGTGAGGCCAACGACATGATCGAGGCTCATGAGGAAACCATTACTAAAATGGAAGGACATAGTCGAGACTATGCCGATGAGATATCGGATCTCTCTAACGCCCTACAGGAAGAGCGTGGTCTTCGTTTGGCTCTTGAGGAGTCACACAACGATGATCATGCTAAATTAAAGAAAGATCTTGATCATGCTTTAGTTGTCTCTCGTGTGCTTAATTCCGAGAAGGCAAAACTTGAGGTTGACCATGCTAAACTCAAAGAAGAGTTTGTCATACTTGACAAGGCTCACAAGGCCTTGAAAGGTATGCATGCTACTCTCAAGGAGTCTCATGATCAACTCCAAGTTTCGCTAACCAAGGAAAAGGCTATCTTTCCTCGCATGGTATTAATCGATAATGCAAATGCTACTAACCCATGTTGCGAGCATGTGCATCTTGTTGAAGAAAATGCCGAGTTGAAGAAGCAACTTGAGAAAGGCCTTGTGACATGTATACAAGGTGAGAAGAACCTCAACAACCTTTTGAGCAATCAAAAGGAGGTTGTGGCAAAGGAAGGAATTGGGTTTGTTCCTAAGCCCAAGAAGAAGAAGAATGACAAGACCAAGCAACCACCCCCTCTCCGACAAACTTTTGTGAAAGAAGGATAGGGCACATCAAAGAAGAAGAAAATGGTGAAAAGTGGTGGTGTCAAGAAAAACTCCACCATACCATCAAACATGGCCGGCGACTTTAATCCTTCATATGTTTTATGTTGTGCTAGTGATGGTCATGTGTTTGCTAAATTTGTTGGTTCTTCTTATGAGTACATTGAATGGTCCATTTGGGTTCCTAAGACCCTTGTTACTAACCTCAAAGGACCCATTACCAAATGGGTACCTAAATCCAAGCATTGATCTCTTGTAGGAGTTTGCTTCCGGTGGAGGATCATGGTTGCTCGATAGCGGAGCCACAAATCATATGACCGGAAGCAAAGACTTGGTGGTGGACGTGCATCTAGGTTCATCTATGGCCACCAATGTCGAATGGGGTGATGCTTCATCTTCTAAGGTATTGGGGCTCGGCAAGGTTGTTGCCTCTCATGATCTCACGATCGAGAAAGTCATGCTTGTTAAATCTCTTGCATACAATCTACTTTCTGTTCGCCAACTTGCACTCATGGGCTTTGCTACATTCTTTGATATTGATACCGTGGCCCTCTTGTGGAGCAAGACTCTTAAAGTAGCCTATGTTGGGCATGTCGAGAACGGTCTTTATGTGGTAAACTTCTAGAAGCAACCCACTAAGGTCGCGACATGCTTAATGGCTAAAGTTGATGTGGGATGGCTTTGGCATCGCCGTTTGGCCCATGTCAATATGAGATCTTTGCAAAGTCTTCTCAAGGGGGACCATGTCCGTGGACTACAAATGTTAGCTTTGCCAAAAATCGTGCTTGCAGGGCTTGCATTGAAGGAAAGTTACATGAGACGGCTCACCCTCCCACAACTATCATTTATTCAAAGAGACCCCTAGAGCTCCTTCACATGGACCTCTTTGGGCCTCCATCTTTTGATAGTCTTGGGGGTAGAAAGTACTGCTTGGTGATTGTGGATGATTACTCAAGATACACCTGGGTATACTTCTTCAAGAAGAAGAATGAGACCCAACAAACCGTCATCAACTTTGCAAATGAAGCTCAACGACAACATGAAGCAAAGATTTTGATGGTCAGAAGTGACAACGGCACCGAGTTCAAGAACTACACCTTGGATGAGTTTCTCAGTGATGAGGGGATCAAACATCAATATGCAGCTCCTTATACCCCTCAACAAAACGGTGTAGCGGAGAGAAAGTACCGAACTCTGATGGATGCAGCGAGAACCATGATGGCAGAATTCAAATCTTCATACAACTTTTGGGCCGAAGCCATCAACACCGCTTGCCATGCATCAAATCGGCTCTACCTCCACAAAGGCTTGAACAAAACTCCATATGAGATACTTACCGGTAACAAGCCCAATCTCAAGTACTTCCGGGTATTCAGGTGTAAGTGTTTCATTCTCAAGAAAGGTGTTCGCTTGTCTAAATTTGAATCTATAGCTCACGAGGGCATATTTGTTGGTTATGCTACAAACTCTCATGCTTACCGTGTCCTCAACAAGTCCAATGGACTCATTGAGGAGACGAGTAACGTAGAGTTTGATGAAAATAACGGCTCCCAAGTGGAGCAAAGTGGTACTTGTGATGTAGGTGATGAAATTCCTCCTCAAGCCATAAGAAGAATGGGTGTTGGATATATCCTACCCATTGAGGAACCCCTTGTGGCCGAAGGAGAAGGACAATGTTCTACTCAAGTGGAACCATCACCAACCCAAGACCCACACGCTTCCGAAGAACAAAGTGAAGGCCCTCAACCGGACGAACAAGGCCAAGTGCAAGATCAATCACAAGATGGTGGAGAGCCACCAAATGATGCACAAGGCCAAGTTCTGTCCTCCGAGCAAGATCAAGGTCAAGAGGAAGCTCAAGATCAAGATCTAGCTCCTGACGACGCTCAAGATGATCAACTCAATGCTCCTCAGTTATCTCTTGAAGAGCAATTAGAGCGTCGTGCTACAAAAGTTGCCTCCAGGCTTGCTTCTAGAGAACATCACATGGAGAACATTCTAGGAAGCATCAAAAGGGGGGTAAGCACTCGTAGACAATTAGCAAACTATTGTGCTCATCAAGCTTTTGTCTCCTGTGTTGAACCTCAGAAGGTTTATGAGGCGCTCGAAAACCCTGATTGGCTCAATGCCATGCATGAAGAACTCCATAACTTCGAGTGCAACAAGGTGTGGCGTCTGGTGCCAAGGCCAAAGGAGAACCATAATGTCATTGGAACCAAGTGGATCTTTAAGAATAAGCAAGATTCTCATGGCATTGTCATCTGCAACAAGGCGCGTCTGATGGCTCAAGGCTACTCCCAAGTCGAGGGTATCGACTACGGTGAAACCTTTGCCCCCGTTGCTCGTCTTGAATCTATTCGTTTGTTGCTTGCCTATGCTTCCCATCATAACTTTAAATTGCAACAAATGGATGTGAAAAGTGCATTTCTTAATGGTCCTATTAATGAGTTGGTGTATGTTAAACAACCCCCGGGGTTTGAGGATCCTAAGCTCCCCAATCACGTGTACCAACTCGATAAGGCACTCTATGGCCTTAAACAAGCCCCACGTGCGTGGTATGAGCATCTTACCGAGTTGTTACAAGATCGTGGGTTTGAAATTGGGAAAATCGACCCCACTCTTTTTACTAAGAAGGTCAAAGGGGAGTTGTTTGTATGCCAACTATATGTTGATGATATTATCTTTGGTTCTCCTAACAAAGCTTTCAATGATGAGTTCGCCGCACTCATGACCACACATTTTGAGATGTCCATGATGGGAGAGTTGAAGTACTTCCTTGGGTTTGAGATCAAGCAAAGAAGAGAAGGGATCTTCATCAAACAATCCAAGTATACTCAAGACATGCTCAAGAGGTTCAATCTTAGTGATGTCAAGCCGGCGACTACTCCTATGCCAACCAAGTGCCAACTTGACATCGATCCCAATGGTAAAGTGGTGGATCAAAAGGTATATCGCTCTATGATCGGTTCCTTGCTTTACCTTTGTGCATCTAGACTGGATATTATGTTGAGTGTGGGAATCTGTGCACGGTTTCAAGCCTCACCTAAGGAAAGTCACTTTGTGGCTGTCAAGCGAATCTTTCGATATTTGGCTCATACCCCAAACTTTGGCTTATGGTACCCAAGAGGAGCAAACTTCAACCTTGTTGGTTTCTCTGATTCTGACTGGGCGGGAGACAAAGTGGATAGGAAGTCCACTTCTGGACGGTGCCAATTTCTTGGTTGCTCTCTTGTTAGTTGGTCTTCCAAAAAGCAAAGTTATGTGTCTCTCTCGTCCACCGAAGTAGAATATGTGGCTGCTGGCAGTTGTTGTGCTCAACTCTTATGGATGAGGCAAACTTTAAAGGATTATGGTGTCACTTGTGACAAAGTGCCTCTCTGGTGTGACAATGAAAGTGCCATCAAGATCTCTCTCAACCCGGTGCAACACTTCAAGACGAAGCATATAGAGATTCGGTGTGCTGCGACTAGTTGCGACAAGGTTTCTTGTCGGTAACGGCACCGCCAGCAGGTTGCTGACGTCCCGCACTCAGCGCTCGCGGCTAAGGTGCCTACGCCGGCAAGTTCCCTAAAAGCGTAGGGCAAAAACATACAAAGGAAGGAATCAAGTAAGGGAAATAACGTTGCAATCACTACCCAAAATAGAGTTATATTACAAAGTAGCTTGTCGCGACTCTAACAGATTGTTCTCATAACATGATAAGCAGCGACAAGGAAAGAAGAAAACAGGTGACCTAGTCCACGCGATCGCTCTCAACCTGCTTGATCCCGCTCACCTTGTCCACAATGGGTGCGACAAGGGCCTTGAGCGCTTCCAGATCGGCATCCGGCGGCAGGGACTTAATGACGTTGGTGAGGTTGAGGCCCGGGTTGCGGAAGGCCACCTTCACCAACACCTTCTGAAGAGCTCTCGCGCAGATCTTGCGCGACTCGTCGGCCAGCCGCTTTGGAGTCGTCTCCCGGAGCCGTTGGAAGGCCGTCGCCACACCTTTGAAGAACAGAGTGAGCTTGGCGCTGGGTTGGAGGTTCTCATCGGAGGGATACCCGAGATCCTCCATCCCCAGCTGTGTCAGCTCCTTGTCAATGTCTGTGGCAGCATTCACGAGACCCTCCGTCCAGTGCTCGACGGTCTCCCTGAACGTGTTCTGGACGGCAGAAGCACTCGCCAGCAGCGCCTTCTCGGCCTTGATCTCCTCCTTCAAAGCCGCCTCCCGCTCCCTGGCGCCGTCCAGCGTTTTGGTCAAAGTGGTCAGCTTCAACTCAAGATCCGCGTTGGAGTCCTTGGCGGCGGCAAGCTCCTTGCCCTTCTCGGCGAGGCGGACCTGCAGCTCTGAGTTGCTGTGGGCGTCCTTCTCCCGCTCACGCTTGAGCGCGGCAATCTCCTCACCGCTCGCCTTGAGATCGAACTCCAGCTGCGCCACCTTCGTCTCCAGCTCCTTCTTGGCGGCCTCGGCAGCTGCGGCAGCGTCCTCTGCTTGCTTGAGGGCTCCGCCAAGTGATTGCTCGCGCGCGGCAACCTCCTCCTCGTGGCTGTCAAGATTGACCTTCCGCTGCGCCAGCTCGCCCTCCCGCGCGGACAGCTTCTCAGCGGCAAGCCGCTGCTGTTCTTCGACTTCAGCCTTCTCGAGGAAGAAGGCCTGCTGCTCCTCGGCAAGTTGCTCCCGCTCCTCTACCAGGGACCGGAGAGCTGCTTGGTTGAGACCCCGGAGCTCCTCCGTGCGTTTCTCGATGTCAGCTCCCGCCTTCGCGGCAAGCGCCTCGCGGGACTCCAGCTTGGCCTGCCGAGCGCGGTAGAGCAACAACAGCTTCCGCAGCAGCCGCTCTTCCTCGGGCTCGCCGCTGCTGCTGCTCGGCGTGTCAACTAACGTCAGCCCAGCGGAGGCAAGTACCTCTCCGTCAAAGATTTCTCCCTCGACCGGCGCCTTGGAGCTTGACGCCCAGGGGAGGTTGATGAAGACGCCATCGCCGGCCTTCAAGTAGACGCCTGGCTGGGGCTCCTCGGAGCCTGGCGCTGCAGCAGCGGCGGAGGGATTGGCGGTCGGCGTAGCGCCTGGCGCTCCTGCGGCCTCAGGGTCGTCAGTGCGATCGCCGGAACCCTCGCCAGCTGCTGCGGTGGCAGCCTTGGCGGCCTCATCGCCGGCGGGATCGTCGGCGTCGGCTGCTTCTTCGGTGGCGGCGGCGTCGCCGGTGTTGCCGTGCGTGTTCTCTTCGCCAACGGCCGGAAAGGGGAGAAAAGTCAAGCAAATATCCAAAAAGAAGATCAAAAGAAGAAGAACCCAAGGGAAGTTTTGAAGCGAGAGGATTACCTGCGCGAGCCGGCTCCTCGGCAGGGTCCCTTGCCGGAGAACTCTCCCTTGGCGGCGTAGTCATGGTCTCCGCCGGCGGAGGGCCGCTGGTGCTGTCCCTCGCCGGAGAGCTCCCCCTTGCCGGAGGACTCTCCCTTGGCGGAGAACTCTCCCTTGCCGGAGAGACCCTCGCCGGAGAACTTTCCCTTGGAGGCGTAGTCGAAGCAGATGGCATGTCGGGGGCGTTCTCCGGGCGCTCCTGGTGAGGCTGATCTGCTCCTACACAAACCAACAATCAAGATATCAGCAAAGAAAGAGCATCCATGCACGCCCAATAGCGGAAAGTGAACTATATACTTACGCTGGGGGCTGCGCTGGGGGCTGCTCTGAAGATTAGTTGCCGGGTCCGGCAAGGTGGTCTCGGTGGGTTCGTCCTCGACGATGATCACCTCCTCTCTCCTCGTTGGGACCTTGGCTCTCTTCGCCGCTCTCTGGGCCAGAGTCCTGAAAAGGAAAAGGTTCGGAGTAAAGCGAATGAGATACAAGACAAAACAGCAAGAATTGAAGAAATACAAGAACAACAAGAATCTTACTCTTCTTCTTCCTCGTCGGAGCTGGGCGCGGAGAAGTCGAAGTCCGGCTCACGTCCGGCGCGAGCAGGCGGAGGGGTAGGCTCCCTTGGCCGCTTGGCGGGAGCAGTGGCGGTGGTCTGAGACGACCCTGCTCCGGCTGCCGCCGTGGCGTGGGAAGCAGCAGGAGCAAAAGCGGTGGTCCGAGAAGACCCCGCTCTAGTTGCCGCAGAAGCGCGAGGTGCTCCCGCAGCAACCGTGCTTACCGTGGTGGAGCGTGTCGCGCGGCGCGGCGGCTGTTGACTCATCTGCCGCTCCGTTGCGTCCCCGGCTTTGCGGAGACGCCTTCTTGGTGGAGTTGGGGGCTCTGCTAGCGGCGAGCTGCCTGAAGATGAGGAGGAAGAGGAGTCGATCTCCAACGAGCCGCTCGGCGGGCTCGCTCGACTCGACGTCTTGCCCGGCAAGCTCCTCCTCGCCGACAAACTCCTCTCGCTCGGCAAGGCTTGCCGCCTTTGCTACCTCTGCCTCCTCCACGGTGAATCCAAACTCGCCCGCGGCTGCGGCTGCCGCCGCCTCTTCCAGCCTAGTGGCGATGCGCGCCAGCTCCGTATCGATGGTGTCACGGGTGAGGCCCTTCTTTTCGTCGGAGCGGATCGGCACTTCTTCCAAGTTGTCAAAGAATTCCTGCACGGCATCATCTACAAGCTCTTGCCAAGTTGGGTCAATCCCATGTGAGTCGCACAGCGGCATCATTGCGCGAATGCGGCTGATCGCGGAGTTGTTGCACAGCGGAACGACACCCTGCGGCAACCTGAACACTTCGGGATGCTGAGGGTCATACTTGAACAGCTCCTGGAGCATCGCGTTGAGCTCCAGGACAGTGAAGTTGAAGTTGAGGCCCGGGCGCAGCCTCATGATATCCGCCGCATTCTCGAACTCCCAGGCGGGTCTCTTCCTCTCCTGCAGGGGGGCGATGCGGCGGCGAAGAAGTCTGCGCCAACTGCACCTACAGTGAGCCCGGCAAGCCTGAGGCGTTGGATCCGGGTGACGGCAATCTTCAGCCTGTCGTCTTCCGGGGCCACGTTGCTCCAGTCGCTGTCGCGCACTACTGGGGCTTGGCGCCAGGCGGTAAATGGATGCGGGTTCTCCTCGATGATCCAGCACCAGTTTGCTCTCCACTCCTCCCACTTGCTGCGGAGCTCTCCCTCCAGATAAGCTTCCTTCTTATGGGCTCTCAAGATCCAGGCGATTCCGCCGGATAAAGGCTCTCCTCTCTCAACTCGAGGCATAAATAAGTGGAGGAAAAGGGCTACATTGGAATAGACTCCGACAAAGTTTTCGCAGAGATGTGCGAAAACTGCCATGGTCAGAACGACATTGGGGGTGAAGTCAAGGAGGTGGAACCCGTAGGTGTTCATGATATCGCAAAAAAATTCAGAGAAAGGCGGGCAGAGCCCGCAGTAGAAGAACAAGGCGAAGAAAGGGTATCCAGTTGGAGCCATTTTCCAAGCAACGGCTGGAAGTACCTTCGTGTGCGGGTGCGCCCGCGTCTCCCCCGACCAGAAGAGGTAGTAGCACTCCCTCAGCTCCCTCGCGGCAAGCTTGGGGGGGGGAGACAGCCCGCTCCTTTCGCAGCGCCTCGGCCGACTTCGCGCCCTTCCCCTTCTCGGCTTTCGGAGCCATGGCGGAAGTGGTGAGGGAGGATGACGGCGTTGGTGGTGCTGGTGGCGATGGGGGGGCGGAGCGTTGCTCTCTTTCAGCTTTGGGAGGAAGGGGAGCGGCGGAGGTTTTCGAGGTTAAAGTAGCAACTGGCGGATGGGCGAACTGCCCCTGTTTCCCCTGCTTATAAGGAGGGAGGGGGCGGACGTTCCGCCTTTCCGAATAAAGAAGCCACCCATGATCTCTCCCACGACGCCGCATTCAACGCGTGCCGTTAGGGGAGGGCACGGTGGATACGGAGTGAGATACGGCGTGACCCAGGCCGCGCGTGCCCGTGCCCTGTTTTGGGCCTGGCCCAACAGCGCTCGGCACCGTGTATGGCCCAGGCCCGGGGGCTCCTGTCGGTGTACTAGAGTAGGGGTACCCTAGTATCCCGAACTTGTGCACGGGCAGTCGCAGCGTCCCGCGGCAAGGCTTGTCGAGTGACCGCCAAGGTCCTCCGTGGTTCCTTTGGAGCCATTCAAGAACAAAGTATTCAAGCCAAGGAGACAAGGCCCCGGCAAGAGGAGCTTGCCGGGAAGGCCACTCGAGGCACAAGACCCCGGCGAGAGGAGCTTGCCGGGAAGGCCAACCAAGGCATCTCAAGGAACTTGCCGCGACGCGCCACGCGTCCCGGCAAGGCCCGGTGAGCGACAAGCTCCCGGACGCGACAAGACATCGACCGCGGCAAGGCACTTGCCGCGGCAAGCTTCCACTCTGTACCCGCGCTCCAGCACATCCACCAACGTGTCGCCCTGGGACCCTTCCAGGCATACGTGGCGGGAGGCTGTGCAGCCAGCGGTACGCGATGGCAAGCAGCGCTGACAAGATCGCCATCGTGGCGAGCGGTGGCGCCCCTGACGATCCCTTTTTGCACTGTTTGGGCGACGCCGATGGGCATTTAATGCTCTTGTCCCCTGCCGTCAAGGTTAGGTATGATGCACTGTACAGGTAGTTGTACCTACTACAACACCTTTCCATTTTTACCCTTGTCTACGTTGCCACTTGTCGGTGACCCCTTGAGCATATAAAAGGAGGCCCATGCGCAACGTAGAGGGGGGTTGGAAGCCAGAGAACTCTCACGCTTGTTCTTGTTAGCTGCTGGAGTGTACTGTAGCACTCAGCGCTCCCGATCAAGAACTCAATAACAAACCACAAAGCAGGAGTAGGGTTTTACGCATCCGTGCCGCCCGAACTTGGGTAAACTACTCGTGCGCTTCGCCTCGATCTGCTCTTCGCGCGATCTCCGCCCCCGCCGAACCGAAAGGGGTCGGTCCGCCGGTCCCATAGGTGTTCGTGGATCAGTTTTTCCGACACGCTTCATCATTGTCATATTGCCATGCATGATCATGTAGTTGACATCGTATTTGTGGCAAGGCCACCATGCATAATTATTCATACATGTCACTCTTGATTCATTGCACATCCTGGTACACTGCCGGAGGCATGCATATAGAGTCATATTTTGTTCTAGTATCGAGTTGTAATATCGAGTTGTAAGTAAATAAAAGTGTGATGATCATCATTATTAGAGCATTGTCCCAAAGAAAAAAAAGGCAAAAAAAAGGTCCAAAAGAAAAAAAAGAAAAAAAACACACTTGTGCTTCAAAGTAGCACCATGATCTTCATGATAGAGAGTCTCTTGTCTTGTCACTTTCATATACTACTGGGAATTTTCATTATAGAACTTGGCTTGTATATTCCAACGATGGGCTTCCTCAAATGCCCTAGGTCTTCATGAGCAAGAAAGTTGGATGCACACCCACTTAGTTTCTTTTGTTGAGCTTTCATATATTTATAGCTCTAGTGCATCCGTTGCATAGCAATCCCTACTCACTCACATTGATATCTATTGATGGGCATCTCCATAGCCCATTGATACGCCTAGTTGATGTGAGACCATCTTCCTCTTTCGTCTTCTCCACAACCACCACTCTATTCCATCTATAGTGCTATATCCATGGCTCACGCTCATGTATTGCATGGAAGTTGAAAAGTTTTGAAATTTTTTAAGTATGAAACAATTGCTTGGCTGAAACCGGGGTTGTGCATGATTTGAGTATTTTGTGTGACAAAGATGGAGCATAGCCAAACTATATGATTTTTTAGGGATGAACTTTCTTTGGCCATGTTATTTTGAGAAGACATAATTGTTTTGTTAGTATGCTTGAAGTATTATTATTCTTATGGCAATATTAAACTTTTGTCTTGAATCTTTCGGATCTGAACATTCATGCCACAATAAAGAAAATTACATTGAGAATTATGTTAGCTAGCATTCCACATCAAAAATTCTGTTTTTATCATTTACCTACTCGAGGATGAGTAGGAATTAAGCTTGGGGATGCTTGATACGTCTCCAACGTATCTATAATTTTGATTGTTCCATGCTATTATATTATCTGTTTTGGATGTTTAATGGGCTTTATTATACACTTTTATATTATTTTTAGGACTAACCTATTAACCCAAGGCCCAGTGCAACTTGCTGTTTTTTTGCCTATTTCAGTGTTTCGCAGAAATGGAATATCAAACGGAGTCCAAATGGAATGAAACCTTCGGGAGAGACGTTGTTCGAACAAATGCAACACAGAAGACTTGGAGTACATGCCAGGGAAGAAACAAGACGGCACCTGTTGCTCCACCGACGTGCCTCTTCCTCCTATATATACCCATATACCCTGAAAACATCTGAGAGCACCACGAAACCCTAATTCCACCGCCGCAACCTTTTGTGCCCGTGAGATCCCATCTTGGGGCCTGTTCCGGAGCTCCACCGGAGGGGGCATCGATCACGGAGGGCTTCTACATCAACACCATAGCCTCTCTGATGAGTTGTGAGTAGTTTACCACAAACCTTCGGGTCCATAGTTATTAGCTAGATGGTTTCTACTCTCTCTTTGGATCTCAATACAAAGTTCTCCAAGATCTTCTTGGAGATCTATTCGATGTAATCTTTTTCCAGTGTGTTTGTCGAGATTAGATGAATTGTGGGTTTATGATCAAGATAATCTATGAACAATATTTGGTTCCTTTCTGAATTCTTATATGCATGATTTAAATATTTTGCAAGTCTCTTTGAATTATCAGTTTGGTTTGGCCAACTAGATTGATCTTTCTTGCAATGGGAGAAGTGCTTAGCTTTGGGTTCAATCTTGCAGTGTCCTTTCCCAGTGACAGCAAGGGCAGCACGGCACGTATTGTATTGTTGCCATCAAGGATAAAAATATGGGGTTTATATCATATTGGATGAGTTTATCCCTCTACAGCATGTCATCTTCTTAAGGCGTTACTCTGTTCTTATGAACTTAATACTCTAGATGCATGCCGGATAGCGGTCGATGTGTGGAGTAATAGTAGTAGATGCATGATCGTTTCGGTCTAGTTGTCACGGATGTGATGCCGATATATAATGATTATGCCTAGATATTTTCATAACTATGTGCTTTTCTATCAATTGCTCGACAATAATTTGTTCACCCACCGTAAGAATGTACTATCATGAGAGAAGCCACTAGTGAAACCTATGGCCCCCGAGTCTATCTTCCATAATATAAATCTTCCATCAACTATTTATCTTTACTTTACTTTTATTTTGCAATCTTTACTTTTCAATCTATACAATAAAAATACCAAAAATATTATCTTATCATCTCTTTCAGATCTCACTTTTGCAAGTGGCCGAGAAGGGATTGACAACCCCTTTATCGCGTTTGTTGCAAGGTTCTTATTTGTTTGTACAGGTACGAGGAACTTGAGTGTAGTCTCCTACTGGATTGATACCTTGGTTCTCAAAAACTGAGGGAAATAATTACGCTACTTTGCTGCATCACCCTTTCCTCTTCAAGGGGAAAACCAATGCATGCTCAAGACGTAGCACCTAACCCTAATCTTCTTTGGGAGGGCTGATCTCGAGACCGTTCAGGTCTCCGGAGAGGGGAACCCGTCGCCATCATCATCATCAACCTTCCTCCATCACCAATTTCATGATGCTCACCATCGTGCGTGAGTAATCCCATCGTAGGCTTGCTGGACGGTGATGGGTTGGATGAGAATTACCATGTAATCGAGTTAGTTTTGTTAGGGTTTGATCCCTAGTATCCATTATGTTGCGAGACTGATGTTGCTATGACTTTGCCATGCTTAATGCTTGTCACTAGGGCCCGAGAGCCATGATTTCAGATCTGAACCTATTATGTTTTCATGAATATATGTGAGTTCTTGATCCTATATTGCAAGTCAATAGTCACCTACTATGTGTTATGATCCGGCAACCCCGAAGTGAAAATAATCGGGACCACTCCCGGTGATGACCGTAGTTTGAGGAGTTCATGTATTCATTAAGTGTTAATGCTTTGGTCCGGTACTCTATTAAAAGGAGGCCTTAATATCCCTTAGTTTCCAATAGGACCCAGCTACCACGGGAGGGTAGGACAAAAGATGTCATGCAAGTTCTTTCCCATAAGCACGTATGACTATATTCGGAATACATGCCTACTTTACATTAATGAACTGGAGCTAGTTCTGTGTCACCCTATGTTATAACTGTTGCATGAGGAATCGCATCCGACACAATTATCCATCACTGATCCATTGCCTACGAGCTTTTCACATATTGACCTTTGCTTAGTTACTTTTCCGTTGCCACTGTTACAATTTCTACAAAAATTGCTACTGTTACTTTTGCCACTATTACTGTTACTTCCATACTACTTTGCTACTAAATACTTTGCTGCAGATATTAAGTCTTTCAGGTGTGGTTGAATTGACAACTCAATTGCTAATACTTGAGAATATTCTTTCGCTCCCCTTGTGTCGAATCAATAAATTTGGGTTGAATACTCTACCCTCAAAACCTGTTGTGATCCCCTGTACTTGTGGGTTATTAGCCACTAGGTGGGTACAACCCACCTGGGTGCGCCAGGAGAGGGGGCACGCCCTGGTGGGTTGTGCCCACCGAGGGGCCCCTCTCTGGTGGTTGTTGGCTCCAATATTTTTCTTTTATTCCATAAAAATTTCCCGTGAAGTTTTGTTTCATTCCGAGAACTTTTATTTCTGCACAAAAACAACACCATGGTAGTTCTGCTGAAAACAACGTCGGTTCGGGGTTAGTTTCATTCAAATCATTCAAATTAGAGTCCAAAACGAGAGGAAAACCGTGAGAAAAAGTAGATACGTTGGAGATGTATCATTTTCGCGCAAGAAACTGCGACCAGAACAGCTTCTCCATGTTGTTGCCCTCCTGGGTTCGGAAATATTGAGCGGCGTCGGCAATGCTCCTCGGGAGATCCGCAAACATGCCTGGAGAACTCCACAATCGTGTTAGCCCAAGATACCTCTGACATCCAAAGATGCTCCGCAAGAGAAAAATCTTACCAGCTGCTATTTGATGCGCTTGTTTTTATCTCTTCTTAAGCACAGCGCGACTCAATCCGCGCTTCCTGGGCAGCATTAACTACCGCAGTGAGTTAGGATGCTTGTTCCGAAGTCATCTGCTCCAATGCCTCGCATTTGCGAATGGCATCTTGCAGCTCGACCTTGCTACCTCTTGAGCATGCGTTGTTTTTCCCTTGAAGAGGAAAGGGTGATGCAGCAAAGTAGCGTAAGTACTTCCCTCAGTTTTTGAGAACCAAGGTATCAATCTAGTAGGAGACTACATGCAAATCCCTAGTACCTCCACAAATAATTAAGAACCTTGCAACCAACGCGATAAGGGGGTTATAAATCCCTTCACGGCCACTTGCAAAAGTGAGATCTGATAGAGATAATAAGATAAATATTTTTGGTATTTTTTTTGTATAGATTGAAAAGTAAAGATTGCAAAAATAAAAGAACAATAAAGATAGCTAGTTGACGGAAGATTAATATGATGGAAGATAGACCCGGGGGCCATAGGTTTCACTAGTGGCTTCTCTCAAGATAGCAAATCTTACCATGGGTGAACAAATTATAGTCGAGCAATTGATAGAAAAGCGCATAGTTATGAGAATATCTAGGCATGATCATGTATATAGGCATCACGTCCGTGACAAGTAGACCGAAATGATTCTGCATGTACTACTATTACTCCACACGTCGACCGCTATCCAGCATGCATCTAGAGTATTAAGCCCATAAGAACAGAGTAACGCATTAAGCAAGATGACATGATGTAGAGGGATAAACTCATGCAATATGACATAAACCCCATCTTTTTATCCTCGATGGCAACAATGCCATACGTGCCTTGCTGCCTCTGCTATCACTGGGAAAGGACACCACAAGATTGAACCCAAAGCTAAGCAGTTCTCCCATTGCAAGAAAGATCAATCTAGTAGGCCAAACCAAACTGATAATTTGAAGATACTTGCAAAGATATTAATCATACATATAAGAATTCGGAGAAGAACCAAATATTGTTCATAGATAATCTTGATCATAAACCCACAATTCATCGGATCTCGACAAACACACCACAAAAAGTATTACATCGAATAGATCTCCAAGAAGATCGAGGAGAACTTTGTATTGAGATCCAAAGAGAGAGAAGAAGTCATCTAGCTAATAACTATGGACCCGAAGGTCCATGGTAAACTAGTTACACATCATCGGAGAGGCTATGGTGTTGATGTAGAAGCCCTCCGTGATCGATTCCCCCTCCGGCGGAGCTTCGAAAAAGGCCCCAAGATGGGATATCATGGGTACAGAAGGTTGCGGCGGTGGAAATAGTGTTTCGTGGTGCTCTCTGATGTTTTCAGGGTATATGAGTATATATAGGAGGAAGAGGTACGTCTGTGGAGCTACGAGGGGTCCACGAGGGTGGGGCGCGCCCTCCTGCCTCGTGGCCACCTCGTGGCTTCCCAGACGTGTACTCCAAGTCTCCTGGTTTGCGTTTGTTCCAAAAACGGTCCTCGCGAAGGTTTCATTCCGTTTGGACTCCGTTTGATATTCCTTTTCTGCAAACACTGAAATAGGCAAAAAAACAATCTGCACTGGGCCTTTGGTTAGTAGGTTAGTCCCAAAAATAATATAAAAGTGCATATTAAAGCCCATTAAACATCCAAAACAGATAATATAATAGCATGAAACAATAAAAAAAATATAGATACGTTGTAGACGTATCAAGCATCCCCAAGCTTAATTCCTGCTCGTCCTCGAGTAGGTAAATGATAAAAACAGAATTTTTGATGTGGAATGCTACCTAACATAATTCTCAATGTAATTCTCTTTATTGTGGCATGAATGTTCAGATCCCAAAGATTCAAGACAAAAGTTTAATATTGACACAAAAACAATAATACTTCAAACATCCTAACAAAGCAATTATGTCTTCTCAAAATAACATGGCCAAAGAAAGTTCATCCCTAAAAAATCATATAGTTTGGCTATGCTCTATCCTCATCACACAAAATATGTAAATTATGCACAACCCCGGTTTCAGCCAAGCAATTGTTTCATACTTTAGTATTCTCAAACCTTTTCAACTTTCACTCAATACATGAGCGTGAGCCATGGATATAGCACTATAGGTGGAATAGAGTGGTGGTTGTGGAGAAGACAAAGAGGAAGAAGATAGTCTCACATCAACTAGGCATATCAATGGGCTATGGAGATGCCCATCAATAGATATCAATGTGAGTGAGTAGGGATTGCCATGCAACGGATGCACTAGAGCTATAAGTGTATGAAAGCCCAACTAAAGAAAGTAAGTGGGTGTGCATCCAACTCGCTTGCTCACGAAGACCTAGGGCATTTTAAGGAAGCCCATCATTGTAATATACAAGGCAAGTTCTATAATGAAAATTCCCACTAGTATATGAAGATGACAAAACAAGAGACTCTCTATCATGAAGATTATGGTGCTACTTTAAAGCACAAGTGTGGAAAAAAGATAGTAGCATTGCCCCTTCTCTCTTTTTCTCTCTTTTTTTTTATTTTGGGCCTTATTTTCTTTTTATGGCCTTTTTTTGTCCGGAGTCTCATCCCGACTTGTGGAGGAATCATAGTCTCCATCATCCTTTCCTCAGTGGGACAATGCTCTAATAATGAAGATCATCACACTTTTATTTACTTACAACTCAAGAATTCCAACTCGATGCTAGAACAAAATATGACTCCATGTGAATGCCTCCGGCGGTGTACTGGGATGTGCAATGAATCAACAGTGACATGTATGAAAAATTATGCATGGTGGCCTTGCCACAAATACGATGTCAACTACATGATCATGCAAGGCAATATGACAATTATGAAGCGTGTCATAATAAATGGAACGGTGGAAAGTTGCATGGCAATATATCTCGGAATGGCTATGGAAATGCCATAATAGGTAGGTATGGTGGCTGTTTTGAGGAAGGTATATGGTGGGTGTATGGTACCGACGAAAGTTGCGCGATACTAGAGAGGCTAGCAATGGTGGAAGGGTGAGAGTGCGTATAATCCATGGACTCAACATTAGTCATAAAGAACTCATATACTTATTGCAAAAATCTACAAGTTATCAAAACAAAGCACAAAACGTATGCTCCTAGGGGAAGGGTTGGTAGGAGTTAACCATCGCGCGATCCCGACCTCCACACAAAGGAAGACAATCAATAAATAAATCATGCTCCAACTTCATCACATAACGGTTCACCATACGTGCATGCTACGGGAATCACAAACTTTTAACACAAGTATTCCTCAAATTCACAATTACTCCATATCTCAAAACAATCATCAAGTATCAAACTTCTCATAGTATTCAATGCACTTTATATGAAAGTTTTTATTATACCTATCTTGGATGCCTATCATATTAGGACTAATTTTATAGCCAAAGCAACTTACCATGTTGTCCTAAAGTACTCTCCAAATAATATAAGTGCAGCATGAGAGATCAATAATTTCTAAACAATAAAACCACCACCGTGCTCTAAAAAGATATAAGTGAAGCACTAGAGCAAAATTATCTAGCTCAAAAGATATAAGTGAAGCACAAAGAGTATTCTAATAAACCCTGATCCATGTGTGTCTCTCCCAAAAGGTGTGTACAGCAAGGATGATTGTGGTAAACTAAAAAGCAAAGACTCTAATCATACAAGATGCTCCAAGCAAAACACATATCATGTAGTGAATAAAAATATAGTCTCAAGTAAAGTTACCGATAGACGAAGACGAAAGAGGGGATGCCTTCCCGGGGCATCCCCAAGCTTAGGCTTTTGGTTGTACTTGAATTTTACCTTGGGGTCCCTTGGGCATCCCCAAGCTTAGGCTCTTGCCACTCTTTATTCCATAGTCCATCAAACCCTTACCCAAAAACTTGAGAACTTCACAACACAAAACTTAACAGAAAATCTCGTGAGCTCCGTGATACGTCTCCAACGTATCTATAATTTTTTATTGTTCCATGCTATTATTTTTGATGTTTTGGATGTTTAATGGGCTTTGTTATACACTTTTATATTATTTTCGGGACTAACCTATTAACCCAAAGGCCCAGTCCAGATTGCTGTTTTTTTGCCTATTTCAGGGTTTTACAGAAAAGGAATATCAAACGGAGTCCAAACGGAATGAAACTTCGGGAGAGATATTTTTGGAGGAAAATATGCATGGGAGACTTGAGAACCACGGAGTAGGGCACACGTGGCTTCCACGAGGGTGGGGGCACCCCCCTATAAGGCGCGCCCCCTACCTCGTGGGCCCCACGTCTGGCCCCCGGTGCCCTCCTTCCTCCTATATATACCTACGTACCCCGAAACCATCAAAAAACAGAGAAAACCCTAGTTCGACCGCCGCAACCTTCTGTTCCCGTGAGATCCCATCTTGGGGCCTGTTCCGGAGCTCCGCCGGAGGGGGGATCTACCACGGAGTGCTTCTACATCATCATCATCGCCTCACCATGAGTTGTGAGTAGTTTACCACAGACCTTCGGGTCCATAGCTAGTATCTAGATGGCTTCTTCTCTCTCTTTGAATCTCAATACCAAGTTCTCCTCGGTCTTCGAGGAGATCTATTCGATGTAATCTGTTTTTGCGGTGTGTTTGTCGAGATCCGATGAATTGTGGGTTTATGATCAAGATTATCTATGAGAAATATTTGGTTCTTTTCTGAACTCTTTATGTATGATTATAATATCCTTGCAAGTCTCTTTGAATTATTGGTTTGGTTTGGCCTACTAGATCTATAGTTCTTGCAATGGGAGAAGTGCTTGGCTTTGGGTTCAATCTTGCGGTGTCCTTTCCCAGTGACAGTAGGGGCAGCAAGGCACGTATTGTATTGTATTGTTGCCATCGAGGGTAAAAACATGGGGTTTATATCATATTGTTTGAGTTTATCCCTCTACATCATGTCATCTTGCTTAAGGCGTTACTCTGTTCTTATGAACTTAATACTCTAGATGCATGCTGGATAGCGGTCAATGTGTGGAGTAATTGTAGTAGATGCAGAATCGTTTCGGTCTACTTGTCTCGGACGTTATGCCTATATATAATGATCATGCCTAGATAGTCTCATAATTATTCGCTTTTCTATCAATTGCTCGACAGTAATTTGTTTACCCATCGTAGAATTCCGCTATCATGAGAGAAGCCACTAGAGAAACCTATGGCCCCCGGGTCTACTCTCAACATATCAATCTACAATCTACTTTACTTTTCCGCTTTTACTTTCTGTTCTTATATCCAAAAATACCAAAAATATCAAACTATCCTATCTATCAGATCTCACTTTCGTAAGTGACCGTAAAGGGATTGACAACCCCTTATCGCGTTGGCTTCAAAGTTCTTATTTGTTTGTGCAGGTGTGAGGGACTCGCGTGTTGTCTCCTACTGGATTGATACCTTGGTTCTCAAAAACTAAGGGAAATACTTACGCTACTGCGCTGCATCACCCTTTCCTCTTCGAGGGAATACAATGCAAGCTCGAGAAGTAGCAAGAAGAATTTCTGGTGCCGTTGTCGGGGAGGCTTACGCAAAAGTCATATAGCAAGTACCGATCACAAACCCTTATCCTTCGCATTACATTTATTTGCCTCTCGTTTTCCTCTCCCCCACTTCAACCTTGTCGTTTTATTTGCCCTTCTTTCGCCGTGTGTTTATCGTTCGCTTGCTTCTTGTTTGCTTGTGTGCTAGATTTCTTGCTTGTCATCATGTCTAGCACACCTATCATTATAAATACTCCCGAGAGTGAGGTTCTTAATTTTAAACAAAGGGAGGAAGAAAACTTAAAGGATGCCTGGTATAGAATTTGCAATGCTCAAATTAGATCTACTAGGAAGCTTTCCACTTTCGTGGTTCTTCGCAATTTTTATGTTGGCATAACTCCTTGGAATAGATGTATTTTAGATACCATTACCGGAGGGAATTTCTTGGGTAGCCATACTTTTGATTCTTATAATGCTATGACTGAATTATTTGGCTCCCCACCTCTTATGGTTAATGGGACTGTTTTAACTTTGGAGCATGTTATGCAAAGGCTAGAAATCATTGAAAACAAAGTTGCTACGGTAGAATTGGTAGAGAATTTGGATTGAAAGATCCACAATGAAGTTACCCAATATGGATCCAAGGTAGGAGTTATTCTGATTTTTTTAAAGGAACCCATAGTGAAAAAAAAATAGATCAAGATTCTACTAGAATCGATAAACTTGAGGATATTATTACTAATGTGGGTTCTGCTCTTTCTACTATGAAAACTACTTCAAATCCTTCTACCCCTAAATTGTCTAAGTTCTTGTATGTTCCTAAAAACAAGGGTGAACCATCTAGTCAAGGAATCGCTGATCTTAAATCTATAAGTGTTCATCCTAATTTTCTTACTTTTGCAAGAGAACCTTTTGAAATGATTGAACTTCTTGATTTCTTGCCCAAAAGTTTGATTATCAATAGGGATAAAGAACATCCTAAGAATCACAAGTGCTTAATTAAATAATTGCCTTCCAAAGAAGGCAATAAGTAGATCTATCCATGTATCGTGCCTAGCTAGGGAGGTAAAACGATGGCGCTTGTTGGGAGGCAACCCAATTTTATATTTTTTGTTTTTGCTTCTGTTTAGGAATAAATATTGCATATAGCTTTTGTTTATATGTGGTTTTGTGTTTTAATTAGTGTTTGTGCCAAGTAGAACCTTTGTGAAGACTTGTGTGAAGTTTATATGATCTTGCTGTGAAAAACAGAATCGTTAGCACTCGCTAGAATGGTCACCAGCTTTTACTGGAGTGTGCTATTTAGTTGATTCTTTTTGCATATGATTAATAGACAAATTCCTCACGTTTGCCAGTTTATTTCAATTTTTTTTGGAGTTACAGAAGTATGCGAAAGTTACATATTACTACAGACTGTTATGTTTTTGACAGATTCTGTTTTTCGTGTGTTGTTTGCTTATTTTGATGAATCTATGAGTAGTATTGGGGAGTATGAATCATAGAGAAGTTGGAATACAGTAGGTTTAACACCAATATAAAAAAAGAATGATTTCATTACAGTACCTTTGAGTGGTGGTTTATTTTCTTATACTAACGGAGCTCATGAGATTTTTGTCTAAGTTTTGTGTTGTGAAGTTTTCAAGTTTTGAGTATTACTTTGATGGACTATGGAACAAAGAGTGGCAAGAGCCTAAGCTTGGGGATGCCCAAGGCACACCAAGGTAAAATTCAAGGACAACCAAAAGCCTAAGCTTGGGGATGCCCCGGGAAGGCATCCCCTCTTTCGTCTTCATCTATCGGTAACTATACTCGGAGCTATATTTTTATTCACCACATGATATGTGTTTTACTTGGAGCGTCATGTATCATTTGAGTCTTTCCTTGTTAGTTTGCCACAATCATCCTTTTTGGACACACCTTTTTGAGAGAGATAAATATGGCCTAGGAATTGTTAGAACACTCTATGTGCTTCACTTACATGTTCTGAGTTGAATAGTTTTTGCTCTAGTGCTTCACTTATATCTTTTAGAGCACAGTGGTAATTTTATTTTGTAGAAATTGTTGATCTCTCATGCTTCAATTTGATCCTTTTGAGAGTCTATTAAAACAGCATGGTAATGTGCTTTGGCTATAAAACTAGCCTTCACATGATAGGCATCCAAGATCAATGTAGTAAAAACTTTCATACTAAGTGCATTGAATATGAAGAGAAGTTGGATGCTTGATAATTGTTTTGAGATATGAGGATAGTGATATTAGAGTCATGCTAGTGGAGTTATTATGAAATTAAGAAATACTTGTGTTAAAGTTAGTGATTCCCGTCGCATGCACGTATGGTGAACTGCTATGTGACGAAGTTAGAGCATGAGGTATTTGTAGAGTGTCATCCTTTGTGTGGAGGTCGGGGGCGTGCGATGGTTAACTCCTACCAACCTCCCCCCTAGGAGCATGCGTTGATTGCTTTGTTTTGATGACTCGTAAATTTTTGCAATAAGTATATGAGTTCTTATGACTAATGTTGAGTCCATGGATTATACGCACTCTCCCCCTTCCACCATTGCTAGCCTCTCTTGTACCGCGCAACTTTCGCCGGTACCATACACCCACCATATACCTTCCTCAAAACAGCCACCATATATCTTCCTCAAAACAGCCACCATACCTACCTATCATGGCATTTCCATATCCATTCCGAGATATATTGCCATGCAACTTTCCACCGTTCTGTTCATATGACACGCTTCATATTGTCATATTGCCATGCATGATCATGTAGTTGACATCGTATTTGTGGCAAAGCCACCATGCATAAATCTTCATACATGTTACTCTTGATTCATTGCACATCCCAATACACCGCCGGAGGCATTCATATAGGGTCATACTTTGTTTCAGTATCGAGTTGTAATATCGAGTTGTAATTCAATATAAATGTGATGATCACCATTATTAGAGCATTGTCCCATGTTTGGAAAGGCCAAACAAAAGAAAAGGCCCCTCCAAAAAAAGGACAAATGCTACTATCTTTTTCCACACTTGTGCTTCAAAGTAGCACCATGTTCTTCATGATAGAGAGTCTCATGTTTAGTCACTTTCATATACTAGTGGGAATTTTCATTATAGAACTTGGCTTGTATATTCCAACAATGGGCTTCTTCAAATGCCCTAGGTCTTCGTGAGCAAGCAAGTTGGATGCAGACCCACTTAGTTTCTTTTGTTGAGCTTTCATACATATTTAGCTCTAGTGCATCCGTTGCATGGCAATCCCTACTCACTCACATTGATATCTATTGATGGACATCTCCATAGCCCATTGATACGCCTAGTCGATGCGAGACTATCTCCCTCCTGTTTGTCTTCTCCACAACCACCACTCTATTCCACATAGTGCTATATCCATGGCTCACGCTCATGTATTGCGTGAAAGTTGAAAGGTTTGAAAGAATAGAGTAGGAAAACAAGTGCTTGGCTGAAACCGGGGTTGTGCATGATATGAATATTTTATGTGATGAAGAGGGAGCATAGCCAGACTATATGATTTTGTAGGGATAACTTTCTTTAGCCATAGTATTTTGAGAAGACATGATTGCCTTGTTAGTATGCTTGAAGTATTATTATTTCTTATGTCAATATAGACTTTTGTCTTGATTCTTTCAGATCTGAACATTCATGCCACAATTAAGAGAATTACATCGAAAACTATGTTGGTTAGCATTCCACATCAAAAATTCTGTTTTTATCATTTACCTACTCGAGGACGAGCGGGAATTAAGCTTGGGGATGCTTGATACATCTCCAACGTATCTATAATTTTTTATTGTTCCATGCTATTATTTATGATGTTTTGGATGTTTAATGGGCTTTGTTATACACTTTTATATTATTTTTGGGACTAATCTATTAACCCAAAGGCCCAGTCCAGATTGTTGTTTTTTTTTTGCCTATTTCGGGGTTTTATAGAAAAAGAATATCAAACGGAGTCCAAACGGAATGAAACTTCGAGGGAGATATTTTTGGAGAAAAATACGCACGGGAGACTTGAGAACCATGGAGTAGGGCACACATGGCCTCCACGAGGGTGGGGGCGCCCCCCTATAGGGCGTGCCCCCTATCTCGTGGGCCCCACATCTGGCCCCCGGTGCCCTCCTTCCTCCTATATATACCTACGTATCCCGAAACCATCAGAAAAACAGAGAAAACCCTAGTTCCACCACCGCAACCTTCTGTTCTTGTGAGATCCCATCTTGGGGCCTGTTTTGGAGCTCCGCCAGAGGGGGGATCTACCATGGAGTGCTTCTACATCATCATCATCGCCTCACCATGAGTTGTGAGTAGTTTAGCACAGACATTCGGGTCCATAGCTAGTATCTAGATGGCTTCTTCTCTCTCTTTGGATCTCAATACCAAGTTCTCCTCAGTCTTCGAGGAGATCTATTCGATGTAATCTCTTTTTGCGGTGTGTTTGTCGAGATTCGATGAATTGTGGGTTTATGATCAAGATTATCTATGAGAAATATTTGGTTCTTTTCTGAACTCTTTATGTATGGTTATAATATCCTTGCAAGTCTCTTCGAATTATTGGTTTGGTTTGGCCTACTAGATCTATAGTTCTTGCAAAGGGAGAAGTGCTTGGCTTTGGGTTCAATCTTGTGGTGTCCTTTCCCAGTGACAGTAGGGGCAGCAAGGCACGTATTGTATTGTTGCCATCGAGGGTAAAAAGATGGGGTTTATATCATATTGATTGA
Source organism: Secale cereale (assembly GCA_902687465.1). Classification (NCBI taxonomy): domain Eukaryota; kingdom Viridiplantae; phylum Streptophyta; class Magnoliopsida; order Poales; family Poaceae; genus Secale; species Secale cereale. The sequence goes on from LR738711.1 coordinate 780,895,991, forward strand.
GTTTATCCCTCTACACCATGTCATCTTGCTTAAGGCGTTACTCTATTCTTACGAACTTAATACTCTAGATGCATGCTGGATAGCGGTCGATGTGTGGAGTAATAGTAGTAGATGCAGAATCGTTTCGGTCTACTTGTCTCGGACGTGATGCCTATATATAATGATCATGCCTAGATTGTCGGGGAAACTGATCCACCCACGAACACCTATGGGGACGGAGCCCCTTTTTGGTACGGCGGGGGGCGGAGGTCGCACGAAGAGCAGATCGAGGCGAGGCACACGAGCAGTTTACCCAGGTTCGGGCCGCACGGATGCGTAAAACCCTACTCCTGCTTTGGTTTGTATTGAGTTCTTGGCTCGGGAGCGCTGGAAGCTACAGTACACTTCAGCGGCTAGCGAGACCGAGCGTGGAAATGATCGAATGTCTAACCCCCCTCTACGTTGCGCATGGGCCTCCTTTTATAGGCTCAAGGGGTCACCGATAGGTGGCAGCGCAGTTGAGGGCAAAAACGGAAAGATATTGTGGTTGGTACAGCTACCTGTACAGTGCATCGCACCTAACCCTGACGGCAGGGGACAAGGGCATTAAATGCCCGTCGCCGTTGCCCAAACAGTGCAAAAAGGGCCATCAGGGGCGCCACTGTTCGCCACGATGGCTACCTTGTCAGCACCGCTTGCCACCACGTACCCCTGACTGCACAGTCGCCCACCACGTGCATCTGGAAGGGTCCCAGAGAGACACGTGGGTGGATGCGCTGGAGCGCGGGTACTGAGTGGAAGCTTGCCGCGGCAAGCGCCTTGCCGCGGCCGCTATCTTGTCATTTCCAGGAGCATGTCGCTCACCGGGCCTTGTCGGGACGCGTGGCGCGTCGCGGCAAGTTTCTTGAGATGCCTTGGTTGGACTTCCCGGCAAGCTCCTCTTGCCAGGGTCTTGCGCCTTGAGTGGCCTTCCCGGCAAGCTCCTCCTGCCGGGGCCTTGTCTCCTTGGCTTGGATACTTTGTTCTTGAATGGCTCCAAAGGAACCACGGAGGACCTTGGCGATCACCCGGCAAACCTTGCCGCGGGACGCTGCGACTGCCCGTGCATAAGTTCGGGATACTACGGGTACCCCTACTTTAGTACACCGATAGGAGCCCCCAGGCCTGGGCCATACACGGTGCCGAGCGCTGTTGGGCCAGGCCCAAAACAGTGCACGGGCACGCGCGGCCTAGTTCTCGCCGTATCTCACTCCGTATCCGCCGCGCCCTCCCCTAACGGCACGCGTCGATCGCGGCGTCGTGGGAGAGATCGTGGGCGGTTTCTTTAATCGGAAATGCGGAACGTCCGCCCCCTCCCCCCTTATAAGCAGGGGAAACATGGGCAGTTCGTCCATCCGCCCGTTGTTGCTTCAATCCTCGAAAACCTCCGCCGCTCTCCTTCTTCCCAAAGCTTGAAAGAGAGCAGCGCTCCACCCCCCTTCGCCACCAACACCACCAGCGCCGTCGACCTCCCTCACCGCTCCCGCCATGGCTCCGAAACGCGAGAAGGGGAAGACCGCGAAGTCGGCCGAGGCGCTGCGGCTCGTGGCGCTGAGAAAGAAGCGGGCTGTCTCCCCCCCCCCCCAAGCTTGCTGCGAGGAAGCTGAGGGAGAACTTCTACCTCTTTTGGTCAGGGGAGACGTGGGCGCATCCGCGCACCAAGGTACTCCCAGCCGACGCTTGCGACATGTATCCGAATGGATACGCTTTCTTTGCCTTGTTCTTCTACTGCGGGCTCTGCCCGCCTTTCTCTGAATTCTTCTGCGACATCATGAACACCTACGGGTTCCACCTCCTTGACTTCATCCCCAACGCCGTTCTGACCATGGCAGTTTTCGCACATCTCTGCGAAAACTTTGTCGGAGTCCATCCCAATGTTCCCCTCTTCCGCCACTACTTCACGCCCCGAGTTGAGAGAGGAGAGCCTTTGTCCGGCGGCGTCTCCTCGATCTCGAGGACGCACAAGAAGGAAGCTTATCTGGAGGGAGAGCTCCGCGGCAAATGGGATGAATGGAGAGCGGACTGGTGCTGGATTGTAGAGGAGGACCCGCAGCCATTCACCGCCCGGCGCCAAGCCCCAGTAGTACGCGGCAACGACTGGAGCGACTTGGCCCCGGAAGATAGTAGATTGAAAATTGCCACCGCCCGGATCCTTCGCCTCAGGCGTGCCAAGCTCACTGTAGGCGCAGTTGGCGCGGATTTCCTTCGCCGCCGCATCGCCCCCTTGCAGGAGAGGAAGAGGCCCGCCTGGGAGTTCGAGAACGCGGCAGATATCATGAGGCTGCGCCCGGGCCTCAACTTCAACTTCACTGTCCTGGAGCTTAACGGGATGCTCCGGGAGCTGTTCAAATATGACCCCGATCATCTCGATGTCTTCAGGTTGCCGAGGGGGGTCGTCCCGCTGTGCAACAACTCCGCGCTCAGCCGCATCCGCGCAATGATGCCGCTGTGCGACTCTCACGGGATCGATTCAACTTGGCAAGAGCCTACTGAGGAAGCCGTGCAGGCGTTCTTCGACACCTTGGAAGAAACGCCAATTTGCGCCGACGAGAAGAAGGGCCAAACCCGCGACACCACCGACAGGGAGATGGCGTATATCGCCACCAGGCTGGAAGAGGCGGCGGCAGCCGCAGCCGCGGGCGAGTTCGGATACACCGTGGAGGAGGCGGAGGCAGCGGAGGCGGCAAGCCTTGCCGAGCGAGAGGAGTTCCTCGGCGCGGGCGGGCCTGCCGGCGAGGGAGAGCCTGCCGGGCAGGACGCCGAGCCGAGCGAGCCCGCCGAGCAGGGTGACGAGTCGAGCGAGCCCGCCGAGGATACGGGCGGCTCGCTGGGGATCGGCTCCTCTTCCTCCTCATCTTCAGGCAGCTCGCCACCACCAGCAGAGCCTCCAGCCCCACCAAGAAGGCGTCTCCGCAAGGCCGGGGACGTAACGGAGCAGCAGACGAGCCAACAGCCGCCGCGCCGCGCGACACGCTCCACCGCGGCAAGCAAGGTTGCTGCGGGAGCGCCTCACGCTTCTGCGGCAACCGGAGCGGGGTCTTCTCGGACCGCCGCTTCTGCTCCTGCTGCTCCTCACGCCTCGGCGGCAGCCGGAGCGGGGTCGTCCCAGACCACCGCCACTGCTCCCGCCAAGCGGCCAAGGGAGCCTACTCCTCCGCCCCCTCGCGCCGGGGCGCGTGAGCCAGACTTCGACTTCTCTGCGCTCAACTCCGACGAGGAAGAAGAAGAGTGAGATTTTGTTGTTCTTGTATTTCTTCGATTTTCTGCTGTTTTGTCTTGTGTCTCATTTGTCTCACTCTGAACCTGTTCCTTTTTTCAGAACTCTGGCCCAGAGGGCGGCAAAGAGAGCCAAGGTCCCGGTGATTGTCATCGAGGACGAGCCCACCGTGCCAGTAGGGGGTGCGCCTGAGACAAACTTGCCGGACCCGGCGACTGATCTTCAGAGCAGCCCCCAGCGTAAGTGCGTGATTCACTTTCTGCTGACAGACGCACGTGGGTGTTCTATCTTTGCTGACACTTGTTTGTTGACTTGTGTAGGAGCAGAGCAGACACACCAGGAGCGCCCGGAGACCGCCCCCGTCGTGCCACCTGCTTCAACCACGCCGCTAAGGGAAAGTTCCCCGGCAAGGGTCTCCCCGGCAAGGGAGAGCTCTCCGCCAAGGGCAAATTCTCTGCCAAGAGCAAGTTCTCCGGCGAGGGACAGCACCAGCGGCCCTCCGCCGGCGGGGACTATAGCTACGCCGCCAAGGGGGAGCTCCCCGGCGAGGGACACCGTCGAGGAGCCGGCTTGCGCAGGTAATCTTCTTGCTTCAAACTTCCCTTGGGCTTTTCTTCTTTTGATCTTTCTTTTTTGGATATTTGCTTGACTGTTTTCCTCCCCTTTCCTATCGTCAGATCCATCTGCTGCGGAGCCTATGGAGAAGAAGGCTGCTGTTGAGGAGGATACGCGCCGCAACACCGGCGACGCCGCTGCCACCGAAGGAGCGGCCGGTGCTAACGATCCCGCCGGCGACGAGGCCGCCAAGGTTGCTGCCGCAGTAGCCGGCGAGGGGTCCGGCGATCGCACTGATGGCCCTGAGACCGCAGGAGCGCCAGGCGCTACGCCGACCGCCGATCCCTCCGCCGCTGCCGCAGCCCCAGGCTCCGAGGAGCCCGAGCCAGGCGCCTACTTGAAGGCCGGCGACGGGGTCTTCATCAAGCTCCCCTGGGCATCGAGCTCCCGGGCGCCGGTCGAGGGAGAAACCTTCGACGAAGAGGTACTTGCTTCCGCCGGGCTGACGCTCGTTGACGCGCCAAGCAGCAGCAGCGCGAGCCCGAGGAGGAGCGGCTACTGCGTAAGCTGCTGTCGCTCTACCGCGCCCGGCAGGCCAAGCTGGAGTCCCGCGAAGCACTGGCCGCCAAGGCGGGAGCTGACATTGAGAAGTGCACGGAGGAACTCCGGGCCCTCAACCAGGCAGCTCTCCGGTCCGTGCCAGAGGAGCGGGAGCAACTCGCCCAAGAGCAGACGGCCTTCTTCCTCGAGAAGGCAGAGGTTGAAGAACAGCAGCGGCTTGCCGCTGAGAAGCTGTCCACGCGGGAGGGCGAGCTGGCGCAGCGGAAGGTCAACCTCGACAGCCGCGAGGAGGAGCTTGCCGCGCGCGAGCAATCCCTTGGCGGGGCCCTCCAGGAAGCAAAGGACGCTGCCGCAGCTGCCGAGACCGCCAAGAAGGAGTTGGAGATGAAGGTGGCGCAGCTTGAAGCCGATCTCAAGGCGAGAGGTGAGGAGGTCGCCGCGCTCAAGCTCGAGCGGGAGAAGGACGCCCATAGCCACTCAGAGCTGCAGGTCCGCCTCGCCGAGAAGGGCAAGGAGCTTGCCGCCGCCAAGGACTCCAACGCCGATCTGGGATTGAAGCTGGCCACCTTGACCAAGACGCTGGATGGCGCCAAGGAGCGGGAGGCGACCTTGAAGGAGGAGATCAGGGCCGAGAAGGCGTTGCTGGCGAGCGCTGCCGTCACACAGAACAACTTCAGGGCGACCGTCGAGCACTGGACGGAGGGTCTTGTCAACGCCGCCGCGGATATCGACAGTGAGCTGGCGCAGCTGGGGGCGGAGTATCTCGGGTATTCCTCCGACGAGAACCTCCACCCCAGCGCTAAGCTCACCCTATTCTGCAGAGGCGTGGCGACGGCCCTCCAGCAGCTCCGGGAAAGGATCCCAAAGCAACTGGCGGACGAGTCGCGCAAGCTTTGCGCGGGAGCCCTTCAAAAGTTGTTGATGAAGGTGGCCTTCCGCAACCCTGGCCTCAACCTCACCAACGTCCTCAGGTCCCTGCCGCAGGACGCCTATCTAGAGGCGCTCAAGGCCCTTGTCGCACCCATTGTGGACAAGGTGAGCGGCATCAAGAGAGTCCAGGGCGATCGCGCAGATTAGGCTGCCCATTTTCTTCTTTCCTTGTCGCTGCTAGCCATGTTATGAAAAACAGTCTATTAGAGCTGCGACAAGTCACTTTGTAATATAACTCTATTTCGGGTAGTAATTGCAATGTTATTTCCTTTACTTGATTCCTTTGCTTTGTATGTTTCTGCCCTACGCTTTTAGGGAACTTGCCGGCGCAGGCACCTTAGCCGCGAGCACCGAGTACGGAACGTCAGCAGCCTGCCGGCGGTGCCGCTACCGACAAGAAACCTTGTCGCAACTAGTTGCAGCACACTTAAGTTGTTGATCGTGCTCGGAAACAAAGTAAGGGCGCGACACTAGTCGCAACACACTTAAGTTGTTGAGCAGACTCGAAACAAAGTAAGGGCGCAACTAGCTACGAGTAGGTTCCTCTGCGCATAGATTTTCCATACAAAGCACGGTCGTTCAAGGAAGATAACTTAAAATTTTAAAAATCTAATTGCTCAAACTTTGGCAACTTAGCTTTTGTGTTGTTTGCTTCCCGGCAAGGCGAAACTCTCTTGGACGACGCCTGGTCCATACCACTATCTTCTCCTCCCTCCCGGCAAACTTGTGCGCGAAGGAACCTTCCTTTCCTTGAGAAAAAAAGAAGAAAGAGAAAATACAGATATGGAGCCTTTGGGCTCGTTATGGCTTACCGGGGGTAGGTGCTGCACAAAGTGTCAGATAACACATGCAAAATATAAAAAGCATGAAATGACAAGATGTGCGAGGCACATGAGCTTTACTAATGCACGGGGTCTGCGCCCAGCTTTGTACAAAGGATTACATGCAACAGCGGCAAGACTTGTACAAAAGGTGGTTGCCGGAGCGGGTCACGGCAACCGCGCCTTACGGGTAAAACTTGCGAAGATGTTCAATGTTCCAGGAGTTGCTCACCGGAAAGCCATCTTCGGTCTCAAGGCGGACAGCACCGGGCCTAGTGACTTGTTTCACCCGATAAGGGCATTCCCACTTCGGCGTCAACTTGTTGGAATTCTTGGCGGACTGAACGCGCCGAAGAACAAGGTCGCCTTCCTCGAGACTTCTGGCGTTAACTTTGCGGCTATGGTAGCGGCGCAAAGCTTGCTGGTAGCGAGCAGCTCGTACAGCAGCCTGAAGACGGTCTTCCTCAAGGAGCAGCGCGTCATCTTGTCGCAGCTGCTCTTGCTCGAGCTCATCATAAGCGAGCACTCGAGGTGACCCGTATAGGAGTTCCGTGGGGAGAACTGCCTCTGCTCCATAGACTAGAGCGAAAGGTGTCTGTCCGGTGGCTCGATTTGGCATCGTCCTGATCGACCAAAGAGCCGCCGGCAGCTCCTCGATCCAGTTCCTTCCGCACTTGTGCAGCCTGTCGAAAGTTCTGGTCTTGAGGCCACGCAGCACTTCAGCATTTGCCCTCTCCGCTTGACTGTTGCTTCTCGGGTGAGCAACAGAAGTGAAGCAGACCTTGGCGCTAAGATCTTGGACGTACTGCATGAAGGTGCGGCTCGTGAATTGCGTACCGTTATCGGTGATGATCCTGTTAGGGATCCCGAAACGGCAAACAATCGACCTGAAGAACTTGACTGCGGACTGTGCGATCACCTTTCTCACTGGTTCCACTTCTGGCCACTTTGTGAACTTGTCGATGGCAACGTACAAGTACTCAAAGCCCCCGGCTGCGCGGGGAAAGGGGCCGAGGATGTCGAGCCCCCAGACCGAAAATGGCCAAGATAAAGGGATCGTCTGGAGAGCTTGAGCTGGCTGGTGTATCTGCTTGGAATGGAACTGGCACGCTTCACACTTGGTTACTTGTGCAGTTGCATCCTGGAGGGCTTCTGGCCAAAAGAAACCTTGCCCGAATGCTTTGCCGGCAAGTGCTCTTGCGCCAATGTGGTGACCACATATGCATCCATGTATCTCTGCCAACAGCTTATGTCCATCTTCCCGGGGAATACACTTCAATTTCACGCCGTTGAGTCTTCTTCTGCACAGTATGTTGTCAACAAACTGGTACATACTTGACTGCCGGGCTACTCTTTCCGCTTCTTCTTGCTCTTCGGGAAGTTCTCCTGTCTGAAGGAAACGGACAATCTGCTGTGCCCATGCTGGAGCCTGTGGCTCGACAACAAGGACTAAAGGCACGTCTGCTGCTGCGGGAACATCCGCTTCTACGGCGAGAACCTGAGGCCCAGCCGGAGCTTGATGTTCCCCGGCAAGCTTGCCGGAGCAAAACTTGTCGGGAGCCTCTGCTGCAACGGAACAAACCCTAGGGCTTGTCGGAGCAGATTGCTCCTTAGCACTCTTGGCATTGATCTTGGGGACCTTCTTAGCGACGGCTTTGGGAAGCTCTGCCGGAAGATAGTCACCGGAAATCAACTTCCTCTTCTTGCTCTGTCCAATCAATGGTGTTACGGACGGTTGAGTCAGCTTGAGTACAAAGATCCCTGGTTCCATAGGTAACTTAAGTGCGGCACACTTTGACAGGCTGTCGGCGATGTCGTTCTGAGCTCTCGGAACATGCTCCATCTGTAGGCCGTCAAAGTGTTCCTCAAGCTTCCTCACTTCGTCAACGTAGGCTTCCATCAACGGACTCTAGTAATTCTTGTTCACTTGGCAGACGACAAGCTGCGAGTCACCCCTTACAACAAGCTTCTTAATCCCAAGGTCTGCCGCGATCCTGAGACTGGCAAGCAAACCCTCATACTCTGCAGTATTGTTTGTCGCTTGCTCCTTGGGAAAGTGCATCTGGACTACGTACTTGAGGTGCTCTCCGGTGGGTGCGACAAGCAGCACGCCAGCACCGGCGCCTTGCAGCAAGAAGGCACCATCAAAGTACATCATCCACTCCTTGCTTGCTTCCTTGCCAGGGATGCTCGTTTCTGGAATTTCTTCATCCGGGGTTGGCGTCCACTCTGCTATGAATTCTGCCAATGCTCTGCTTTGGATAGTTGAAGTGCTTTCAAACTTGAGGCCAAAGCTTGACAGTTACAGTGCCCACTCGACAATCCTGTCCGTCGCTACTGGATTTTGCAGTATCCTCTTCAGCGGAAAGCGAGTGACAACTGTGATCTCATGTGCTTGGAAGTAATGGCGCAACTTTCTCGAGGCCATGAGGAGGCCGAAAAGCAATTTCTGCACACCAGAGTACCTTGACCTAGCCCCTTGCAAAAGGGAGCTGACAAAGTAAACTGGGCGCTGCACCATTTTCTTCCGTATCTCTTTTTGCGCCTGCGCAGATCCATCCTTGTCGGGACCAGAGCTTGTCGGGGAAGCCCCCTGCTTGTCGCTGGACGTGCTTGCCGCGGTTGCTGGCTCATCATCCGCCTCCCTCTCTGCTACTAACGCAGCACTGACCACTTGATTGGTTGCCGCTAGATACAGCAGCAACTTCTCTTGTGGCTTAGGTGCGACAAGTATTGGAGTGGAGGACAGGTACCTCTTCAAGTCTTGCAGCGCAGCCTCCGCTTCCGGAGTCCATTTCATTGGACCTGCCTTTTTCAAAATTTTGAAAAACGGCAGGGCGCGTTCAGCAGACTTAGAGATAAACCTGCTGAGAGCAGCTACACAACCGGCAAGTCTTCGTACGTCCTTGACGCGCTTGGGTGCTTCAATCTGCTCAATGGCCTTGATCTTGTGGGGATTGGCTTCAATTCCCCTCTGAGACACGAAGAACCCGAGAAGCTTGCCGGAAGGGACTCCAAACACGCACTTCTCGGGGTTGAGCTTGAGCTGGATCTTGCACAGATTTGCAAAGGTCTCTTCTAGATCTTGAACCAGGGTTGTCCTATCCTTGCTCTTGACTACTATATCATCCATGTAGGCTTCCACATTTCTGTGTATTTGTGGCTCAAAAGCCGTATGGACTACCCTTGCAAATGTTGAACCAGCATTCTTCAAACCAAAAGGCATCCGTATGAAACAGTACGTGCCACATGGAGTGATGAATGCGGTCTTCTCCTCATCCTCTTCAGCCATGAAAATCTGATGGTATCCTGAGTATGCGTCAAGAAATGAAAGCAGGTCACATCCGGCCGTGGAGTCAACAATCTGGTCAATGCGCGGCAAGGGAAATGGGTCTTTGGGACAAGCTTTATTCACATCGGTGAAGTCGATACAAAGCCTCCATTTCCCGTTTGCCTTACGCATGACTACAGGATTGGCCAACCACGTAGGATGGAGCACCCCTCTAACAAGGCCTGCTGATTCCAATTTCTTGATTTCTTCTGCGATGAACTCTTGGCGCTCCACTGCTTGTTTCCTGACTCTCTGCTTGACGGGCCGCGCGTGAGGACAGACGGCAAGCTTGTGCTCAATTACTTTCCTGGGAACACCGGGGATGTCAGACGGTTGCCATGCAAACACGTCGACGTTCGCTCGCAGGAAAGCAACGAGCGCGCTTTCCTATTTAGGGCCAAGCGTGGCACTGATGGTGAAAGTACCACCAGTGCCGTCCTCCTTGGCGGACACCTTCTTGGTCTCTGGCGGAGCTGCCATCGCCTTCTTACACTTGCCGGTGGAGCTCGATGGTGCGTCCTCGATGGTAGCGCAGCACTCCGAAGAGGTGCGCTTGCCGGAGTGGGCCCCAGAGCTCTTGCCGGACTTGGTCTTCTTCCCCCAGGGAGCTTCAGCGGCAAGTGTCTTGCGATCTGTAGCGGCTGCTGCTTCCCGGTAGATCTTGTCGGCGCAGATAAGGGCAACCTTCTTGTCGCCAGGGACAGAGATGATGCTTATCGGGCCTGGCATCTTCAACATGTTGTAGGCGTAGTGAGAGGCTTCCATGAATTTGGCGAGTGCTGGACGACCGAGTATCCCATTGTAAGGCAATGGAAAATCGGCAGCGTCGAATGTGACCCTCTCAGTCCTGAAGTTCAGCTCGCCGCCAAATGTCACTGGCAACGTAATCTTCCCCTTCGACTTGCTCCTTCCCGGGTTGATTCCTTGGAATGTGTCGGTATCTTCGAGCTCGCTGTCAGGGATCTGGAGTTTCTAGAGTACAGCGGAGGAGATCAAGTTCAAGCCGGCCCCGCCGTCAACTAACATCTTAGTGACCTTGAGGTTGCGGATAGTTGGCGAAACCAACATCGGCAACCACCCGACCGCAGTTGTGCGATCAGGGTGATCCTCAATATCAAAGATGATAGGCGTGCTGGACCACTTCAGAAGCTTGCGCGATTCGACATGTGGTTCTGCTGCATTAACTTCCCGCACCCACTGTTTAAGTTGGCGGTGTGAAGCATGCAGAGAAGCACCGCCGTCAACGCACAAGACTTCTGTGGCTTTCTGGAACTCCTGCTCACTGGTCTCAACATCATCCACGTCTTCGTCGTCGTCGTCTTCATCCTTGTCGCGGCCGCGGGGAGGTCTGTCTCCTTGCCGCTGCTTGGCCTTGCCGCGGCGTCCTCCCCGTCCGTTGAATGGCCGCTTCTTGCCGGATCCTCCATCACCTCCTTGGGCCTTCTCCTTGTCGCGTCGCTCGTACTCAGCCTTCTGCTGCTCGATGAGCTGTTCGACCCTCTTGTAGTTCTGGAGGTCATGGCCCTTGGTGCGGTGGATCTTGCAATACTGCTTGTCGGTGCCGTCCTGCTTGTCGGCGGCCGCCACAGCCAGACAGTTGGTGCATGCGGTAGTCTCCTTGCCGGAGCTACCAACTTGGGCTTTCTTGGCGCCACCTGCCTTGCCGGACTGCTCAACGACTAGCACCTCTTTGCTTTTCTTCTTCCTGTTGTTCCGCCGCCGGTTTTTCTTTGCCGGGGCAGCATCCTCACTGTCAGATCCTCCTGCTCCTGTATCCTCTCCGGGGAGTTTCCTCCCCTCTTCAGCACGTGCACACTTGTCGGCCAGGGCGTACAGCTCGCTGACGTCCCTGATCTTACACATCGCCATCTCCTCCCTCATCCTGCGGTTACGCACGTTCTGATGGAACGCGCTGATGACCGCGGCAGGGTGGACGTCTGGGATGTTGTGTTGAACACGGCTGAATCTCTGGATGTATTTGCGCAGGGGTTCTCCTTCCTTCTGGGCGAGCAAGTGAAGGCACTCTCTTGGCCATGGGGTTTTTGGCCGCCCGTAAAGGCGCCGACAAACTGATGGCAAAGATCTGCCCAAGAAGAAATGGAGTTGTCCGGCAAGTGCATGAGCCAGGACCTGACGTTGGGTTTGAGTACCAGAGGGAAGTAGTTGGCAAGGATCTTGTCGTCCCGTCCCCCGGCAGCTTGCACCGCGATGGTGTAGATGCTGAGGAACTCCGACGGATGTGTCTTGCCATCGTACTTCTCCGGTACGTCTGGTTTGAAGTTTTCATGCTGGGCCACTGGACTTGCCGCAGCTCACGAGTGAACGCAGGACAACCTACCGCGTACGGCAAGTCACCTGGTCCCCCTGGCGCATGCATGTCGATAGCGGGCCCAGCGCGCTGGTCGGATTGACGCCGCGCTTCTCTTCGGCGCTCGATGCGAGTGCGAGCGTCTTCTTGTTGTCGAACTTGAAGAACTTGGCGCTGATCGCGACGAGCTCGTGGATCCGACGACGCGGTGGAGTCGCTGTCGAGGTTGATCCGGCGAGTCGGCGATCTTGGCCTTCGGGGTGGGGAGTGCACGGTGGTTGCACCCCCACCGGTCTTGTCGCCATCGGCCCGCGCCTGGCTGACTTGCCGCGACTGCGATGTGCTCGGCTGCTGCGGAGTGTCGCCGTTGGCGAAGGCGATGAGACTCTGAATGGTGACCCTCCAGTCGTCGGCCTTGTCCGCCGCTAGAGGAAAGTCTAGGAGCAGTTGAGCTCGTGCCAGAGCTTCTGCTGGAGTGGCGGGTAGCGGTGGCGAGCGGTGCGAGGAGCGGGATATGCTCGGACTTCTAACTACGTTAGAAGGAGCAGTATCTCGCCCGGGCGACCATGCCTTGCTCGTGCCGGCATGCTGGCATGCATGCTGGTCTTGAGCGTCCCGAGACCCACCAGCTTGACCTTGGCCCAGCAAGCGTATGGTACCGTGGGTACCATGACGCTACCGGTCCCGCGCCTCCTGAGATGGGCCCGGTGCATGCACGGACGCCGAGGTCTTGGAGTGCGCCCGGTCATCGTGGGAGCCAGCTACGCCGCCGATGGGCAGCGCAGCCTTGTCCTTGGACCTGGCAGCACCGTGAGTTCCCTCGTCGATGTCCGTTCTTCCGCCGGCGTCTACCCCACCAGCCGTTGGCTCCGGCGGTGGTGGGATCGACGCGGACGAAGCTGCTGCCTCCGAAGCCTTCTTCTTCGGCGGCATGTTGATGAAGATGATGGAGATCTAGCTCATGTGGACGCCGGATCAGGTTCACACAACCTCGACGCACCCCCTACCCGGCGCGCCAAAGATGTCGGGGAAACTGATCCACCCACGAACACCTATGGGGACGGAGCCCCTTTTCGGTACGGCGGGGGGCGGAGGTCGCACGAAGAGCAGATCGAGGCGAGGCACACGAGCAGTTTACCTAGGTTCGGGCCGCACGGATGCGTAAAACCCTACTCCTGCTTTGGTTTGTATTGAGTTCTTGGCTCGGGGGCGCTGGAAGCTACAGTACACTTCAGCGGCTAGCGAGACCGAGCATGGAAATGATCGAATGTCTAACCCCCCTCTATGTTGCGCATGGGCCTCCTTTTATAGGCTCAAGGGGTCACCGACAGGTGGCAGCGCAGTTGAGGGCAAAAACGGAAAGATATTGTGGTTGGTACAGCTACCTGTACAGTGCATCACACCTAACCCTGACGGCAGGGGACAAGGGCATTAAATGCCCGTCGCCGTCGCCCAAACAGTGCGAAAAGGGCCGTCAGGGGCGCCACCGTTCGCCACGATGGCTACCTTGTCAGCACCGCTTGCCACCGCGTACCCCTGACTGCACAGCCGCCCGCCACGTGCGTCTGGAAGGGTCCCAGAGCGACACGTGGGTGGATGCACTGGAGCGCGGGTACTGAGTGGAAGCTTGCCGTGGCAAGCGCCTTGCCGCGGCCGCTATCTTGTCGTTTCCGGGAGCTTGTCGCTCACCGGGCCTTGTCGGGACGCGTGGCGCGTCGCGGCAAGTTTCTTGAGATGCCTTGGTTGGCCTTCCTGGCAAGCTCCTCTTGCCAGGGTCTTGCGCCTTGAGTGGCCTTGTGCCTTGAGTGGCCTTCCCGGCAAGCTCCTCCTGCCGGGGCCTTGTCTCCTTGGCTTGGATACTTTGTTCTTGAATGGCTCCAAAGGAACCACAGAGGACCTTGGCGATCACCCGGCAAACCTTGTCGCGGGACGCTGCAACTGCCCGTGCATAAGTTCGGGATACTAAGGGTACCCCTACTTTAGTACACCGACATAGATAGTCTCATAATCATTCGCTTTTTTATCAATTGCTCGACAGTAATTTGTTTACCCGTCGTAGAATTCCGCTATCATGAGAGAAGCCACTAGAGAAACCTATGGCCCCTGGGTCTATTCTCAACATATCAATCTACAATCTACTTTACTTTTCCGCTTTTACTTTTTGTTCTTATATCCAAAAATACCAAAAATATCAAACTATCCTATCTATCAGATCTCACTTTCGTAAGTGACCGTAAAGGGATTGACAAACCCTTATCGCTTTGGCTGCGAAGTTCTTATTTGTTTGTGCAGGTGCGAGGGACTCGCGCGTGGTCTCCTACTGGATTGATACCTTGGTTCTCAAAAACTGAGAGAAATACTTACGCTACTGTGCTGCATCACCCTTTCCTCTTCGAGGGAATACAACGCAAGCTCGAGAAGTAGCACTCCGTTAGTATAAGAAAACAAATCACCACTTTAAGGTACTGTATTGAACTCATTCTTTATTTATATTGGTGTTAAACCTATTGTATTCCAACTTCTCTATGGTTCATACCCCCCGATACTAGCCATAGATTCATCAAAATAGGCAAACAACACATGAAAAATAGAATCTGTCAAAAAACAGAACAGTCTGTAGTCATCTGTAACTTTCGAATACTTTTGTAACTCTAAAAATTCTGAAATAAATTGGTGCACGTGAGGAATTTGTCTATTAAACATCTGAAAAAGAATCAACTTAAAATCACTCTCCAGTAAAAAAATGGCAGCTAATCTCGTGAGCGCAAAAGTTTCTGTTTTTTACAGCAAGATCGCAAAGACTTCACCCAAGTCTTCCCAAAGGTTCTACTTGGCAAAAAACTCTAATTAAAACACAAAACCACATCTAAACAGAAGCTAGATGAATTATTTATTACTAAACAGAAGTAAAACCAAAGAAAATAAAATTGGGTTGCCTCCCAACAAGCGCTATCGTTTGACGCCCCTAGCTAGGCATAAAACAAGAATAGATATAGGTACTGCCCTAATGATAAGGTAAATCGTGAAAACTCATCTCATATTCCCTACGTTCAGTAGCAAGTTTTCTTTGTGGCAGGCAAAAGTAATCGAAAGGGCTAAATTTAATGGGATAAAAGTCCCCAAGATCAAGCTCGGGAGGTATGGGTTCCTCCTTTGGCCCCTCATATTGCACAACCAATTCATCATTATAAGTATTCTTTTGGCAAAAGGTCACGAGCCTTTGCTCAAGAGCAAAACCTAACACATTGTTTTGAATAGCAAAATCATCATTCAGTTCAGAGATTCTATCAACTAGAATATCGGTAGGAACCTTTTTTCTAAGGTATTCATTAAAAGCAACATGATCTAAAGATTGTAAACGCATTATGTCTTCTTGATTAAAAAGGATAGCATCTATGGGAGGGCGACCAGTGACCACCCTATAATGCGTAAAAATTTCTTTGGCTCTCATTATAAATCTGAACTCATGTGCCAAAAAGATAGTAGCTGCTCGCTTAACAGAAGAATGCTCAATATTGGAGAATTCTAGAAAAATTCTCTGAATGCAAGGATGCATGTGGATAAATTGTCTTTCAAGTTCAACTACAAGCAAAGATATAGCGTCCGCAAGACTACTAGTTCTATGAAGAATAGATCCACCCATAGTGGGCAAAGCACCGGCACAAGTAAAGAAATCTTGAATAACTCCTTTTCCAATAATATTACCACTACCAATCCGAAATTTTTAGTGTCTAAAGTAGTAGGTTCCTCATTGGGATAATTAAATGCATCAAAGTTTCCCCCATTGTTACTACTATCTTTTTCAACGATAACCTCCCCCGTTTCAGACACGATAGAAACAAACCGCACTAAGGACGAACACACAAGAGGCAAGCAAATAAAAAAGGGCGAATAAAACGACAAAGGTGAAGTGGGGGAGAGGAAAACGAGAGCCAAATGGCAAATAATGTAATGCGAGGGATTAGAGTTTGTGATGGGTACTTGGTATGTGACTTGTGCGTAGATCTCCCCGGCAACGGCGCCAGAAATTCTTCTTGCTACCTCTTGAGCATGCGTTGTTTTTCCCTTGAAGAGGAAAGGGTGATGCAGCAAAGTAGCGTAAGTATTTCCCTCAGTTTTTGAGAACCAAGGTATCAATCCAGTAGGAGACTACATGCAAATCCCTAGTACCTGCACAAACAATTAAGAACCTTCCAAACAACGCGATAAAGGGGTTGTCAATCCCTTCACGGCCACTTGCAAAAGTGAGATCTGATAGAGATAATGAGATAGATATTTTTGGTATTTTTGTTGTATAGATTGAAAAGTAAAGATTGCAAAAATAAAAGAACAATAAAGATAGCTAGTTGACGGAAGATTAATATGATGGAAGATAGACCCCGGGGCCATAGGTTTCACTAGTGGCTTCTCTCAAGATAGCAAATTACGGTGGGTGAACAAATTACTGTCGAGTAATTGATATAAAAGTGCATAGTTATGAGAATATCTAGGCATGATCATGTATATAGGCATCACGTCCGTGACAAGTAGACCGAAACGATTCTACATCTACTACTATTACTCCACACATCGACCGCTATCCAGCATGCATCTAGAGTATTAAGTTCATAAGAACAGAGTAACGCATTAAGCAAGATAACATGATGTAGAGGGATAAACCCCATCTTTTTATCCTCGATGGCAACAATACAATGCATGCCTTGCTGCCCTTGCTGTCACTGGGAAATGACATCGCAAGATTGAACCCAAAGCTAAGCACTTCTCCCATTGCAAGAAAGATCAATCTAGTAGGCCAAACCAAACTGATAATTCGAAGAGACTTGCAAAGATATTAAATCATACATATAAGAATTCAGAGAAGAACCAAATATTGTTCATAGATAATCTTGATCATAAACCCACAATTCATCGGATCTCGACAAACACACCGCAAAAAGTATTACATCGAACAGATCTCCAAGAAGATCAAGGAGAACTTTGTATTGAGATCCAAAGAGAGAGAAGAAGCAATCTAGCTAATAACTATGGACCCGAAGGTCTGTGGTAAAATACTCACACATCATCGGAGAGGCTATGGTGTTGATGTAGAAGCCCTCCGTGATCGATTCCCCCTCCGACGGAGCTCCGTAAAAGGCCCTGAGATGGGATATCATGGGTACAGAAGGTTGCGGCGGTGGAAATAGGGTTTCATGGTGCTCTGTGATGTTTTTAGGGTATATGAGTATATATAGGAGGAAGAGGTACGTCGGTGGAGCTACGAGGGGCCCACGAGGGTGAGGGACGCGCCTACCCCCCTGGGCGCGCCCTCCTGCCTCGTGGCCACCTTGTGGCTTCCCAGACGTGTATTCCAAGTCTCCTGGATTGCGTATGTTCCAAAAACGATCCTCACGAAGGTTTCATTCCGTTTGGACTCCGTTTGATATTCCTTTTCTGCGAAACACTGAAATAGGAAAAAACAGCAATTTGCACTGGGCCTTTGGTTAGTAGGTTAGTCCCAAAAATAATGTAAAAGTGCATATTAAAGCCCATTAAACATCCAAAACAGAGAATATAATAGCATGGAACAATAAAAAATTATAGATACATTGGAGACGTATCAGACCTCGACTTCGGTCGCCCAAGACTCGTGCTGTTGACGCACGACCTTCTCGGCCTCCAGGTCGGTAGCCGCTTTATCAGTGGCTGCCTTGCTCGCTAGGGATGGCAATGGGTCGGGTTTAGGGCAGGTGGAGCTGGTCCAAATCCAACCCATGACCCATCTTCCTACCTTATACCATCCACCAAAATATCCCTGGGCACAACTTGTGCCCATGCCCAAACCCATTGGATATCCATATACCAATGGAGCTCCATGGGCATAGAAAAATCAGCATGAAGCCTTCCCAAATATCAAGTTAAGTCATCATCGTTCATTCAAAAATGACAACACAAGGTATAAGCATAAGTAGGCAACAAGTACACTGGTCAAACATTGTCCACACACATAATGGCAACTCAAATAGTTGATAGTAAAAAACTTGTCTTCAATCGTATCTTATTTCATATAAAAAATAGTAGACCACACAATGACAAATTGACAACTCAAATAGTCTCATAGTAGAATTCTTGTCTTAAATCTTATTACATCACAACCAAAGTTGTAAGAACATATTACATCACACCGAAGTTGCATAAATAAAGTACGTAACATAGTAGAGTCGGGATGATTGGGGATTTGGGGGTTAACTAGATTAGGTTTAATATAATTAGGTTAGTGGGCTTGTGAGGGATCAGGGAACATGGATCGGGGCTCTGGGCTTTGACCTTTTGTGACCGCGACCGCTTGGGGTTGGACGTCTGGTTAGTCCAGTGTGACTCACATATGGCCCCACCTGTCATACGGGTATCCATTGGATATCCATGGAGAAAAAATTATATCCGTGCCCAACCCAGCTATTGGCGGGTATCCAAATCCACAGATCCATCGCAGAAATGCGTTCCATACCCTTGCCCAACCGGTCGGGTATCCGTGGATATCCAGATCCATGGATAAAATTGCCATCCCTATTGCTCGCCCTGGCCTCTTCCTTGGCCTCCGCAAGCTTGGCCTTCAGGGCCTCGACCGTAGCTGCGTCAGCTGTTTCACAGAACATATAACAAACATTAGCTCACGCCCACACATATAGTGTGTTAAAATTTAAATTTCTTTAAACCTGCATACCTTGCGTTTCATCAAAATGCTTGTTGATGCGGTCGAGCTCTTCATCAGCTAGTTTAAGCTTCTGATTTAACTCGGAAACCTCTACGGCTCGGACAGATGCCGCTACTAGAGAAGCTTGTTCAAGCACAACGTACACAGTTCAGCTCTATCATATGTTATAACATGGATACTTCGTCTGATTCTGTTCAAAATCAAACAAAGCATCAGGGGCTACTGTCTATATATATATATATATATATATATATACCTAAAACAAAAGAGTTCTCTTTAAAGAACATTACATCTCATAACTCAAAGCCTGTTAGTAGGCTGTTGAAAGCATCGTTCAGTCCGCCTTTGACGGGCTAAATTTTCTCCATGACCGAACTCATCAGAGTGCGGTGTTCCTCTACGATGGAAACACTTTGCAGTGCTCCCTCCAGAGTGTTCGGCGCCTCCGGATTAACAGCGGGCGCTGTGGGAGCAGTTGCTCCCTCCCCCATCACGGAGGGCTGATCTCTCGATTTAGGAGCCGCACTGGGCCCCGGAATAGTGTTCGGCGGGGCCCCGGATTGATTACCCTCCCATCTTCGGTCACCATGGGGATCGCTCCCCCTTGGTCAACATCGGCCGAGGGATTGACCTCGGGCGCCCTCTCGTCCGCCCCACTCCCACCTGCTAGAAGAGGGGGAGTTTTTAGAGAGGATACCTCGGTATCCCCTACAGTGGGCGACGAGTCCTGCGGAGGCGTATCGCTCTCCACCATCCCCGACGATAGGGAATTCCCCGATGACAATGAAGCCACGGGGATGTCGTGCGGAGGACTATATAAAGGTAAAATAAGTATTAGATGTTGAAAAGGAAAATTATCCGACCATGAGCAGTTATCGTTTAAATACTTACGATTTGGCCAGAGGCTTAATCCTGGTCTGAACGCAGAAGCTATGTTCATACGATGAGTCCAAACTATCTGGAAGATTTAGCTTCTTCCTGGGCGCGGCCTTGCGTGCGTCAATAGAAGCCGCTCTTTTCCTCCCCTTTGTCTGGATGGGGGAGTTGTCTTCTTCCTCCTCCTCCTCTTCTTCTTTGGGTGAGAGGTGGGAGCCGGTTTCCCCGGACCTTGTGTCCGCGGGACCTGTAGGGTGGGGGTCGCTCTTGACCTCCTTGCCCTTCTTCTTGGCCTTCTTCTCCGGCGCCTTGTACGGCGCCGGGACCAACATCGCCGTCAGCTGAGGAGTCTCTGGGTCTTGTGGCAGAGGAGCCGATAACTTGATCTGCTCTACCTTTTTCATCCAGGCCTGGATAGTATGCAGAAACTCTAACTCCTGTTATAATTGAAGCATGGAAGGAGTATGTATTCGACATAAATTTTAATTACCTCTAATGCAGTGAGCACGGTACTGAAGCCCTTGTCCTCAGTCTCCGCCGGCCACCCCTTCTGGGCCTTGAAGAGATGCTTCCATATGTCTTCGTGCGTAGTGCCGAAGAGATGCTTCAAGGGCCGGGACCCTTCCGGGTTGAACTCCCATAGATAGGAGTCTCGGCGTTGGCAGGGAAGGATGAGACAGACGAGCATTACCCGAATCACATTTGTGAGTTGGGTGCCCTTGGTAATAATGCCAGAGATGCGGCTTTGGAGCGCCAGCACCTCCGCCTAAGACCCCCAATCGGCATTCTTGCCGGTCCAATAGGTTAGCCTCTCCGGGGGTCCAGGTCTAAATGCGGGCGCCGCCACCCACTTGGTGTCGCAGGGCTCAGTGATGTAAAACTACTCTTGCTGCGAGACCTTGTTCGTATCCACAAAGGCCCCCTTGGGCCAAGTGGCATTGGGGAGCTTGCTCACCATGGTGCCTCCGCACTCCGCATGTTGCCCGTTGACCACCTTCGGCTTCAAATTGAAGGTTTTGAGCCATAGGCCGAAGTGTGGGGGGACGCGGAGGAACACCTCACATACCACTATAAAAGCGGATATATGGAGAATTGAATTTGGGGCTAGATCATGGAAATCTAGCCCATAGAAAAATAAGAGGCCCCGTACAAAGGGGTGGAGAGGAAATCCCAGCCACCGAATAAAGTGTGAGAGGAAGACAACCCTCTCACCCGCCTTAGGGACGGGAATCACTTGGTCCTTTTCGGGGACTCGGTGCGCTACATCGTCAGCAAGATAGCCCGCGCTCCAGAGGCTCTTCACGGTCTTCTCCGTGACCGTGGATGCCTCCCACTTGCCCTTAGAACCGGATCCGGCCATGGCTGGGAAGGGAGGCGGTGGTGGAGAAGTTGAGAGTCGAGGGCGTAAGAGATGTGGGCTCTTGGGCTGGGGAGATTGGAGAACTAGGGATTGAGGAGAGCGTAGGGTTAAAGGGAAAGATTTGAGTCCCTTTATAAAGCGATGAATGCTAAACGCCCCCCACTCCAGCCGTAAACCTCATCGGTTCCCAATGAGGTCATGCATAAGGCGCGGTTAAGATGCTCACGTCACATTGATAAGGATCCCGTAATAAGCGAGCACGATCCCTGTTTTGACGACATGTACCAATGGGGATATACACTGAAACGCGAAACTGGAGCCAAGAAAATGGTTCGATATATAAAAGGGACAGACATGACGCTTCGCTGAAAAGTTGTCAGTAAAGACACTGTATCCGTTTTTCGATACCTTGCCTTCGAGGCTAAGGGTTGTACTGGCCATGCATAGCCGGACATAGTACCTTATTGTAAGGGATATTGCTTCAATATGTTCGGGAGGAGGAACCCGCCTTGCAATGCCGAAGACAGTACGCGAGCCAAACTCATCGTCATCGAAGACTGGTTTAGGGGCTACTGAGGGAGTCCTGGATTAAGGGGTCCTCAGGTGGTCGGATCGCTCATTATGGGCCAGATTGATGGGCTGTGAAGATTATTGATGAAAACTATCTCTTGTATCCGGATAGGACTCCCATATGTGTAAAGTAGCAAGTTTAGAGTCCGAGTGTAATATTTTCATTCCTCTGCAAGGTGATCATGTACAAACCCTAGGTCCCTCCGGTGCATATATAAACCGGAGGATTTAGTCCGTAGAGACAGAAGAATTATAGCAATCACATAGGCTAGACTTTTAGGGTCTAGCCATTACAATCTCGAGGTAAATCAACTCATGTAACCCCATATTCATCAAGATCAATCAAGCAGGAAGTAGGGTATTACCTCGATCGAGAGGGCCCGAACCTGGGTAAACATCGTGTCCCCAGTCTCCTGTTACCATCGATCCTCAGACGCATAGTGTGGGACCCCCTACCCGAGATCTGCCGGTTTTTACGCCGACATGCGGGAATAAGGACCAGGTAGCATAGTTAAAATCAGCATGATAACGATACAACCGAGTAGGCTAGGAATAACGGATCGAGTACAAACTCGTAAGTAAATAAGATTAGTAAGAGTTGTTTAGTCGTGGTGCGGACTCATTTCAGTTATCGGTATCCTTGAGTGTCAAACAACTCAGAACCCGAGGAAAATTGGAGTCGGTGAAAATGTAATACATAACGAAGAACTCATAAGAAGCTATGCAGTTCCGTGATAATCTTGAGATACCGGGGGGGAATACTCGACGACGGATCAAAGTAGAGGTTGGGCTGGGGTAATGCTCTGCAGAAGACAAGTGCTTAAACCTGCACGAGAAATGGTATTTAAAGGAGAACATGTTCGGAACCACGATTGCAAAAGGCCAGATCCCAGATATAAAATGAACTTATACCAAGGGAATAATTAATTTAAGAGAAGCTTTAATGATAAGATCTACATCGTGTCCATGGGCATGAATAGAAAGTTCAAGGTTGACTCCCACTTTTCCAATGCATAACCTTTCATTCACTGCACTATTAAAAATGATTAGTGCGAAGACCTGCCTGGTGAATTACCAGAGGAGTGTGAACCTTGGAAACCTTTTGAGTTCACACAGATTAAGGTAGGCATAAGTTCAACCCATCGAGGCATCTTAGAAACATATACCACAAACTTTAGGAGTAAATTATACCAGCTCGAAAGCAGAGCATGGTTGAGAAAGCAAAGGATACACTTTACCAAAGGTATTTATGTATCCGAGGAAAGGCTCACGAAGTTATAGAATATGAAGGACAATGTCTGATAATAATTCAACAAAGGATCAGACAGTCCATAAAGGAGCTCATGTGAGCATCAGCACACAACCAGAGGAAGAAACGATGCAAAGGCATTGAATCATAGAAACAACTGACTAGTTCAAAGCTCAAATGCAAAGGAATTATGATTTCAGATTCAAGGGATCAGACACAAATGCTCTGATTAAGGATGGATAAGTTGAGTAGGCTTAGGGGTGCAATCGGTGGCAATTTGATTGGTCGAGATCCAGCTCAAGTTTAAAATGATGTCTGAGCTAGAAGGATGAATTCTAGGATCTTATTGAGGATTGCGAGCATTCACAAAATATTGAATCAAGGGACTCGAAATGATAGTGACAAAGGATGTCAACGGAGATTGCTAGAAACATGGAATTAACCATAGTGCCGGAAGGCAAGGAATTCAGGAGCATTAGGCTGCTGAGGGTTACCATAAAAACGAATAGTATTCCGAAGAATTTTGTGAAACACATGAATAACTGAGGATGAATGAATCCTCGATAAGTGTGAAGAATTATTCATAGGGGTATTCATGCGGGAAGACCTATGAAGCAGTGTCACAAGGGATTCTTAGAAAGTTGGAGAATAATTCGATGCATCTTGTAATGATAAGAGCAGTTGGGAATGAAAGTAAGATCGACATGTGTATGTATTTATCCATAGGGATATATCGGTGGTACGGGATTGCAAAAACGACGGGCACAAAGTCTCAAGAGAACTTCAGAGAGTATCTTCAGAATCTTCTGGTGCAGCAAGCGATCATCTGGAGCGAGGGGCTCTCCAGGCGAAAGTATTTTTGATAACCTAAAGTCAGATTTTAGCAAAATCATTTAACCCGAGTAGAAGAGAGATCAGAGTCCTAGAGCATAGACGAGTAATAAAAGATCCTAATACCACCCAATGGCGATGTGGGCCAGTAAGCCACACAACCATGTTAGTAAAAGTTTTGCAATGACTAGACCCAACTTTGGCCAAGGAGTTGGAAAGGGGGATTACTACAGGCAGTCGGCTCTGATACCAACTTGCGACGCCCCCAATTTAACCGTATACTAATCATGCACACAAATGTGTATGACCAAGATCAGTGACTCACTAGAAGGTATCACAACACAACTCTAAACACAAATTAAAGACCATACAAGCTTCATATTACAAGCCAGGGGCCTCGAGGCTCGAATACATAAGCTCAATCATAAACGAGTCAGCGGAAGCAACAATATCCGAGTACAAACATAAGTTAAACAAGGTGCCATAAAATGACTAGCACAAACAGGGATATAGATCGAAAAGGCAAGGCCTCCTGCGTGGGATCCTCCTAAACTACTCCTGGTCATCGGCAGACTCCATGTAGTAGTAAGCTTCGTCAAGGTTGTACTAGTCGTCGGCGAAGGCATCTGGCTCCTGGGCTCCACCATCTGGTTGCATCATCCTAGAAGAAGAGAAAGGGGGGATGGGAAGCAAATCAACCATGAGTACTCATCCAAAGTACTCGCAAGCAAGGATCTACACTACATATGCAATGGTATGTGTGTAAAGGGGTAATATCTTGTTGGGGAACGTAGCAGAATTCAAAAAAAATCTACGCTTCACCAAGATCAATCTAAGGAGTTCATCTAGCAACGAGCATAAAGGAGTGCATCTACATACCCTTTGTAGATCGCGAGCGGAAGCGTTCAAAGGAACGTGGATGATGGAGTCGTACTCGTCGTGATCCTCGTCACCGATGATCCCAGCGCCGAACGAACGGCACCTCCGCGTTCAACACACATACGGTACAATGACGTCTCCTCCTTCTTGATCCAGCAAGGGGGGAGGAGAGGTTGATGGAGACCCAGCAGCACGACGGCGTGGTGGTGGATGCAACGGGAAAAGATGCAGGGCTTCGCCGAGACCCTACGGGAGGAGTAGGAGGTGTAACGGGGGG
>LR738711.1:780920584-780932337 GCA_902687465.1 Secale cereale
GGCGCCAAGGGCTGAGGTCCGGCTGCCCTCTCTCCCCCCCACTATATATAGGGGGCCAGGGGGGCGCCATCCCTAGGAGATCCAATCTCCTAGGGGGGTGGCGGCCAAGGGGGGTATCTTGCCCCCCAAGCCAAATGGGGGCGCCCCCACCCCTAGGGTTTCAACCCTAGGCGCATGGGGAGGCCCATGGGGGGTGCGCCAGCCCACTAGGGGCTGGTCCCCCTCCCCCTACGGCCCACGGGGCCCTCCGGGATGGGTGGCCCCACCCGGTGGACCCCCGGGACCCTTCCGGTGGTCCCAGTACACTACCGGTGACCCCCGGAACTCTCCCGGTGGCCGAAACTGGACTTCCTATATATTATTCTTTACCTTCGGACCATTCCGGAACTCCTCGTGACGTTCGGGATCTCATCCGGGACTCCGAACAACATTCGAGTTTCCGTGTGCACATATCTCTACAACCCTAGCGTCACCGAACCTTAAGTGTGTAGACCCTACGGGTTCGGGAGACACGCAGACATGACCGAGACGACTCTCCGGTCAATAACCAACAGCGGGATCTAGATACCCATGTTGGTTCCCACATGTTCCTTGATGATCTCATCGGATGAACCACGATGTCAAGGATTCACTTAATCCCGTATGTAATTCCCTTTGTCTATCGGTACGGTACTTGCCCGAGATTCGATCGTCGGTATACCGATACCTTGTTCAATCTCGTCATGGCAAGTCTCTTTACTCGTTCCGTAATCCATCATCCCGTGACTAACTCCATAGTCACTTTGAGCTCATGATGATGATGTCTTACCGAATGGGCCCAGAGATACCTCTCCGTCATACGGAGTGACAAATCCCAGTCTCGGTTCGTACCAACTCAACAGACACTTTCAGAGATACCCGTTGCGTACCTTTATAGTCACCCAGTTACGTTGTGACGTTTGGCACACCCAAAGCATTCCTACGGTATCCGGGAGTTGCACAACCTCATGGTCTAAGGAACAAATACTTGACACTTGAAAAGCTTAAGCATTACGAACTACACGATCTTATGCCATGCTTAGGATTGGGTCTTGTCCATCACATCATTCTCCTAATGATGTGATCCCATTATCAATGACATCCAATGTCCATGGTCAGGAAACCGTGACCATCTGTTGATCAACGAGCTAGTAACTAGAGGCTTACCAAGGACACGTTGTGGTCTATGTATTCACACATGTATCGCTGTTTTCGTACAATACAATTCAAGCATGAATAACAGACATTTATCATAAACAAGGAAATATAATAATAATCCTTTTATTATTGCCTCTAGGGCATATTTCCAACATATCTGTGGGCTAAACTGCAGAATGCCAGAATAAGAGGGGGAAAGCTAGGCCTATCGAAGACTATGCTTCTAGCAACCTCCATCTTGCAACACTAGAAGAGAGTAGCTGGAATAGTAACAAGTATCAATGCATCTGGCAGCCTCCGTGTTGAGTAGCTGGAAAGTTCACCAAGTAACATCGTATATCATAATCCTACACTGCGATCCTCCCCTCGTCGCCCTATGGGAAAGCGATCATTGGGTTGTATCTGGCACTTGGAAGCGTGTGTTTTATTAAGTATCCGGTTCTAGTTGTCATGAGGTCGGAATACAACTCTGGGTCGTCCTTTTACCGAGGGACACGACTATTCGAATAGATAAACTTCCATGTAGGGGTGCACCACATTAACCAACACGCTCGATCCCTTTGGCCGGACACACTTTCCTGGATCATGCCCGGCCTCGGAAGATCAACACGTTGCAGCCCTACCTAGCCACAATAGAGATGTCAGCATGCCGGTCTAAATCCTAAGCGCGCAAGGGTCTGGGTCCATCGCCCATTGCACACCTGCATGTTGCATGGGCGGTCGGAAGCAGACCTAGCCTCTCCTAATACAAGAGCAGGTGTTCCAGTCCAATCCGACGCGCGCCGCTCAGTTGCTGACGTCAAGAAGGCTTCGGCTAATACCACGACGTCGAGTGCCCATAACTGTTCCCCGTAGTTGGTTAGTGTGTATAGGCCAGTGGCCAAACTGAGATCAAATATCCAAACTCGTTAATCATGTTATTATGAAATAACCATGGACAACAACTAGGGACCAGGCCCACCAGTCTCCTAGGTGGTCGCAACATGCCCTGCTGCTTCGCCACAAAGAATCCCGTGGGGGCCGTTGGGAACACAGGCCGATCACTACCTGGATGGAACCACCTGTCCCTGTAGCCTCCACTCAGTGAATCACCTGCGGGTACTCTACGAGTCGGCCCGACTTTAGTCACATCATGCATCATGTAAAATATGTATTTAGTATATACCCGTGATAACCACCCGAAGTGATCACGGCCCAATAGTATAGCATGGCAGACGGACAAGAATGTAGGGCCACTAATGGAATACCAGCATCCTATACAGAGCATTTATGATAATAGATAAATGAATCAACAGTTGTAGCAACAATGACAGGCTATGTAACAGAATAGGAGCTATCGAATCATCAACAGTAGCAAACCTAATGCAAGAATAAGAGAGAATAGAATGGCCGATATCTGGTGATCAAGGGGGGTTGGCTTGCCTGGAAACTCTGTTGGGTCTACCGGAGAAGAAGAAGGGTGGAAGGAACAGTAAATACGGAGCAAACAAAGCATCACAAAATATAACAAGGCAATATGCGGTGCCAGGGGTGAGCTAACGCAGGGATTGGTGATACCGGCGAAATGATAAAACATCCGAGAAAGTATTCGTGGTGTTTCGCGTTTTCGGACAAACAGACCGGAGGTGGATTGTTGCATGTTCGCTATGCTAGGGACGTGTGACACACGAACGGACTGCGTATTCGGATTTGTCTCGCCGTTCTGAGCAACCTTCATGTACAAAGTATTTTCAACCGAGTTACGGATTATTTTATATTAATTTTCAAAAATTTAACAATATTATGGAATTTAAATTAATTCGAAATAAAAGCTAAAATGCTAGATGCACCCAGCACAGGGTACACAGAAGTGTACCCAGGGGCTGACAGGTGGGCCAGGGCGTCCCTGTTGACCAGTCAACGTTTGACTGGTCAAAAGGGTGTGGGGCCCCCTCTCATTGAGACATTTAACCAATTACATTTAGTTAGGCTAACTAAGTAATTAGTTTAATTAAACAATTTTAATTAAGTTAATTAATTAACTAATTAATTAACCTTTTATTTTTATTTATCTTTTTTTTAACAAACATGGGGTGCGGGCCCCGGCTGCCACTGGCCCATGAGGCCACTGGAGCGAGCGTTTAACTAGTGCGGGTAGGGTACCCGTCGGGGCGTTGCCCGGACATTGGCCCCGGCCGCGGCCAACGACGCGGGTGCCGGCGAAATAGTGCGGTGGGGGTGGCGACTGGCGCACGGGCCGGCGGCGATGGACGAAGGCGTTCGGGGGCGGCGGCCAGAGGAGCTGCCGGAGCCATGCTGGGGCGGCGGCGCGCTAGCTGGCGACGGGGAGCCGAGGCGGGGCGTGGGCGGAGACAACGGGCGAGCGGCGTGGGTGGCGACAGCGGGCGAGGCCGGGCAAAGCGGGCGCGGACGGCGAGCATGACCTGGCGCGCGCAAGCAGAACGAGCTACGGGTGAGTCCAGCGCCGAGGCATGGGAAAGCAACGGGCGACAGCAGCTGGGCGCGGCCAGCGCGGCGAGAAACGGAGGCGGGGCGCGACAGAAGCGGCAACACACACACGAGAGAGAGGCAAGGCGTGGGCGGCGCACGCACAGGGTGTCGGCGGCACCAGCATCGGCGGGTTGGCCAGAGGTGGCTTGTGGCGACGACATCGACAAGCGGGGCGGGGGCCGGAGCTCGGATGGGCCCGAGCATGGTGTTGCGGCTCGAATTCGAGCAAGCGAAGTAGCTAGGTGGCTTCTACGGACCACCACAAGCACACTTGTGTGCTCGATTTGGCCCAGGCCATGTGTTTCCCATGATGACGACATGGCCGGAGGTAGGGAGCTTGCGGTCATGGCGGAGCTACGGCCTAGAGGACGAAAGAGACGACGAGTATAAGGGGGAAAGGTGCAGGGGCTCACTACGGTCGCAGAGAATTAGCGACGAGTAGCTCCGGGCACGGAGGACGAAGACGGGATGCTGTCGACGAGTTGGGGCAGCGAGGCGACGAACCCAAGGGGTAGAGAGGACCAGTGCGATGTGGCGGTTCCTCTGCTCATGCCAGCACGGAGAGGGGAGGCCGGTGGCCACGACAACGACGAGTTTGGCAGCTGTGGTTTGGCCATGGATGCAGAAGAGGAAAATGGCGCGAGTGGGAGAGGGAGAGAATGCTAGGGTTCGGCCTGGGTGCTCGGGGGAGGACTTGTAGGCGACGGGAAGGAGCTGGATGGCCGACACGTTGGCCTGGGGCGGCCATGGCCCGCCGATGGCGGCCACGCAACCTCTGCCTCCTGTAGATGGACGTGGGAGGTGAGCTATTTGGCTGGGCCGGCCATTGGTGCAATGTGGGCCAAAGTGCAGTAGAATAGGCCCTTTTCTTTCCACTTTTCTGTTTCTTTTTCTTCTCTCTTTTTTTAGTTGAATCAGCTATAGTATTCATTTAATTAAAATAGTAAATGATTTTGTTTGAGTTGAAACTTGGCACATAAATACAGTTCAACATTCCAAGACTAGACCAAAGGGTTTCACATCATTTGGAAACGTATAGATATTTGCTTATTTTGAAAAGGCCAAAATAATTGTTCCTAGGCCATATATTAATTTCTAGGAATTATTTGGTGAGTCAAATGATGTTGGTTCCAACATGAAAATGGTCAGGGTGAGTTATAGAATAATTTGAATAATTTAGTTTTACTGTTTAAATAAATATTATTTTGACTTTATTTTTAAATTTGAATTTGAATCGGTTTTGAATCAGAATGAGTTTAACAACAGTAACAATGGTGACATGGCATCATTACAAGAGGGTTACTATAGCTTGATTATCCGGGCGTCACAACGTCGGCCCGCAAAACCGTTTTTCCGCGAACTGCAAACGCGTTTTGCGGGTCAACGTTATGCGAGGTTTGCTAGAGATGCTATAAGAGTGTTTGAGGGAGTAGAATCCATGGGTGACAGAGATCCAAGATTTCCCAGTTTTGGCGTTTAAAAAATATTTTTGATATAAAAAAAGGTTTGTACAATGTAAGAAAATATTTGCATAGTTTAAATCTAGCACTGCCCGACTATCTACTACAACAAGTTGTGCCTGACTCCGACGATGGAGGAGCGATGATGGAGGCGTGCCTTTGGCTGCTTGTAGTCGTCGCTAGATGGTCTACGGATCTGGATGTAATTTCTATTATTTTTAGTATTCGTTATATTGCCATGATTGAAGATGAATAGATTGGAAATTTTCTCGCAAAAAAGGAAAAAAAATCTTTGCATAGTTTAGAAGAATTGTTTTGTATCATTTAGGAAAATGTATCATCGTGCGTATGAAAAATGTTGAACATGTATTAAAAAATGTTTACAAACATATTTTTTGAAGCAAAAAAATCATATATTTGAAGAAGGGTAAACATGAAGATTTTTTATACGTATACAAAAAATGTATAATGTGTATGAAAAAATATACATCAAAACATATATTTTTTAAGAAAATGCTAATCATGTAGTATTATATACACGATGTATATGAAACATATACAACGTGTACATAGAAATGTAGACATCTGTCAAAAGAAAATAAATAAAACCAAAGGATAAAGAAGAAAAAACAGAATACAACAAAAGAAAATCAGTGCAAACTGTGAAAAAACCGACAAGAAACCACAGAGGGAAAAAAAACACGCGTGCGCAGCTAACAGTACTGGGCCTGGTCTGTAGCCCCCGCGCCAGAGGAGCTCTACCTCCCTCGCACTAGGCGATAAATAGCTTTAGCGGTAGAAAAGGCCGTAGCCCCTCTGCCGTCAGGCACGCCACTGGTCGCCGGCGCCGCCCACTTCGACTCCACACCAGGGCACCGCGCCACGGCCATCTTTCGTGAAAAAGCTTGCTCTGCTGAAGTGCTGTGCTGCACCTCGCGGAGGCCGAGGGGGAGGAGGCGGAGGCGGAGGCGGAGGCGCTGCACCTCGCGGACAAGTCGTGGAATTCCCCGCGGCGAGAGTTAGGTATGTCATGTGATTGCATTTCTGACTCTTTCGTAGCTCAGATCCTCGCGTACCATGGCATGTAATGCTGTGTTAGTCGAAAACCTCCGGAGATGCTCGGATGATTTGATAGAGCAAACGAGTGCTTTTGATTTGAATCCACAGCCTAGGGAGGGAGATTGGGGAATAAAAGGCAATGTGCAAGCAGACCACTTGCCCTAGGATTGCTGTGGACTTAATGTAGGAGCACCAATTAACCGGCCACCGAGCAAACGGTGGAAGGGGATGCTTCATGCCTGAAAACTATTGCCGGCAGTAAACAAGCAATATTAGAAACTGCAAATGTTACAATTACTTAATTTCGTTTTTTATTGCTGGGAAATTACTGATTTTTGTTACAAACTGAAAATGATACAAGTACTGAATTCCGGTTTACGGACGATCAATGGTGATGCACTTAAGCAAATTACCAAACATTATCTACGTAGATGCCACAATAACACAGTAGGCGTTTCCCTTTCACCGTCCAGAAAAGAGGCTCGTTTGTGACATCCCATTGGTATAGCCAGACTGGAAGGAGCTCCCCTCGTTGCTTGCTCCTGAAATCATCAGCTGGAACTGCCTTGGAATTTCACTGTCCATGGAGTAGGTACGGCGAGGGGTCGCGGAAATAGACTGCTTTTCACTTGAAACCACTGGCAACAACCCTTTGAGCCTCGTGGCAACCGCAGTCATGGTTGGCCTGTTGATGGCTGCATTTTCCACACAGTTCATGGCAAGGTCCACCACACTCTGCAGGGAACTGGCATCGTAGTGATCCAGCAGCCTCTTATCTACAACATCATGAATGCTTCCCATAGCTATCTTTTGGCGCACCCAATTTGGTAGGTGGACGGTCTGAGGGTCCATAAATATTGGGGGTTGTCCGGTGATGATCTCCAAGAGCACGATGCCGAAGCTATAAACGTCTGTCTTGACGGTGATTTGGTAAGATGCATGGTACTCGGGGTCGATGTACCCAGGAGTGCCAGCAGCAGCAGCAGTAGATATGTGCGTGTGAGCATCGTTAAATGCCCGCGAAAGCCCAAAATCAGATATTATCCCCACCAGATTCTTGTCCAGAAGGATGTTGGGGGTCTTCACATCTCTGTGCACTATTGATGGGGTGCATAACTCATGTAGATACTCCAGTCCTGCAGTTTATTCAAATCCGTCCTTTGTCAACACACACATACATGACCTAGAAAAGAAGAAAACATACACATACATACATGGCCTAAAGGCAAACACACAACTGAAATGCGGACCTTGTGCAGCATCAAGTGCAATATGGAGTCGTTGTTCCCAGTTCAAACTGTAGTCGCCTCCTGCATCAGGACATACCAAATTATTGTGAGTTCCATTTGATATGTTCATGGTACTAGCATAAATACCAATTTATGTATTTTTTGCACATATCTAAGCTAACTAATACTCCCTCCGTTCCTAAATAGATGACCCAACTTTGTACTAAGTTAATACAAAGTTGGGTCATCTATTTTGAAACGGAGGGAGTACATGCACTTTGACCTCCAAGAGATAACTGCTTTTCGTTCTCTCCACCGGAGCAATTTTCTGTACGAATCTAATCAATGAGCGAACCAAGTTATTGACATATTCTTTGAATACACACCTCTCTAGTTTTTGGTGTGTTGCTGGCTTTGAAAGATGTACTCCCTCCGTCCCAAAATTCTTGTCTTAGATTCATCTAGATAGGGAAGTATCTAACACTAAAATGTGACTAGATACATCCGTATTTAGACAAATCGAGGACAAGAATTTTGGGACGGAGGGAGTACATGTTTATAATTTGTGGCTATCATGCCATGTTTAGGACCTATGACCAAGAATGTAACTGTGGCAGCCCCAATTGTTTACCTGATATTTATGATCATGCCATGACTATGACATTAAGAATATGCAGTTCTACGAATGCAGCTATGGGGGCCACAATTGTTAGTACAGTATCTATACAGAGTAAATTTGGTCTACCAACTCAACTATATTGAATAGCAGCAGTAACACTTTCGTCAATCAACTACACCTTTGACATGGAATTCAGTTTAACATGAAAATCCTGATTGCAGTACAATGTGAAAGCCAGAGTAGCTTGGTTTTATAGTTTATTTTTTTATATTAAGACTAGGTCATGTCAAATTAGTGATAATAATTAACTGCAAGCCTAAGTCAGGTATGGTTGATAGGAACACTAATACTCCCTCCGTCTCAAAATAAGTGTCTCAAGCTTAGTACAATTTTGTACTAGAGTTAGTACAAAGTCGAGACACTTATTTTGGGACAGAGGGAGTAGAAGTTAAGGGAAAAACCACCTCTTAAAAGCTGTTGAAGATTTCCTCTGGGCATGAAATCATAAACGAGTGCTAGGCATTTCTTGTTTTGGCAATATCCTTGCAAAGTCACGAGATTCTTGTGATGAACTTTGGACAAGGTTTGCACCTGCGATAATTGATATAGTTACAAAACATCCTATACCTGAAGCCAGTTGCATTATTTTATCAAATATGGACTGTGGAAATGATTTTGTATGTTTTGGAACCTTAATTTTGTCTTGAAGAAAGTAATGACGTGGCCTAGTTGGTTTCGTGCTATACCTCAGGGAGGAAGTCTGTTGACTCTGCTATTGATGTCTCCATAAGCACCTTAACAGCTACTTCATCGTCATTTTCCAGTGTGCCATGATAAACAGTACCAAAACCTCCTTTTCCAACGATTGATTGGAAGTCGTTTGTTATGTGCTTCAGCTCTGTGTACGTGAACCGTCTGATATCAATATGTAGTGGAGTTTCCTCTTCATACATATAATCTTCATCATCTCCTGACTTCCCTGCAGAGTCAAGAAGTTGTTTTTTACATGAAAGTTTAGGTACGAAGCTGCTGTCTTCTGCCTACCACCTATTGCACCGATGAAAGGGAAATTTAGAGCATAGAATTTCGTTTTACCTTTCCAGTATAACTTCCAGAGTATGCCCATCACTACTAGGAGGGATACCAGTACCACAGGAACTATCACTGCGATAAGCACGGTAGATGTGATCTTCTTCTTCTTTGAACAGTACGCATCTTTGACGTTTGAGCATACAGGATTGCCTTCTAATCTAGTGATACAATTAAATACCATGTGTAAAAAATAAGCTCAAAAGATCTCAGCACTGCTATATGTGAGATGCTGCTAAACCTGGAACTGTTTTCTTTGATAACCAACTTTATGCTGAGCCTATTCCTTTTAGGTGTAGTTGTTTAGTTTTAAGAAAAAAAATCTAGTAAGGAATTGTGCAATGGAGCATGGCAAAACCTTAAGTCCAGCGAACCGGCCTGAAATCTTTGAAGAATAGAATCAGGGATTGGTCCATCTAGCTTGTTATTTGACAAGTCACTGAAAAATAATAGTAAAAATCATTCATCTAAAATTTATACCATCAAACACAAATGTAATCAGCACTACCATCAACCACAGATGTAATCAGCATGTAGACTTACAGAAATTTAAGTGACTTTAATTGGTAGTCTGGAATAGCTCCCGTCAAATTGTTGTGTGATAAATCCCTATATATATTACGTTATTAGGGTCACAAAAGATGTCAACATAATTTCATTGAGCCCATCAATATTATGCGGTGGGCACCACTTACAAGTTTTCAAGCAATGTCATGTTCATGAATGATATGGCAAATCCACCCCTCAGTCTGCTGGTAGACAGATTTCTGCAAAACCAACTCATTTTAATACAAGTCATCTTAATCTAGTGATGGCATCGAGCTAACATGGATTTTGAAGATTACATAAATATCTTTATGTGGTTCAGGTCTACACTAAATTACGTGTGCTTTCGGGTTTCAACTAAATTACATGTGTTTTCATGATCTTAGCCAGTAAGACACGTGACTGAGTTTCTTCCTAGTGATATATGTATAAAAACATGAACATATCTGCACAACATGTAAACCAAACGGAGCTTTTGCGGGAGCGTTAAATTGCTTGGGGTTGATGCAATGCACTTCAAAGGTTTAGAAGTTTGAATTGGCATGTTTGGAGATTTCAAAATGTATAGGATATAAGTCCTGGTTATGCTCTTACACTGTGACAATCCTCGGATTCTGGTTGCTCTTAGAGTAGTCGCAAGTCAAACCTTCCCAGGAATACTCTCTTGGGGAGCATGGATCTCCATTCCAGTTTCTTTGTGCCAAATTGTAGTGCGTCTTGACTTCTTTTATATACTTGGCTACAACAGCAAAAGACAATGGAAACAAATATGTATGGCATAAAGTAGCTATATAAGTTGGGTATGGGTGGCTTATATTATACTCCCTCCGTTCACTTTTGTAAGGCGCCGAGCGAAATCGTGTGCAAACTTGCTCGCTCGCGGACGAAAAGTGTGTTTTCCATTTTTACCCCGTGTCGGCCGGGGACATGGTAGCGAAACATTCGCAATCCCTTCCTCACACGCTCCCCCGCATCCCTCGCCCGCATCGCCCGCGTCGCCGGCGCCGACGTCCTCTCCCTCGCGCCTCTCTCGCCCACGCCGCCTTTCCCCGAGCTCCTCCCTTGCCCGCGTCGTCGGCACCCTCTCCCTCGCGCGCGTCGCCGGCGCTCTATAAACACCAGCTCCATCGTTAAAAATGCGATTTTTTCCCCTCCGGCTCTCCGATCTGCAGTGGCGGCGCTTGATCTGCGGCGGCGACTATCAAGACGGCGCGACGGAGCTGCTACTGCTTGTCGCCTGCCCGGAGCTTCTGCCGCCGGTGGCCTGCCCGAAGCTGCTGCTGCCGGTCGTCCGCCTGAATCTGCTGCTTCAGGCGACGCCCACATCGCCGTCTCCCTCCCGCTCCTCTTCCTCCTCCTCGTCGGTTACTTCATGGGGCTGGATGAGAGGGGGAGGGGTGGATGGGCCCTTCTTCGAGCCCTACAACCATCACAGAGCAGAGCAGGAAGCTCGTCTCCGAGGTGAGGATTTACTGTAGCCGCTTCAGTTAAATGCATCTGGTTCATCCTCTCTAGTCTGTATTCTGCTCTTCTCACCTCACCTTCAGTTAAATGCATCTGGTCAGTGATATGATTCAGAGCATCAGATTCACAAGCATGATGGATGGAGGGATCTCTCAAATGGTGTGGCTCCTAGTACTACAACGGCAGTGGCATGCCGGCCTTCCACACACGCATAGCATGCACTGATCGACACCTACGATCGAGTTGTGTGACCAACTGTACATGCATACATGATATATACAGTACCAGGAGTAGATAAGCATGCATGATATGTGCAACAAATTTAGAGGAAACGCATGCCAATCATGATACTCCATCGAAATTAAGTTTGGAGTATGTGCAAAAGATTCAGGGGAGTAGCTCCTTATATGTGTCAAATGCCGGCTTCCTTATCTCTCTTATTTAAGGGAATAAGTTTGGAGTATGTGCAAAAGATTCAGGGGAGTAAATAATTTTTTAAGCAAGTGTGCACACGATTCAGGGGAGTACTACATCTCTTATTTTTGTTTGTGTCAAAAATAAGAGAGAAATTAAGTTTGGAGTATGTGCAAAAGATTCAGGGGAGTAGCTCCTTATATGTAC